>JABAKD010000026.1:10888331-11490831 GCA_012845835.1 Undaria pinnatifida | reverse complement strand
GTTTTTTTGTGCGCCCTTGGAAGAACTCAGCATTTTTTTCCCTCGCCGGTTCGCGTCGATTTGTACCTAACCGCGCTGCTATGCGATTACAGAAGTTAGTTGACCCTTTTTTCCCATTTATTTCTGCACAAAAAAATGGCAGCAAAGCTCACAACGGTGGCTTTTCAACTCAAGGACCAACGCTAGTACCAATAGTAAAAGTATTCGAGTGTAACCCCACTAGACCACGTGGGCGACCGGCTCTATATCACTCATTGCCCCGGTGGCGTATCAGGTTATAACCTCGAGCCTGGTATATATAGGTCAGCTTCGTGAGTTTGAATCCCCCCGAGTGCGTACTTGTAGAATTTTTAGTCTTACTGACGTACGGAGAGCGCGAGAGCGTGAGTTAGCAACACTCGATGAAACATCGACGATCAGTGGGTGCTGAACCCTATGCGACAAAAACAATAAGGCTATAACCGGGAGAGGGAAGGGAAGGGACGACACCTGTGACTACGGTTTGTATGTCCAGAAGCTGGAAAGTAGAAGTGCGCCAAACATAGTAAAAAAATACACTACAAGAGATGATCAATCAGCAATCAGCAGCGATAAGGAACACGTCAAGTGCGGGGCAACACAAACTCATTTTCAGTTACGTACCAACACACGACCGCTTGCACTTGATCGGCAAACGATCACAGCAGCGGAGTCAGGGACCACAGCAGCAACAAAGCACGCCATCCTATTGTCTACTTACCACCACCTTCGTGCGGCGCACCTTAACAACAGGAGGAAGAACTTGTATATAATACAACCCTTGAGGCCCCGTCGACGCAGCCACTCGCAATGCTGCTGTGTGGCTTTTCCTGGCGCAGTAATCGTAATCACTACTACCTCCTCCTCGTTTAGTCATGCGCGCGTTTGCCACGTCTATACCCATGTATGTACGTGTACCTACCGGAATTCAAAAAACAAATCAAAGGCACTACTATGATCCCTACCGCAGTACCATGCATGGGGATTTTTTTACACTTTTGTTGTATTTGTTTTGGCACAAAATGATATGTCAATTTGGAAATAATGTCTTGCCAATTTCTTTGTTTTATTTCATCAGCCCCTCCATACATCAAGATCCGAAGAATAACTGGAGAGTACCGTTCAAAATGCAAATGTTTCTGCGCTTCTCGCTTGGACAGCGGCCTTCGAACAAATTGGTTTGACCGATAATTCTACAGCACTGCTTATTGAGATATACTTCGTCACTTGACTCAGTAGCTCAGTGTGTGTGTGTGTGTTCTTCACATTAAACCGTTCTTCTACTCGTCGACATCCAGCACACCCAGTGTCCGTACTGATTCTTCACCCTATCAGTGGCAGTGGGTAGTGCTACCACATATATATGCTAAACTACCAAATAACCGTTCATAATGTCGTCAGCGCGCACGCTTGGAAATACAAATATGAAGTCGGTAAGAATCGAACGCACGACACCTGGCAATACCGACTGCTGTCACTTGACGCAGTAACACTCACATGAGTGGGTTATGCAAAAAACAACCAAATGTGGTTTCCAATTCGTTAAACAATTATCGCCGACTTCGTGAGAGCGATCTCCTGAGCTTTCCTCTTTCCACGTACTACAGTTAACCGTACTCAGGAGAACACTATTAATAACAACTATCATAATAACCATTCAAAACGTCTTCAGCGCGCACGCTCCTGAACATGAAAATATAATTTGGGTGAGAATCGTACTCACGACACATCTTTTGTTGGTTATATAGCACTATACCCGCTGAGCCGAAAGGAAACGACACACAGCAGTAGTAGCTACGATAGGGCAAGCGCTTGGAGGCGGCCATGAAACAATCGTCGTCGGGAAGTAATTTAGATGCCAATTTGGAAAAGTTGTCCCTTGTTTATTCGTTCAAGCCTTACATATGCCAAGATGCAAGAATAGCTTGGGCGTATATCGCCCAAATTCAACAATAAATCGCACTTCTCGCTTGTCTCGCTCAGCGTGTATCCCCGTTCACGTTGAGGTGCGGAACGAACGTCTGGGCGAGGGACGTTGGAGCCGCCCCCCGACGACGGCGCTCGAACGAAGCTATTTGACCGAGAACTCCAGTTCCGCGAATCGCATACTGAGGCCGAGATTTGTTCGTCTAGCAGCCTTTCTAATCTTGCATCGCACTCGTCACAACTTTTCGCCCTTTCCCGTATTTTTTTCGATCAAGCCCTGCAGACGTCTAGCAAAACAAACGCAATTTGGCTAGTTACATGCATAATAGGTCGCGCAAAAGACCTTGGCCTATTGGGTCAAAGCCTACTAACTAATCTCGCAATTATGTACCCGGTCGCAATTCGGCTGGTCATTTGCATCATGTACGTTATGTAGGGATTTATTTATTTGTTTGTGAAAGGGGACCGTCTAGAATTTTACTTCCTAATAAAGTTGTATTCTCGCCTTCATTGCCGGCCGTAGGACACCTTTCGCAGATGCCGTAGTATGCACATTCGTCTACGAAAAGCACGTCATCGCTCGCGCGTTATTTGTTTACTTTTGTTTGTAGGCTGTCCATTGTTGTTGTGCGTTGTTGTTGGCGCGTACCCAATTAAGACTTTATCAGATATTGGTTTTTCATGTGCGTATTCACCCGACGAAGTTATACACATTCTTCACTTGTACAACTCCTGCTGACGATTTTGAGCCTCTATCAGGTTGACGTGCAGACCAAGCACGCTCGAAATGAGAAACACTTCAACAGCACCAAACGCAACAACATAAAAAGACGAATTTGGGCGATCTACTACTTTTTATAACACGCGATCAAGCTCTGCAGACGTCAAGCAAAATAAACGCTCGAGAGTGTACCACCAAAAAATTCAAAACTTTAGCAACTAACTACCAACCGTTTGGAAATGATGCCAATTTTGGAAATTATCAAGACGCTGCAGACGTTTGTACAAGATATAACCGAAGTCGCAAGATCACCTCCTCAAGATACAATATTTTTGCAACATGTCTCTTGTCTGGCTCAGCATCCATCAGCGTTGATGTCGAGTGCCCAACGGATAAGGAAGGATGAGAGGGGGTGGAGCCGCCTCCCGAAAACGTTTACGCGTTGGAGCCGCCCCCCGAAGACTTTTATGTGTTTTATACGTTCAAGCCATGCAGACGTCAACCAAAACAAACAAACGCTCAAGCCCTGCAGACGTCAAGCAAAACAAAGTAAAACGACAAATTCGAGCGATCTACTACTGGTATTATAACACGCGCTGAAGCGCTACAGACGTCAAGCAAAACAAACGCTCGAGAGAATACCACGGCAAAATTCAAAACTTCAGCAACCACCCACCGTTTGGAAATGATGCTGATTTTGGAAATTTTCCAGACGCGGCAGACGTTTTTATAAGATGCAAGTCGCAAGATTAGCTCCTCAGAATCCAGTATTTTTGAAACTTCTCCCTTGTATCACTCAGCATCCATCCCCGTGCACGTCGACGTGCCAAGCGGATAAGGAAGGGCAAGGGGGGTTGGAGTCGCCCCCCGACGACTACTTTTCGTGTTTCATTCGTTCAAGCCCTGCAGACGTCAAGTTATACAAACAAACGCTCAAGCCCTGCAGACGTCAAGCAAAACAAACGCTCGAGAGTATGCCACCGCAAAGTTCAAATCATTAGCAACTACCACTTGAAAATGATGCAACCTTTGTAAATCATCTAGGTGCTACAGACATTAAGATGCAAACAAAATCTCCGAAATTCCTCCTCGATGTGCGATATTTTTGCAAGGTCTCGCTTGTCTCGCTCGGTATCCGTCCGCGTTCACGTCGATGTGCGGAACGGACACGGCAGGGCGAGGGGTGTTGGAGCCGCCCCTCGAAGCCGGCGCTCGAACAAAGCTATCTGACCAAGAATTCCAATTCCGCGAATCGCATACTTGGGCCGAGACGAAAAAAACCCTGACCCAATCCCTGAAACAAAGAATGATCGTATAAATATGTATATCATACCCGTACCCTATCATGCCCATATTGACTGCGGGTTGAAGGTGAAACGGCTGACATATTACACAAAATAATAAGAAGAATGATTTCATTACATGATGGAAAGACAAAGACGAAAGTTATTAAACAAAAAAGTGAGCAAATAAATGTTGACATTGTGACTTTTACTGCCGCTGCCGTTCTGTAATGTTTCACGAAGGACCAGAGACAGAGAGGCGGGGGAGCGGCCAGCCCAGAGCGACGACAAACAACGTGTTGAGTATTATTTTAGTGAACTTTTTTCCTCCTCGGGTCTGTACATTGATTAGCTTGGTTCCCTGGGTAGCGTGCAGTGTAGTGTTACGGCGGCGGATGATGTGGGACGTAAAAAGTACGGTGAGTCATGTCCGTGGCTTTACGGTCGTGGCCTAACCGGGCGCAGAACAGCGGCGGGTAGTTCTTTGAATGTAGGAATATCATCTGGGAAGAAACGAGCGTTCGTTGCCGCCACCACTACAGCGGGTACCCTAAAAGCTAACGAGAAAATCCACGCGTGCAAGAGGGAGGTGGAGAGGGCTGCCGGCCGCAACACCTCCTTAGAGGCAGCTTACGTCGCAACTGGGCGTACTTCTTGAAAAGGGGAGCCGGCGAAAGTGTGCTTTTTCGTTTGAAAACCATAGGATTTCCACAACTAAAACATCACGTTATGGGCGAAACCCTCCGCAGACACCTACCAACCCCACGCTACGGACGCAAGTGACATAGAGACAGCCGAAGAGCTAAGATTTGAGGGCTTCGCGAAGGTAATACCTAGACAGGAGGGGTATGCGACCCCACCCATCGTGAGCCGAGGAACACCTGCCATCTTGATCACCAACTTCACCATACCCCCCATGCTGAGGGAGGTGCGGGGGGGGTTGGCAGTTAGAGACTTGCTGACAACGCGAGTATATGAGGAAATAACCGCCGGGGAGGACGTGCTCGAGGGCCTTGCCGCTCTACAGCTGGAGGACGTGGGAGCGGCCACACGTGCAGTCATGAGAGCGACCACCAGAGCGCTCAAGGAAGCGCGGTCAACCCCGAAGTCGATGTATCCCACCGAGACCGAAGCGGGCACGGAGGGGCATAAGGAAATCGCACAGCCACCACGGGCGCCCCAGAGGCGGGCATCACCAGAACCTCCAGCGCCGACGACGCAATCAGCACCGGACAGGCGGAGCCCCTTAGTGGCAGGGACGGCACGCTTGCAAAAGGATCACGCGTACACGGCGGGTAGCAACAAACGAGACGCGGCGATAGGGCGCATGTTCAAGCAGTCGGGCTCGGGAGAAGACGAGTACCTGACGGACGACAATGGGGTCCAAGAGTACGCACCTAGGGCAAACAAAGAACGCTTTGGCAATACCGAGGACTTTAATACCGGGGGTGTTGTCCCTGGTCCATGGCACCTTCGGCCACCCCGGCGTGGCTCGCACAACACCGTTGGTGAGATATATATACAATAGTTTTTCCATGTACTTTTTCGAACGCACACTGGTGAGGGTCCTTCCAACGCACACTGTGTCGGGCCCGGGGGGGGGGGTTCGGGGGGGGGGCGCGTCGCCCCCCCCCGACACTGCTACTAGCATCCAAGCACCGTTCGGCTGCCCTGCCAACCCAGCACATACACCAACACCAACACACACTACCCTGCTAGTACCATCCAAGCACCGTGCGGCTGCCATCCAAGCACAGGTCGGCTGCCCTGCCAACCCAGTGCACTGGTTGTGCATTTTGGGACACACACACCAACACCAACACACACTACACTGCTAGTAGTAGCATACAAGCACCCTTCGGCTGCCCTGCCAACCCAGCGCTGGTGGTGCATGCGCTGGAACGTTTGCGCCTCTGCTGTTCGATCCTGCTCGTGCGGGACAACCAACACAACACACAGCAAAAACATTTCACTTCGTTGTGCCCTGGGCTGCGGAAAAAAAGTCTTTTCCCAAAAAACCCTCCTCGTCCTTACAAAACCATGAAATTCAAACGGCTGCGATTCCATGAACAGGCGCTACGAACTACACCCTGGCACGCAAACAACCAGCTCGTGCTTCATTTTGGGACACACACACCAACACCAGCACACACTACACTGCTAGTAGTAGCATCCAAGCACCGTTCGGCTGCCCTGCAAACCCAGTGCTGGTGGTGCATGCGCTGGAAGGTTTGCGCCTCTGCTGTTCGATCCTGCTCGTGCGGGGCATTTGGGACAACGAACACAACACACACCAAAAACATTTCACTTCGTTGTGCCCTGGGCTGCGGAAAAAAAGTCCCTTCCCAAAAAACCCTCCTCGTCCTTACAAAACCATAAAATTCAAACGGCTGCGATTCAAATCAAACGGCGCTACGTACTACAACCTCTGGCACGCAAACACCCTCGCAGCGCACACCGCACGCCCTCTTTAGCTATCCCTCGTCGGATACACCGCGCTCTTCGGCGTTACGCTGGAACGTTTGCACCTCTGCTGTTCGTTCCTGCCCTTGCGGTCTGCCGTGTCTTCGTGCGGCGGCGACTGCGTCCTTCAGTTCGGCTGCTGCATACTTTCTCTCGCTGGTTCCTGTCGCAGCTCACCTCCGCCGCGTGCTGTGGGTGTCTGCTGTGAGCCTCTTCGCTCGTTTTAGGCTCCTCCTTCTCTGCGGCTGCGTGTTCTTCGCCCTCTTCAAACCTTACGGCGTACCACCTCCTCGTGCTGCGGCGGAATCTCCGCACACACACCATGCAGCGGAATGTCCCTAGAGCAGAGCGGTATCTTGACTGGGGAGACCAACTTACCTCGCCTTCCTCCAGCGCTCCTGCGGTACAAGTCCCTTCCATCACATGGGAATGCATGCGTGTTCGAACCTGCCATACATACTACCTCACCCTCCAGCGCTCCTGCGGTTCAAATCCCTTCTATCACATGTGAATGCAGGTGTGTACACGGCACTGCTCATACGCTGCGCACTCAGCATGGTCACAGCAGTGTGTGTGTATGTACAGCGGTGTGCACACAGCTCTCGCTGTGTGTAGCACATAGGCTTCATGTGTAGTAGCGCAGCCGTAGTACTCCTGTGTGTTTGCGTGTGTAGGATGCGCGTACGTGTTCGAACCCCTGCCATACTACCTCACCTTCCTCCAGCGTTCCTGCGGTACAAATCCCTTCCATCACCACCTGTGGATGCAGGTGTGTACAGCGGTGTGCACACAGCTCTCGCTGTCCGTGTGTAGTACACATACATGTTTAGACTATGACATGTGTAGCGCAGCAGTAGTACTCCTGTGTGTTTGCGTGTGTAGGATACGCGCACGTGTTCGAATCTGCCATACTACCTCACCTTCCTCCAGCGTTCCTGCGGTACGAATCCCTTCCATCACCTGTGTGTGCATCATCTCCTATGTATGTAGTCTCGACTATGCGTCTCCAGCTACGGCTGTGCGTCCTGTAAAAAGTGTTCGTGTCTTTCAGCACGTTACATCCTACACCTGCGTACAACGTAACCCATGCGCACTTTGTCATCGCACCATGCGGCCTTCCTAGCCAAATTCTGCTGTTCCCTTTACAGGGGACTAAGTACGAGCATCCTATCGGTGACATTCTCCGCCTCAAAGCGAAAGTCGTCGATTAAACACTCCGCCACTCCCGACGATCCCCAAGTGCAGATTCTGAGAGCGTTGAGGTGATAGTGCGCAAACGGAGGATTTTGTTTGCGGGATTCGTGGCACGCATGGGGGGGGAGCGTCTGCCACAGAGGGTGATGTTTGGGGAGTTTGTTGGGGGTAAAGGCTACTCAGGGGGGCAAGAGAAAGACTGGATGGATCATCTGAAGGAGGATATGTCGGTTTTTGGAATGAAATTCGAAGGATGGCGAAAGGCTGCTCAGAAGGCTGGCAGATGGTTTCGAAGAGTAGAGGAGGGAGCCGAGTTGTTCATGCGGAATTGGCATGAAACGGAGAGACGCAAAGCTGCAGAGCGACGCGCAAAGGCTGCGGCAGCGTCATCCACCGTTGGCATCTCTAAGCGGCCGGGGGGAGGGGGAAGGGGGGGGGGCCGGGAGGGGACTGGGGGAGGGGGGGAGGGGGAAAGGGAGGAAGGGGGGAGGGGCGGAAGGGGGAGCGTCATGCCCAAGAGACTGAAGTCTGGGTTTGGCCATCATCGTATTGAAAGTTGTGGGCTTTCTAATGGCCATCACAAGATAGCATAAGACCGCCCTGACTTCTTCGCCATGTTGCGTTCTCTCCCAGGTGCCATTGATGATGGACGTGATACCCTCTGTTAGCCCAATGCCACCCTTAGCCAGTTCCTAGGGTCTGCTAGTATGACATTTTTCTTTCTCTTCTTTTTCTATTTCTTTTTTCTTTTTTTCTCTTCTTCTTTCCTTGCTTTCCTGTCTTGTGTTTTCTTGCTTTTCTTGTCTTTTTCTTCTCCTTGCTTGCCTTTTTCGTCTTGTTTCGTTTTTTCTTCTCTTTTCTTTCCTTTCCTTTATCTTCTTTTCTTTTCTTTGTTTCTTTTTCTCCAATTGACTTATGCCTGTCGTGCGTATGCGTAGTGATAGATACTACGTGTAATATATACGTGGTAGTCTTCCTTGGGTGGCAATCGGAATATTTGGTTTCTCCAGGCGTGAGTAGTGAGACGTATGCACCGGCCTGGACCTGGCACATCGTACACTGACTCCCGATTTCACTTTTATATGTTTCTGGTGGAGGCATGAATTGCGTCAGCTGTGATATATGCGTGTACCACCTTGGGCTGTGTGTGTTTTCCCTGGGGTATTCCTCAGCTCCAGAGTGACTGGAGCCTGTCCTGTGACCACGGACTTGATTATGCGAGTTAATGTGAGAACAACAACAACAACAACAACAACAACAAGTGCCTTCTCGCGCAGTCAAGTACGACAAAACATTCCGCCACTCCCGACGATCGCCAAGTGCCTTCTCGCGCAGTCCAGTGTGAAAAAACATTCAGCCACTCCCGACGATCGCCAAGTGCCTTCTAGCGCAGTCCAGTGTGACACAACATTCCGCCACTCCCGACGATCGATAAGTGACTTCTCGCGCAGTCAAATGTTGTAAAGCATTCCGCCACTCCCGACGATCGCCAAGTGACTCCTCGCGCAATCCAATGTTGTAACACATTCCGCCACTCCCGACGATCGTCAAGTGCCTTCTCGCGCAGCGAGCCACCAGTCAAGTGTGACAAAACACTTCTCCACTTGACACCAAAAAGTACTTGGCTAAACATGTATTGTTGTAGCAGATGTAATGTTAAGTGTGGCTCACAAAACAATTTTCAGGTGTGGTGTACAATGCGTTATAGTTTCGTGGTGCCGTGTTGTTGTACATGGGTCGCAAGATACAACATTTCAATCGATAGGTGTAACCATGAAGTTACAATGATTTACCGTGCCGATGTGGGGCTCTGAGTTCGCTAATTACAAGACAGAAAAACATATTGCAACATGCAACAAGCGAGGTGATGATGTGGCAATGCGATGTCATCACGGTTGAGCACAAGGAGGAGAACGGCAAGTCGTCGGTGTTCACATGGTTACACTTACCCATCGATTGATATGATACTACCGTGCCGGTGTGGGGCTCTGAGATTGCTAGTTGTAAGACAGAGATATATATTGCAAATACACAGGCGAGGTGATGTGGTCATGCACTGACACAACCATTGAGCACGAGGGGGAGAATGGCAAGTCGTCGGTGTTCACATGGTTACACTTACCTATCGATTGATATGATATTACCGTGCCGGTGTGGGGCTCTGAGATTGCTAGTTATAAGACAGAGATACATATTGCAAATACAACAAGCGAGGTGATGTGGTCATGCACTGACACCGCCATTGAGCACGAGGGGAAGAAGTGCAAATGGACAACGTTTTGAAAGGAACGGTTGATGCACCCACGCTCGATTACGTCACTTCTTTTAGGAATACTTCGTTTGGCAGAAGTTGGGAGGCGATCGTGAAGACGGTAGGTAGGAATACTCTACGTAATGGGTTGGTAGTGTGCTCTACCGCAATTTTAACATATCTCCCTGTACTAATCAATACGAATACTCCGGAGTATTATCTAATAAATTAGGTGTACGATTAGTCTAAACCATATGCCCATGATTTTCACCGTGTCGATGTGGCGCCTTGAGGTTGCCAATTGTAAGACAAGAGATGCATATTAGAAATGCAGAAAGCACATTTATCAGCTGACTTCCGCTTTCATGACGGAGGTTTAAAAATGAGTTTCATTGATTGCTTCTTTCTGCTTCAGCTTTGTATGATAAAATAAGCACAACAACAACCACGACTACATCAACGCCGCCGGACATCCTCCGTGACTAACGAATACGGCTGTTCACAAAGGATACGCCCATGATAGGTTCTGCCAAATTTTCATGTTACAGTATATTGTTTGTATCGTGGGCGGTACGTGTTGTTGTCTTTCTCACATTTACTCGCATAATCAAGTCCGTGGTCAAAGGACAGGCTCCAGTCACTACGATGGAGCTGAGGAATACCCCAGGGAAACAACACAAACAATCCAATTGAGCTGTAATAGGTGTAGTTTCACCTTGATGATGAATCGCGATAATATTGGTTTGAAATTTCTAAGTTGGTTGAAGAGGATATCTGGGGGTACGAGGTTTCATTTTTTTTTGTTTTTTTTTTATCCTCCGGCGGATGGGGAAAAATAAAGCTTTAGCTCACCACACTTCCGCGTATTTTCATACGCGTCGTGTGTCGATTTAACTCAGTTGCAAGTACTGTTGTTGTAGTACGAAGTACTGCTGTACCCCGTGGTCAACCAGCGTCGGTTAAATAGCTGCGTAATTTGATTCAGGAAGATTCACAACCTATGGTATCGATATGCGCATATTCTACGGCTGGCATAAAAGAGTTGCCTATTTCGGGTGCGGGTCAGCAGAGTACAGCAGTAGTATGATAGTAGCAGCAGTAGTCTATAGCAGGAGCAGTAATAGATTTTGGTCGGAGCAAACACACAGCAGCAGCAACTACCTCTGCCTCCCCTTCAGGCCATCCACGTGACAAAGACTGCCTTAACCTGCGTGGTGTCGCACAAGTGTTGAGGTATTCTCTGTCACCCCGTCATGGTGGAGCAGCAGCCCCAACCCGAGCCTGTGCCGGCAACCCCGTCGGTGAGCTCTGAACGGCTAGAAACGAAAAACATTGTCAATTTTTTTATATCGTATCATACCAGGTACCACTACTACTGTACTGTTGCCACATATACTTCATATCACGCGATTCTTCCTACTTTTTCCCACTTTTTTTTACCGTGCCCACAAAACTTCATGGTGTTTAGTCTATACTGCTGCTGCTTTTTCTACCTCACTTGGTACGTGTTTGTTTATTTACATTGTACATGCCTCTTAGCCTCAGGCGGCTGGGTTCACAAAACTTTTTGGTTTGTATACTGCTGACAGAGTGTTTCCTACCTCTACTTGGTACGTGTTTGTTTATCTACATTGTACATGCCTCTTAGCCTCAGGCGGCTGGGTTCACAAAACTTCATGGTTTTTAGACTGCTGTACAAAGTTTTCCTACCTCACTTGGTACGTGTTTGTTCATTTACATAAATTTGTACATGCCTCTTAGCCTCAGGCGGCTGGGTTTTATATAGCTACGAGTTAGTGGGCAGGCACTTCATGGCCAAATCATTTTGAACCGGGGAGCTCCTCCACTGGTTGCAAATAAGGTCGCTCCGTGGTCTAGTGGTTTCCCTCGAATACTATTAATACTAGCAGCGTTGGTCCTCCTTGAGTCCGATTCCCACCGTGATGAGATTTTACTTGAATTGCCAAGAAAAAAAGAAAAAAAATGCAACTGCTGAGAGCGCCTAGGAGCGTGTGGGTAGCTGCAATTCGACGCGAGTCGACGACGAGGGAAGAAAATGATCACATCTTCTCGCAACTAAAAAGAAGGCACATAGACCGCCGAATAGTGGGGAGGGGGGAGGAGGGCCCGCTATGTGATCTCGGATCTGAATTACTTCTCGGGCGTGTGGGGAGGGGGGGGGAGGACCGGCTATGTGACCCCGGATCTGAATTTCTACTCGGAGGGAGCGCGATAGTAGCGCGACGAACGATAAGAAATGGGATGGAAGAAAAAAAAAGTTTGCCGCGTATCTATTGAAGTCGAGGTGTGTGTGTGTGTGTGTGTGTTCTTCACATTAAACCGTTCTTCTACTCGTCGACATCCAGCACACCCAGTGTCCGTACTGATTCTTCACCCTAGAAAGATCAGCTCTGTGGTCACAAGCAACGACACAGAGATAATGCATCGTAATGCATTCGACAACGCAATGTCATGCCCTAGTACTGGGTACGACAGGCACAACATTTACATGGGTTTGAATCTCCACAACAAGGAACTCTTTCTTACTGGATAACCATGTTGTTGTTGTTCTCACATTAACTCGCATAATCAAGTCCGTGGTCACAGGACAGGCTCCAGTCACTCTGGAGCTGAGGAATACCCCAGAGAAAACACACACAACCCAAGGTGGTGGTACACGCATATTATATCACAGTTGACGCAATACATGCCTCCACCAGAAACAGATACAAGTGATGTTGTACATACACGAGCTGGGCCGGCCAAGAAACCCTATAATAATCCGTCAGTGGGGCATATCTGTTGAACGACAGTGACTCGCTGCAAACTGAGCATATCCTCATAGTCAGCTAGATGCGGTGGTCATTTTAAGCCCTTCCAGCTTGAGAATCTGCCGAGTTGGTGCCGAAAAAGGTGTTTGCCACTCACGTCTCCTAGTTTTGAGCATTTTTTTTTCATGATTTGTTTGGGTTGCTTTTTTCTGAAATTGCTCGAAATCGAATACAACGTGGATGGATTTGGCTCAAATTTTCTGGGCATACGCAACTTGGGACGAGGAGGAGGGACATATGCGTTTCGTTTCATGGGTCACTTTCGTTCGAAAGTTATGGATCGTATGTTGTACATATTTTATAGAAAATATTTTGAGGGCGTCAGCCGTGAGTGAGTTCGTCGAATTTCAGGTCAATACTCATCCTTGCAGGCTGCGTTGTTGGTACCTATGATATACTACATGGGTGAGTAAGGGGTCCTATTATTTGTCCACTACAATGTTAAGTGTTGGTATTTTCACTTTTTTAGGTGGGGAATTTAAGCTAGATATCAATACCAGGTACAGTGCATTGTATATCGACAGGCCGAAAACGCGTGAGCGTGAGTTGGCGAAATCCGACTTCAAATCAACGAGCAGAAAAAGCAGAAAAGTGGGTGTTCTGGGAACCCTGAATGCACGACGCGTGACAGGGGTCAGAAGTGGAAGATACCTGTGTCCACGGCTTGTCCAGAAAGTCAAACACCTCTTGCGAGTTAAGCTGGAGAGTAAAAGTGATTTTTGAAAACATAACAAAATGCCGTGCGTTGCCTGCAGAATCATCGGTGGCTGACCCAGTGTAGGCCTTGGGGTGGTCCATCGGATGGCATTTTTGTATTCTGTTACAGTCAGCTATATTATGGGGCTCGGTATCATATTCGGCACCAGAGATGGGCAGTATGCCCCGCGGAAGTAAGGATTATGTGCCTCTTATATACGAGTGAACAAGGAGGTTGGGGTGCACCGCCATCGAAGCACGCGCCCATGTTATTTTGTGTGTGTTGTTGCTTTCGTGGGGTGGATGCTGGGAAGTCCCCTAGGCACTCTTCCTCTGCCATTTCGGACCTCAGGAACAGTTATATTTTCTGTCGTATTCCGATATAATATACCTTTAGTTGTGGGGACGGGGGAACTCTATGCTGTTTGCGTTGTCGAATGCATTACGATGCATTATCTCTGTGTCGTAGCTTGTGACCACAGAGCTGATCTTTCTAGGGTGAAGAATCAGTACGGACACTGGGTGTGCTGGATGTCGATGAGTAGAAGAACGGTTTAATGTGAAGAACACACACACATGCTGTAGTTGAGTGGAAACCCGCGGCCATGTGGGTTCAGTTTGCGCATTTGACCTTTTCACTTGTGCGCCTTCTTCCGTATCGTGCGTTTTTAGGCGGGAAAGCGTAGTATTTCCCTGACGAATTTTGATTTCACTTGGTTTTTTCGGATCTTCCTAGGGCTCCAGCACCTTTGTGTGACCACGGACTCTAGATGTTTGACAAGAGTTAATGTGAGAAAACAACAACCTTTTATATGTTTCGGGCGGAGGCATGAATTGCGTCATCTGTGATACATGAGCGTATCACCTTTGGTTTGTTTGTGTTTTTGTCCGGGGTATTCCTCAGCTGCAGAGTGGCTGGAGCCTGTCCTGTGACCACGGACTTAATCATGCATGCGAGTTAATGCGAGAACAACGACAACAACATCAAGTTTCGAGAGTTCCAGTCCCCCCGAGAGCATATACTGCTGTCGTAAAAATTCGTAGGGACTTTTTCTTGTGCACAAATTGCTTTGCGGAAAGTGCGAGAGTGTGAGCTAGTTAGCAACACTCGATGAAAAATCGACGAGCAGTGGGATTGCTGAACCCTATTATTCGCGATAAAAATTGAAGGCAAGAACCGGGGTTGAAGAAGGGACGACACCTGTGACCACGGCTTGTCCAGAAGCTTGAAAGTGGAAGTGTGTGAATAAAACAAACAAATGGAACCCATGTAAGGTAAAACGTGAGTAACATGAGTTTCGTCGTAATCGCCGACCGCAGCGGTGAGGCAGGTGAGGCCTATTCTAATTTGTTTTTGTGTTGTATTCAAAAACACGTAGAGTACGTATTATATATCGTATAGAAGTCCACTAACATGGAGATTTTGGCCTCATTGATTTTGCATTTATTTGCTGTGGGTGCCGTCGTTTTTGTTTGGCATTTCATGGACAGATCACATTTATTTCTATATTCGCAATGTGAATCTCCGTCCTAGTTTGTCCTGTACCCTGCCAGGCATCAGCGAGGACACGGGTGCTGGATGTAGTGGGCGAAAATGTCTGTTTCATGTGATGACACACATCAAAACATGAATTGCAGGGTGTACTTCGAACTATCTATGTAAGCCAAGCACCCCTAGTTCAGATACTACCAAGCAAGGCAGTCGACAGATTTATACCTGGCATAACATTCCACCCCGACCAGAAGCCGTCGCCCTAACCTACACGAAAAGCATTGGGGGCTGAGGGCTGTGCATATACAAAATAGAGCAATACGTCGGGTAGGGGTGCTTGGCATATTTTTCTCATACCCATTTACTTGTGGTCTGGCGTTTGGTCACTTGACTGACCTTCCCGTTCTTCTGTAGTTTCGCACTCTATGAGTACGTATTCTTCAGTTTCCTTACCTTCGGTGTGGTTTGGGTCATTTTGCGGCGGCACCATCATGTTCTATTTTCTGTTGAGAAAAACAACAGCAGTCGTATGCAGTCACCGTATGGTTGCAAAGGCATGTTTGTTCGTATGATTATGATTATTTTAACGGCGTAAAGACCTACCATATTATGGAAAAGTTTTGATCGATTATTTCTGGCGATTATTTTTGTAGTTTTGAGGCTCCAACAAAAACTGCATCAGAAATAAGGAGTGTCCTTTATGGCGTCTAATTTTCGGAAAGTGGTTTTACTTTGAATTGGTAGGTCTATTTTTGCCGTTTGCCTTTATTTTTGAAATCTGGTACGTACACTGTCGCCGGCGACTTTAGGCCACCACCGCTTCTGCTGCTGTCTCTGCTGCTGTGCTGCTGCTGTGCTGCTGGTGTGGTGTGCGTGTGGTGGTTTCGATGGTGGTGCTGCTGCTGCTGTCGCGTTTGTGTGAGGACGAAGCTTTGTCTCGCACACACCAAGCGCGGCATGCTGTCGTAGATGTGTGTGTGTGATTCTTTGTTGTGGGTGATGGTGACGTGTACAGCAGGCAGGTATCATACCAGGTACAGCATGGCTGTGGTGACATGTGATACGTGGTACGAAGCAGTATCCAAAAGTCGAATGATCCCAGTTCTGAGAGGTTGGAAGCGCTGTTATTTCTGGGCCCAGAAATCACCAGATCCACTGATTTCTGGCCTCTATTTCTGAACCCAGATATAACGATGCTTTTCTGTCCCACATACGTAGTGGATGGTTTTCATTTTTGGCGTCGGAGATCCCTGTTAAAGAGAGAAATAATCGCTCAAAATATTTCTCAAAAATAATAATAGTTGGTCTAAGCCGTGAGTTCTACAAATTTGGGATCTATACTCACATTTGCAAGCTCCGTATGATTGTTGTTGTTGTTGTTCTTACATTGAATCGCATGATCAAGTCCGTGGTCCGTGGTCACAGCACAGGATCCAGCCACGCTGGAGCTGAGAAATACCCCAGCAAAGAAAAGCACATAAATAAACCAAAGATTGTACTTGAAGTACACGCATACGATCTCATAGCGGACGCAATTCATGCCTCCACCAGAAACATTTAGTCTAGAGGTGAAATCGGGAGTCAGCCTACGATGTGCCAAGTCCAGACTGGTGCATACGTCTCACTACTCGCGCCTGAAAAAAACGACGATACCGCTTGCCACCCAAGAAAAACTACGACGTATACATTATACCTATCACTACGCATACGCACGAGACGCAAGCCGGTTTGAAAAAAATAATCAAAGAGTAGAAAAGAAGATGAAGGAAAAGAAAGAAAAGACAAGAAAGCGAAAAAACGAAAAAGGAAAGGAAGGAAAAGAAAAGATAAGAAAAACAAGAAAATACAAGACAAGAAATGCAAGAGGAAGCAAGGAAAAAAGGAAAAGAGACACAAAACTGCATTACTTTTTTTCTCATACTTTTACTTTCCAGCTTCTGGACAAGCCGTGGTCACAGGTGTCGTCCTTTCTTCCCCCCCGGTTCTTGCCTTTGATTTTTATCGCGCATAGGGTTCAGCAATCCCGCTGCTCGTCGATTTTTTTTGAGTATTGCTAACTCACGCTCTCGCGCTTTCCGTCAGTTTGTGCACAAGAAAAAGTCCCAACGAATTTATACGAGTATGCACTCGGCGGGGCTCGAACTCACGAAACTGACCTATACCAGGCTCGAGGATAATCTGATACGCCACCGGGGCGACCGGCTTAAGACCCTAGGAACTGACTGAAGACGGCATTGGGCTCATAGACGGTATCAACTGCATCATCTAGTAACTGCCGTCAGCGAGTTCCTTCGGTCGGCCTCTTCGATGCGGTCACTTTGCCAACTCGACGACGAGAGCTCAGAAGCTCACTGCGCATCCTCATTAGTCATAATCTGCCAATAACCTTGTGGACGAGCCTCCGCTCGGTCTTGTGCGTTCGCGAGTACTGGCACAGCTCGTGTGGCGCGGCTGCCCGATCTTCCAAACTCCTGTACCTAAATTATACTTTTTCCCTGCGATAAACGAAAAACTCGAGAGGCCAGTTGTTTTTTACGAGATTTAGGTTTTCAGGCTTTCATCTCTTCTATCTATAGGTCGTGCTCTTTTCCGCCCTCCCACTAAGGTACGTGTCTCCATTTCTATCGCGAAAATTGCCCTATACTCCCTCGTCGTCTCGCATCGAATTGCGCCTACCCATCCATGCTGTAAGGCGATCTCAACAGCAGGAGTTGTTGGTTCCTTGGATTGCTTTTTTCAAAACAAACTCAAGCGTCCGACCCACGCGAGAATCGAAGTGTAGAACCGACTCTAACCGACTTTATCAGTAGTACGATTCGACGGTAAATGTTTGACCACCGTTTGCCTTGACGTAGACCGCCGATACACCAAGCCTACGGTATTGTAGCATCATAACCCGTCAATATCCCCTAATTTCGCTGCTGGGTCTGGACCACTCGCACCAGTGATGACGCTGTATACCTGTCGGGCAGAAATAGTTTCGGCGACACTCTTCTACGGTGCAGGGTATCTTTCCAATCTATTATTGCGGATGGATACCAATAACGATCAACGCTACGGTGTGGGAGTGCCCCCACTTGTTTACTACCCCAGGCCTGAGCCGCTCGCACGAATGACGCTGTACCCCTCTGATAAAAACACGTTAGGCGATGTATTTGGTGCTGCGTGGCTAACCATCCCATTGGAGATTCAAGTCGAAACATTGAAGAAGCGCGAAAGCCAATGACCGCATGGAACAGGGGGTCACTCGCCGCACGGGTGACCCCGATCCACTCCAAACAAGAGCCCCTAAAAAGGGACCCCCCTACTGCTGTAGCACGCGTTAGACTGTAAAGGTACAGGGAGGCTCACTCCTTCGACTGCTCCCGAGCTACTTCCCGTGCAAAAATCTGCCCTAACGCGACCCTCCCTACCATAACCTGGGTTCGAACCTCAACATTCAGCTGTTTATTTTTTGTGCTCATCCCTTTTCACGTTCCAGCTCTCCACTCGTAATAAGAGGTTTTACGCTCAGCAATACTTTGGGCAAGCCATGCCGTGGTTACAGGTGTGTTCTCTTCTCCCCGCTGGTGCGTGCCTTCGTATTTATCGTGCATCTGGAGTTCATTCAGCATTCCCATCTCAGCTGCATGATCGGATCATTGCACTTTTATTAAGAGTACTAGACTAACCTGCTGCGGTCATTGCATGAAGGTTCCCAATCAATGTCTGTTACAGCACGGTTCGACCAAAAGCGACCGACAACCGTGTGCTATCTACTAACAATAAATGGTAGGCTCTTACCAGGCCCAACTGCCAACTGCCCAACCCTTACGTAGTAAGCACGAGTACGTCGTAGTTTTTTTTTCTCTTTTTTATCCTCCGGCGGATGGGGAAAAATAAAGCTTTAGCTCACCACATTTCCACGTATTTTCATACGCGTCGTGTGTCGATTTAACTCAGTTGCTTTCGCAGCCCAACGCTAGCTGGCGCACCCTTCGGGTCTCATTGTAGGTATAGCGTAAGCTGTCCCTATCAGTGGTCTTCGTTACAACCCCGGCAGCGCGAGCTGCCGTTGTATACGGATGCGTGTGTATGTCGACCCGGCCGTAGTCCGCTTTTGGTTGGGTCGGGTGTTGGTCCTTGTGTTGGGCGTTGATCCATGATCCACACCAGGTGCTTGGGTCCGCAGTTTTACCTTACGTATACAAAACTGTTGATAGGTGACATGTTGACCTGTTCCTATTATTTTGACCATGTTGTTGTTGTTGTTCTCACATCAACTCGCGTAATCAATCCCGTGGTCACTCTGGAGTGGAGGAATACCTCAGGGAAAACACACACAAACGAAATTAAAAGTGGTACACTCTTATTATATATAAAACCTTCTTGCAAACTTTCATTGTAAGGATTCAACCCTAGCCTCGCCCAGTACTTGTATTCAACCGACACCGTTTAGTAAAAGCATGTATTTTTGTCGCAAATCATGTTGCGTTCAATCGTCGCGGGCTACGATCTTAAGAGATGGCAATTGTCGGCGAAAAATAATTTCTAGACGACGGTCTCCTTCACCCCGAATCGTCGGAGTACCTCGGGTTGCAAAACGATATGTTTTTGTACCTGGGCCATATGGACTTGTTTATCGCAAAAGCCCTTTCAGTAAACCCCAAAAATCAGTTTTTTTGAGTGAGGTATGGAGCACTTCGAGCGACAGGCCTCCGAAAAAGAAATTGTTGCACCTTTGCCCTGCCATCCGTGTATCCAGCACAACGTTACCAAAATCTGCATAATCAGCGGGGCTCCTGGCCTGAGGAGCTGTCGAATGTCGTTTCCCGCTGACAGTACAATTCGACCTTCACCTATTGTGAATGGGATGTAAGATTTTCACACCCTGTACAAATATCCATAACAAATACAAATAATAGTTGCGTGTATTTGTCCCAGGGCAGTATTTGCCTCCAGACAAATATTTGCGCAGCTTCTCAAGCGAGTATTTGCCTGCCAGACAAATATTTGCACAGGTTGTCAAGAGAGTATTTGCCTGCAGACAAATATTTGCGCAGCTTCTCAAAAAAGTATTTGCTTCCAGACAAATATTTGCGCAGGTTTTCCAGAGAGTATTTGCCTGCCAGACAAGTATTTGCACAGGTTCTCAAAAAAGTATTTGCCTGCAGACAAATATTTGCACAGCTTCTCAAGAAAGTATTTGCTTCCAGACAAATATTTGCGCAGCTTCTCAAGAAAGTATTAAAATTTGTCTGCAGGAAAATATTTGTGCAGGTTCTCAATAAACTATTTTCCTGCAAACAATGTATTGCGGATGCGGAGATGTTGACCTCTTCGGCGTACAAGTACGTACATTATATGGGGTACATACGTAATGCATAAATACGGCCGTTGAGCCCGGTGTATTTGCAGCCGCGAAAAGGCCGTTAACCCCTTTACAACTGGAAACCCATTTTTGGGGACAAAATTACTTGGATTTAGTATATGGAGGGGTTCGGGGGCTCTAAAGGGGTTAAGCCCGGTGTATTTGCCGCCGCGAATATCAGTGGTCCTGCACACAACCAAACCAGCTCCCCATCACGGCACGAGCAACTACCGCGGGCTGTGCATGTCAACATGCCAGCTGTCAGTACCGAAGAAGCAAATGGCAATGATGATGGTACGCCACCTGGCGACGGAGCTGGCGCGTCGGCAGCAGCTCCAGTTATTGTCGACGTCAACGCAGCTGGGCTGGAGTGATTTTCGGGGCACGTACGAAAATACGTGGAAGTGTGGTGAGCTAAAGCTTTATTTTTCCCCATCCGCCGGAGGATAAAATAAATAAATAAATAAATCGGGGCTCCTGCGTCGGCGGCAGTGCTTGAGCGTGACTTCAGCGCTGCTGGGCGTATGATGACGTCCTCCAGGAGCACCACGGACAGCAAGTACGTGGAGATGATCCTGTTCCTGCACGGAAACCTGGACCTCATCCCTCAGGACATCCCTAAGCTGACCGAAGCTGGCGCGCGAATCAAGATCCCCGGGCGACTGGTGGACCCTGTGGAAGGGCTGAAGGAGCTCGACGGCGCATTTGCCCCGGAGGACCTCACCGCCGGAGAGTCGGGGGAGGTGGACGTTTAAACAGCATGAAATAGTAGAAGTAGCTTGATGGCGATCAGGCCCCCAGCGAGAACGAGTGGCAACGTCTTTGTGGTGTTTGTGGATCCTTGGTGTTTGTTGTACTTTGCCACAGGAGTTGACTCATCTCATGATACGGAATGAGTAAGATGGTGGAGGGGTTTGGTGGCGTCGGCATGTTTGTGTTTGTTTGCGTTCCGTACGGGGTGAGGCGGCTTCGGCTGTTGTAGATGGCAAAAGAAGAAAATGACAATGGTCGACGGGGATGGCATTTGCATATTAAAAAATATATAATATGACTCATAGGTAGTCGATAGATTTTCATTTTTTCTCGGTTTGGCTGATCCTGTGTTTTCCCACTCCGATCAAAAGATATTTCAGATGCACGCTTCAGGGATTTGCTTTGTATTTCCGACAACAATCTCCCATCGCATGACATATGATTCGGTTAATCTCTCCCTCCGACCTCCCTGCAGTAACAGCTGTTTTTTCAGAATAGTTGTCAGGACAAATACAATACTATTTGCGCAGGTTCTCCGGGGCAGTATTTGCCTGCCAGACAAATATTTGCGCAGGTTCTCAAGAGAGTATTTGCCTGCAGACAAATATTTGCGCAGCTTCTCAAGCGAGTATTTGCCTGCAGATAAATACTTGCGCAGATTCTCAAAAAAGTATTTGCCTGCAGACAAATATTTGCGCAGCTTTTCAAAAAAGTATTTGCTTCCAGACAAATATTTGCGCAGGTTTTCCAGAGAGTATTTGCCTGCAGAGTATTTGCCTGCCAGACAAATATTTGCACAGGTTCTCAAAAGAGTATTTGCCTGCCGACAAACATTTGCGCAGCTTCTCAAGAAAGTATTTGCTTTCAGAAAAAATATTTGCGCAGCTTCTCAAAAAGTATTTTCTTCCAGACAAATGTTTGCGCAGGTTTTCCAGAGAGTATTTGCCTGCCAGACAAATAGCAAACAATGTATTTGTACAGAGTGAAGATTTTACGTCGGAAACGCGCTTATATACTGACCCGAAGAAAAGTTTTGGGTGGGTCATAGAGCTGCTCTCGTAAGGGGTTCAGAAATAAATGGTAGATCTCTGCATGGATGATTGAGTCATCTCACCGTAGGGGTTGAACTTTTTGGGCTAAGTGTTTGTTTCTGACCTTCTGATTTGGTTGAGCTCCCTCAAGTGTGGAACCATCGGCGACTCACGCTACGATGGAGGTGGCACTTTTTTTCGTCTGAAATCGTTTTCGAACATGACGGGGTTCCTCAGCCCAAGATCGTCGGGAAGAGATTATTTTTTTTGCATGATTCTCGCTGAATACCTAAGGCCATGAGATTTTTTCTTCATCCGTAGCATTTACTACTTTTCTCCGAATCAGTTTTTGGGAGAGATCTTCAAGGTCTCCCAAAGTGAGGAAAATTAAAAAAGTAGGTGGTGCATCTCTATCGTAGCATCCGGTTAGTACGGTAATTTGACAAGTAAGAACGTTTGCTTTTGCACAACTAGCGCATAGAAGCGTCGGTCTGGTTGTGCGAGAAACGCCTTCGAAATCATGTTTCGGGTGAGATATTGAGCTCCGTCACGTTCGGAGCGCAGAAAATTCCGCCGCACCGCTACCGTGGGATGACTCTGTATGTGGCATTCGTCAAGCCAATAATAATTGAAAAACTCGTGCTTGATTGGTCATGTGCTGCAAAATTTTCTCCAGGTTCCAAGCCTCCGGTCGGAGCGCAAGTTCAGCGTGAAGGAAGCGAATGCCTCGAACGATCTGCTCACGGCGATCGAGGAGGGCAACACCGACGACGTGCGTCGTGTGGTGTCTAAACTTCCGGAGGGGATAACCTCCGCTCTGAATACTCCCAGTCTGCTTGCCAAGCACAAGCTGCGAACTCCCTTAATGGCGGCGGCCGCGAAAGGGAATTTCGCCGAGTTTACCGCCATTTTGAACGCCTTCGATCGTCAGTATGATAACAAGGTGAGTGATTAATTGCATGAACCTAGAGTGAACTCAATAAACCTTCATGATTCGGAGAGAATTTGATAACGAGAGAGGAATCGTAAAAAGGCGGGGGTGAAACAGTTCATTCATTCATTCATTCATTAATTCATTCATGCATTCATCCATTCATTCATTCATTCATTTATTCATTCATTCATTCATTCATTCGTTCATTCATTCATTCACTCCTTCATTCATCCATCCATCCATCCATCCATTCATTTATTCATCCAACATCCATCTATCCATGCATCCATTCATTCATTCACTCCTTCATTCATTCATTCATCCATTCATTCATTCATTCATTCATTCATTCATTCATTAGTTCATTAATTCATTCATTTATTCATTCATCCACCCATCCATCCATTCATTCATTCATTCATCCACCCATCCATCCATCCATCCTTTCATTTATTCATCCAACATCCATCTATCCATGCATCCATTCATTCATTCATGCATTCATTCATTCATTCATTCATCCATCCATCCATTCTTTCATTCATTCATTCATTCATCCATTCATTCATTCATTCATTAATTCATCCATTCATTCTGCCATTCATTCATTCATTCATTCATTCATTCATTCATTCATTCATTCATTCATATATTTATTCATTCATTCATTCATTCTTTCAGCCATCCATCATTAATTCATTCATTCAGTCATTCAGTCATTCAGTCATTCAATAATTAATTCATCCATCATTAATTCATTCATACAGTCATTCATTTGTTCATTCGTTCATTAGTTCGTTCATCATGGCTTCGTCCATTAGTTCGTTCTTGGGTTCGTTCATTAGTTCGTTCATCATGGGTTCCCTCATTAGTTCGTTCATGGGTTCATCCATTCGCTAACTCACCCACTTGCTCATGAAAAAATCAATACCAAATTCAATACGTTAACTATTCATCATAGCTTCCACACTCGTGAAGTCAAAATCAGTAGGAAAAAATGAAAGCTATCGTTATTTCCGGAAGTGACTTACCAATGTCTATGAATCAACGCCGCAACCATGATACCAGGTAACATGAAACAAGGGAGATGAACTTCGCGCAGTCATGTTTCCGGTTCGTAAGACTTTCATACCCGTACCCGGAACTTCTGCAAGTTTTATAAGATTTTCATACCCTTACCCGGAACTTCTATGAGCTCTGCGAGACCCGTGCCACAGTACCCGGGGTACGGGTACATCATGTTTTATACCCGCCCGCAACTTCTGTGAGTTCTGTACGCCTGTGAGACAATACCCGGAACTTCTGGAAGTTTTGTAACACTTCCATACCCGTACTTGAAACTTCTGGAAGTTCTGTAAGACCCCCGGGGTACGGGTACATCATGCTATGTAACACTTCCATACACGTACTCGAAACTTCTGGAAGTTCTGTAAGACCCCCATACCCTTACCCGGAATCCACCAACTCTACAAAACTTGAGCGTGCATTATTTTTGCTTCTGTCCGCGTCTTTTAGACTTGTTCTACTATCTTGCGGGAATGTTTTTTGAGTGACCGACTATGAAGACCATGCCGGCACGTACATTGACTGTCGGGTAGCAGAAGTTATGACACTTACTTGATATTCTGAAACAACGGTGATCGAGACGATTCGTTTATATGTTGCACGATGCGCGATACAACCGTCGTTTTCCTTCGCAGCTGGTGAGAGATTTCGAGATGAGGCTTCAGCTTGCCAACCGGGACAGGGACGGAATGACCGCGGCAATGCTGGGGGCGAGGAGTGGCAACGTGTCGATTGTGGCGGCTCTGATGACGGAGATAGAAGAAACAGAGGTGACCACAGTCAGTACGACTATAATACGCAACAGATCGTCGGCGTTTTTATCGCTTTTACAAGGTTTCCCTTTGAGTGTCTTTTGCTTAGAATCCCAAGGGGGGGGGGGGGTCGCAACTTTAAAAGGGGTAAAACATCTTGAAGACAACACGAGCAATATTCAGCGACTGCGCAAGTGACCCGGGAAGAGCCACCGATCAGCCCAAACAACAAATAGTTTAGCGTGTGGCTTAGACTATAGATGAGTCCCGAAAGTGCTCATTAACATTTTTTGAGTATATTTTTTTCAGTAGGTCCAGTGCATTAAACCATGTTGGCGGGGTAACTGCTGCAAAACCTTGGCGGGAGGAGGAGTGGAAACGTGTATACACTGTAGAAGCGCTCATAACGGAGCCAAAATAGTCAGAGGCGACCACAAGCACAGTACGCGGCAGACGGGCTGCACCGGAGCATCTGCTAGCGAGCTAGGCTAACCCGTGTAGCTTCAGTAACATTCACCAAGAATGAGAGAAATTAGTGCCACGTCTGTGAGGCCGATTCGTCGCATACAAGATCAAACCGCGACAATGCTACAACATGTATGTACCATTCCAGCGAAACTCGTGCCACGCTAAAGGTACAGCAGTACCTCTTTTATGTAAAACAAAACTGCTTAACGGGGAGCCTCCTCAACTGCCAAAGTGCCCATTATTATCGCGTTCTCGTGCATCGCGGGAGCACATTGATGCCGCGATCATCAAGGTACAGGAACGACCTCTTTTTCGACGAAAACTTCCTGGTTAACGGGGCTCCTCAAGTAACAACAAAGTACCCAATTTCCTGTTTCTGGAACATTATTATAAAAATGAAGATACACTCCAGCTGTGAGATCGAATATTTTGTCGAAACTCAATTATTTGCAGGCTGTGTGTGATACTCCGATCGCGCATATTACGGGTTGTGCGTCCTCATTAAGGATATAGGTCGGCGATCCCCTTGCAACTACAGTGTAGCTATCAGGGTCAACAGGGTGATGTTAGTCAGTCTGTGCGCGGAAACTTTAAAACCCGTTTCTGAGGGGGACAAAATCTCATGTGCCAAGGTAGAGACAGTGTGCCCCTTTTTCGCCAAAACGTTTCTGATTGACCTGGGCCCCTCAACTGTTCTTGAACACACTACCAATATCGCTGGCACACGTTTGTAACTTTACAACAAAAATTATTGTATGTCTTCTAGGCGGTGGGATTCTTCTTTCTCGTCCCGGTCGCACCTTGATTTTTTGGCACTATCGGCGTAGAGCGTCTCCAACAAGGACTCCCGTGATATGTTTTTGCACCCCAACCACGGCGTGGGTTGGTGAGAAGAAAGCGACCGGCCGCCGTTCTGTGGTTTTCTCCTGTGTCCAGGCGCTCCTTTCTCTCGAGGCCCGAGACCACAGACACATGACGCTCCTTATGCACGCCGCTAGCGTTGGGCCGTCTCCGGTGTTTCACGAGGTGCAAGAAGCGCTTCTCTCGTCCATACAAGATGACGAGGTGCGTTTTAGCGAGAGGATGGGCGTGCGCGGGGGAGGGATGGGAGTCTGGTATTGTTACTACCTCGATGCGATAGATTTAAGCGTAACCGGTATGCGATTGTTCGTTTTGACGATGATGTTCTGGCGTGGAGTATCTCCGAAAACCAAACGAAACGTCGATTCGGTTTCTCGACATGCGATGCGTATTACGGGATGATGACAAATATAACACTTCGATGTATTTTCGCCGGCACACGTGCTAAGAATAATAAAAGACTTTCGCTGAAATGTGTCGGGAGCGGCAGGTTCCTCAACCACTGGTAAGGAATAACCCAATGCCGTGGATGTAGCAAAATACGGTTCGGCAGTATTCGTTAATATGCTCTAAGACATGAAAATGTTCCGTTGGGTGACGCGCTCCATTTTGCCAAAAAATGTGTTTGTGGGTTGAATCAGGGAGCTCCTTAACCCATTTTGAGCCCCCAAATCCCTCCCTGTACTACCTTCAAGTAAATTAGTAGAAAAAAAAAAGTTTCCAGTTGTAAAGGCGTTAAGTGGGGAATGTCAGTACGCAAAACACTAACCCCTCTTCTCGGCCGTTCCTACGGTATGGGGGTCACATTCGACGGGGTTATTGGCATTTGCCTGGCCTGGAGTCACTGTCGCAAGCGACCCCCGGTACCTTTGCGGTCTTAAGCTTTCGTGCAGTTTTTTTTTTTTTTTGCGACATGAATCCCGCAATCGAATGTTAGTAGGCTTTGCTGCGCCCGAACAAACAACCACCTAAATCAGTTCTTGTCGCTGAGAGGTACAGAGTCATCCGTCCGAGTGGTTCCAAACCGGGTATGATGGTGGAAAAGGGTGTACCCCACCCCCTACCGTCAAACCGCAAATCTCTACTATTCTCCTCATGCATCTGTTCTTTCAGTTCAGGGACGATGCCTCACTTGGTGTTCTTTTTTCACGACCTTCTTTATGAGTGGCAGATGCTGGCTCTCACGCTTGACAATGAATGCCGGACGGCGAGAAACACGGTAAAAGTAATGATGGAGTGGACACGGACAAGAGCAATCACGACTGGCCCCCTTCGGCGGTCCGCCCTCCCGCTTTCCCCACGTCCACTTTTCGCCCCGACCCTTGTCACGCAGGCGTTTGGGCGGCAGCTTCTCCTTAAGTCGGCAGACGACAGAACGATCTTGATGCACGCCGCCAGCTCCGGAGATGCGATGCTGCTCAAAACTGTTTCGGACTCATGCCGACAATCGGTCCCTCCGCACAAGGTAGTCACGAAAGGCACACGGCAGAGGGGAGCACCGTATGTTAGAGAGTAGAACACACCCCCAAAGCATGCCCACCCGGGTGGTTATTATTCTATAATCCTAAGCGATCACCCAATTCAATTTATCACCCGGAAGGGATTCGTGGTGTGTCATACCCCTACTGTTTACCACCCCGGGTGATAAGAAGCCATAACCGAACATATTATCACCAGGGGGGGTGTTGTATATGCTACACTGTAGTTGCAAGGGGAGTCGCCGACTTATATAATAAAAATAGAAAGTCACTCCAGCTGTGAGATCGAGGATTTTGTCGAAACTCATCTTTGCAAGCTGTGTGTGATACACCGATCGCGCTTATTACGGGTTGCGTGTCCTCATTGAGGATATAAGTCGGCGACTCCCCTTGCAACTACAGTGTAGCATATACAACACCCCAACTGTGTGAGATAGGGGTTAGATGCCTCGCTCAAACAATCACTTTAAAACCTGTACAAAAAGCAGCGCAACAAACCGTGTCGTGGCAGGTGCATGCCATACCGCGATACCTTTGCTCAAGGTAGTGTGCATGAGCAGTAGACCTTATCCTCCTGACAGCTGTGGTTATACCTCCGACTATAGATTGTGTGTATGAGGACTTGCAGTGTGAGAACTGCTGTGATGGGTATATTCTCGAGCAGAGATCGACAAGAGCAGGAATACAACCGAGATCCAATCAGATGGATCCTAAAATGGAACAGGCTCGACTCTAAACTCTCTGAGTCCGGATGCGTGATACACCGTGTCGGGGGCAAAGCAGTGCCTTACACTATGATCCCGACTGGATGGGAACAGTCGGAATCCGGCAATAAAGCTAGTACTATCGCACCTACCTCGCCCTGCACACTATAGACTATAACAGTTGCCTTCTCAATATTTCCATACAATTCACCCGGCATGTTGGTTAGTTTATCTGCTGTATTCTTACTTCCTCCAAGAAAAGCTGCTGCTGAGTGCTTGCTCAGCGCGGCGGAAGTGCAATGCGGTCGAAGCCCTTCCGCTTAGCAATGAATGAGGCTGGTTTTATCTAACATAATACTCGTGCTTGCGTTGAATGATCGGCGGCAGAACAAAAGAGTACGACGGGTGATCGTACCCGGCAGGCCATACGGTGGAGGCAGCACACCCATATCATATATATGTTTACAAAATGAAACAATACACTTGAGCTGTGAGATCTACCAAAAAGGTATTTTGATAAAAACTCAGCTTTACAAGCTGCGTGTGATACTTCGATCGTGCGTGGTACGGGGTGTATGCCCTCGTGAAGGATACAGATCGGTGACTCCCCTGCTAATAACACGTTCAGCCTTCTGCGCACGGAAGCTGTATAACCCGCATTAAGGGGGATAAAACCAGACAAATATATGTGGAATTCAGTATGCATAAAACAATTAATAGTTGTAACAGTGTGAGTTAACGTTTAAAGTGGGCTTCTTGGGTATACCGGGTTGGTACGCAAGTTCCTGTGTACTCCTTGACAATTGTGTACGTGGCAGGCCGCCGGAGGCCTGATGCTCGGGTTGTTAGTGCTGTCGAGTCATAATGGAACATGCGGTGGACGTCGATCGCTACTGTTCCGAGGTGATGTCTCTCCTGCTGCTCTTGACGTAATGCGAAGGCACACTCACACACCTGTATTGATCGAAGGAAGACCGACGAGTGAGATTTTGGCGTTATGCATCGCCAGGCCTCGGGGGGGGTGCACACTTGATCCTTATGTACTAATGCTCTTCGAGCACCCTTCGTCTAGGAGACTCCTCAGTCCTCACATTGTTAGCGACTCTACTTCTCAGTCTGAGGGAGTGACCTTTTGAACCCGTGCGTCGATAGAGGTATACCTCTTTTTGGCTAAAATATTGTTTTTTTCTGGGTAACGGGGCTGCTTCACGCCCAAGATCGTCGGAATTTATTTTCTTTTTTCGAAAAATACTAGGGCCCGGAACTGTTCGTCGGTGGCCCTTGTGGGTTTCCAAACTAGTTGTAGCGTGGGGAAACCATGTGAAGGTCCTTTAATAAGTGAGCCTCGGGAAACTATTGGTGCACCTCTAACGTAGCACACATGTCACTTTGAGAAAATGTGTGAGCCAAGCCTGCCACTTATTACCGTGTGACAGCTGTGTGTATCTAACGATATGCCCAGTAAAGCACGCACCGGGTCCGAATACGTTGGTTACAGCTCTTCGTGTCAGGATCGCTTTTATGTTAGAAATAACATATTTAAGCCTAAGGTTAAGCCTCTACGGTAGCCCGGCTCATTCGAAGAAATAAGTAATTACATAGACTAGTCTAAATATATAGTCTAAATGAAAACTACGCGTATCACAGCACGCCCTTCCCCCCCCCCATGCAGGTGAGGGAAATGCTTGTAGCCCGAGACTCCGACGGGCTAAACCTCCTCATGCACGCGGCCTCTTGCCAGCCTTCCGGCATTTCTTCTCTCTTCGCCATTGAAGGTATGTTTACGCTGCCTGTCGCCCGAGATAGATAAACCTGTATGTAAATATGTCAAAACGCACTACAAGGTACGACATATGTGGGATTGAGAAATTCTCCGAAAATCACCTTTGCTAGACGTGCGTGATAAAAACGACATCGCGCGTGTTTCGGTGTGTGTATGTCCTCTCATGAAGGGATAGCGGGCCGTTTCTCAGTGATCGGCTCTGAAGCTTGGGCTCCACGTTTGTTGGTTTGTCGAGAATATGAAGCATTGAAATCGAGATAGGTAGCACCTCTTGGGTCAACACTGGTCATTCTGACTGAGTGGGAATGTTTGTGGGAAAAGGGCTTCGAGGGCCATGCTGCACGTCGGATGACAAACATAACAAGACCCATTCCATGGACACCGCTTGCCCTCCCCTCCCCCCTCATGCCCCCCTCCGTCCCTCCATCCACCTCCTCACTCCCCAACCCCTCCCCTCCCGCGAAGTGGCTGTTACTGCGCCGGGATGAGAGTACAACCGAGTTATGCCAACACAAGGTACAACATCTATGTGCACGCACCCTCCTTTCGACAAGGCTGCTTACTGTTGGGATGGCGGGATCTCTTGAACGAATCGGTTAACGAACACGACGAATTACACACCACGCCACAGTGTAATTGACCAACGCTACCGTAGAGGGGGGTAGGTCCCTTTTGAGGCCGTTTTTTTGGCCTTGGCTCGGGGTCACTCGCACGAGTGACGCCCCCGGTTCCTGGCGGTCATACGCTTTAGTGTTGCTTTAGCATTTCGATGTCAATTTCCAGTGAAATGGTTACCGACGCTGCGCCTGACACATCGCCTAACACATCGCCTAACACATCGCCTAACACATCGCGCAACACATCGCCGAACATATCGCCTAACGTGATTTCATCAGAGTGAGGTACAGAGTCATTGGTGCGATTGCCTCAGACCCAGCAGATAAGAATTGGTCCATGTAGTAACATCCCCTCTACCGTACAACGTAACCACAATACAAACACACACGACCGTCTACCCCTTAGATAAAACACACACACCTACACCCCCCGCCCCATACTAGGAAGTCGGTCCGCATACAAAGCGGTTCCTTTTAGTCGCAGGATGCAGCTCGCCGACTCGCCGAAGACCTCACATCGGCTCGCGCCTGGTGCAAGTAATGTCTGCCTTGGCCTGGTCACTACAACTAAACCCCCGAGCCGTGCTTCGTCCCGGCGTTGTAAGGATTCGATGGTATACACATATCCAAAACGACTACGTATGAACATGGATAACAGAATCACCCCCTCCTCTGCCTGCCAGGTTTTTCGGACGGCTCGAAAGGAATGCGTGGTCAATGGTGAAGTGGCTAAGAGACAAGTAATAAAGGGGTGCCCCCCACCTACTCCCTTACCCCCACAACACCGTTAACTCACAACCGTAGGCTTTGACAAAGGAAACAGAGCACGCCCTGTCCCCCCCCTGCCCCTCCTCTTAATCCTCCCCACTCCCACCCCTACCAAACCCGAACCGTTTCTCACGCCCTCGAGTTTTAGACGAACACCAGGAGACCTCCCTGGAGAAGGACGGAGGAGACGAGTCAGCGGAGTCGGGAGAAACCGACGAGGAGGAAGATGACAAGGTTCCCGGAGACTCCGCCAGCGCCACCGCCACCACCCCGCTGCTGTTTGCCACTCCTCCCCTCACGCCGATGCTGGGTGGTATTGCCTCTACCGCTGCTAACGCCGCCAATGCTGCCACCAACGCTGCTACGACTGCCGCTACTACTGCCGCTACTGCGGCTTCCGGTACGGTTGCTGCGGCGTCTGCCGCGGCTGCCGCTGCTGCTTCCGCTGCTTCTGCTGCTGTGGGATTGGGGAAGACAAAGGAGATCGAGGTGGAGATGGTGGAGAAGCCGAAGGTGGTGCCGGTGTTCAAGATCGCCTTCAAGCTGATCACGGAGTGCCTCTGGAAAGATAAGGTGATGTTCCTATTGTACGCAAGTTATGGCCTTGTATATCTTATTGCCATTGGTACCCTGAGTGTCAACTATTGTTGAATAGTATTACCACGTTTTGGTTGGGACGGTTGAAGGGCCTCCGCTGGTGCCGGAGCTTAAGATGGCATTCACGCTGATGGCGCTGAAGACCAAGTGCGCCCCTGGGAAATCAAGACGATTCGGTACTCATTAATGGCACCATGATATAGCTGTCGGTTCATGTTGCACCTAGTGACTACAGTATATAATCAGCAAAAAAAATCAAGGCAAGGCTACTATAGTAAGAGGGTGTTTCGGGATACCAAGTTTGGTTGGGTACGAGTTGTGTGGTGGGAAGATATACTAGAGTATAGTAATAAAACCACCGATCGTGCCGAAGCCGTGGGACGTTTTGTCAGTGTGCATTAGGTTTCACGTAGACTTTGTGCAAAGCAAGTTTTAGAAAGGAGCCATTCCACGGCAGGACTGCAGCAGAAATTTCCTGAGCTCAAACCACGAGGAGCTCAATACCGATACTACATGACTTCGAAGGCATTCGTTCGCACAACCCGGCCAAGCTTCTGTGCCCTAGCCCTAACGCAAATTATGCTTGGTAAAAATATTTGACCAACGGATAGTTCCTCAAACGAGGAGCTCAACCAGCCAGAAACCTTTTGGCTCAAAATGTGCAACCAATACCGTGGTATGAGTGGTGAGGTATTGCCATTTTCAAGCGTGGCGCCTCAGAGAAAAAAATGAGGCACCTGTGTACCGTAGAATGCGTCAAATACCGAGCGCATGTTGTCTCCCGACCTTTTATTTCCTGTCAGATACTGGAGCAGCTGAAGGCCACGGACCTCTGGGGCAGGAGTGTCCTCACGCACGCCCTCTTGTCGGGACACAAGCTCATGTTCGACGCCGCGCTCGGAGCTGTCCGCGACCTTGTCCCCGACGAAGAGGTACGAGAGCGGCTTCTGTAGCCGTGGTATACCGTTCGTTGCCTTGAACATGTTGAGTTGTGTCTTAGGGGGGCTGAGTTGGCTTTGGGTGGTTTGGGTGGGGTTGACGGCAGCTACGAAAAAATAAATGTCGGTTGTGTCTGTTGACCGATATTGTTCGGCACGAGCTTTAACATACATCACACAAATACACGTCCTCACCTGAGATTAATAAAACCAAGCGAAATCTGAGAAAACGAAACCCACACACGCAAGCCTATCTAATCTCCACGGTATCCTTTTTCCGGCTTATATTTCGACATGGCCCACCTTCTGCACTTGCTCGACCCACGCTTCTTTCTTGCTGCATGCTCATCTACCTTCCATCCTTAAAACCCGAAGCCGCGGCCAATCTACTACCCTCGCGCCGTGGGGGTGGATCTATCACCCCCTCCCGTATTTTCCCTCCTTGCTCCCTTCTCGTGCCTCATGCTGCAAACTGATGTCGAACGGCAGTTTCAAAAATGACTACGGCAAAGGCGCACACGACATGAACGCGTGCTATGGCTAAGCGAGGGATTTTCTTTACTCTCAATTCTCTGACTTGCGGAATTATATGGCCTCACCCAAACATGGAGTTTGACAAGCGGTAGATATAACATAATGACCAATTTCACATTGTCCCCTGATCGGTCGGGACATGTTTTGTCCCAAAGTGCAACCCCAAATCGTCGGACGCCTCCATACCTAACCAAAGCTACGGATATGATACGGACCTGATACAGGTGAGCGAGATGGTGGAGACACACGAGGGGGAGCGCGAGGACGAGCCGATGATCACCGCCCTCGAGCAGGGGCCAACCGAAATGCGGAAGTTGTTCGCCCTCAGAGTGGGCCAGCTCAAGGCAAGTCATGTGCGCTGCGGTAGGTATCCAGGAGCAACTACGGTCTTCTGAGGCTCGTCAAATTGAGGAGCTCTCTGCCATACCCAAAAACTAAATTGAAATATTCTCCGACAAAAAGAAAGTGGACGACTTTGGGACCACGGCTGCGATAAGCGGGTCACTTTTGGCTTCTTTTTTTTTTTGCGGTTGGCGCCTCGGATGGGTCACTCGCGCGAGCGACCCGAAACCCCCGTTCCTTTTCGGCCTTAACGTTTCGTGCTGTTCTGATTTTCCGACATAAATGCGCAATGGAATGTGGTAGCCACGCCGCGCGAAAACAAATCGGGCTGACGTATTGTTGTCAGCGAGGCACAGGGTCACTCGTGCGAGGGGCTCAAATCGGGCAGTGAATTGGGAGGTGTACCCCCCCCCTTACTGTGGTCTTGGTTTTAGGGTTATTAGTAAGGGGGCCCGTCATTCAGAAACGGTTTTCAGCCAAAAAAAGGTACTGTACCTCTGTCGTATGTAGCACCTGTGCAGTGGCCGAACCAAACCCACACGCAGGGATTGAGAAGAACCTCATCGTGCGGGATGTTTCGATCACTTGACGTTGAAGCCGATGTGCAGTTTTGCCAGATGGCTGCGTGACGCAACCACGTGTATATTACTTGTGTTATTTCTCGCTCGGTGTGTGTTTCGTTTCGTTTCCATCTCGAGCGGTGTAGTGTTTCTTTGGGGGGGGATGTTTTTTGTTAAGTGATAGCCGCGTATGTTTGAGGTTCATTTTGGCGTGTTTTTCGGATGGTAATCTTCCTAGGAATGAATCCCGTTCGCGTGCCGGTACAAGGTTCAGGTTGGACCAGGCCTACGCTACTGAAAACATTTTGTCATGCTCTACCATACCCGTTTTTCCCCCTTTTTCTCACTTTTCCACTCAAGACTACGATAGAGGCATACCGTTTTTTGGCGAAAATGTTTTCTGAATGACTTAAGACACTCCTTAACCCAAAATCGTCGGAAATCGGACATTTTTTGCAATGAGTATCGTCGTGTACCTCGGTCATGCATGGTATTTTTTCATCCGGTGGCAGTTTTAGGTCTTTCTCCAAATCAGTTTTTGCCTTAACTTAGAGAGGTCTGTCTTAATCTCTCTCCCAAATCGAGGGAGCCTCGGAGAAAAAAGTGGTGCACCTCCATCGTAGCACGCGTCCTATTCCTGCCATACACACTATCGTACTATTAGTAACATACTAGCATACTCGCACGACTGACTCTGTACCTCACTTCAGCCAAAATGTTTCAGGAGATTGTGTTGGCGCAGCATAGCTTACCATTCCACTGCGGATTCACATCGCGAACTTAACACAACACACAAAATACGCTTAATTAAGGTCGTCAAAAACGAGAATTTGGGGGTCACTCGCGCGAGTGACCCGGAGAGCCACTGCCAAAACGAAAAGGGCCCAACAGCGACCCCCCCTAACGTAGCCTTGGTGATGTTTTTGTCGAACGGAACGGAACGAAAGCCTTGCCATTACGTTTTGTCTCGCGACGCGTAAGATGCTTCCACAGAGGTAGGTACACACACAAACTGCACACATATTTATGCTGGAGCTCCCTAGTTGTTTGAAGAGCTAATGCGGGGTCCCGTGAGCAAAAACAAAATTATACCAGGTAAGTGTTACCCGATGAAGGACATCACGTCCTCCTACTATTGTGCGGGTATACCGACGGGCCATCCCTCTACAGTGCGGTAGGGGTTGCGCTCTTTGGGGCAAACCGAACATCTATGGCGGTTCGTGAGCGGGTGGACCTTCTCAAGTGTGGAAGTATAACCATCGGCGTGTTTTTTATGATCTGTTCTCTTACTACTGTAGGTATCGGTCGGGTTGCGCGAACGAATGTCTTCGAAAGTCACGGACTGATTCCACGATACTACCCCCCCCAAAAAAAACAGTTATTTATTCTCTTTTACGAGCGTTTCGTGGCTGGCCGACACGAGGAAAGATTATTGAGAAGTAAATTCTTCATACATTTTCTTTTTTGCGTTTGAAGGAAGGACTATCGAGCGACGACGTCGGGGGGGCAAGGGGCACCGTATTTTAGGAGATAGACCCGGGAGCTGGTTTCGAAACCGGCGATTTTGTAGAAAAAAAAATGTCGAGGGGGCTACCGTAGAACAACTACACGTTTCGGGTGAAGATGGTGATGGTGGGATATTGATGACCTCCTCGTGCTAGGAGGGCGAAGAAATTTCTTGGAATCTGCCGCACCCCTAGAGCGTGGGGACGAACTCGAGCGAGAAACATGTGAAATCACACATAGACGGTGTACCACATGTCGTGACCCTACGATATCGTGAACTCGTCGGTTGCGGCAGCTTCTCCAAGGCAGAAAACACGTTCACCCCATCGTCCTACGACTATCCCAATCAATCGTGGCACTCGCGACGTGCGTGAGTAAGCAAAAAAATGTTTTATTACGACAAGAATTACCATTTGTTTTGGGATGATTTGGGGCGTCTTGTGCCATAGAAAACCCGCCTCGGCGGTGAGGATTCCATCTCATCCAGCAATACAAAACTGTACCTCGCCCCCCTCCCCCTCCCCCTTTCGGACCCCTTCCGACTCGCCACAATTGAATTAGTTTGTTTATGGAAAGGGTGTTTAGATGTCTGCGTTTTTTTTCTATCGCAAAGAAAGCTAGCTAACTTCCCGGCTGTCCTCTGTAATGTAAAATGGTGCGTGAATGCCTTCAGAAACAACCCTGATCATGGCATTATCCCTTTAAAATAATGTTCTTCCGCCGACCCCAACCTCCCCCCTCCTTCCCGTCGCTTTTTTTTCCCTTTTTCAGACTGACGTGGATGCGAGGAGCAAGCTATCATCCATTGACGCGAAGATAGAGTCGTTCATCCCGGGAAAGCTAGTCGTCGTGAGTGCCGTACGAGATACATACACCTATATAGGTGCAGTGAAGGGCTCCCAATTGTGCTGGTGTGCGCCACCCCAACATACCGCACTATTCAAGGCATCGGCACTACTATTGATGATACGGTTACTTACAAAATTTTTATTGATGGGGAGTTCCAGTCGTACCAAGTTATTTCACGGGCACTATATAGAAAGGAGTGGCCCTATTCAACGGGCACTATTGGAGGAGACCTCACGGCTGCATGCTTCGTACACACGATGCAATTTCCATAACCGTGTGATCGCAAGTAGATGGAACTTCGGGGCAAACCTGAAAACCTCCCTTTTCAAATTTATTTGCGTCCAGTGCGTTACGGCATGATTTAAGCCACGATGATATGGACTTTTTGGTCTTTTGCATACGCCCAAAGGCATCAAAATATCTCTTGTGCGCACGGTGTCGATCAGACTGGTAATAATCGATATTCTTAGGTATGAGTAAAACAGTCCCAGCCTTGCTTATAACTCGATTATAATCGACGAGCATAAAACTCTGAAAAGTGGGAATGCTGACCCCTATGCTCGATACGAATAAGGCAAGCAACGGGGCGGAGAAGGGAAGAAAACGCCTGTAACCCCGGCTTGCTCACCCGGAAGACCACTGAGGGTAAGTCACCTCTCTTACGAGTTGGGCTGGAAGCAAAAAGCGATGGTCAACGGCAACAATTAAAAAAAACTGTGGTCGGACCATGGTAGGCATTTACATTTACAGACAGCTCTTGTCCAATGTGCGTACTTCTGCGGGGGGGGGGGGGGGGGTTCCGATAGGTGCTACGTACGGTAGAGCCCTGTACCGGTTTTTCCCCCGCAAGGTTCTTGGCTTGATGAGCTCTATACATAGCTCACGTGAAAGCTGATTCTTGACCTAAAACTGAACGCGCAACCTGGTGAACAAAGCCGTGGGCCCAGGTATACAAAGCAGCTGTTTCGCTAAATGAGAATCTAAAAATTGCGCGGATTTTGGTTTCATAAGGCGTCTCGTCATTCCTGACAACATGAAATATTTTGGCCGAAAACTTTAGCTACCTCTCTATCATGACACGTGCCCTCCAGTGCCAGAGGTCGTCTCGGAACTCGATCGATGGCGAACGATCTTTTCGAAAACATCGGCAGAAACCGGCCGGTCTCTCGACCTGTTGGAGACAAAGCTATTGTTTAAAAGCAACGATCTCGATCTCCAACGCGGGTTACTGCAGCGTCTTTCCGACGCCATCTTTGCTGGTGCATTAAGGGTGGCGACCTAACGAACTCGATAACTCACACACAAAGGTTGATGTTGACAAAAACGAAAGTGCACCACCCATGAAACATACCATGGTCAGACCCATTGCTACGTGAAGCAGCTTGATTGAGACGTCTCCCTCAAAAACCGATTTTGGGAAAGAGCCATCCCACGGTAGGGTTGCAGCATCATCGATCAGTCCCTGAGGTCCTGACATGAGGAACTCAATATCTCACCCGAAAAGTGACTTGGAAGGCATTCGTTCGCACAACCCGACTAAGCTTCTATGCCTCGGTCCAAAAAATAAAATGTACTCGTGAAATTTCTTTCATTGACCGGCAGTTTGGACTCAATCGCCCAGGGGCTTTTTGGCGCAATCTTACAACTGCAACCCCTACCGTGGGATGACTCGAAAAGTAAAACTGCAACCCGATGAAGCATCCAATGGCCCGGGCGTGTACTCGACGAAAAAAAAAACATGCCAAAACAGGGTGAAATTTGGACGGCTCCACCGTGATAGTAAGGAGCCTCCCGCCATTCATTCATAAACCGATGCAATAATAATACCATTCATTAGTATGCTACAAGAACCAACAACGCAGCTAGCTTGCAAAGATGAGTATTGACCCGAAATTCGTCGAACTCACGGCTGACGTCCTTGCAATATTTTTATAAAATAGTAACATCTTCCTTCGGAGGGCAGTGACGTGAACTAACTCCATGCCTCGCCCAAAAACCTGATTGTATTTGGAGCAAATAGAAAAACCTGCAATCCGATGAGCCAATCCCGTCTGGCCCAGGAATAGAAAACAGCCCAAATTTTGCAAATCCAAAAATATTAATGCCGCCCTTTTTTGGTCAAGGAGAGTCGCCCTATGTATCAGAAAATATTGTGGCGCGAAAACAATTGCTGCCTCGCTGTGGTAGCACGCCGGCCATGTGTCTGGTATCGAGTAAGTCTTGTAATCAGCTTCTGGTTGACCTACTTTCGCCACCCAAACTATAACCCACAGCCATCAGGTCGAGACAACGTGGACTCTGCGTGCCTTTCCCCCCTCCTTGCGAACGAGCAGATGTTCCAGTTCCGGTCCCCGCAAGTCGCCACCAATAACTGGGCTTTGTCCGGTTGAGACACCGTTCGTTGTAGCATGTTTTTAAGCCCATCTCTTCCGACTCCCGCACCCATCCTTCCTGTGCCCTCTCTCTCTCTCCCACCGCCCCCACTCCGCTCGAGGTTGCAGATGTTCCAGCTCCTTCTCCCGCAGATCGCAATTAAGAACCAGCTTTCGCTCTTGTACGTCATGTGCGTCATCGCGCCCATCTTGAAGTTGGCTACATCCCCCTCCGCGAAAACCGGTTCCTCCAAAGGCGGGTCGATCACCGCAAGGTGGGATATCTTAGACCAGTCGCAGTCTTTTTGGTGCGTGTCTTCGTTTTGTAGATACGAGAGCCGCATGCCATGGGCACGGTAGCAGTGAATCTAGACGATTATGAAGGACCCAGAGGCCACGGTGCAGGGGGGTGCTACGACAGAGGTGCAGCACCTTTTTTTTTCTTAATACTACCCCTCAAGGCAAAAACTGATTCATTTGGAGAGAAAAAGTAGAAAAAAAAAACTGCTAGATATCGAATGAAAAAACCCATGGCCTAAGCACACAACGAGAATCATGCAAAAAAAATGGTCTCTTATTTTTTTTTGTCTTTTCCGACAATATTGGGTTAAGGAGCCCCGTCATTTAGAAATAAAAATAGCCAAAAAAAAAGGTATATCTCTCTATCGTAGCGCGCGTCGGCAGGGGTCCTTTTTGGGGGGGACTTTGTTCGCAGTGGCCCGGGGTCACTCGCTCTCGAGAGATTCTCCTGTTCACTCTGGCGATTTTGAGCTTTCGTGCCGTTTCAAGTTTTGCGATATAAATCCGCAGAGCGTGCTGTGGGAAGCTACACGTCGCGGCAAAAAGAACGCCTAACCACGCCTTCTTGTCAATGAGGCACAGAGTCACTCGTCGTGCGACTGATGAAAACCCAGTCGCGAAAAAGAGAGTACATGATAGAGTATGATGCTACCACAATACCGTGGCCTCGGTCTTACCCCCTTTATAGAGCCCCCAAATCCCTCCCCATACTAAATTCAAGTAAATATGTCCCCGAAGAGGGTTTCCAATTGTAAAGGCATTAAAGAGATCTACACTACACCTGAGGATTAACTTTATGAGGGGGGAAATATTGAAATTTCATCCGACTTGAAATCCCATTGCCTAGGCTCCTTTACAGAAGGCGACATTTGCCGCCCACGTAGGGTGTCTTAGATGGGTACACGGGGGAGGTTTCTTCCATCGTTTCATATAGGAGAGAGACGCGCGTGGTTGGATGTAGGGGTGACGCTTTGGTTTCGCTAGGATCCTGACAAGGGAAGCGCCCGGCGTCTCAGCCCGCAGCCTGATCATTTGTGAGGCATCAAAAGCTTGACTTACAATCACGTGAGCAAGGTTCCTAAGGAACATATTTTTAACATTTTTTCGCTGAGCACACGCAGCGGCTGGCGGAATTTCCGCCTGGTGGGATGCCCTTCTTGCTATCTATGACGAAAACAAGGGGGTAACATATTTTATTGGCGATATTTTGGTGTCGACGGCAGGGGTGCATCTAGATGTTTCCGAGGCTGCTGACCCGAGGAACGCTATGCCGAACACCTGAAAGCCATGCTCTGAGATATACGTAGTGACAGTAGTTCAATCGAATGTGCAATTCACACGGCCTGGGTTCCTCGAAAGTCGGCGACGTCGCTGCCTGGTGTGGATGTTTCAGACGGGTGCACGGGGATATGTTGGGTGTGTTCGTGCTGTGTAGGAGAGACGTGCATGCTTATATTACGGCAGGGATGCCTCTTCAGGTTTCCGGGGCTCCTCTTTCCTGACACGACTACGCGTACTGACTTCGCGGAAAGCGAAAGCTTGATCCGATGGATGATTCCATGGCCTACTGTACGTATTTAACGAACACGCGCGTTCTACATTATCAGAGACAGCACATTTCGCCAAAAAACGATTTCTGGGTGACGGGGTGCTCCTTAACCTCGACTTAACCCAAAATCGTCGGGAATTGATTCGTATTTCCGGAATATGTTCTGTGGAATACCTAGACGCTGGGGTCGTTCATCAACCTCTCCCGCATTAGCCTCGGTCTGTCTCTCTACCTGTCTGTCTAACACGTTTTTTGTGTATATGTGCTTGGATGATGGATGTGTCAGGTCGGGGAAGCTCAGCCTGTTCTTGGGCGCCCCCGCGATGTTCTTCTGGGGTGTGGGCACGAGCAATGTTGGGACCACTTCCGTGTTGGGGTGGAGCCCGGCTCTGTGCGCGACGGCGATGGCGGTGAGAGGGTCGTGTATAGGTTAATCGGGATATCCATACGCGATTATCCTTGGACCGATGGGTCGGTCGGTCGATGGATCAACAGAACGTGACATGACATGTATATCGTCTTTTTTTTATAGGTCGATACCGTTAATAGGTATAAACGGATATATCGTTTTGTTAAGTAGTTCGAGCAATTTGGGGACCATTTCTGTATTGGGATGTAGCCCGACTGTGTGCGCGACGGCAGTGAGAGGGTCATGTCATGGTTGTGGGAGATTGGAGAAGCTTTGAATGGATTATCATGTCGGTCGATCAGTAGATCATTCATTAGATCGCGATATATACACACTGGTTGTTTGAGAGTTATATAGACTAGGCCGATAGATGTTGATAGATCGATACGCATGATAATCTTACGAGGTGGTTACATACGAAATAGACAGACAGATACCTAGTAGATACAAAGTAAAAAAATAGATGCAGCACCTGGTAGGTAGGTAGATAGATGCCTAGATGGAGATATATAGATTAGATAGATAGGTAGGTACGGTAGGTAGGTACGGTAGGTACCTAGGTACGTAGGTGCGTAGGTACGTAAGTGCGTAGGTACGTAGGTACGTAGGAGCGTAAGTACGTAGGTGCGTAGGTACGTAGGTAAGTAGGTAAGTAGATAAATAGAAAAATAGATGGACAGGAAGGAAGATAGATAGGTAAATAGGTAGGAAGATAGAAAGGTCGAGGGACGTTATAGACTGGTAGACATATGGATGGAGGGATCAAATGATTTTTAGATCGATAGATGGACAGATCGCGAAATAAAACCAGACTGTTCGATAGTTAGATATACGGATAGATCGGTCTATAAATTGATCGACCGATCGATCGATCGAAAAATCGCGATCTGCACATCGACACATAACATGGATAGTTCGATTGATCGATACTCTATCTGAAACGATAGGTCGACGGCTCGCTGAATTGAGAATCGATGGGTCGATAGTTCGATTTGTGTGATAAACCAACCGATGGCAACGATCTATAGACTAAGTTGAGCGACCGTTGGATAGAATGGGCGATGTCGAGACCATGTCCGTCGATAGGAGTGGAACCCAGCTCTGTGTACGGCGGCCATGGCAGTGGGAGGGTGATCTGTCGATGTGGGAGAATCGATGGATCTCGATCTATACATTTGGGTCTCGGTGTTTTTTGTTGTTTGGACTGGTCGACTGATCGATCCCACTGTGGTAAAGGTTGCACGTTTTGGGGCAAATGTTTCTGACGTTCTGACCGATTGGGCTCCTCGAGCTTGGGGATATCGGTTCGCCAAACAATGTCGCAGTATAGGAGTACAGTACCTTGCTTTAGGGGGCTAGGGTAGCAAGAAAATTTTACCACTGCATTTAGTTTTTGGGACGTACTTGTAAATCATAGAATCGCTGTGGTCAGGTTGCACGAACGATTGTCTTCGAAGCCACGTTTCGGGCGAGATATTCATTCAGCTCCTCCTCATCATCCTGGGAGCTCAGAAAAATCTTAGGAACTGCTGCACCCTTATGATAGCGTGCGGGATGACTATTTCTGGGGATATCTGTGACTTGAGGTAAAGGTCATGCTTAACTCCTTCACAACTGGAACCCCTTTTAGGGGACAAAATTACTTGAAGTTAGTATAGGGAGGGATTTGGGGTCTCTAAAGGGGTTAAGGCGCGGTCGGCTGAGAAACATGCACATAATCGTCATGGCTGTCTTGTCCCTTTCTGGTGGTGCTAACGATTGATCGACTTCGAAGCCAATGCCGTCTGTTGTCGGGTAGCAATCATAACAAATATTGTAGTTTTGGTCTTTCTGCGCAGGGATGCTTGTAGCATGTGATTGCTAAAGCTCATTATCGACACAACGTCGAACCCTAACCGATGGCTACTGTAAACAAAGCAAAAAAATATGCCTAATATTGCACACCATGCGGACGACACCATGCGGACGACGTAACGCGTGTGGACTGGCTTGCTTGTCTGGCCGTCGATTGCTCGCAGGTGGCGACGATCTGCATCCCCGCTATTGATGCCTTCTTCTACAGCTCAAGCGCGTCACACTGGGCCGACAAGGCGAGTACACACAACTCAGCAACAAGTGACGCCCCACTCGGGACCCCCCTCTTTGACGATGATAAAAATGTTGAGTCGCGCGAGCGAGCAGGAGGTTGGTTGCAGGGTTTTGTGGTTTGGTTGAAGTTTTATTTCCACACACATCGGGCAGATCATGATGTGGGTAATCTAGATCCGAGATGCCATGATGTCCGTCAATAGAAGCAACCTTATATCTCAATATTAATGTTCAAACGTTTCTTATATTAAGGTACATAGTGGTGGTGTGCTACCAGGATCTGTGTGGTACATATCCGACTCAGGGAGCATGTATGTGCTAGATAAGTCAGATCACACGGCGCTCGTCACCTGGCAACGCTATCTGTATGTAGGTCATGCAGATGATAGTTTATCTAGGCCATGCTCTTAAAGACGGTGGTCGAGGTCATGTGGGCAGGCATCTGATCTGCAATCCAACTTGTGGATACTTTATACGAATACTTCAAAGAGGTCACGGTGCGAAATGGTTGTGTAGCTGTTGAGCCGTCGTCTTGGTTGCTTGCTTGTGCTTGCTTGGCCTTCTGGTTGAGTATTGTGTTCGTCTAGACTTACTGGTTGACTTGTTTGGGGAAATGCTGCGAGTGTCAACGCTGAAGGTCATCCAACCCACTCAAGCGCGATAAAAAAAACAAAACGTAGCTCTGACGCGTGCTATGATGTACCTACAATACAGATGCATCATTTCTTCATTCATTCTGAGGTTTGTGTCTTGATAAACTACTCTATACCTCCTCACCGCGAGCCCTGATTTTGGAGCAAACCAAAGACCAACGTGGGACATGAGACAGATAGCAGAAACCCCATGATGACCTCGATCGAGGTATACTAAAAACAAACACTGCAAAAAAAAAAAGACAATTCAGAGAAAAGCGCAAAACCTCTATCGTAGCACCCGTCCTCGTTTGGGCTAATAAAAAAGTGAATTCTGCATGACGGGGTTCCTCAACAACCCCAAATATCGTCGGAATTTATATTTTTTTTCTGTTTTTGCAAATTTAAATATTCTCCGTTGTATTTGTAGGACATTGATGGCGTTCTTCATCGGGCTTCAGTTTTCATTATTCCCCAACTTCAATGCTTGTGTGGGCGTGTGTGGAGCCCTTTTAGGGCCCCCAGACCCCCTCCCTGTGTACTAGTTCCTAGTAAGTTGTCCCTAAAAAAAAAGGGCTTCCAGAGTTGTAGAGGCGTTAAAGTGAGGAAATCTAGTAACGACTACATGTCAGTAATAGGGACACCCGTATCGTGGTAACCCATGCACACACTGTGGGATTTAAATAATTTGACTAATGACGATCACCTGTTATAAAACGGGGAATTCGTCGAAAGACGCATGCTACGACAGAGGTAGCAGTTTTTGTCTGAAATGCTTCCTGAATGACGAGGCTCCTTACCCAAAAAATCGTCGGAAATAAGCCATTATTTTTATCCATGATTCTCTTCGTGTACCCAGGCCATGGCATTTTTCATCTGGTGTCGAAGCAGCTTTATTTTTGTCTGAATCAGTCTTTGGGGAGAGGGCTCAAGCTCCCAAATCGAGGAGTACCTCGTAAAAAAGGCGGTGCGCACCTCTGTCGTAGCCTTCGTCTAAGGTACCATCTTTTGGGCTAGGGGAGAAGATATCTGAATGAGTGACATATTCTGTCGTTTTTGTTGGTGGGTCTCCGTTATTTGCCGAATGGTGGTGCTGGTGCTGATGCTGCCAGTCAATGATGATGATGGTGAGGACGATGTTGATGTTGTCGATGGTGTTATTATCAATAGTGATGATTGTGTGACGATGATGTGATGACGATGATGATGGCGACACTGATGAAGATGATGGTGATGGTGATGGTGATGATGATGGTGATGATGAGTATCATTGTGATGATGGTGACTCTGACGAGGTCAATGATGGCGTCGATGGTGGTGGGGATGACGATGATGATGACGATCGCGATAATGACCATGATGATGACCATGACGTTGATACTGTCGATGTTTCTGTGAATGATGATGACGGGGATCGCGACGATGATTGTGGTTATGATGGTGACCCTGGCGATGCTGATGATGGCGGCGACAATGATGACGGTGACGATCGGTGATGACGGCGGTGACGATGGCGACGCAGATATACTGCTCTGAATGGCGCTTCAATTTCAAGGTATGCATAAACACTACTCAAGTCGCAATCCCCATGGTGCACGCGATGGAATTATCACATCAAGTCGGTAAACTTCAGCGAAGGTTTCGACCTCACGGCAAAGGTGTCTTGTGTTGCGTATTATTAAATAGTGCTCAAGGTCAGGGGGGGGGGGGGTCGGGCAGTGATTTCACCTGGAAATAGTTGAAGTGCGTGGGCCCGCGAGCCCGATCCCTCTGTTGATCGGTTCAGTTTTCAGGCTGGAACAAGGGAAAATTATTGAGGGTGCCGCCACAGTCGATAAGGTTCAGACCGAGGGGTTGGAAATTTTCGTCCTAATTGATTGTAAGAACTGCTGCCAACTCCAACCCCCACGCTCAGATGTTCTTCCACCCCGCTCTCTGTTTTCTCCGTGGATCAACGACCAAAGCTACGGTAGGGTGGTTACGTTTTTTTTTTTCAACTCATCTTTTGGAGTGACTCGGGGTCACTCGCGCGAGCGACCCCCCCCCGTGTTCCTTGCGTGCTGTTAAATTCTTTCGATAGGAATCCTTAATGGTATGGTGAGCTATTAATGGTGGCGCCAAGCTGATCACCTCTAACGTGTTTGGGTCATCGACGCACAGAGTCGCTCGTGCGAGTAGCTCAGACCCCAGGTAGTGAAAAAGAGGGCATGCTACTACAGCGCCGTAGCCTTGCTCCAACCAAGATCACCGCAACTTGTGTTGCGTCTTGCGGGGAAGCGGAGTTGACCACCCCCTAAAGCTACAGTAGTATCGAATCCTGTTCTACACATGCTGGCCTCATTCCCCCAGATGTAAAAACAGCTCCTTGATTAGGAATACCAGCTATGGTTCTCGGCTGCGGAGGGGAACCAGTGACCACACCACTGATACTAGTTGCGATGCGTTACCTAGATTCTGACTTCACCCCCCCCCCCCCCGCCCCCTCCCCAGTAGGCACAAAGTGCCGACGTTCGTCTTATTAGCGGTTCTTGGAAAGATGCAGTTCACCGTTCATGCGACTCGCCGAACACCTCATGGCTCTTCGCGCTTGGTGCAAGCAATGTCTGCCTGGTTGGTGAACACCCGACGTGCTCCGTCCCGGCATAATATGGATGCAAGGGTCTATGACCATTCGACTGAGGCCATGCACAAACTGAGTACACCCGCCCCCGCCCTCCCTCCCCCCTGAAAATGCCTTCCTGGTCGAACAGGCTTACCAGAAATGGTTTTGGACTAGGGGAGGGAAGGATAACCACCCCCGCAACCCTATTCAGAGGCGGGGCGAGCCCGAGCTACTCCCTTCGTACGCAACATTCGGCCATGAGGGAGTTGAGGTGCGCGTATGAAAGAGGTCGTGCACATGTAGCTGTAGCTGGGATCTCGCGCAGGACGCACGCTAGGATAGCGGTACCTGAAACACTCTTAGGCAAAACCGTTTCCCCTCGCATCTCCATCCAGAACAATCAATGTCCGCGCCGATGCCTTGTTAGGGAGACGAGCCCTCCCTGTAATCGCAAACTACAAAACAGAAATAGGCGTTGCAAAATACGGCAAGGCGGTTTGGCCTTGCAATGCCAACCCCAACGAACACGAGAGCAAAATAGTTCGTTCGCCAGCCGGCAAGTCGGACCATTTGCAGAGAAAAAAACGAGAGACGCAGAAGAACGAAAAACGAATAAAACATGGTACAAGAAAAACGCATGGACATCAAGCAGATATCTGGTTCTTATTCGTCAAAAACAGACGCATGAACTCCGATGGAGCTCGGATGGTGCGTGCTGGGCCGTTGTGGTCGAACAGTCCGCGGCCATTTCTTTAGGGTATGGGATATCAATAATCGGGTAGTTGAGTAGCCAAAACCGGGTGTGACCGGCGAAAATATGGCCAGCGTCGGGTAGTGGCCGGCGTTGGCACAATGATATGGGGTGTGTCCTGGCGTCGTTGGGGTCGCCGAAAAAGCGGGGACCCTGATTTCTGCTACAACGGCATCGGGTATATCCTAGTTTGAGCACTTGTCTACCAGGTGTATATATACCTGGTATATCCTTGATGAGGACGCACACCTAGTAATGCGCACGATCGGAGTATCACACACAACTTGCAAAGATGAGTTTCGACAAAATGTTCAATCTCACAGCTGGAGTGTATGTTATTTTATATGTATATATTAATACCGGGGCCTCCGGGGTAGTGAAATTTGTCAAGTTTGTACTAAATTCAAAATAGTTCGTATGCATTATTTTCCGACGTCAAGGCAGACGATATTCTCCGATGAAGCATAAATATATTTTTTTCATTTATTTGTTGGTATTTTTAGGGTGGCTAAATTTGATTAAAAAATTGGCAAAAAGATGGAGGGCGCGGTGAAACCTAACTTGTTCATATTCTACTAGTAGTATTGATTCACAAAGGACAACACCTAATGTCCGTGCTCGTCAAGGGAGATGGGGAAGTGACCTGCCGGCGAACCCTTAGCTTTGCTTCCTACGCCTAAGTTCGGATTTCTTGAAATTAGTATGAGTCATCCCACGGTAGAGGTCGCAGTTGTATGATTGCGCCAAAACGTGCCTGGGTGATTTGAGTTCCTCATGAAGGAACTGCCGGTCATTAAGGCAATTTCACGAGTACATAATTTATTACGTATGACTGAGGCATAGAAGCTTGGTCCGGTTGTGCGAACGAACGAATGCCTTCGAAGTCATTTTTCGGTTGAGATATTGAGTTCCTCATGTGAGGAGCTCAGGGACTGATGCTGGAACCCTACCGTGGGATGGCTCTGCTTGGTCCTGTGCTTTGCTCTTGTTCGTGTGTCGCGGTGGTGTGTCGAGGGTCGTCTAACGGTAGGGGTGCACCAGCGAAACAATTCTGAGAAGTTTCTGGGGGCTCTTAACATGTGAGGAGCTTATCAATGAATACCTCCCCCGACGAAACATGCCTCCGAAGGTAATCGCTCACGCGCTATTCGACCAACGCTTCCTCTTGTAGAGGTGTCTGACCAACTGGTGTAGTGCCTCGCGCTCTTGAGGATCACGAAAAGTATTAGTTAACCAAAAATTGCAACCCTTACAGTGAGATGGCTCTAGAGAGTGGTCTGTGTCAAAGCTTATGCCACGCATTGCCAGGTGGGTGACACGAAAACAAGATGCTACCAAGAATGAACATTGATATTTTCGTAGATTTTTACCAGTTTTCACACTTCCGCAAACGTATTAACCCCCTAGCGTTTGGTCGGCTTTTGCTACTGCTTTTGCTACTTTTCTTGCTACTGCTTTTTTTGCTACCGCTTTTGCTACTACTGCTTTTTACTGTTCGCAGGAGACAAAATACGAAACCACTCCGACGACCCCCGTGTCGGCATGAAGCGCGACAGGTGATCATGGGTTAGGCACTATACCTCGAGAAAAAATCTGCTGGCTGTGTGTCCGACCCTCGATTTGCTTTCGATTTTACACGGGGGACGACTGTTTAGCGCTGTGCGCTCTTGGCCTCCGGCAAAGATGATCACTTCTACACGTACGTGCCACACGGGAAAAGGTCCGGGGGGGATCAGGCCCGGAGGTATCAGGCCCCGGGGGGATCTGGCCCCGGGGGGATCAGACCCTGGGGAGATCATATCCCGGGGGGGATCAGGGTGCCTGCGCAAAACCTTGTTTGGGCGTATGATCAACAAAGAAGCATTCCGCGGTCTGAGTAGTGGACCAGTCGAGGATTTCCTCGAAAGAGAGGGAAGCTCTACGGGATTGCCCGAGGAACAGGCTCGACGGCCCGCGCCTCCAGGACCGGCGATATAAATATATACATATATATACGATCATTCTTTTTTTCGGGGATTCGGTCAGGAGATTTTTTTCGTCTCGGCCTCAGTATGCGATTCGCGGAACTTGAATTCTCGGTCAAATAGCTTCGTTCGAGCGCCGTCTTCGGGGAGCGGCTCAAACGCCCCACGCCCTGCCGTATCCGTTCCGCACCTCGATGTGAACGCGGACGTATGCCGAGCGAGGCAAGCGAGAAGTTAGGTTAGAATATCGCATGTCGAGGAGGAATTTCTGAGATTTTGGCTGTATCTTCACGTCTGCAGCGCCTGGACGATTTACAACGTTGGCATCATTTCCAAACGGTAGTTAGTTGCTATTATTGTAATATATTGAATTTTTCGTTGGCATAGTATCGAGCGTTTGTTTTGCTTGACGTCTGCAAGGCTTGAGCGTTTGTTTGTTTTTCTTTGACGTCTGCAGGGCTTGAACGAATGAAACACGTAAAAGTCTTCGGGGGGTGGTTCCAACGTCCCTCGTCCTTCCTTATCCGTTGGGCACCTCGACGTGAACGCGGATGGATGCTGAGCGAGACGAGGGAGAAGGTGCAAGAATTTTGTATTTTGAGGAAGTAATCTTACTACTTTGGTTGTATCTTAACGTCTGCAGCGTCTGGATAATTTCCGAAATTGGCATCATTTCGAAACGGTAGGTAGTTGCTAAAGTTTTGGAATTTTCGGTGGTATACTCTCGAGCGTTAGTTTTGCTTGACGTCTGCAGGGCTTGAGCGCGTGTTATATTTTCAGTAGTAGATCGGTCTAAATCGTCTTTTTAGTTTGTTTTGCTTGACGTCTGCAGGGCTTGAACGAATGAAACACGTCAGAGTTTTCGGGGGGCGGTTCCAACGACCTTCGCCCTTCTTTATCCGTTGGGCACCTTGACGTGAACGCGGATGGGTGCTGAGCGAGACAAGGGAAGTTGAAAAAATATTGTGTTTTGAGGAGATAATCTTGCGGCTTCGGTTGTATCTCAACGTCTGCAGCGTCTGGAGAATTTCCAAGATTAGCATAATTTCGAAACGGTAGGTAGTTGCTAAAGGTTTGGATTTTTCGATGGTATACTCTCGAGCGTTAGTTTTGCGTGACGTCTGCAGGGCTCGAGTACGTGTTATATTACCACTAGTAGATCGCTCTAATTCGTCTTTTTTATTAATGCGTTTGGTGCTTTTGAAGTGTTTCTGATCATGTCGGGCGTGCTTGGTCTGCACGTCAACCTGATATAGGCTCAAAATCGTCAGGAGGAGTTGTACAAGTGAAGAATATGTATAAGTTCGTCGAGTGAAAACGCCCATTGCCATGGAAAAATAGTATCTGATAAAATATTAATAGGATACGCGTCAACAACAACGCACAACAACGATGGACAACCTACAGAAAGAAATGAACAAATAACGCGTGAGCGATGACGTGATTTTCGTACACGTGTGTATAGTCTATACTACGACATCTATCTGCGAAAGGCTCCCTACGGCCGGGAACGAAGGCGGGGATACAACTTTGTTTAGGAAGTAAAATTCAAGACGGACACCCTTCATAAACAAATAAAGAATGCCTAGATAACGTACATGATGCAAATGACCAGCCGAATTGCGACCGCGTAAATAATTGCGAGCTTAGTCAGTAAGCTTTGACCCGATAGGCCAAGGTTTTTTGCGCGACCTATTATGCAACTAGCCAAATTGCGGTTGTTTTTTTTTCGTATCGGCCTCAGTATGCGATTCGCGGAACGGGAATTCTCGGTCAAATTGCTTCGTTCGAGCGCCGTCTTCGGCCGGCGGCTCCGACGCCCCTCACCCTGCCGTACCCGTTCCGCACCTCGACGTGAACGCGGATAGACGCTGAGCGAGACAATCAAAAAGTGCCCTTTTTTGTATTCGGGCGGTATGCGCCCGAGATACTCTTGGATATTGGCATATGTAGAGCTTGAACGAATAAAAAAGGGACAAAATTTCCATAGTAGCATCTGAATTTCTTTCCGACGATGCTTTCTTCATGGCCGCCTATAATCGCTTGCCCTATCGTAGCTACTGCTGCTGTGTGTCGTTTCCTTTCGGCTTAGTGGGTATAGTGCTGTACTGTATATAACCAACGAAGGGTGTGTCGTGAGTACGATTCTCACGCAGATCATATTTGGTATTCACGAGCGTGCGCGCTGGATACGTTATGAATGGTTACAAGTATGATAGTTGTTAGTGTTCTCCTGAGTACTACTAACTGTGTAGTACGTGGAGAGGGGATAGCTCCGGGGATCGCTCTTGCAAAGTCGGTGGCAAGGAGTTAACGAACTGGAAAACACATTTGGTTGGTTTTTGCATAACCCACTCGCTGTGAGTGTTGCTGAGTCAAGTGACAGTGGGTAGTGACATGTGTCGTGAGTTCGGTTCTCACCGGCTTCATGTAAATATGTATTTTGAACGGTACTCTCCAGTTGTTCTTCGGATCTTGATGTACGGAGGGGTTGATGAAGTAAAACATAAAACTTGGCAAGACATTATTTCCAAATTGGCGTCATCTTTCGTCCCAAAACAAACAATAATATTATCTGTAAACAAAAACATGGTACTGCGGTAGGGATCATAGTAGTAGTGCATTTGTTTGCTGAATTTTGGTAGTTACGCGTACATACATACATGTGCATAGACGTGGCAAGCGCACGCATGACTGCACGAGGAGGTAGTACTGATTGCGTTTACTGCGCCAGGAAAAGCCACACAGCAGCATTGCGAGTGGCTGCGTCGACGGGGCCTCAAGGAAGGGTTGTATTATATACAAGTTCCTCTTCCTGTTGTCAAACTGCGCCGCACGAAGGTGGTGGTGAGTAGACAGTAGGATGGCTGTTGTTGCTGTGGTCCCTGACTCCGTTGCTGTGATCGTTTGCCGGTCAAGTGCGAGCGGTCGTGTGTTGGTACGTAACTGACAAACAAATTTGTGTTGCTTCGTACTTAATGTGGTTCTTTTCTTGCTACTAATTGCTGATTGACCATCTCTTCTAGTGATTGTTATTTTTGGCACTTCTATTTTCCAGCTTCTGGACATACAAGCCGTGGTCACAGGTGTCGTCCCTACTCCGCCCCGGTTTTTTCCTTATTTTTATATCGCGCATAGGGTTCAACAATCCCACAGCTCGTCGATTTTTCATCGATTGTTGCTAACTCACGCTCTCGAGCTTTCCGCAAGTCAAGTAGTGCACAAGACGAAAATTTATTCGAGTACGCACTTGGGGGGATTCGAACTCACGAAGCTGACCTATACCAGGCTCGAGGATATAACCTGATATGCCACCGGGGCAGTGAGTGATATACAGCCGGTCGCCCCGGTGGTCTAGTGGAGTTAGCTTAATAGTACTAGCGTTGGCCCTTGATTGAGTTAAATAACCACCCTTGACTCGTTCTGCGGTAGCCCCCCCGACGTTTCTTCAACGAAATCGTCGGTTTCAAAACCAGCTCTCCACCCGTATCTCCTGAAATGCGGCGTCCCTCGACACCCCGAGTCATCGATCGATAGACCTTGCACACAGGAAAATGTATGGATGTGCTTTATTTTCAGAAGTATCCTTCCTTGTGTCGAGCAGCCGTGATACGTTCGTTCAAGAAAATCGCTGGTTTTGGGGGGGGCTATCGTAGAATCACTCCCTTGTGAGCTTAGTTGGCTTTGTTTATTTGCAGATATAAATGGAGGGAAAAAAATATCAACTAACTGAGCATTGAAATCGCCTAGCAGCGTGGGTTGGTGCAAATCGACGTGAATCGACGAGGAGGGAAGAAAATACTTAATTCTTCTCCGAGGGTAAAAATTAGGGCAGATACCGTAATGGGGAGGGGGAACGGGAGCCCGCTATATGACCCCGGATCTAAGTTTTACTACTGCATTCGGAGGGTGAGAGTAATGTGAGTATCACAATAAATGGGATGGGAAAAAGAAGAGAAGTGAAGTGTATTACTGCTGCTGTAATAATACGATACCCAAGCAAGTTGCACCGATCGACTCGATCTGGACTGACTGCTGTTGTATTATGCAATTGGTCCGTACAACTTATCTAATCACACGCAGCGGAGATGGTCAGTCACCTTATTGGCCCCGAATGCTTGACTGAGTAAAACTATCATAAGAAACGCACTCGACACGTTTCGTCGCCAGACTAAAGGTCAGTCGGCGTGTGCTCGGATTTATCCGATCGAAATCTGATCAATGAATCTCGGGATCGGATTCACTTGAAAACCGGTAGCTATTAATAGTAGTACATTGTTATGGTTGTTACCTGGTAGTCTTTATCGAGCTCTTGGCATTACCTTACATACTGTGCGCGCAGACTATGATTGTGTGTGGTGACCTTTTTTACTCTACCAAGTATTGAATCGAACAATTCGAAGCGCTGCCCTGCCCTACCCGAAGCATGGGTGCCGGTGTATGCCGGCAACCATGCGGAGCCCTTGTACCATGTATAGGAGTACCACCTCTCGGACAAAGCGTTCCCGGACTAGCGGGGGCTCCGCAGCTAGAGATCTGACCCAACACCATTTTGGAATTCCTCTCGCGGTCTAAAAATTTCATCCGAAATAGAAATCGTTGCCGGCTGAAGGGACACCTCCATTGAGGAACTGCCTACTGTCCATGTATGAGGTTTACAGCTGTTGTGTTTTAGAACATTCTTTTGTTGTGTATCTAGGTCGAACGGAATTGCTTAGCATCGGGTTGAGCGTGCATCTTTTCTTCAAAGATCAGGTACATATGGGAGAGGTATGGAACTCATGAGGTCAGGAGCCTCGGAGGTATTAGGTGCACACCGCTGCTATCAGAAGCCTCGGAAGTAGCATGTGCACACCGTTGCCGTCGTGTCATGCGCGTCTCAAGCGCGACCTCGCCGCACATCATCTACCACCTCGTTTGCGCAAACAGTGTGACAGGGTTCCGCGATTGCGAGGACCTGTTGAGACCTAAAACTCTAGAAACATGGTAGAATTTGCATGTCCCTTGTACCTTATGCAGCCCCCTTCCCCCCAAGCGCCTGTGATCCTGTAAGGACATACGAAGTATGGTCATTGCGGACGGTAGCGTCGCCGCTCTCCCTCCTCCTCCACCCTGCCACACGCCCAAGTAGTACTTTAATTTAGAGGATCCAGCTTATTTATTCTTCGTACGACTCGCCGAACTCCTCACGACGCTTCGCGCTTGGTGCAAGCAACATCTGCCTGATCGGTGAAATGCCGGCGTGATCCGTCCCGGCATAGTAGGGGTGCGAGGTTCTTTAGTCTTCCGCGCTACGGCCATGTACATGACAATGCCCCCCCTCCCCCATCACCCCCCCCCCCCCTCGCGTTTCCCCCTCCTAGCGATCGTCCGGGGAGAGGTTTATTGGTGTATGTGCGCGTACAGCAGTTCAATGTGACGTAGCATATCATGGGGTATAATAGGGGTACACACGGGCAGATTTCACCTGAACATTTCTGTTCGATATACAGAGATGGCTTGGTGGTATCTGTTCGACTGCTAGAAGAAAGATAGTCTGAAAACAATGGCTAGGCACGCGTGTTCCCCCAGCAAGGCGTTTCGTGTGCTAAATGATCTTTTTTTGCCGTTGAGCCAGAGTCAGATTCGTGTGCAGAAGAAGGAGAAACTGAAGTCACTGCGCATGCGCTCGAACGAAAATCCCGTAACCTTATTTGCATCCATGAGAGAGACGCTTGGTGTTCTGCAGATGCGTGAAGTCAAGAAATATGGCAGGGAGATGTGCTATCTGATGCTTGAAGGGCTGTCGCACGAGTACAAGACTTTGCGTGAGACTTTTGTGGTGTTCTGTCCGAATGACCAATCGTTCATCGAGACTTAAGTACATGAGCGTTACCTAGACTCGCAGGCACAGGGTGGTTCGAAGAAACACAGTAGTGTTGCTCTGGTGTTTAGGACAAAGAGGAGTAGTAGCAAGCAGCACAACAAGCCGAAGTCTAACTCCGAGTCTGATTCGTCCAAGAAAAAGATTTTTCAGGGGAAGTGCTTCAAGTGTGGGGAGAAGGGTCACTTGAGGAAGGACTGCCTGGCTCGCATCATCGCTCATCCCGCACAGACTGGGAAATCCGAGGCCGTCGAGGATGAGAGCGGTGAGAGGTATGACGTTCCTTATTTGGAGTGTCTGCTAGCACGTCGGAATGATGTGACTGTGCAGGCACGTGAAAAGTTGGGCAATATGATGTTCCTGGTTTAAAGTGTCTGCTAACATCACGAGATGATCTGATTTTGAGCGCTGTCAACAAGGCAAGGGTATGACTATGAACACTGTCAACAAGTCTAAATATTTTGAGGATTGGTATGCGGACACGGGCACTGCTTTTCACATGACAGATTCCTTCGCTTGCATGAAGGATTTGAAGCCTTGCCAAAAGAAAGTTAACGAGATCGGTGGCGTGTCTTGTAAGGTAGAATTCTCTGGAACACTGGAGTTGGTGTTTGTGACTGCTGACAGCGAGTTTTCAGTAGAGCTGAAGAACGTGTTGTACTCCCCTAACTTGGGATACAACCTCTTTTCTCCGAGCACAGAGTTTGATGGCGAGTCATGGAATGGTCTTGGTGGTCCTGATGGTGTTATGACTGCTTTTCAAGGACAAGTTACTTTTCAGAACTTCGATGGCATGCTGATTTAGACTGCGTATCGTCTAGGAGAAGATTCTAATGGTACGGTGTTGGCTGCCCTCACTCCTTCATACCCCAAGCATGAAACCACGATGGATGTGAACGAGTTTCACAACGTTTATGCTCATCCGCACGAGGGATTGCTTCGTACTACTGCAAAGCGACTAGGTATCGAGTTGGTTGGTGACATGCATACTTGTACGGGATGTTCAATGTCGAAGGCTATTAGGAAAGAAATTTCTCATGAAACTAAACGTAGATCAGGTAAAAAGTTGGGTAGAGTTTTTGTTGACCTGGGAGGGAGGAAGGGCGTTGCGTCCGTAGGGGGTCAACGTTACCCCATGATTGTGAAGGATCATTCCTCAAAGCGTGCATGGATGTATTTCCTGATAAATAGATCAGACGCTGGCAGTGCTTTCCGAAGTTTTCTTGCGAGTGTGCGTGCTGACGGGATCCCATCATTGGTTGAGATTGTTAAATCTGACAATGGGGGGTAGTTTTTCGGGGGGGGAATTCGCATTTGTGTGCAATGAGCTTTGGATCAAACAAAAGTTCACTCCTGCTAATCGTCCGCAATAAAATGGTGTTGCAGAGCGCGGGATGGGATTGATTGAGGAGGCCGCGATGGCGGCTCGTATTCAAGCGAAAGTTCTTTTTGGGCATGTGCAGTTACCTAAGACTGACAAACTCTGGGCTGAAGCTATGCACTGGGCTTGCGGAGCAATGAACCACACCCCATGTTCCACTAACCCTGAGTCTAAGTCACCGTATGAGACGTGGTATGGAGAACCTCGTCCTGCTAGACCGTATCCGTTTTTGAAACCGGCGTACTGCAGGTGGCAGCGACCGTCGAAGCTGTTGCCGAAGAGTGAGAGTTGCTTTATGTCGGTCCTTCGAAAGACCACCCCCGTGATTGTCATAGAAAACTTACGAGGGCTGGGACTATTCAGGAAACGAGAGATATGACGTGGGAGGTGTTGCCGTCACAGCTCCCTCCGCTGAAACCTTCCTTGCCGATAGAGGTCGCAGAGGAGAGAGGGGAGGAGAGTGACGACGATGTAGAAGCCGAGGTATGGCCGATTGTCGGGAGAGTTTACCCACACACATTACGACGTGATGTAACGGCTTCTTGTACAAGAATCGATGCGGTTGTCAGTGTTGATGCAGTGTAGGCCAATCCCCCTCTGTTTCATCTTCCCCCTCTGAACCGTCTTCGCCCGTGAACAATTCCTCTGATAAAGCAGCTCCCTCTTTGTCTTCTCCAGCGCCTGAGACTGGTGGGGAGGGGCAGGGAGGGCAGAAGGCAGGGGAGGTAGAGATGGGGAATCCGGGAGGGGATGATGAGGTAGAGTCGATTGGGCCGAGAGGGCAGGATGATGTAGAGTCGATTGGATCGGGAGGGCCGGTAGAGGCGGAGGCACCCCCTCCAGCCACTCGTCGCCCGCGGCATGCCGCTGAGCTTGCTGACTTTAATACTCCTGCGCGTGAGAATGATGAAGTAAGAGACGGTAAAACTCGCGTGCAAACCCGTGCAGTTAACCAGCAGAGCGTACCCGACCTTGTGGCCACCCTAGGACCCATCTCCGCATCAGAGATAGTATATGGACTTGTAGCGGAGCACAGAGCAGGCGACCAAATCGAATTGCCGAAAGAACTGGTTCAGGATGTTGAGTCAGAGCCTGGTAACTATCAAGAAGCACAGCAATCAAAGAACGCCAAGATTGTGGAGGTAGCCAGGTCTGCCGAAATTGAAGGCTTGATAAGAGCAGGAACGTTCACGTTGGCAGTAAAGGTCCCAGTAGGCTGTAATGTGATTGATGCTAGATGGGTTTTCAAATGGAAAGCAGACAAAACAGGGAAGATAGTAAAGACCAAGGCTAGGCTTGTAGCGAAGGGCTTCAAGCAGAAGAAGTATGGTGTGGACTATCTTGAGACTCTCTCGCCTACCGCAAATGCTGCATCTCAGCGATTGTTAGTAGCGTTGGCGTGCAAGTACAACTTGGAATCACTCCACTGGGATATTGAGCAAGTGTTTGTTAAGTCGGAATTGGGTTACGAGGTGTTCATGAAGTTGCCTCCTGGCTGCGGTTCGATGTCAGGAAAGGTTGCCCGTTTGAACAAGAGTTTGTATGGGTTGAAAAAGGCATCTAGAACATTCTACAAGAGGCTGGCGTCGGACCTGAAGAGGATTGGTTTCGAGCAGTCAATGTCTGACCCCTGTGTCTTGCGTTTCATGATGGGAAACGAGGTGGTGAGGATGGTTGCGATTCATGTGGATGATATTCTGTACGCAGGAACTAAGAGTCTGGCTAAGGTGGTTGTGAACGCACTAGGTGACTCTCTTCCTACGAAGAATTGGGGTGAGGTCAAGTTTTTTCTTGGTTGCGAATGTATTCGCGACCGCGAGGCTGGCACGATTGAGATTTCTCAAGAGAGTTACATCAGGAGGGTTCTCGAGAAATTCAAAATTTGTCGCACCAATTCGATCCCTGCTTCCATTGCCAACCATAACAGGTCCTTGAAGGAGGATGACGGGGCAGGAGATGTGCCGTTCCGAGAGGTGGTGGGGAGCCTGATGTGGATCGCCAGCCAGACGAGGCCCGACATCTCGAATGCTGTGCGGGCTTTGACGAGGCACTCTCACGAGCCAAAGAGAAGCCACTGGAAGGCAGCCCAGAAGATCCTGAATTATCTTCTGAAAACGGCGCATCTAACTTTGAAGTTCAAGCAGGACAGTTCGGTAGACGCAGGCACGTTGGTGTACGTAGATGCCGACTTTGCGAGCAAGGCCACTGACCGTAGATCAGTTTCGGGGGCGATGGTGTTTGTGGCTGCGATGCTTGTGGTTTGGATTTCTAGAACGCAAAAATGCGTTTCACAGTCGACTTCTGAAGCAGAGAATCTTGCGATGGGCGATACTGTGAAGGAGGCTCTGTTTGTGAACGGAATGCTTCAGTTCCTGAGACCTAGTAGTAAGCCTCGTACGATCGACGTCCTTGAGCACAACAAAGGAGCGATTGCGCCTGCAGAGAATCCGCTTAGCTCGAGTAGGAGTAAGCACATCGACGTGAGGCACCACTTTCTAAGGAATTTGCCCAGGAGGGTCTGATCAAGGTCACGCACGTTCCCAGCGAAAACCAGCATGCGGACATCTTCACGAAGGCTATGCCGAGAGATCATTTTGAAGTTCACCGCGACTTTGCACTCTGCTCGAGGGATGAGAAGTAGAAGTCTGAGTCGTTTCTTTTTTTTTTCTTTGGTATAAGTTTTTGGTCTGGTAGATACAACAGCCCCTAGGGAGGGCGTTCGTGATAGCGGCCGTGTGTATCGAATGAGTTGCGGTAAAACATCTGATTGGATGGTTTGAATAGCGGAACTGTCGATCTGAGGTTGCCCAGCTAGCACATTGGAATACTCTTTGTGGTGTTGCGTTAGTTCGGTAGATTGTACACACCTAAGGGTTATGTATTGGACCGTAGGAGCATGTATGGTACATCGGACAATTCTCAGTTAGAATACTCCCGTATTGTTGCTAGAGGTCGAATTAACGGCTTATTGCCGTGATCTGTACATTGCATGGGTCCGATTGTGTTTATCTTTCCGAAGTGGCGTGGGAGCCCGCAACCTTTGTGCTCACCCCACTCGTTCACTCCACTTCCCGACCTGTCTCTCCAGACCAAGGTCTGATTAATACAATATCTCTTTTTCCAGAAGTCACGAATTTACCAACAGTTGCTGTGCTATCCATAACATAGGTGTTGAACCTCTGTATCGGCCGCTGTAAATGCCCGCTGGCTAATTCGCAATTATTTATTTGTCGGTAACCGCCAACTATCCAGCCGGTAGTCAGTGTTCAGGTCAACGCCGAAAAATCACCCGTTACGAAGAGTGAGTGCTTTGTGCTGTGTATGCAGAGAGCTCTACCTCCACTCGCTTCTAAAGACGGTTTCAATCACAACACCCAAAGCTCTGAAGCCTGCCGCACCCACTGTAGTTATGACGAATTTGAAATGAAAACGACGCCGGGTGAAATGTTGGCACGCGCTCTATAAGCTGGAGATCCTTGCAAGAATAAGTCGCCCTCAACCCCGACGGTTTCTCGTACCATATATGAGGCAAGTTATTTCCCTTACAAGACGTGACGAGGTTGTTTGATCGTAGTTGTGGACTGTCGAAGTGAAAGCCCCGCCTAACCATCGAACAGCCTCCGTTCTCGTCCTGACGCAGTTGCCGCCAGCAACGAGACACAGCACGGGCGTAACCCACGCTTTCCACCGAGTCTACGTGGTCATCGTTTGCCTTAAGTGTGTGCGTCATTGGTGGTTCGCCCACCTCATTTCGTGGTACTGGTACCGGCGTGCTACATCATAATTCCTTCTGCCAATATATACTGACACGTCCTCTTCTGTGCTTAGGAAACGCTGAACTACAGTGACGGAGGTACGATGACGGGGGAGACGTCGACGAAGCCACGGTGGCCCGGGGGCTTTTCCGCGGTTCTGATGATCTACTCTCCCGGGCTTATTGCAAAATCGGTGTTAGTTGGTACGATGAAGGCAATGCTTGCAAATGAAGACCATAACAACGGCCACCCACCGACCCCGACGTTCGTGCGACACACCTTCATATATCGGGATTAGGGTCACCGGCGCGCGTGTCCTTTGACGGGTATGGTGCATCTGCAAGCCGCGGTCAGGTCGACTTGTCCATGACGTGCATCGCATTCCGGAACAGACATCAAGATCAGGGATGCACCGGAGGCAGCACGGCCTTAAGACGCCAAACACGCACGACGACAACAACACAACCCATGCACCCCACGCCTGCCAACTTCAATCCACGACTCATGACGTTGTATGTTTACAAGGGACGTGTGGCGACCTCCACGCGCCGAAACATAACGATGTAGGCCTCGTGACGATCTCGTTGAAAAGAAATATCGCGAAGATTCCACTGTTTCCTCCAGTTTTTCTGCGCGGGCGCAGGTTCGACGTCATGTAGTCCATACCTACGGTTTAGCAGGAAGAATAGATATTGCCAAGTAGCCGTTTAGCAGGCGGCCTAAGAAGCCGTTTACGTCCAGCCATGTAGCTAACGTCGCGTGCCATTCGAGTCACCAATTGACGATCGCACCATGCAAGCGTTCCACCCTCTTCCATGGATTATTTGCACTACTGACACGTTCTCTCCCATGCCCTGGCCGTCGCTGCAACGGACGTCCTGGTCGCTTACCTACCCGACCGTGATGCTGGAAATGTCACCATCCCACGCGGAGCCAAGCCCTACGGAGCGCGACAACTCCGGCTGCTGTTTTCCACCCATTACACGCACGGATACTTCATAGCGACTCTGAACTGCGGCATCATCGCCGGGTTGGGTCCTTTGTGGGAACACGAGGGGATGGAGGTCGTGGCCGGTTGCCTGAACTCCATCTGGGAAGACCCCGCCAGCCGACCGGAATTGATCTTCTACGACAAGGGCTGTGCTCTACGGCGCTACCGATTGAATTATCCCGATGACTCCTGGCTGGAAACCCGTCACTTCGTTGATAGGCAAAATGGTCCTATCCCTATTTAGACAAGCCCTTCGTTGTCGGTAAATCTTGTCGTGCGTTGGCCTTCATTACTTGCGATGCAAGGGTTGGGGATGAGTCCAACGTGTTCGACGTTCCGTGCGTAGAAACGACGAAGGTCTTGTATACATTGAGCTTCGACCCCACGTTAACGACGATTTAAGTTGGCTTAGACGTGTGGTCAACTATCGATGGGCTCGAAGTAGACATATATGTCGGCGTCCTCAACACGAGCATGCCACTATTGGCGAGAATAAGACGTCAATAGCGGGCAAGACGCGTGCTTGCCATGGAAGTGCACCAGTTTTTTTTCTGAGATTCCTCGATCTGGGAGGTTAAGATCTATCCCAAAAACTGATTTGGAGAAAAATGAAACTGGTACGGGATGAAAAGTACCATGGTCTACGTACACAACGAAACCCACAACATGCAAATGAGCTGTTTCCGACGATTTAGGGTTAAGAATCCAGTCATTCAGAAATATTTCAGACGTAAAGTGCTACCTCTATGGTAACACGCGCCGCAACGAATACCCATACTCAATGGCTTGTCCCAGAGTACATACGAAACGGTGCCTAACATTACGTTACGCGTGCGTCTCTTGCACCTTGGCGAAAAACACGCCACAATTTAGGTTCCATTTCCGAGGGAATTCGGAGGCGGACTGCGCCGTTTTCTGCTCTCCCGAGGCGCGGGATGATCCGACGTTACGGGGTGTTGACGATGACGACGGCGACGAATGTTTCTTGTGGAATAGTTACATGGCAGAGAGCAGCCACTCGTGGATCCACGGTATGCCTGTTCCACGCATTGCTTAGTTTCCTTCTCTTTTGACAAAGCGGTCGCTTCAGTCGTTAACCCTGCCAAGTCGACCCTCGGCGATACGGATGACGACATAGACTCCGAACGTTCCGCAAAAAGCTGCTTGCGCAAGTTTGCACGAAGGCCAGAGCTTCATTGGGAGGACCGCAGACCGAGCAACGGCTCCTTGATCCTACTGTAGATTCGTGATTCTCAGTTGGCACCTCGCCGACGGCGTTCATATACGACGCGAAACGACATGATCATACGCCTCCACCGTTGCTGTGACACAGACGCGACGTTAATTACCCGACGGACTTTAAAGGCGAAAGAAAAATTTGTGTCAACATGACCACGACGTAATCTGCACCGTGTTTGTTGCTTCATTTTGTCAGGGTTCGGGCACATTGTCAAGCAGATGCCTCGAGTGCTGGCGGAGTTCTTCCTTTACCTGTGCGTTTTGGTGAGGAACGAGTGCCTCTTGGCTAAGAGTTTGCTTGACAAAAATCCAACTTCGACGATTAAGCATTGGAGGCGGAGGACGTCCTCCTCGCAGTGTGTGGGCGGGGTGGGGGCCCAAGTACCTTTGATCATAGGGAGGTGGCGAGTGCTATGATCAGGAAGCGACACGCACATGGTTCCCAGGGAGAGGGGGGGGGAAAGGGTTGGGGTGTGGGGCGGTGGGCGAGGAAGGGCAAACTCTCTGGGGGTGGTGTGCTTGGCAGTGAAGAAACTATGGCAATTGTTACGTAAATGGGTAGTATTCGATGTCCGGTCTAGCCTCCCCTGGGCGGTGTGGTGCCCACGGATCCACGAATCGCCGTCGACAGGTCGCACGCCGAGGGTGGTTTAGGAGTGGCACACGAGCCGCTTGTACCAGGGAGTTTTGAGGGCTCGGAACGCCCATACCTTAGCCGGTAACGTGTACAACCTAAGTTAGGGCATGTTTGCATAGCGCCCGGCGCCGCGTCATGACGTCAAAAAATACTTTCCAGCGGAACCTGAGTCATCAACGGAGCGGGGACGTGGTTCACACATGACCACTGATGTTCACCACACAAGTTCCAATATTTTGAAAAAAAAAAAAGCGAACATACATGCAGTGGGCACATGTAGGGCCGAAACGACCTGAGAAACAGTCGGCGAAATGATAGTCTGAGACAGCGAGATTTAACGTCTGCGACAGACAACGATGGACGAAACGAGCAACTGCGCCATGGAATGTCAACGGCGTGCGCCGGTGAGGCGCTCTGACCCACATTCTCGTCACAGTGTAAAGACCACGGTCGTGATATGTGGTTGGCGCAAACCGGGCGTGTGATAGAAACACATTTGGGCGCTGCTGTGTAGAAAATAGGCGACAAAATTGTCCTTCCGTTCCGTTTTCACCACAGGAGCGGCACGGGGGTATCTTGGCACGATGTCTTCTTGCAAGATTTCGGAAAACAAACTTAGCAGCATCGCGTTTCCATTGTCATCGGTATTACGACCTCGATTTTGGTATGGTGGCGTCGGTCGCGGGCAGGGGGCATGAGGTTGGAAGCACCCTATTACGCCGAAATCGACGCTAAGGAGGAAGGGGTTTTGTCCGCGCAGTATCCGCGCTTACACACGGGTGGAGTGCCGGAGCCCAACGTAACGCACACCATCGAGCACATTAAACACGAAATATACGAAAAACCTCACCAGACAGGATAAATCCAAGTATTAATTCGATGCGGCTGGCCGGTAACGCTTCCGTGCCTGCTGGCGGGCCGTTCATAGTTTTGTTACCTGCTGGCGGGCGTTTCAAGCTTTTTGCCGCTGGTCCATCCGACTTCCGTGCCTGCTGGTGGGCTTTTTGTATAGTATTCGACGTCACAGTTGGCGTTTCCTTGCAGGTTCGGGCCCAGCTACTGTCCTTCTGAGCCAACAGCTGATGTTTCAGATGGAGGCGGACAAGGTGCATCTTGCATTTGTTTTTGAATTATGCGTCAGACCTACCAACCTTCACCTTTTGCATGACCACTCGCAGCTGACTCTGTCTTCCTCGAACCTGTGGGACAGCCCGCAGAGCGCGCAGAGTGCAGCGTGCACAAAAACAGTGAGAATACCTTAATACTCCCGCCCCATCGTGTGGCATCACCTGAATGCTCCTGTGTGGAGCTCTGCCACGCATCGTCGGTCAGTATGTCTCTCTGGGTGTGCCGATGCCGTAATCCGGTTCGATTTGTCTTTGTTGGTTGACCTCTCTCGTGCTAGCTGCATCACAGCAGCCGACAGCCAGTCAGTTCACTACCGACCATTTAGAATTGTGGCCTCGGGCAAACCCTTACCTCGGCCGACTCTAATGGTACTCGTAGGGGGGAATAATAAATTAAAAAAATAAAATAATAATTTACTCCCACGGAAGCTTTTTAAAAAATCACCCCCATGGAAGTTCGTGGAAGCTTTCGTGGAAGCTACTTCCACACAAGTTTACTTTTTACTTCCATGACAAGTTGACATGTACGTAAAATGTAAACCTCTTTCATGGATGTGTTATTTCTTTAAAAGGTGTTAATTTCTTCCACGAAAGGTTCCATGGGAGTGGGTTTCCGTGGGAGCTGTCATGGAAGCCGCTCAGATTCCGTGGAAGGTGCGGAAGCTTACGTAGAAGTAAAACGTAAAATTCGTTGGATGTACCTTCCAATCTTTCCTGGAAGCTACTTTCAAAGCTTTCACGAAAGCTTTCCGTGAAAGCTTTCGTGGAAGCCGGTGAGCTTCCGACCTTCCGTGGAAGCTGTCGCTTGCGTCCATGCAACTAAAACGTAAAATCTTTGGAAGTGCTTTTGTGGAAGCTTTCGAATCCGCCGACGTTTTCGTGGAAGCTTTCGTGGAGGCTATCGTCGAAGCTTTCATCCGACTTTCCCGAATGTTTTTGTCCGACCTTCCGTGGAAGCTGCCGCTTGCTTCCATGGAACTAAAACGTTAGAATCCGTGGAAATGCTTTCGTGGGAGCTTTCTAATGCATGGAAGCTTTCGTGGAAGTTCCCGTGGAAGTTAATTTCATCGAAGCTTTCGTGGAACTTACTTCCGTGAAAGCTTTGGTAGAAGTTACTTCCATGGAAGCTTTCGTGGAAGTTACTTCCGTGGAAGCTTTCGTGGGAGTTACTTCCGTGGAAGCTTTCGTGGGAGTTACTTCTGTGGAAGCTTTCGTGGAACCGTGGAAGCTCTCGTCGAAGCTTCCATAGAAGCTTTGATGGAGGTTACTTCCATGGAAGCTTTGGTGGAAGTTTTCGTGAAAGTTACTTCCGTGGAAGCTTCCATGGAAGCTGTCGTGGAAGTTACGAAAGCTTCCGTGCAAGTAACTTCCACGGAAGCTTTCGTGGAAGCTTTTGTGCAAGCTTTCGTTGAAGATTTTCTGAACGTTACTTTCATGGAAGCTTTCGTGGAAGCTTTCGTGGAATTTAACTGCCATGGAAGCTTTCGTAACTTCCATGAAAGCTTCCACAGAAGCTTTCATGAGCTTCCACGCAAATTGAAAGTAGTGCAGGAGACCGAACGCTCCTCACTTGAATGAAGCTTTTTTGGCTTCTGAGGCAAAAATTACTTCGAGAAAAGTGAACGTACATCTCCCGATGAACAACGCCCTGTTTGGCCTAGGCATGATACACATAATAACATCAATTCGAAAAACGATAATGATATTCCAATGATTTGGGGCTAACGCCTTCACAACTTTTAAACCCTTTTTGGCCTAGACAAATTTACTTGAATTGAGTGTAGGGAGGGATTTGGGTGCTCTCTAAAATTAGCCGTTCAAAAAATTGTGTGGCCAGAAAATGTGGTATACCTTAGTACATCTATTATCGTAGCACGCGTCTTTTGCATGAGCTGAGGGCATACACTACGTACGGTAGAGGAGTCATCCCTATATGGTGCGGTAGAGGTTGAACTATTTGGGCCATATGGTGTTTACAGTCCGTTGAGCTCCTCAAGCGAGGAACTACCGGTCATTCCAATAAGTTTACGAGTTGAGTATACTATTATATTTTTTTGGGCACAGAAGAAGCTCAGCCGGGTTGAGTGCGAACGAATGCCTTCGAAGTCATGTTTGGGGTGAGATGCCGAGCCCTTCGTGTTAAGAGGTCGGGAAATTTTTGCTGCACCCCCACCGTTTGATGGCTCAAGAGATTATGCGATGATTTCTTTCTGAGGCTCCTCCCTTGTTGAGCTCTACACCTCACCCCAAGGTCTTATTTTTGAGTAAGCTGGAGGTGCGACTCGATGAACAGGCATGGATCATGGTCCCATGTATAAAACACATGCATACCTTGTATCGAAAAACAATAATGACACCCTCCGACGAGGTTAGGTTGAGGAGAAGGCTGCTCGGGCTGGTCGGACCAAGGAGTCTGTAGAAGCAAGGAGCTAATCGGGCCAAAAAAAAACAAGGGGCTTTGGTCTGGTCAAAAAGATAAAAACAAGAAAAGCTAGTCGGGCCGAAAAGTCTGCGAAAGCGAATCAGCTTGTGGGGTGGTCGTATCGGCCACACCCTACACGAGTTTAATACTAACACTCAATAACATCCTCTGATGAGTTTGGGTTTAGGAGCCCCCGTCAAAAACAAGAAGTTTTAGCCAGTTCGTAAGATAATGTTTGGTTATTCTGATCCCTGACGTCACCACCCCAAAAGCAGCAACCAGTACCAACATCAATGTTAATAGTACCGTCGTGGTACAAGAAAAAAAGGAGTGCTTAATTGTACTGTCATATGTAACAGCAAGCAGCTGTAGAACACAAAAAACAAAACTTCAGCGCTACTCGTTGTATCAGTACCAGTACATACCTGGTATTGTACCGGTATACATCCCCCAAAATTAGCCTGTTGTTCGAGTGTGCAACACCAGTACAATCCAAGTGTATGTAATAATACGAACAAAAATGCCTGCACTTCAAAAGCAAACCCCCACACGGAACGATTCGCCCCGCGGACTCTCTTTTCCCTACGTGATGAAACAAAAATCGTGGCGTTAACGCCAAGTCGGAGCATCAGTAAGTAGACAGTTTCTCGCGAAAGGCCATTTCTGACGAACACAACGAAAGGTCGACAACTCATGACAAATAAACGTGTTATTTTCGCGAATCGAGTGATACTTGTCACGAATCGCGACGTCAAACAGTTTTGAAAGATGTTTTTTACAAAGTTCATGTTACGATTCGTGTAAAAACAAAACGTGATAAACTCGTCAAGACGTGTCAAGACGGCAAGAGCATACAAATCTCACGAATCGTTATAATTTGTTTCACGTTTGTTGGGCAAAACCCTAAGTCCATCAGATAGATGGTTGCAGCACTAGTGTTAACCACTACTCGAGTAGTACGCGCGTATAACGCGAAGGATTCCAAACACCAGTTGGGGTCGATCCTAACGAACGCAGAAAAACAACGTGTCCTGAAAAAATGTCACGATTTCTGACTTTTTGAAATTCTGAAATGTCACGTTTTCGAAAAAGGTCACGTTTTCAAACAAAAAAATCACCGTTTCTTGTCAAGAATCCTGACATCAATTTCTATGGAAACTGTCAAAACGATTCAAAAGTCCGAATTTCCTGCCATAGTCTACTATTCGAGTGCAAATGTCATGGATTTTTGTCAGGATTCCTGGCATCTGTTGTGTTCGTTAGCAACGGCCCTTAGTAGATAGTTTACCGCTAACTCCGTCAGTCAGATAGATGTCGCACTACCGCACGGTATGTCCAAGCACTCACTCGGCATTAGCGCCACGCTGACACGCCAAAAAACAAGCACACACTTCAGAGCCGCGACACAACGATACCATCCACCCATCCATAATCCATCCATCCGCGAGATATGCTTCTACCGATGGCAGCAATATCAGATTAATAGCAACAAAATGAAAAAGACGGCTGGAGCACATGGAACCGATGCAACACCACACACAGCACAATTTGCAGCACTATCGAAATACAAGCACACGGCGACAAACACTAGCAAAAGCAAAAGCGCAACAATCGATCAAAGCTCGGTGCGCACGCGCGCGGCCGTGCACAACAAACTACCCTCAAGTCGCAATTATTTTGTTTTCGACGGAAGTTTCCTCCCGATGTTTTTTTTCTTGTTACAAGATAAGACACGTTCACATTCCAGATGCTTGCCCGAACCCAAGCACAGGAAAAAGCAGAGAGGTATATAAGCAGGTAACCTCCCCCCCCCCTCCCACGCGACAGCTCTCCCCGCGACAGCGCGCGACACAGACCAAAATAAACGTTCATCTAGGGAGCAGCGGTGCTACTTCGCGAAGCGTTCTTGAAGAGGGTGATAGCCAACGATCCCCCAAAAATGCACCCACTGTCAACCACTCGCTTCAAAAACACAAAAAACAGCCGAACGAGAAAAAAAAAAAGCCGACCAGCAATCATCTCCAAGCATCAATATATGTCGAAAAAGATTAGATGCATAACGAAAACAGCAGCGTGCATTGATATAAACGAATGACGCTATACGACACGGTGTGACATGTGACAAAAAGACAACGCATGGCACAGCAAAAGAGAAATAAAACAAACCAAAATACCACAAAAAAAAACTCTATGAAGGGCCATCATTTTAATACACACCGACAGGCTTAAATCTATATAAGACAAAAGCCCCGCCCCCAACACACGTTGACCGCGGTATTAAAAATCCCCGCCCCCAACGTCACCCCCCCCCACGCACAATACGGGCAACCCTCCCGCTACTAGCCTACCCCTTACCCTTCAACCCCCCCCGTTTACCCACTGGGGGGAAACGGGGCAAGAAGCAAAATATCTTAGTTGCTAATACTAATACGTCATGCAAGCCGAATTTCACGCTTGCTTCTCAACATCCAGGCCCAGCATGTCGCCGTCCTTTTGTCCTAATAATGTATCAAATAAACGTCACACTGCCTCAAAATAAGTGGTACGTGCTCTGCAGGTGGATAACCGATCAGTCAGTGCGCCCAAACGCGTCTCCAGTAACTCGCGACTAAAACCCAGGCAAACACATCTTCCACGCCCTCAGCAAGAGCTCCGACCCCACTGCGGCGCGCTCGGTACGTGCCTATGACGGCACGTTCGTGTATGCGCATGCGGCGCATATACACGCGCGCACACAACGCATACAATGCGGGTGTATGCGCGCATGTAGCGCATGCATGTTTCAGTGCAAGCAGCTTTGACTTCGCGATATTTCTCCGCGTTTCGAGCTCGGGCTTCCCTGCTCGCGGCTCGCGCCCTCGTTTATTGTCGGATCCCACTGTAACCCAACACTGCCACCACCACCCCCACAGCAGCCTCCACGTCCACCTCCACCACCGCTAGTACCGCCGACGCCGCCACTACCTTTATTGCCGTCGCCTTTACCTGCCACCGCCACGGAAGAGCGCCACCGTTATGCGCCACCGTTAATCCCAGCGCGGCTTAAAAAAGTCCGTGCGCGGGTCGATCGTAAGGAGAATCCGTCTGCGGCGCCGAGCCCTCTGTATGAAAGATGCTCAAAAATTACCTTAACAAATACACGAATCCAAAAACCGTACCCGTCGGTGTCTTTCCCCACGGTAGAATGGGGATTGGGTAGGGGAGAGGGGTGTGCGTGGTCGAAACACCTTACACCCCACCCCCAAAAAAGTATGGTCAAGGTCCGGTTTTGCCGTGCGAGCCATGCGCATCCAGATGCACACGCGAACGCTCACACTCAAGTCCATGCTCGCGGTTAGGCCCGGGTTCACGCTAAAGCCCATGCTCGCGGCAAAGACCATGCTCACGCTGAACTCCAGTTTCGCTGCCAACCCCATGCTCACCGACAAATCTATGTTCACGCGTGAAGCTCGTGCTCACGCTTAAGGCCAATCTCACCCATAAACCCATGCTCACTCCTAAGCTCAAGCTGCTCACGGTTACGTCGATGCCCACGGTTAAGCGAACGCAACTAAGCCCATGCCCACGCCTAAGAATGCGCAACTAAAACTATCGCGTGAGTAAGCTCACGCTCAAGCCCACGCAAACGCTCAATCCCACGCTGACGCTCAATCAAGTCGGCGCTTAAGCCGGCGCTCACGCTTCGGTCGGATGATCCTCGCGAGGTGGCGTCAAAAGCATTGCTGACACCACCATCCCGTACGCATGAGAGGCAAGCGTGTTAAAAAACACCTGGCAACCACTTACCCATGCAGCCATAGACCATACGCGTTCTAACCCCCTCCTGGGTCCCACCCCGTTGCTTCGTCTCGAAAGGGAAGCATGGTCACTGGTCAAATGGCAAAGGCAAGCACAACATCAGGACGCCCACGCCCTTCGCCACCCCCACCCCGCGTTGCCCCACCCCACGCTAGCCCTTAATCCGAGCATTCAGCGACCGAGCTTATAAGCTAACGGGGGCGAACGTACGATCAACGGAAGCCTGGAAATAAATGCCATATGTCATACCATAGCTAAGGGGGGTCTAACTGTAGAAAAAGCAGGCATACTTCAGCACGCGTGGGCAGAATAATAAGGACCGCGTGAGGTTAGAACATAAACCCCCGTTAAGCTCCATCATCGCTTCCCTTCGAAGGTGTTTTTCTCCCAATCGAGGTTTCGATTCAGGAGTTTGTAGAGTTTTTTGTTGAAGGGGGCATAGAACTCTTGTAACGCCTGTCGGTTTCAGAAGAAAGAAAACGAAAAGCCACGAAAATGTTCGGAGAGATGCACGCGGGGGGGCGAGGGGGAGGGGGAGGGGGGGGGGGGGTGAATGTGTGTGCGGGGGTCGCGTGCATTGTGTCGTTATGTGTCTAGTCCCCCAAAGACACATCACATCACCGCCATGACCACCAGCATCTACTACGGAGGACTATAGTAATCTGGACCTACGATACACACAAAAAAACTAAATATTCCGCAGTTATTACTAGTCATATTTGGTCTTGCATACTAACCCCCCTCCCTAATACAGCACCAGCAACATCAACGAGAACCAATAACAAAAACATAAACAGCGCCGTGTGTTGGGGGTAGTGCACTGATCACGTGCACTATAACATCGACAACAGCAACAGCAACAGCAACAGCAACAGCAACAGCAACCACTAAGGTACCTTGAACGTTTTACTGTTGATCTTCTTGTGGTCCGGGATATCCGGTTGAGGCGTGACATTCTCATCAGCCAGGCTCCCGACATCAACGGGACACAGCCCCAAGAACCGATACACCTCCTGCTCCCACCAAGTCAAAAAGTAAAAAACAAGAACAAAAACGGCATTAGGCATCAGTCAAGTAGGGTGTAGCGGCACGGAATCAGCACAGCAAGGCCAGGGGGGGGGGGTCTGCCTATGTAAGAAACGCCGCCACAAACAAATCGGACATGTAGGGGTAACCATGCTCGAAATACGCGTCTTGCCAAGGCATACACCCTTTGGTATGCACGAATACGTCGAGGAGCACGGTAACAGGTGCCCCAAATTCTTCCGCCCTGGGCGAAAGAGATCCCCAAAGCGTATATTCAAGCGATAGGCATAGGTGTACGTTAGGGTAAATGGATGCACCAAAGCACAGTGTGGTTAGCGTCTTGGCCAATGCGTGCTGCTGATACAAGGTGCTTTTTACATAGCGGATTTTCCCAGTTCACGAAAATGGCGCAAAAAAAAAAAAACGGTATACCGTGTTCTTGCTCAATACCCAACACAAAAACCAGCCGATCGAAAAAGTGGTGAAAATCGACGAGTGGTGGGAACCCTACGCTCTCTGCGCGAGAAAAACCAACGCATGCAAAATGAGAAACGGGAGCGAGACGGTAGGCAGACACCTTTGCCCACGGCTTGTTCAGAAAGTTGCTGGGTCCCAAAACCTCGTGCAGTTGAGCTGGAGAACATAACTAGTCAAACAATAGGCACCCGAAAAGTATTGCATGTGTAAAAACGCGCGACCAGAGTATCATGCAGCTTGCACATATGGCTATCGATCTTTAATTGATCGAACTCACAGCTCATGTATTCGAAACTATATTACAAGAGTGAACTGGTCGGTCGAACGAGAGAGTGAGTGAGTGATAATGCATCGTACCTCAATGGTTTCCTTTTGTTTCGATTTGAGGTCGGCCGAATCTACGACCAGCACGTTCTCGCTGCCGAACACCTTTATCCAGTGGAGTACCTGAACACACAAAAAAAAAAAAAACGAACAAACGAACGAACGAACGAACGAACGAACGAACGAACGGACGAACGAACATGCAAAACGAGGAAGACCAGAAAAAGACCAAGGAGAAGAGCAGCGATAAAGAATTTGAAGTCGGGACAAGGGTGGCAGAGCCATCTTTGATTCGAGTCTTTTTTGTGTCCAAGGCTTTCCTCCAAGGAACATGCCACCTAGACAGGATTGTTCTTAACAGTGATACTATCTTAGCTTCCCCGCTAGCATCGTCCAGGAAAAAGGCAGTTTCAACGTCAATTTTCGAACCTGGTAGTAGTAAATGCCCTTCCGTATTATTTGGCCGGGGTCGCTCGCCACGAAACATCGGGTGTAGAAAAGGTGAATTGCCTGCGCAAGACGGGGACGGGGGAACAATACGAGGTAGCGCGGTTGAAACAAGAGGAAGGGGGGGAGGTAGATAGGAGTGTGCGATGAGCTTCGCATATTTAGGAAACAGCGTAGACCGCCACCATGCACCACCAACAGCACCACCACCACCAACACCGATACCAACACCAACACCAACACCACAAACACCAACATCAACATCAACCCAACAACTACCAACAACAGCAACACCACAAACACCAACACCAACATCAACACCACAAACACCAACACCAACATCAACACCACAAACACCAACACCAACCTAACAACTACCAACACCAATCGCAGCACTAATCACAACACCAATCACAACACCAATCACAACACCAACACCAACACCAACACCAACACCAACACCAACACCAACACCAACATTAACACCACAAACACCAACACCAACCCAAAAACCACCAACACCAATCACAACACCAATCACAACACCAACCACAACACCAACAGAATTACGAAGTGACCTCGTCATCTTGAGCCGTAGGGGTGATCTGCCCCGGTCCGCTCCCCGCCCAATCTAATGGAGCTGGTTCGTCTTCAACGAAACCGTCGAAGCAGTCCTTGATACGGCCCAACGATGTGCTCACAACTAGTAGACGTCGGAGATGAGAAAAACAGAAGGGGGGGTGGAGGGATAGAAGTAGAGAGCCAGGGGTGAGGGAGGGGGGGGATAGAAGCAGGGGGAGAGGGGGGGGGGGGGGTGGACAGACAGACAGACAGACAGACAGACAGACAGACAGACAGACAGACAGACAGACAGACAGACAGACAGACAGACAGACAGACAGACAGACAGACAGACAGACAGACAGAGACGCGATAAAAGTTTGTTTTTAAACGGGCCTACAATGCCGGAAGCACGTGACACAGCATGATCGTTTCAAAATATACGTGCAGCGATCACACTAAACGCAAGAAAAGACACGGCTCCTCGCTTTGTTCAGTCGCCATCTCTGGGTTCTACATCGGTAAACAGCAGTAAACTTACAGCGAACCACAGCAGTGTGCCGGTTGCCGCCATGGTGCCGGTATGTACCTGCAAGAAAAATATCGACACTACAGCGGCAACCCGTACTACTCCACACACTCCTGGTTGTTCCCATATGTGCCAAGCGATTGGGCAGGCACAATAGCGGGGAACCGGCACGACTCAACCGGCACAATACAGGGAGCTCTACTGTAGTCAAAACCCACAATAAACACACACCAGAACGAGAAAATGCATTCCCTCTTTTCGCTACTCGTATCCATCTTTAGTTCTGAACATTGTGTACCCTCAAAATATTTGAGGAGATATGTTTGACGCGTCGCTTACCCTCCGGGAATCCCGGCTGATTCGAAGACATCACGCCCCACAAGAATCGGAAATCTGACCACGCACGAGCCACGGGATCTCTGTGACAGCGGTCAGGTCGCGGCGGAAGAGCGGGGGTGAGACACGAAGGGTAAACACAAGAGCAACAACGTCAACACCATCGACAGCAACTAACAGGGGGCGCGAGAGGGAGGTTCAAAAAAGAAAAGAAAAGACAACCAAACAAGACAAGACAAGATAAGGCACTAGAAAAGACAACCAAACAAGACAAGATAAGGCACTAGAGCTCTACCTGGTACGTACCAGGTACACGTTCTTCAATTATGTAATGGTCAACATGAAATAACGACAAGTTAAAAAAAATACCCGAAGAGGACAAACATAGCGACGAACGAAAATGCAAGAAAAATAAACACACCAACAAACAAATAAACAAACCTAACGACAGGTACAGCGGTAAAACACACACGTACCTAAGCGCGAACACGACTTTGGCGTGGGGGTTATCCGCCCGAATCGCCCCGGGGGTTCGCATGTCCTGGAGCATGTACGTCACCGAACCGTCCCCCGTCGCGAAATTCTCGTGCTCCTCTGAAGCGAACAGGTAGCCAGGCACGCGGGACAATCCAGATATATAAGGAAAACGGTAACCGGGTACAATACCGGGGATATGTCATGATGTGACGAGCTACCACATGAAATGCTACGATGTGATCCCTACAACGGCTTGTGCAACAATGTCGGTGAAAGGTATCAGCCACGCCACCCCCACCACTAACCAACACCCAACACCAACACCAACACCAACACCAACACCAACACCAACACCAACACCAACACCAACACCAACACCAACACCAACACCAACACCAACACCACAACCAACACCACAACCACAACCACCACCACCACCACCACCACCACCACCACCACCACCACCACCACCACCACCACCACCACCACCACCACCACCACCACCACCACCACCACCACCACCACCACCACCACCACCACCACCACCACCACCACCACCACCACCAACACCAACACCAACACCAACACCAACACCAACACCAACACCAACACCAACACCAACACCAACACCAACACCAACACCAACACCAACACCAACACCAACACCAACACCAACACCAACACCAACACCAACACCAACACCAACACCAACACCAACACCAACACCAACACCAACACCAACACCAACACCAACACCAACACCAACACCAACACCAAGAATAACCCCCCCAAACCCTGCCCACAGTAGGACGGACTCCCGCAAGGCTACCACGCAGCTCCGCCCCTGCCATCACCACCCTTACATCACCCACACCACCACATCCACTACTACCACAGCACCATCATCACAGCACCAAAAGTAATCCAACCACCAATACTACCACAGCACCACCACCACAAAAAGCAGTCCCCCCCGCACCCCCCCACTTGCGCGCACATCTATCAACAGGAACGCCGCTAGCTTAATCCCCAACATCTCTGGTCCCATAGCTCCCGCCACTACTACACCCCCAGTACCATCCACACTATCACAACCACCACCAATACCAAGACCAAGACCAACACAAAAAAAAACTCCATCAATGCCAACAGCACCTCCTCCACCACGACCCCCACCACAAAAAAAACACATCCCCCGCTCCCCCCCGGATGCCCGCCCACCTATGAATGGGAACGCCGCTAGCCTAATCCCCAGCTTCTCCGGCCCCATGGCAACCCCCGGTGTATACCGCCCCGTTTCCTTGAAGCCGTGCGCGCCCCTCAGCGGCTGAACCACCTGCGCCGTCGGAAAAAGGACGGTCGGAGGAGGAAAGGGGCCGATGACGGGGGAAGTATGTGGGTCGACACAAAGGGCGGTAACGGACAAAAGGAGCGAAAGGACCACGGGCGGACAAAAGGATCGAAAGCCGACAACCAAGATGGCCAGCGAAAAGGATCAGGCGCGAACTCCAGCCAAACCACAAGTTTTCAAAACTATTAACCCCTTCTGAGACTCAGAACGAAAAAATTGACGACGGAAATAGACGATTACGGGATCGGCCACTGCTGGTTGGCGAAAATGAAAGAAAAAGGTGTCCGAACTACGACAGTGCAAACACTTGAACAGGACGGGTGCAGGCAGCACGATCCCTACTCGTGTATTGCTGCCCCGCTCACGCCTCCCGTAGACGCTTGAAAAATATCGCAATCGTTGGGGGGGGGGGGTCGCAATACTACAATCAAGATATACTCAACCCCCCCAAGGGTTCATAAGAGAACCGGTCGCCCCGGTGGCGTATCAGGTTATCCTCGAGCCTGGTATAGATCAGTTTCGTGAGTTCGAATCCCCCCGAGTGCATACTCGTATAAATTCGTGGGGACTTTTTCTTGTGCACAAATTGACTTGCGGAAAGCGCAAGAGCGTGAGTTAGCAACATTCGATGAAAATCGACGAGCAATGGGATTGCTGAACCCTATGCGCGATAAAATTGACGGCAAGAACCGGGGGGGAGAAGGGACGACCCCTGTGACCACGGCTTGTCCAGAAGCTGGAAAGTAAAATGTGTGTGAGTACTGAAAAGGCGCAAACCGGGTTATAACATGATAACCAGCTGTCGGTAGGCGACACTCTTAGCCCTTGACGGACAGCCGCCAACCACCTGCCCACACTCGAACCAAAAATATATCCCGGGCTCTTCACGGGTCGAGTCGGATCGGGTCGGGCCGGGTCATGGTGATCCAACATGACCCGTGAGGCTGAACACCTCCTGGCCCGACCCGATCCGCCGCATAAGGTTCCCGACATCTCTTGGCCCGACCCGACTTGACACACAAAAACTGAACACCTCAACACCCGAACCAAAGGTTATGACCCGTGAAAACCTCTGGTATCAAGTCAAAAGATGTCTCGACGAGCCAAAGCTAAACACACCGTAAACCGACATCATTGCTAATGACCTGAGAAATTATAGGTTTCTAGGTAAACTCATAACCAACATATGAACACATGCTGTCTTGTACAAGGTAAATCAATTACCTACTTGTAGAACTACTTACAAATTTCCATTTCGTGAGCGGCCTCACATTTTTTTCGCTTCCCACAGACTTTCAAGACATTCTCCTCTCCGGGCGGCTGAGCGGGCTCGGCTGCCTGAAACAGCGCTTCTCGCCGTTTCCTTCGTACATGAGTATGCTATCACCGCCTTTTTGTGAGGATCAATACACAGTTTTTTTTCTCCGACGACACCTTGTTATCTACTTACCCTGGTAAATAGCTTACCGGCAAGTATTTAGCTTCTTATCATGCCTGCCAACGCCAACAGGACGACCTGAAGGTGACAAGAGAAGGCGCGGAAAACTCACCCCGATGCCCCCTTCTGCGTCCGCGGCACAACCACCCCGGGATCGAAAAATAAGCCAGCCCTACAAAATAGAATGATGAAGAGGCTTTGACTACGAACAGGCTAAAACCAACCCACCCGAGGACAGTACAAAAAGCCTGGAGTGAGCAGCCCGTAAAACTTGGTCTACAAACACCGCTCTACAGGCTATACACGCTCTGCCGGCAACATTCAAGACAGGCAGAATTACCTGTGGGTGCCAAGAAATGGCATGGAACAGGAAAGTCGACGCGCCCTTCTGTGTCCCCGGCACAAACACCCTGGGAGCGCACTGGAAACTCGCCTGCGCCCTTGGAGCGAGGGGTGCCCGCCGACCCAACGGGCTGTAGGTCCGAGACAACAAGAGAATGCAAAAAAAAGTTACCTTTTGCGGCAAAACATGTACATGACATACCAGGGTATTTCAAGCAGTTGATGTACGTCCCCGGCCCAATTACGCTGAGAGTGCATTGGATACCCGACTGCACCCTTGGAGCAAGAGATGCTCGCTGACCTGACGGACTGCGCGTACGAGAGCACAAGAAGACAGAAAAAAAAGTGTACAAGATAGACGCCTGAATGCTACGCGTCCAAGCATAGCAAATGTATCCTCGAACTTATCGTAGGCGATGGGATTTTTCATCACGTACCATTTAGATCAAAAGCTACTCTTTGGGTGTAAGCTATGGAGCTTTCCTGCAAAAGCCATCCCTACATTCATTCCAAGTGTTTCGTCTTCAAAAACGCGGGGGCGGCTCGAAAACGGCCGAAAAAAAAAGCCTCAGATAAACTAGCAGCACCACTGCCGAGGCACGAGTTACCCACCCATCTAACCACCTATTCCCCATTGCCTATACACCCACCTAGTAGTGTCCCAGTGTCCGCACGGCATCGAACACGACGCCGACACGTGCTGCGGCTTCCACCTGGTCAGCCTTAACCGCGAAAACGCCTCGTGCCACAAACTCCCCTCCTCAGGCGCTCTCCACAATCCGTTTGACGCGGCCGATCCCATCCACAAAAGACTAACCCCTTCCGCCCGCTCCTTCGCAGCCAACTCCGCCGCCGCCGCTGCGACAGCGGCCGCCACCGTCGATGACGGTTCTACCCCCGCTTCCCCTGCTGCTGCTACTGCTGATGATGACACTGTCGTTACCGCTGCTGACGCCCCTCCCGCTATTTCTGCCGCTACCGCCGCCGCTTCCCCCGTGCCTTTATCCCCGTCCCCGCCTCCCCCCTCCACCGCCACCCAGCCCAACAAACTCCTTGCGGTCGCTACCACTCCGCTCTCCCCCACATCGCTACCGCCACCGTTGACGTACCCCGCCCCTTGACCTCCCCCATGCTGCACGCCGACCTCTTGCACCGCCGGCCCATCTCCACCCACACCTCCTCCTGTAACCCCACCAGCACCACCCCCACCCCCAACACCACCAACGCCGGAGGATAGGCGACGGGCAAAGTCGTCTTGGTCGCCCGTAGCCTTAGAATCCCTTCTGTCCGCCACCGCGGCCTCTGCCTCCACCTCAACCCCCACTTCTACCTCTGCCGCGTCCGCACTGTCAGAGGCAGTAGCAGAAGTAGCAGAGGCCGCCGCTTTCGAAAGGATAGGCGGCGCATCAACTTCACCCCCCCCGACTTCGCTCTCACCACCGCCACCACTCTCTCGCCCCCCGCCACCACCCTCTCCCTCCCCGCCACCATCCTCTCCCTCCCCGCCACCATCCTCTTCCTCCCCGCCACCATCCTCTCCCTCCCCGCCACCATCCTCTCCCTCCCCGCCACCATCCTCTCCCTCCTCGCCACCACCCTCAAGATGTTCGATGTCTTCTATAGTGGCGTCGCTAGCGCTGGCCCGTGCCGCCCCTCCACCACCCTCGAGACGTTCGCTGCTTTCGATAGTGGGTTCGCTAGCGCTGGTCCGCGCCGCCCCTCCCCCGTCCTCCTCCGCGCTATCGTCGTCTACAATCCGACCATAGTTATCGTCATCTTCAAAATATTTTTCATCGATCTCCTGGTCCTCTTCCTCCTCCTCCACTTCGGATACTTCCCGACCGACACCCTCCCCTCCCCCTCCCACAGCACCCTCCCCCTTCCTCCCTGGAGGACGAACATCAGCAGCCGTAGCCGCTACCCCAGCAGCAGCCGTCGAAGCAACAGCCGTAATACCACCCCTACCTCTAACGCTACCACCACCGCTAGCTGTCGCGCTACCTTTGGCCGTTCCGGCACCAAATACCGCATCAGGCGGTGGCGAGGGGGGGCTAGGGGTTGCCGGTACTGGTGCCGGCGGAATTCCCGTGAGAATTTCCAGCGTTTCGGCACCAGTCCGAATGCTTCCCAAGCTGCTGACGCACAACGCCGCCCAGGGGTGGAAACCCCAATGACAGGGAGACGGGTAGAAGGAGGGGAAGGGAGAAGAGACGAGAGAAGTAGAGGAGGGGCCAAGGCAAGGGGCGAGAGAGGGGGGGGGGGTAGAAGGGGGAGCAGGGGAAAGGAGGGCAGGGACAGCGGTGGGGGGGGAGTAAGGGAGGAGAGATTAGTCGGGGTGGCATCTACGCTGGGGGCAGTACATTGCGCGTGTAGATAGACAAGACAAGACAAGACAAGGCAAGGCAAGGCAAGGCAAGGCAAGGCAAGGCAAGGCAAGGCAAGGCAAGGCAAGGCAAGACAAGGCAAGACGAGACGAGACGAGACGAGACGAGACGAGACGAGACGAGACGAGACGAGACGAGACGAGACGAGACGAGACGAGACGAGACGAGACGAGACGAGACGAGACGAGACGAGACGAGACGAGACGAGACGAGACGAGACGAGACGAGACGAGACGAGACGAGACGAGACGAGACGAGACGAGACGAGACGAGACGAGACGAGACGAGACGAGACGAGACGAGACGAGACGAGACGAGACGAGACGAGACGAGACGAGACGAGACGAGACGAGACGAGACGAGACGAGACGAGACGAGACGAGACGAGACGAGACGAGACGAGACGAGACGAGACGAGACGAGACGAGACGAGACGAGACGAGACGAGACGAGACGAGACGAGACGAGACGAGACGAGACGAGACGAGACGAGACGAGACGAGACGAGACGAGACGAGACGAGACGAGACGAGACGAGACGAGACGAGACGAGACGAGACGAGACGAGACGAGACGAGACGAGACGAGACGAGACGAGACGAGACGAGACGAGACGAGACGAGACGACGAGACGAGACGAGACGAGACGAGACGAGACCGAGACGAGACGAGACGAGACGAGACGAGACGAGACGAGACGAGACGAGACGAGACGAGACAAGACAAGACAAGACAAGACAAGACAAGACAAGACAAGACAAGACAAGACAAGACAAGACAAGACAAGACAAGACAAGACAAGACAAGACAAGACAAGACAAGACAAGACAAGACAAGACAAGACAAGACAAGACAAGACAAGACAAGACAAGACAAGACAAGACAAGACAAGACAAGACAAGACAAGACAAGACAAGACAAGACAAGACAAGACAAGACAAGACAAGACAAGACAAGACAAGACAAGACAAGACAAGACAAGACAAGACAAGACAAGACAAGACAAGACAAGACAAGACGAGACGAGACAAGACGAGACGAGACAAGACAAGACAAGACAAGACAAGACCAAGACAAGACCAAGACGAGACAAGACAAGACAAGACGAGACAAGACAAGACCAGACGAGACAAGACAAGACAAGACAAGACAAGACAAGACAAGACAAGACAAGACAAGACAAGACAAGACAAGACAAGACAAGACAAGACAAGACAAGACAAGACAAGACAAGGACAAGACAAGACAAGACAAGACAAGACAAGACAAGACAAGACAAGACAAGACAAGACAAGACAAGACAAGACAAGACAAGACAAGACAAGACAAGACAAGACAAGACAAGACAAGACAAGACAAGACAAGACAAGACAAGACAAGACAAGACAAGACAAGACAAGACAAGACGAGACCAGACGAGACGAGACAAGACAAGACAAGACAAGACAAGACCAAGACAAGACCAAGACGAGACAAGACAAGACAAGACGAGACAAGACAAGACCAGACGAGACAAGACAAGACAAGACAAGACAAGACAAGACAAGACAAGACAAGACAAGACAAGACAAGACAAGACAAGACAAGACAAGACAAGACAAGACAAGACAAGACAAGACAAGACAAGACAAGACAAGACAAGACAAGACAAGACAAGACAAGACAAGACAAGACAAGACAAGACAAGACAACAGACAAGACAAGACAAGACAAGACAAGACAAGACAAGACAAGACAAGACAAGACAAGACAAGACAAGACAAGACAAGACAAGACAAGACAAGACAAGACAAGACAAGACAAGACAAGACAAGACAAGACAAGACAAGACAAGGCAAGACAAGACAAGACAAGACAAAACAGGACAAGACAAGACGAGACAAGACAAGACACGACACAACGAGATATGACAAGACAACAAGACACAATAAAAGACAAGACACGACAACTAAACACAGGGAAACAAAAGACAGACAAAAAAGAAAAACGACAACAAGCCAAGACAAGCCAAACACGACAAAATATGGCAAGACAAGCCAAAAACAAGCCAAACCCGGTAAGACAAGGTAACAAAACAAAACAGGAGGCAAACAAACGATAACACACGTTTCGGACTTGATGGAGTAACCTTGAGCCACTTCAGCGCTGCAGCCGAGCCACTCCACCGCTGCCGCTTCCCTCAAATAGTTCCTCATTCCAACCTGAACAGGGACCACGGGAAACGATAACGATCAACCAACTGACCAAGCAGCTCACCATCCAGCCAACTAACGCACGAACCAATCCACCAACCAACCGAAACGGGCAAAATCAACCGAAAACGCGTGACAAAAAAAGCGGTATGAGCACTTTTCGGTCAGCACGCACTCAAGCCCTTCTTATCCCTTGCCCCCGGACAACAGGAGGCACACTGACAGTGCGCTCGCAAGCTCGCACCACAGAGAACAGCACCTGCCAATTGTTTTCTCGCCATATCTGGTTCCTAAAACAGATAATAACCGCCCACCGCCCGAGTGCACGTCTCTAGCGTTTCCAACACGCGAGGGAGCCCGCCGTGGAAAAAAACACATGGACTCAGTGTGCGATATGGTTTATACTAGCAACACGGCCCATTCCCGGTCACCTCCCGAGTGAACGCCTCTAGGGTTCCAACAAACCACTACGAATTACTGTAGTGTGCAACATGGTTGGTACTAGCAAAAAGGTCCTTCCCCGTTCATCTCCCGAGTGAATGCCTCCAGGGTTTCCAACAATCAACTTGCAGTTAATGTGGGATACCGTAACTCGCCGCCCGGGTGCATGCGTCTAGGTTTTCCAACACGCAATCCAGCCCTCTCATAGTGACAAACCACCTGCACATAGTATGGGATTTTTGTTCACAACAGCAATAATTTATCGCCAACCCCCTACCGAGCGCACGCCGCTACGTGGGGTTTCCAATCCAGCCCTCGGTGGGACAACGTACTTGGAATTAGTGTATTACACCACGATTGTTTTCGTACACACTGTAGTAGAAAAAGGCCATCCCAGATCACGAAGGTTTCCAACACGTAATCAATCGCTGCGTGGAACAACGTACTTGGCGGGATGCTGTTAGTAGTGACTCACCGCCCGAGTGCACATCTCTAGGGTTTCCAGCACGCAATCCAGCCCACCGTACCCTTCCCGCTTCGACACCAGGAGGCACTCGTTCAAAGACGATATTTCCGCGTCGTACTCCGCAAGCGCGCAGGCCACCACAGGATGTTGCGGAGTAGTGTACTGAAGCGTTTTTCGGTGAAACATGTACAGCATTTGGTTTAATTAGGAACGCATTGGGGTTGGGGGTGAGCGGGCGGGCAGGCGGGCATTCGTTCAAAGACGATGTTGCCGCGTCGTACTTCGACAGCGCAGGCCATGACAAGATGTCGCGCAGTAGTACATACTGAGGCGTTCCGGGTAAAAATATACATTTCGTTTGGTTTGATTGGAAAAACGATGAGGGGCAGGAAGGTGTACTGAGGTGAGTAGGTTCGGATTTATTGGCAAAAAATTGCGAGGCAGGTGAGGGTGGCGGGGGGGGGGGGGGGGGGGGGGGTACTCAGTTTGTGCATGGCCGTAGTCGTATGACCATAGACCCTCGCATCCCTACTATGCAGAGACGAAGCACGTCGGGTTTTCACCAACCAGGCAGACATTGCTTGCACCAAGCGCGAAGCGCCGTGAGGTGTTCGGCGAGTCGGACGGAGGGTGAACTGCATCCTTCCAAGAACCGCTCGTAAGACGGACTTCGGCACCTTGTGCCTACTTTCTTGCTTATGGATGACAGCGCCAATGAGGCACTTTGTTTTCTTGTGTGACCACTCCAGAGACAGCAATAGGTATTACTATGTAACTGCCTCGTGGGTGCCTTACCATATTCACACTACGTGATGCGATCATTCCCCTTGTGCGGAGTTAGGTTTCTCCACCCCGCACAATATGATCGACTCAATAACCATCATGGTAACCGCCAAAAAAAGAAACCAAAAACAAACGGTACCCTGGTTGTCTAGCTCACGCAGTGATTGTCATGTTTTACAGCGTCGTTGCCAACCAACGCCAACCCCACTATACATAAAATGTTTTACAGCGTCGGTGCCAGGTATATTTAAGGGCGGGGGGGGGGGGGGTATCGAGGGCCTTTGGATATAATTGATTCAATTCGATTGGCCAAAAATAGTGAGTGAGCGGAGGGGGGGCTAGCGTGTACTCATTGAGCCGTAGTGTGGGGGTGGGGGCCTTGGAAGCATACTGAGAAACACTGCTATTTGTAGCGGTTTTTCACTTGGCTAATTATTAGGCGGGTGGCCAACTAAACGCCAATAGGCTGACCAGGTTTATATAAATAAACACCACACGTCGAGCGCCAAACGCGACAGCAACAACTAAAGACGCAAAACTCCACCGAGTACCGCTGGTCACCACAGTGCACTACAGCGGGGGGCTCTCAAGGCGCCGGTGTGTGCCAGCCCAACATACCGGCACTATTCAGGGAACCCCAGCTATTGGGCATAGCCATGTAAAGCGCTTTTTTCGATAGAGAGTTCCAAGCGCGCCAAGAGATTTCACCGGCGCGACAGAGAACACTGGCACTATTCCACCGAGAGTATTGGGAGGACCGTGATCGCAACTGAAATACCTGGCCTAGCCCACTACAAAACTAGGGAGCGGCCTATGTCTGAAAAGGTTTATTTTAAGGTAGTAAAAATGTTAGACTGCTGCTTTGGTGTAACCAAATACTTCGAAAGGTTTCGTAAAGATTTCCTACTATTTTGTTGAAAATATTTCCTACGAACTTTCTTTATCCGTTTGACTATCCAAGATAGTGAACTACTTACTGCTGCTGAAACTCGTTTGCTTCAATCAATGAAAGGGGTTTCAAATGTCTTTCGAAAAGACAAAAGAGATGAGCCTTTATTCTTTTGAATATTGGAGATCAATTACAAGTTTTGAACTCGAGTCAGCCAACTCGCATTTCTAATTTTGACGACCAAAAAAAACAATATATAGAGAGAAATATATATATATATATATACCTGCATGACCCGTGGACCCCTCTATCGCCTACTGCCAGCCGTCGGACTACATCGCCGTGACCTCTTTCGCATCGCACCCGCTGATCGGGGCAGCTACAAGTACTGGTAATCGGTGTCGGACAAATCTTGCAGTGTCGTCGAAAAGGGCATAAACGGCAAAAAAAAAGCCACAAAACGCAAAAAAAAAACGCTACGATAGACTAAGCTATAACCTCTTACGGGATGGTCCGTGTTACCTGCCCTGGATACCTGCGCGGCGGCTAATGGTTTTTTCCCAAGCTTTTTACAAGAGTTGTTTCCCCCTTTTTTCAGCTTGCGGCACGCCCGGGATTTCACGCCAACCACACTTCGAACGGGAAGCTTGCAAAATGAACGTCTGCTCCATGGCCATCCTGCCCGGAGATTTGTACAAGTTCTGAGCATTTTGGCTCTCCGACAGCTTTTAATCTCGTTTCTGCTGATCGGTTTTACTTACCGCAGGCAACTTGCGCGGGGGCTACTTAATCATATTTTGCTTTCAAAATTTCGACGCCTCTTGCAACTTCAGACACCCCGGGGTCTCCGAGCAATAAAAAAACAACGCATCCCGAACGGAGACCTGATCCAATGCTATAAGACGGGGGGGGGGGGGGGAAGCAAACCACAAACTTAATAGAACCGCACCTAGACCGGAAGACATTTTTAACCTTCAGCAGTACACACACAAACCTGCATGACTAGTGACCTCTGTCGCCTATTGCTAGCTGTCGGCATCGAACAGTCCGCATCCCTCCGGCGCGCCCCTCCCACCCCTCCACCCCCGGCCATTCCACCGCCTTCCCCTCCAACCACAAACCCGTCCAGCCCTGGAGGCAAGGGCCTCACGAAAAAAGTCGTAAGGTCGACATAAATACCGCCAGACTTGTACAACTCCACCAGGGCGAGGAAGAGCGTGGTCGACGCATCCGGCAGGGCGTCTTGCACCGACTGATGGGGGTAGGGGGAGGGGGAGGCGGAGGGTGTCAATCATGGTATCAATGTTAATGGCTTGGCCCAGCTCCTTTAGTCTACATTATCTGCCTCGTACATTAACTCTTTTAGCGCCGCAATCCCGATACGGGGACAAAACACTTGAAGTTAGACTAGGATAACATTAGGAGTTGGAAATGGGTTAAGCCAACAGCCATAAAGGACGGACACACACCAGAAACGACGAAACACGCCACCCTATGCCGTTCACACCAATGCTCGTACAGTAGCGGTGCCACCCGTTCGTGTCGGACCCGGGTACCCCGCGGGTTTACCCGGACGGGTCCTACCCGTTACAGGCTCCGGGTCGGACTCAAAACCCGCCGGGTTTTTCGGACCGGGTACCCGGGTACCAGAGTACCCGGGTACCCGTTCAGCAACGTGTCCCCATGGTCAGCAAGCCTGGCAATACCTCCAGAAACCTTTCAAAACACGAAAGAAACGATCCAGTCTAATAAGCACAACGAATGAACTAAATAAAGCACCTTACATTACATTCGTATTCTTTCGGGATCGTGGGCTACAACGTGACCGATCTTGTTTAGGGCTGAGTCCCCGACGAAGAAGAGTTTTCAATAGCAATGGCCGTTCAATCTAAAACAGAGGGAGGATCCTGTCTTAGAATGCAAAGCTGGTGGACGCTTGTAGTTCTCTCCGCAAAATGCAATCGAAGTACGCCCTGTCATCCACATGTCAGGCCCGCTTGGCGACCGTAAGTGGGACCACATGTTGTCCGGGTACCCGGGTACCCGGTGGACCTGGTTCTGGTCCCCTGAAAAGCCGGGTTACCCGGTGGCGAGTCCGAGTCCGACCTCTATAATTTGGCGGGTACCCGTTCGCAACGGGTACCCGGCGGGTGGCACCCGTATCGTACCGTAAATCAAAACTCGGGCGCCGAAATTTGTTGTTGATGTCCGTTGTACGTAAATGTAACAGTAAAAAATCATGGGTACACAACCCTATCATGCCTGAATGGTAATTCCTCTGCCGTGTACAACAACAGCAACCACAACCACAACCACAACAACAACAACAACAGCAGCAGCAGCAACAATCATGAGTGACAGAGTACCACAACCAAAGCAACAGGAAACGACAAATTATGGACACATACCTGAAACGCCGAGATGACCATCCCTTTGCCGAACAAGAGCGTGTCCTGATGTCTCTTCCACCACCGGTGGCCTGGTATAAAGCGCCCCTGCAGTTTTACGGTGCCGATCGCCTTCCCGAAGAAAATCTCCACCTTAAGACACGACAAACGAAAACGAAGATAAAAATAGGAAAAAAAAAAAGTGAGCAAGCAGCCAGACAGACAATACAGGCAGAAAGAGAATCAAAGAGACAGACATACATACGAGATAAACAGAGAGATCGGTAGAGAGGCAGATAGGCACACAGGCACACAGACAAGCACACAGACATGCACACAGACATGCCTACAGACAGGAAGGCAGGAAGGCAGGCAGGCAGACAGACAGGCAGGCAGGCAGGCAGGCAGGCAGCCATATGCCCATAAAGATAACATAGAGGGAGGAAGAGTGAGGTATGATCCGATTAGAACACAAACAGCTGGCAGACAGATCGGCGCACAGGTATCGGCGCGGTGATACTGATGGAGTAATGGAATCCGTGCGCACATATCGATACATGTCGATGCAAAACATATTACTATCGAAACACTGATGATGTACAAAAAAAAAACAATACATGAATCAGTATACCAATATCAACACCGCACATAAGTTATAATTTTTTCGATATCGAAACGCGATGATTCCAGCCCACCACGTGCCGTCTCGCCCACCTTAACGTTGTAGCCCCTCTTGGTATACTTCTGGAACTGCGTCAAGGCAATAATGTTCGCCCACTTGTAGAAGTACGCGAATCGGGGCCCTGGGCAGTGGCGGAGGAGGCGTCATGATCATTATCGTTAACATTATCCTCAATAGGGTTTACTTATCCTCATCATTATCAGTATTAATACCAGTATCAATATACTTATCAAAAACATATCACTGTGTAATCGTTGTCATTATCATCATCATTATCATTATCGTAATCGGTATCAACATCGATCTCAGCTTATACGTATGTAGCATACTGATGCTGTTTTTCGTTTTTTGTCTCTATTAGGTAGGAACGGTGCTCCGTCTCGAAAAGGTGCGTGTGTCAAATGACTTCGTGCGGCAAACAAAAAATGACTGAACCCCCCCGTCGCCCCCCCAATACGCACCAATAGTGATGAACTTCACCCTCGCCCCGGGATAAACATGCAGCACGCTCTCCAACGCCCTATACGTGTACAGCGTCAGCTTCGTGCTGCCGAAGCCCCATCCCACCAGTACCGCAGGCTCAGCCGAAGCCGGTGCTCGCGGGAGACACCCCACGGGGTCTGGTCCTAGTGGAGCCCACTGTACAAGGTCGCCCTCTGCTACGCTATCCCACCCTGCTGCTCGCTTCCAAGCAGCCCTGCGTCCGCGAGAACGATCCGAAGACGTGGCGGGGGGGCAGGTGAGAGAAGAGGGGTGTACGGGGGCCGGGCGGGGGGGGGGGGGGTGGCTATCCCACCTCGCCGCTCGCTTCCAAGCCGCCCTGTGCCCGGCGAATATCATGGTGGAGATAGATATCGGGAGGTAGGGGTTGGTAATTGGCGCACTTGAGCCTGGGCTTTACAACGCGCCTTACTATGAGTACAACAAAAATCTTGACTTGTGATTGCGTTACTGCGCATGCCAAAACACGTCTGCGGCGTGCCTATGTGGTCAAGTCAAAGGTTAACCACCGCTCTCATCCCTTCACGCCTCTCCTCATCCCTACCCCGACCGTACCCCCTCTCCCATCTCCCATCACTCCTACTACAAAAAGGGCATACCTCCTGCAGCCCGCCGTCGCATTCCCGCTGGCAACAACGACAACCGTAAATCCTCCAAACCCAGTCGCGCGATTTCATCTTTAAACCACCCCATTCCCCACCACCATCCCGCCCCCCCTCCCCTCTTGTATCCCCGCGTTCAACCACCAACATGCATCCAACCACCACCCCCCGTCTCACACCCACCCACCCCTCTCCCCATACACCCTCCCCGGACCCCCCCCACCCCCCCTCCCTTATCCCCTCCCTCCCCATTACACACACCATCTCCACTACCAATAAGCATCCCACCTCTCCCACGTTCCCCCCCCGCCCAACACCACCCCTACCACCAAAAACTACCCCACCTGTCCGCCGCCGTCGCACCGCCGCTGGCAACGACGCCCATCATATCCCCTCAAAACCCAGCCGTGTTATTTCAATTTTTACCCGCCATCACCCCCCTCGCCCCCACATCCCCGACTGCCCTGCCTCCCCTCCCCTCCCCCAGTTTCCCCCTTATCTCCAACCCCCCCCCCCCCCCCCCACTACCCCGCACCCCCCAAAAAAGCGTCTCACCTGTCGGCTGCCGTCGCGTTCCCGCTGGCAACGACACCAACCCTACCTCCGCCAAACCCAGCCGCGCCGTTTCGTTTTTTATGGTCAAGCGTGTACTGCCGCCAATCGCCCACAACCCCCCCTCCCGTCCAACCCCCCCCATTCCCGCCAACCCCTTTTCCTCCGACTTCTTTCCCCAATGAATGCGGGTCTCCAGGGAGGGCAGTGTCCGTTCCCAGGTAGTAGATTACGAACGCCGCCACTACGCATGACAGGAGAACCACCTAAAGACAACCGAAAAATATTGGGGGTTTTGGAAAAAAAAGAGGGGGGTATCGGAGGGGGAAGGGGGTGGGGGGACGGGGTGTACTCACTTCATGCATAGCCGTAGCCTCAAGATCATTGACCCTTGCGTCCCTACAATGCTGACATGGAGCACGTCGGGTTTTCACCGACCTGGCAGGCAACGCGTGCACAGAGCGCGGAGTGCCGGGGGACGGTGGGTAAATAGATGGGAGGGGGAGGTGGAACGGAGCGATTTGATGCAGAAGAAATACCTTGACATGATAGGAAAATGATAGACGGTCGATTAAAGAGCGGGGGGGGGGTCGAAGAGAGAAGGTGATGAGGGGGGATACTAGGTAGGGGAACGACCTTAAGATGACGGGAAAAAGGAAAATGCCCGGCGATCCGTTGGAAAAGGATGGGGCTTCGGGGGGGGGGGGTTAGGGGGGGGGATAATAGATTGGGGTATCACCTCTAAGACGATAGGGAAATGGAAAATGATGGGCGATCGGTTAAAGAAAGGGTGGGGTTTCGAAGGGGGGAGGGGGTGGGGCTAAGCGGCGGGTGGGAGTTGTTAGATAGGTGAACCACTTTGAGACAACACGGAAATAATAGGCGGTTGATCAAAGAGCTGGGAGAGGCGAGGGGAGGGATGGGGGTCGTCGGTGGGGTATCGTCGATCGTGATTGGCTGATACAGGTATAACAGGTATAGACTATGTATTCTGAAAAAAAAATCTACATTTCAGCTGCGATATCGACCGAAAAGGTTTTAATCAAACTCAGCTTTGCAAGCTGCGTGTGATGCTTCGATCACGCGTGTCACGGGGGGGTGTCTACCCTCGTGAAGGATACAGGTTGGTGACTCCCTTGCTAATGCCAGGGTCAACAGGACTAACACATTCAGCCTTGTTCTGCGCACGGAAATTGATGTGATGGGGCGATACAGCATATGTAGTCCACCCAGGCCTGTGGGCTATTAGTAGCGACTACTCTATTTTTATTTTCATGTTTTTTTCGCACACTTCTATTTTCCAGCTTCTGAACGAGCCGTGGTCACAGGTGTCGTCCCTCTTGCCCTCCGCTTCTTGCCTTCAATTTTTATCGCACTTGGGGTTCAGCAATCCCACTGTTCGTCGATTTTTCATCGAGTGTTGCTAACTCATGCTCTTGCGCTTTCCGCAAGTCAATTTGTGCACAAGGAAAAGTCCCCACCAATTTATACGACTATGCACTCCGGGGGGCTCGAACTCGCAAAACTGACCTATACCAGGCTCGAGGATAAGCTGATACGCCACCGGCGCGACCGGATTACTCTATGGCACCGGCTGAGTAGTGCCAATTTGTTTGCGAGTGCCTTTGAAATCGTTGGCGCAGATGGGAATACCCATTAGTGGGAGCACGTGGAGTACCGGCAGTACCGGTTGTCGCAATAGTGCCGGTGATTCCGGCTGGGACATACCAGCACTATTGAGGAACTACTACTAAAGTACGTTTTGGAAGCGCTCTTTGCTCTCTGCGAAATCGGGGTTCTTCGTCGTTATCATTGCTGTTGATGTTTAAACCAGGTGAGGTGAGGTTTCACGTTTAACTGCTGTTGTTGTACGATACACCAGGTGAAAAATACAGCGTTCACGAGACGTGCAAGGAAATTTTCAGGAAAAGTTATACATTGCGGAAAAAAATGGAATATTCTCATCAGTCGTCATTTCAAATTTCGGTTGAAATTCATGTCTATGATACGGACGGACCGCTCCATGCGAGACAGATGCCGAAATCGTCCCTACCGGTACTATTCAATAGAACTATTTCAAATACGTCAGCTGAGTCATCTCACGGTAAGGGTATCGGTCGCCCCTGTGGCGTATCAGGCTATCCTGGAGCCTGGTATGGGTCGGCTTCGTGAGTTCGAGCCCCGCCGAGTGCATACTCGTATAAATTCGTTGGGACTTTTTCTCGTGCATAAATTCTCTTGCGGAAAGCGCGAGAGCGTGAGTTAGCAGCACTCGATGAAATATCGACTAGCAGTGGGATTGCTGAACCCTATGCGCGATAAAAATAGAAGGCAAGAAGGGGAGGGGAGAAGGGACGACACATGTGACCACGGCTTGTCCAGGAGCTGGAGAGTAGAAGTGTGAGAAGAAAAAAAAAAAAAAAGGTCGCACTTTCGGGGCCAACTTTTGTGGCCGGTGTTCTGCTCCTCGAAGAGAGGAAGCGCCGGCTATTCTTGTTGTTGTTGTTGTTGTTCTCACATTAACTCGCATAATCAAGTCCGTGGTCACAGGACAGGCTCCAGTCACTCTGGAGCTGAGGAATACCCCAGGGAAAACACACACAACCCGAGGTGGTACACGCATATCGTATATCACAGCTGACGCAATTCATGCCTCCACCAGAAACATATAAAAGTGAAATCGGGAGTCAGTCTACGATGTGCCAGGTCCAGGCCGGTGCATGCGTCTCACTACTCACGCCTGAAGAAACCGAATATTCCGATTGCCACCCAAGGAAGATTACCATGTATATATTACACGTAATATTTATCACTACGCATACGCACGACAGGCGTCAGTCAATTGGAGAAAAAGAAACAAAGAAAAGAAAAGAAGATGAAGGAAAGAAAAGAAAAGAGAAGAAAAACGAAACAAACGAAACAAAACGAAAAAGGCATTCTTATACTGTTACGAGTATGTAGTTTGTAGGTCGAACGCATAGAAGGGTGGATCGGATGTAGCACGATCGAATGCCTTCGAAGTCATGTTTTCGGTGATGTTGATATTGATGACCTCCTCATGTTGGGAGCTCAGAAAATTCTTAGAATTTGCTGCGCCCCTGCACCGCCGTGGGATGACTCAGCGGTGAACTCGATCAGTTTAAAGGTCCATACTCATCTTTGCAAGCTGCGAGATACTCCGGCCGGTTGGTCTCACAGATGTGTTCCTCTTTGAGCATCGTCGTTCTCACATTAACGGGTATAATCACGTCCGGGGTCACAGGACAGGCTCCCGTCGCTCTGGACTCTGGAGTGGAAGAGTACCCCAGAGCAAAAAAAAAAAGTGGCACACTTACGATCATACAGCGGTCCCTAAAGCAAGTCATAAATCCGCCGAAAAAAACAAAAATGAAATCAGACGACAGCGTATGCGTACGTACGTGCCACGCCCATACCCGTACACACGTTTCAAGACTCGCAGCTCAAACCGATTACATCGCGCATGTATGATAGATCAACGATCCCCTCGGAAGCTGCCAGGGTGGACAGGACATTCTACGAGGTATTGAGCTGAGTCAGCAGGATGTAACAACTAATCACTAATCGGTGGGTGTGGTTAGTCAACTAACTGGCGTTAGTCGGCAAGTCGGTTGGTGAAGCCAACTGATAGCCAGCCGACTTGCCGACTTGAAATCACTACAAATCAGCGCCCACCAGCCGAGAGGGCCTCACCCAAAGAGCAACAAATGCATCCCGTATAATAAGACAATCCTCGCACGTGCGAAAACCCAACGAGTCGGATAATCGGCACCTGCGGGAATCGACTACATACTAGTCCGGCAAATAACGAGTTGGTGACATAAGTCGAGCCAACTCACAGCGCTGCAATTGCACCAAGGGTGATTTCGGCATCCTCCACATATTGTTTTCCCATCGGGCCAACAACTAACAGCAGTGTCTAAAAGGTGGGCAAGCTGTGAATGAGAAAAGGCCTGGACGATGCAGCTTCTCGAATTCGGCATTCCCCCGACATAATGTTTCCCTCTGGAAATCCCATCGGGCCAACGATGAAGAGGTGGGCAAGCTGTGAATGAGACAAACCTTGGACGATACAGCTTTGCACAAGCTTCGGAATGCGGCTAATTTCTTGTCACCAAATGCCGAGTGGTGCCGGTTTTCCGTTGATAGTGGCGGCGTTTCCGGCTGGCGCATACCGGCCCTATACAGCTATAGAGGGACGACTTCTGTCGTACTGAATAACCCCACACAAATTCCACTTCTGCCGTACTTCAAAAATAATCCCACACAAATTTCCCAATCCACTTTGTCTCCAAAAAAATGTGAGTGCAGCTCTAAATGGTTTCTATTTTACAACTGCAAAAAAAGACCCTCAATGTTAACGCCGTTACAACTGGAAAGCCGCTGTTGAGGACAAAAATTGCTTCAAGTTAGTACAGAGAGGGGTTTCGGGGCTCTATAGGGGTTAACAAGTGCGAGTAGCTTGGCGCCAAAATCGCGGATGCGGTATAGAGAGGGGCTCCGGGGCTCTAAAGGGGTTAACAAGTGCGAGTAGTTTGGCGCCAAAAACGCGAATGCGGTATTGAGAGGGGTTTCGGGACTCTACAGAGGCAAAGACGTGCGAGTAATAGGAGTAAACCCTTGTAGGATCTGAGCGGGAAAAAAGAAAGGGTACGGTCGAAAAAATAGACTACCACGACATTACAGGTTGCCGCTACGATAGAGTAGTAATCCGGTCGCCCCAGTGGCGTATCAGGTTATCCTCGAGCCTGGTATAGGTCAGTTTCGTGAGTTCGGATCCCCCCGAGTGCATACTCGTGTAAATCCGAGGGGAATTTTTCTTGTGCATAGGTTGACTTGCGGAAAATGCGAGAGCGTGAGTTAGCAACACTCGACGACAATCGACGAGCAGTGGGATTGCTGAACCCTATGCGCGATGAAAATTGACGGCAAGAACCGGGGGGGAGAAGGGACGACCCCTGTGATCACGGCTTGTTCAGAAGCTGGAAAGTTTAAGTGTGAAAAAAAAAAAAAAAAAAGTAGTGGCGGTGTTTCCGGCTGGCACATACCGGCTCCATAGAGGGGCGACTACTGCTGTACTGCAAAAACCTTTCCACACGGCATCAAATTGGTTTATACCCAAAAAACGTGAGTACAGCTCTAAAAGGGTTAAATAACCCATCCCCATCTCCTAAAATTATCCTATTCAAACTCTAAGTGTTTTCGTTCCCGTGTCGGGAGTGCGGTGCTAACAGGGTTAACTCTTGCTACAATCGCAAAAATTGTCCACAGCAGCAGTAAGTGCGAGTAGGTTGACCCGAACTTAGCAAAACCGTGGGCGGCATCGATCAACCCTTTGGGACTCATCCCTCTATAGTGCGGTAGAGCTTGCCGTTTTGGGGATAAGACCAAAGGTTTCTGACCTCAAGTGTGGTACTATCGGTTAGCACGACAATTGCAAGAGTACGTGTATTTGGACTATTAATACTAGCAGCGCTCACAAAGGTTGGGCGGGTTGCTGGAACGAATGTCTTCGAAGGCATGTTTCGGGTGATGCTGGTGAGATATTGATGAGCTCCTCGTGCTAGGAGCTCAGAAAGTTGTCAGAATCTGCTGCACCCCTGGCGTGACACGAATCTTCGGGACTTTATTAAATTTTGATTATACTATTGTAGTACATAAGACCATCAGAACCGTGAGAGCGACACTTCCAAGCGCTCACGAGCAGTGTGAACAAGAACTACAAGCATAGGATTATGCCGCTCCCGTCCTGTGCGGCCTGTTGCATTATTGTGCTGTCCTGCAACACTTTCAATCACCCCCCAATAAGCAGTGCCCTACGCTATAATTATCGATTTTCATCGTCGATTGTTCTCTCCGAAGCCCCAAAAACGGGTAAAAGGTGACAAGGCTCGCCCGAAACAGAAAAATAACACTAGGAGTAACCCTTGCGGGATTTGGGCGGGAAAACGGATAAACGTGGCCGAAAAAATAGACGACGACACCATTACAGCGTCGGCCATAGACAACAGCCGGAGCTGCTGGGGCAGGAAATGTGTTCCAACTTCAGCGTAGGCGGGTGCACAACGTCCGCGCAGCACTGCGATGCCATACGTGCACCGATGCAAGCTCTTCCGATGCCGTATTTCTTTTCTTCTTTGCGGCCGTTTAAAATGAGGCAAGGACGAGGGAGCGGGGCGACCGAGGACGTTTTTAGCCTTGCAAGGCAAACAAAAAAATAATAGCGGAGTTACAGTCTACCATTGCGTGAATAGTATGATATGTTGGTCCGTCTCTCGGTCTGCCTACCTGCCTGCCTGCTTGTCTGCCTGTGTGTCTGCTGTGTATCGCTGTCTGCCGGCGGCTTACTACGAGAGCTGTACGCAGCCGACTTCGACACTCTCGGAATCCAAAGGAGCGGCCAACTTGGGGCTAACTCATGGTGTTTTTTTTCCGTTGCAAGCCGTCGTCTCGAGGTGCCCGCGGTCACCGGGTTGAAGTGGTTTTGGTGGCCGTGCGGTGGCATTTCGTTTTTTTTTCTTGCTGTTTTTTTTTTAGCGCACATGGCCTACTGCATGTACGAGGCACTCTTGCCTCATTTACCTCTCTACTAGTACCTGGGTCCCAACAGGGCAACCTAGATTTCTGAAAGGGATCGGTTTGGAACCGTGGTTGCCATGACAACGCACGTCACGGTGCCAATTAGCCAGTGAACGTGCCCAAAAAAAACGCCGTTGAGCGGGAATAAAGAAATCTCGCGAAATCAACCACGCAGAATCCGTATAAAGGAAACTGTGGCAAAGTCGAAAGGGTCTAATCGGGCACATTTGATCGTTACTTTCGCACTCCAGCTCAACCCGTACGAGGTTTTACCCTCAGCGACCTTCTAGACAAGGCGTGGTCACAGCTGTCTTTCCTCCCCCCCCCTGGTACGTGTCTTTATTTTTATCGCATAGGGTTCGGCCTTCCCATTTTTCAGCTTTAAAAGCTCGCCGATCTTCAACGACTTTTGCTAACTCGCGCTCTCGCGCGTTCCGCTCGTCAAAATCTGTACGCAAGGAAAAGTACCTACGTTGCGCATCACATGAACCTCATACAAAGTCAACCGTTTTTACGGGCTGTACAAAGCTTTGGTGTGGTAACCGGCGCATGCAAAGTCTTGACAAAGAGAAGAGCCTCCAAAACCAAGAAATCCAAGATACTCTTAGGCCCATTTCATAGGCCGTGGAGCGAGTCATCCCACGGTAGCAGTGCAGCATATTCTAAGAATTTTCCGAGCTCCCAACATGAGAAGCTCATCAACATCTCACCATCATCACCCGAAACAGGACTTCGAAGGCGTTCGTTTGCGAAACCCGACCAACAGTTCTACGCGCTAGTCCTGCACCAAATATACTCGAAAAATATCGGAATAACCCTTAGTTTCTCGCTGGGGGAGCTCGACTGGCCAGAAACGTTGGTCCCAAAAAGCGCAACTTCTCCTGCCGTAGGATGACTACGAGCATTCTAGTGTTAATACGGGGTTTCATCCGCAGCAAGTATCTAGAACATGGCAGATAAGGCACGTTGAGGCACGCTAGGGCACATTGGGGCATGCCTTAAATCGTGCCTTTGGTCTAGTCGTTTTTTGTCCTCGGCGGGCCTTACCTCATTTGCTCACATCCTATGAAATATCGTAAAAACGATCTCGCACTGATTCCAAGTAACTTATCGCAAAAAATAAAAACATGTGTACAGGCCTGAAGGAGTTACGGCGGCCTCCGACCTGGCACTATGCGGGACACATCGGTCGTCGGTCACGCATGCCTCGCGCGTTTCTCACGTAAGATAGCCCAATGGGTTTCACGGAACGATCGGGCCTACCCTCCGCCAGACGCGACAACTTAACATGGTGTCTGGTACTTTCTTCGGGTGGCGTTAGTGTTGAAAACACCGCCGTGACGGTCTACTCGCCAGTTAAAGACCTCGAATCTCTCTAGGACGAAGAGTCAGGATGGACGCAGAGGGTTTCCACCACCCCAAACATACCAGACGAAGTACCAAAAATGTTACGCATTTTTAGGATGGTCCGCACATCTTTCTCACATCAACCAAGTCTCGCGGCGAAGCCGCGCGAAGCTTCGCAGCCTTACCCTGAGTTACGGTCGGGGATAGGGTTCGGGTTAGGGTTCGAGTTGGGGTTAGGGTTGGGTTGGGTCTGCCTTCATGTGATCGGCATTAACAAAAACACCCAAAAACACATTAAACAAGCCTGCCAACCTCTATGAAGGGCGATATTTTAGGTACTCTATACGATGGTACGTTTGGGGTACACATAAATAAGCCTGGCAACCTCTATGAAGGGCGATATTTTAGGTACTCTACATGGTACGTTTGGGGTGGCAAGGCCGAAAAAAGCAACCTCCTATGACGTCAGCGGGTAGAAACAACGGCCCAACCCGATAAGAACGGAGCACACAAAGTAGGGCAACCTACTCTTAATACTTGACATCAGAGTGGAATCGCTACTAACTTGGAATTAGAACGGAATTGTGTTTGAAGCGGCAAAGCGGTTCATGTCAAGACAACACACCCCATGTACGGCGGCGGCTTCCATGGACTTCGATTAACCCCTTTCGAGTCCCCGAACCCCTCCCTATACTTAATCCAAGTAATTTTGTCCCCAAAAACGGGTTTCCAGTTGTAAAGGGGTTAAGCCCACTCTCGCAGGCGGTGACGACATGATTCGTTTGTTACTCGGTATCTCTCTAGGGTGAACCAGGACAGACACTATTATAGGTGTGCTGATGTTGCCGTAAGGTACTAACTGTAGAAAGCGATTAAATGACGAGACCACACAAACACCTGTTCACCCTCGTGCCAACTAAACAGCACTAAGGCGAGTCACCGACCGATATCCGTCACGAGGACATATTATGTACCCCGCAACACGCGCGATCGAAGTATCACACACGGCCTGCAGAGGCGAGTGTCGAGGAAATCGTCGATATCACAGCTGTACGAGTGTATTTACATTATTTACAAAAACACTTACTAAAATCGCCGTAGGTGACCAATTTACTAATCCACACGATATAGACAATGATCGTGAACGCAGGATCATACAAACGGTACAAATCATATACCAGGGGTCTGTCTATCCCGAGTGATAAAGATCATGCGTGGGGGTCTGATGTGTCCGACGTGTGGAAGTTCGATATTTCAACATATGATGTTTAGACATGATACCTCGAAACTCTAACTTTCGGTACGATATCCAACTCTATGTATGTCAAACACCACACACGAGTCGATACAGCAACAGTATCATAGTAGGCGGACATGAACCGCCTGGTTACGACACTACTGCAAGACGACCAAAAATATCAGGAGGGCGCCAGTTTAGACCTATGGCGCGCGGCCCTCTACACATAGAATACGAGTTTTGGTGTCAGTGCCATTGACAACGCCAAAAACTGGCGTCTCTTGGCATATTCCATATGTCGCGCAGATCATGATCTAGAGAGTCTAGACGTCCAGAGTATAGACCCTATATATGTCGATATGATATGCTTAACAGGATCTGTGCAGCACGAATGCAACCCACGAGATATATGCTAGATCACGCAGGTCATCACGCAGGTCATACGCTTTCCCACCCGACAACATATAGGCCTCGCAAATCATACAGGTCACTGATTTCGTCTGCCCTGAATGGTATAGATCATGAACCGGGATCTGATCTGTCGGGCGTGCGGATGTTTGATGTCTCGAGCATCGAACACGTAGATTTACTATATATCGAAACTTTGACTTTCGAAACGATATCCAACATTATGCCAAACACGGCACAAAACTAAAGTCGGTATTACACAAGTAGCAGAATCAAATTAACAGTGGGCGGCCGTGAACCGCCTGGAAATGCCACTGCTGCAGCATGATGTGACCCGAGATACCGGGAGGCGCCAGTGTAGAGTTTACACCTATGACGAACTAAAGGCCGCATAGAATAGTACTTTTAGTGTGGGAGCTCATAACGCCTTCACAACTGGAAACCCGTTTTGGGGACAAAATTACTTGAACATAGTATGGGGAGGAGTTTTGGGGCTCATAGGACCGACAAAATCAGAACACTGCACTTCCCTTGGCATACTTGCTGGTGACTGATAGGTCAAGAACAACACCGGTTTCATCGATAATTCCAATACGAGCGCCACGTCCATGTACAAGTTTGAAATATGAAATATGTATGTAGGGTAACCCTAACCCAACGCCTGCTAAATACCTGGTAGCAGATACGATGACGCAGTATGGGGGCATTGGGAGTAACGCTTATGATAATTAACTAATAACCCATTCGAAACTTCAGAGGAAAAAAAATACCACTAAAAGTGACATTTTACAGCATGGGCCATTCGAAGCAACGCGAGCTGCTCGTACATTGGTGACGCGCTTCGTGTGCGAACTCGGTCATAAACAATATGCACGACATGATCCTATTCGTACTGCTGCGCAATGATGGGGACGGTGGTGGATAACATCGCATCTGCCACGTCTTTGGTCGCTAGTCGCTATACCTGGGCCTTCAATCCAAAAGGCTTAACCCCGTTTGAGGCTTCAGAGGGAAAACTCGACGAAAAAAAAATACGATTCCAGAATCCGTCACACGCAGCAACCCGGGAGACCCAGTAGGGGGTAGGGGCAGGGAGTTGATGATGTATTTGGGATGTGTTACAACAGTGTCCGCAAAGCGCAACGATAGAAGCTATACTTGTGCGGCATGTATACGCACCGCATTCTGATAGTGTTAATACGTGGCAATATACATAACAAAGCTGAGTTTTGATCAAAATCTTTTCTGGTCGATCTCACAGCTCAAGCGTATTTCTTCATTTTCTAAACATGTACTGCTGCATGCCCTTCCCATAGATGCTTTGATAATATCGAAAATTTGTTGCTTTTGGTCGATATACACGACCCTCAACACGCGTCAATAGTGTTTGTCGAAGAAAAACTGCTGCTCTGCTGCTTCTGCTGCTGCTGTCGTTGACGTGAAGCCCTCCTGTAGGCATACATGTTTGATTGCTTTAGCTATGACATATACGTGTACCACTTTTGGTATGTCTTATTTGTCCTGGGGTATTTCACCACTCCAGTGTGGCTGGAGTCTGTCCTGTGACCATGGACTTGATTGATTATGCGAGGCAATGTGAGAACATCAACAACAGTGCTGATCTGCGACCTTATCACCTTAACATCCGACGACGACTGCTACTTACTGTTGTTCAAATTCAAATCGAAGCAGGGGCGGGGGGCGGGGCGAGGCAACGCAACGTAACGAAAGCAACGCAAGGCACCAGAGAATAGACATGCCGTCGGCTGAACAAAACAATCCAAACACGGAAAACAAGCAAAAGATGGACCAACCACGCGGAGGCGCGAGTCTTCGGATTCTCTCCGCACCTCGACTAATACTGCTTGCGGCGTGCGTATTCACTCTGTACTCTGTACTTGTACGCGATGGTAAATTGACAAAACAAGTTTTGGGGACTCCAGCGAGAAAAGGGTCGATCAAAATTGGCGAATGTCGCATCTTAAAACACGCAAGGAAACACAACCTACCGAACGATTTTCCAAGCTGATTCTTCGGTAATCGACAGCGGGCACAGCAGTACAAACGACGAGCGATGCACTTAGAAATACACGTCTCGACCAGATTTTTGCAAAACGGTCGTTGTCGCCGAGTGCGCCCCCCTCATTTCCGCGAAATCAGCCGCGACACTCATCCCGAGGGGTGCGTTATCATACGTTGGATAGGCACGGTACAGCATCGAGTTCGGCTACGTTGGCGGCACGATAAAATTAGTGTCTGAACTGCCATGAAAGGAGCTGTACAACACGGACGTAGCATGTTCCGCCTCATACTGCTGTTGTACGCCCACACGCCAACAATGCTCGCAAACGATTAGGTAGACCAACCGCATCGCGTTTGGTCGCCGATTCTGGGCTCTAAACACCAAAGGGGATCATACATGTACAAATTCATCGTGAGCTGAGCCGTGTGCTGTGTGGCTATGTGATTGGCTAAGGGCAGGCTGGCCGAAAGTTACAATCAACAATCAACCATCAATGCGCAAAATCTATCTCGTCACCGGTATAAGAACATCACAACATAACCCTTCCGTTGCCACTGCGGAGCATAATCCACTTGCGTGTTCCACTTGCAAGAAGTCTGTCTCCCAAACGAGGATGCTGTCATGAGGGCCTTTCCCTTACCCCCTCTAGAGCTCCAAAACCCCTCCCTATACAACTTCTTAAGTAATTCGTCCATAAAAAACGGGTTTCCAGTTGTATAGGCGTTAGGGGCCCCAAAACCCTTTTATCTGCCACATTACACCCATTGTGTCCCCAAAAACAGGTTTCAAGTTGTAAAAGGCGTTTTGACAGCAGTTAACAACACCGCACTACGATACGCAAGAAAACACACCCCGTCGGACGGATTTGAAAGGTGGGTTCTCTAGACAAGGGGGAGAGTGCAAACGCCGAGCGACGCGCCTACGGACAAAAAAATCGACGAGGTCTTGCCGAAGCCACCGTTTTCGCTCTTGAATTTTTTATTTTTTCACCATCACTTTTACTCTCCAGCTCAGTCCGTAAGAGGTTTTACCCCCAGCGACATTCCGGACAAACCGGGGTCACAGGTGTCTTCCCTTCTCCCCCCCGGTGCTACAGCAGTGTACGATATTCGTATGATAAAATGTGAAGAAACTGAATGTTTTTGCTCTGAACTCTCTGATACTGCTGAACTTCCAGGCCCATTAAAAATGTTTTGTTTCGTTTTTTCACACACATTTACTTTCCAGCTTCTGGACAAGCTGTGGTCACAGGTGTCGTCCCTTCCCCCCGGTTCTTGCCTTCAATTTTTATCGCGCATAGAGTTCAGAAATCCCACTGCTCGTCGATATTTCATCGAGTGTTGCTAACTCACGCTCTCGCGATTTCCGCAAGTGAATTTGTGCACAAGAAAAAGTCCCCACGAATTTATACGAGCATGCACTCGGGGGGATTCGAACTCACGAAACTGACCTATACCAGGCTCGAGGATAACCTGATACGCCACCAGGGCGACCGGTAACATAAATATGTATAGGGGCTTGGGCTGGGGCGGGGGGGTAGGAGGGTTATTCGTAGCTTGCGACCAAAGAGCTTGAATGCTCCCTCTGGGACGAGGCATCAGCACGGACACTCGGGGAGCTGGATGTTGGTCGGTACAATTAACAATTAGTGTAATTTGAACAACACACACCCACACTCGTACGGTCGGCAATCTGCACTGCCGCTGTGACTACGAGTGTTCCTGAACAATGGGGCACCTGATGAGGCCCGTACCAAGAGGAAACGGACTTGACCCATTTAGCACCGCTCTCCCGACGTGAGGAAAAAACACTTAGAGTTAGAGAAGAAAAGTGTTTTAGAGTTGGAAAAACGGTCAAATTGGATTGCCACGCCCGCCGTGTGCCGTCTAGGCTAAAACTGAATGACACCCAACCTGAGAAAAGAGTGGCACGGAGATGAGAGCGGTCGTACTATTTTAAATAGTCTATTTCGAGGGGCTCTTAAATCGGGCACCCTTCTAGTATACCAGGTACAGTATCAAGCTGCGAGCGGGTTGGAAAACTGCAACCTACGGGTATCACGCGGGCTACCGCATGCCGGGTAACACGCAACACACCCCAACCAACGAATTTCAGGGCCGGTTTTCTCCATTACTGCCTGCGCATGATGGGGGAAACAAGTGCACGACGCACAAGGTGGCTTAGGAATGACTTCGCCGACATATTGTTTGTCATAGACTACTCGTAATCGACGTCCGCGTTTGCCATACACTGTCCTAGGTGGCCAGAAAATCAGACTCATGAATCGTACGAGGGGCTGTTGCTACTAGCTGTGTAATCTTGCGTGTTCGACTCGTACGGAATACCCCTGCTGTGCAAGAGCCAGCAGCAGTACGAGTAACTCCTTCCGGTTCGAGTGTGAAACGTACCATTTTTTTTTTTTTTTTTAAGCACTTTCACTTTCCAGCTCCTGGACAAGCCGTGGTCACACAGGTGTCATCCCTTCTCGTCCCCGGTTCTTGCCTTTAATTATTATAAAAATTAAAATACACTCCAGCTGTGAGATCGAAGATTTCGTCGAAACTCATCTTTGCAAGCTGTGTGTGATACTCCGATCGCGCGCATTACGGGTTGTGTGTCCTCATTAAGGATATAGGTCGGCGACTCCCCTTACAGCTACAGTGTAGCTATCAGGGTCAACAGGATGATTTTAGTCAGTCTGTGCGCGGAAACTATAAAACCCGTTTCTGAGGGGGACAAAATCTGACAGCTGTGAAGGGAAAGGGGGGGCCTGGTTTTGATCAAAAGCGAGCGGGTTTGGAGGGGGGCGGGGGGGGGGGGGGGGGGGGGGAAGGGGCAATTTGTGCATGTAAGCTATAAATCCTTTCGAGGGGATAAATCTGACGGTTTTGGCACCAGTATATTATTGGGGGCGGGGGGGGGGGGTTGGGGCGGGGGGGGGGGGGGGGGGGCAGCTTGATATGTGCCTGGAAACTATACATTATTTCGAGGGGATAAATGTGACATTTTTGGAAATAATACATCAGTTTATCGTGTATATCCTAGGGTAAGTCGTACAATCAGTGAGTAAAGAGAGGGTGGAGTGTTCGAGGGGGTGGGGTTGGGATGGGTTGGGGGGGGAGGGTGGGGGGTGGGGGCGGGGGTGGGGGGTGGGGGGGGGTGGGGGGGGGGAAGGGCTTTAGGTGAGGGGTTTGTTATACGTGTGGTGCTAGGTCTAGGCGAAGGTGCGGGTGATGGGGAAGAAGGGGGCGTTCGAGGCGGGGGGGGGGGGGGGGGAACACAGCGGCATGGATGGCTCTCGAAAGATAATGAGGTGATATCCTGTGCGTGAAGTGTTTATTAATGTGGCGGATTTCGATATTTGGTGGGGCGTTTGAGTAAGGGAGAGCAAGAGGGGGGGGGGGGGATGATTTTTTAGGAGGTTTAGGTCACAAATAATATTCAAATACACTTCGGCTGTGAGATCAAAGATATGTATCAGCTTGTCATACGCGTGGTGCTAGGTCTAGGCGATCGTGCAGGTGGTCGGGAAAGAGGGGGCGTTGGAGGGGGGGGAAAACACAGCGGCATGGATGGCTCTCGAAAGATAATGAGGTGATATCCTGTGCGTGAAGTTTTTATTAATGTGGCGGATTTTGATATTTGGTGGGGCGTTTGAGTAAGGGAGAGCAAGAGGGGGGGGGGGGATTTTTAGGAGGTTCAGGTCACAAATAATATTCAAATACACTTCGGCTGTGAGATCAAAGATATGTAGCAGCTTGTTATACGCGTGGTGCTAGGTCTAGGCGATCGTGTAGGTGGTCGGAAAAGAGGGCATAGGGTCCAGCAGTACCACTGCTCGTCGATTGTTCATCGAGTGTTGCTAACTCACGCTCTCGCGCTTTCCGCAAGTCAATTTGTCCACAAGAAAAAGTCCCAACGAATTTACACGAGTACGCCCTCGGCGGGGCTCGAACTCACGAAACTGACCTATACCAGGCTCGAGGATAACCTGATACGCCACCGGGGCGACCATGTATCATACTGGGACAGCACTTGCCGGTAGGGCTACTAATAATAAGAGTGAATGCTCTGGTAGGGTCTTGTGATCGCTCCGATCTCCGATGCCGACTTTCGTACAATCGCCATTTGGTTTCGTTCGTTTTCGACTCTTAACCCTCTTTATACACAACTCCAAAAACGATTTCAATCTGTTTCCAAGTTTGTCTCTCTAAATGTGGGTGCAGTTTTAAGTTCTATAATTCAGAGTCGTCAACCCCCAAAATATGGCGTATGTAGTAAATCTGGTACATGAAGCTGGGACCAACTTTTGGCGGACAGCCTGGCTCCCAACGATGGCAGTCGGATATGTTTCGCAGCAGTTAACGCTACCTGCTACCAGGTATGATAGTTGTTCTCATATTAATTCGCATAATCAAGTCCGTGGTGACAGGACAGGCTCCAGTCACTCTGGAGCCGAGGTATACACATACGAGTTTTTTTTGTTTTGTTTTTGTGTTTTCTTCACCCCATGCATCATCCTCGCACTACTCTCGCGCTCCCTCCCAGTAGTAACTCAGATCCGGGGTCACATAGCGGGCCCTCCTACCCCTTCCCCACTACGGTACGCGCATTCGTTTTTATCGCGAGAAAAACTCGGCATTTCCTTGCCTCGTCGATCGTCGAAATGTACCTGCGAGTAGTACCAGGTGTGTTCCAGGTACTGTACATTGAATTCAGGTTCACGGTGCGTGGTTCATGATTTTATCCGCTGGATTTTATGGATTGTATGGCCCAACTGGGACCCGTTTACCAGCTGCAAAGATGATTGATTATTGCATACCCGGGTATCATATTATAAACGAATATTCCGAGTAGTTTGTGACCAAAACGTGGGTGCCGGGGGGGTTAAGCGACGATTTTTCGTAACTTCTCGCATTTTCCCACTTGATATTCCAGCCTTCAGTAAAGTCTGTGAGGGTGAGTGAATCAGTGCATATATCCGCGAACCGGGCAAGGCCAATCAGCGCGGCAGCGTTCTCTTCAATCCTAGATCCCCTTCGAGAGAAGTTAATCTGGTGTTCGGCGCTCGCGGGTCGTCGCAAAGGAGTCACAAGGCAGGGCCAGGGCCTGTTGGGTCTGTCCGGTGCCCACCGTAAAAAACAATATACGATCTGAAATTATACAACTTTAGTATCAAAGTAAGGGCCTTGCCTGGTGAGATTTCCAGCTTTTGCGATTCGACGATGTTCCTCCTCCTCCCGTTGACGGCTGATTGCTCGGCGCGGCTCGTTTCCGACGCCTTGGGGCCGGAGCCTCTCCCCTTCGCGATGCACCACCTTTGCGGTGCATGCTTCTCTGGATATGCTGTGCGTGGTAGCCAGCCCTGCGCCCGCAGCGGCAGCAAAGAAGATAGATGAGGAGGCGGAAAACGCTCAGATTGTTCACATATTCCAACGGTGGATTCCCACATAGAACATGCCCCCGAATATATGGAACGCCCCCATGCGGATGCCACCCAACAGCTTGCGTGCTCTGCTCGCTTTCTCTGCTGCAGCGGCAACGACGATGGACCATCGATCGAAGGCCGTTGTTCTCGGCGTGCTTGGGCTGACAACGGTTGCCGTCTTCTGTGTCTATGCGGTCTCAAGGTGAGGAATGAAATGGATGCATGTTGCACACGGATGGATGGACGAAAACGTAAGGGCTGGCTTTTCCACCCGTGCCGTACTCGTACCTTCTTGATCTGGACGCTTGAAAATGCCCCTCTGCGGGCATGTTCCTCGTACACTGCCTGTGGGGGGCCTATCTCGGCACCTGTGCCCCTAGAACTCTTAAGACTCGCCTAAATCTTGCGTCGAAGAATCTCTCTCGCTTTCTCTTGTAGATTGAGAAGATGGATGCAACAAGCGAAGCAATCTGTCCACCCTTCCGCAGGCAAACCCTGCTTTACTCTGCTGTGTGGTATGGTGTCCCACTCGTATATACCCTAAACTATGTACCTGGTACGAGCTATCTAAAGTTATTTTTTCATTATCACGCCAGGTACGTGTTGTAGGTACGCCCCGCACCCCCAGCTAATAATAACTCGGACTGCAGGTTGGTTAGAACTTGACGCCTGTTCACGTAATACCAGGCCTTAGATATATTGTTGAGTCACCAAGTAACCCAACTATTTACCAGGTATTTATAACTCACTTACTCCGTCACTGAAACAGCCACGTTGTGCCACAATCGTGCCAGTCAGATGCCAAGACGCCCAAAGGCGCTTTGCTCCGCACGCGAAGGCCCGCACGCAACTATAAGTGCCACCGCCTTAACACAAGCTTTTGTTGATATACGTAGCCAACTACCGTGTAATGACTAACACCCACCTTCGTCTCGATATCATACCTAGCCAACGAATGATTGTAGACGGTCACTTACGGTCGGCCAGATCACAGCAGTGGTCTAGAGTACAGCCCTATCAGCTACCTGCTACAGTACCTGGTAACAGAGCCTGCTGTATAACAAAGGTAGCTGTGAATATCTGGTACCAAGCGCGGAACAACAGGCGCCCCCACCGCCGCCATGAGCGTAGGAGTACTTACTGCTCGATTCCGCCAGCGTGCGATGCTATCTCGACGGCCGCAAACAGACGATCCATGTCTTGCACGACCGGGCCCTCTCGTAAGAGGGAGCCCTGCAGGAGATTCAGCCTGATATTTCCGGGGAAATCAACAGTTGTCGAACGATTATACTGGAGTCGGTGTGGAACACACCCTTTCTCTGATAGGAAAAATTTAGCCTAGTGCGGTATCTCGGGTTTTGATTGGAAGGCCGGCACTGCCGTACCTGGTACCTGGTACACGATCCATCGTTCGACTAGCTTTGCGCCGGCCCCGCGGCGCTATTATACCACCGCCACCAACTACCCCTATCGCCAACACCACCACCAACACCGCCGCCGCCGCCCCCATCACCGCCGCCATCCCCACCACCGCCGCCACCACCACCGTTACCCCTACCGCCACCCCAACACTTTTTACTCTGCTGCTGCAGACAGCAGTATAGGCACAATTACTAATGGTAAGGAATGAGGACTCAGTTTTTGGGGGGGGGGTAAGTAGGGCTGATTCAGGAATCGCAGCTCGGTGGCGAGCGTTACGATACACTACATTCTATACCTCGTATATAACAGCCTATGCTCAAGGTTACTCAAGATTGGTGTCTCGACAACGTTTCAGGCGCTGGCGCTGCTTAGCTTAGCTTTCTTCGGGGTGCTTGTTATTGACGGACCAATACTGTGGCCTGGGCTACAGCTTTAAGTGGGATACGGAGGCGTTATTGAAGCGACAAAGACTCGTATCATTGTAAAATAACCGTGTTGGGTGTAAGCGAGTCCAGCTACGAGCTGGGCCGGCCAAGAGGGTGGGGAGTGTGTTCAACCGAGGCTGCACAGCCCAATTTATGATCGTTTTCCACAAAACTTTGGCAACCTGTTCCACAGACATATACGACCATGATAGCTATGGTTCTTTTTTGTTTTTGTTTTGTTTTCTGCCGAGTTATGCCCGATGACGGATTTTCGAGATTCGGATTATGCGTGAAAAAATGAAAAAAAAGAAGAAAAAAAAGGAACCACAGGCATTATCTTCATATTCGTATGTGTCTTGCGGACCACTTGTCAAAATTTCATCCAAAACACATGTGATTTGCGCTGTGTATGCGCAAATCGCTGTACGCACCTGTTTCGCTCAAATCTGCCTAAGATCTCGTCCGATATTTCCTGTTCTTGTTCAAGACAGAATACCGACCACGTCCAACCAAAAGACACTCGAAAGCAACCGTGTTTGCCGAGCGAGACACAATCATGAAATAAATGCGTTCAGAGAGCGAAGTCGACGTATTGTGTAGGTACGTGCGAGTTCGTATGTTATACGTAGCAAAACATTCTCAGGCATGTACGGGTACACTCCTGTAGAGGAAAAACACAAAGTTTGCGTTCAACAAAAGATGCAACAGACGTTATCAATTTCCACCCAGAGAGTTCGTATCGACAGGCACCACTTCCCGGTGCTCGTATCTTTGAATACTCTAGGTACAGAGGTTTGCAGCTATCGCTGCTTGGTTGGCGCGCTTGGTGGCATGTTGTGTGTGAGGCAGCACCAGTGTAACCATGTGGCGACAGCGAAGCAAACCCAAATTTGAAAATTGCGCCGCAAAAAAATATTTTAAAAGAAACGGTTTCGCCGTCTCTAAATTCAGTACGATATGGTGCCGTGAAGTTTCTAAACGCTGGAACCTGCTCTGTAGCAAAGACACGTTGTTGTGCATACGCGCGTTGATTGGCCAATTCGCAACAATGTTTTCAGTAACATTGAGCTCCCATTGGTTCGATTTTTTTGGCTGGAACACGGGATGTTAGTTCGACAGCCGGCCCAGCTCGTAGCTTGTCCGACTCGGTATGCTTTGCCGACGTGTGCGGATCGGGACTCACGATACACTAATATAATAGATATATTATAAAAATTAAAATACACTCCAGCTGTGAGATCGAATATTTGTCGAAAGTCATCTTTGCAAGCTGTGTGTGATACTCCGATCGCGCGTATTACGGTTTGTGTGTCCTCATTAAGGATATAGGTCGGCGACTCCCCTTGCAACTACAGTGTAGCTATCAGGGTCAACAGGGTGTTGTTAGTTAGGCAGTCTGTGCGCGGAAACTATAAAACCCGTTTCTGAGGGGGACAAAATCTGACGGCTGTGGAAGTAAATGCATCAGTTTATCAAGTGAATTCTGTAAGTCGAATATCCGGTGAGGGGAGGGCGTAGTTTTAAGGACGTGCGGGCCTGACTTTGATCAAAAGGGGGGCGGGAGGGGACTGGTGGGGCAGCTCAATTTGTGCGTGGAAACTATAAATCCTTCTTGTGGGGGAGGGGGGGGGGATGTGGCGGGGGGGGGGGGGAGGGCTTTAGGTCGCATAGATATATTCCTAGTTTTTGCTAATATTAACCATATTTGGTTTTGATTACTGTTAATAGTATGTTCGCCAGTACCAAGATACATTTTGCAGTTGGAACATACGTAGTCTCGATCTCTGATCTGTGGTGGCAATAGCTGGAATATCGACACGTTGGGACTTCTTTTTGGGACAACATGGGAAATTCCTACGGCGTGTGAAGTGGATATCATGGTGGGTAATACAGATGTCTTCTCGTGGTCCGTCACAAAGAAACGATCATCTGTCACGGGCGTACAGCCGTCACATTCCACGCACCCAGGGTATCCGGTAATTGTAGCGGTAGTTTCAGACGTCCGTCGCGTCAAAATTTTGGAAAAAATGGCCGGCCGTCACACCCGTAAATTGCCGTCCTTGTAAATGTACTTGTTAATAGTGGGAAATAGCGTGAAACTACATACAAGGTGCTGCTGATGTACTGCTGTGCTACAGTTTGAGCTGGGTTTGGAATGTTTAGACAGCAAAACCCGAGAGCGTGTCTTAGCTTTATTGGATCGATTTGACGGATTGGGTTGGAAAAACACAGTCACAACTGCTGTCGTTTGTTCCATTCCGAGCTGGGCTGACTATGTTTTTGTTGTAGGTGTTTGGGTCCATGTTGCTTAGGCAGCACAAACGTGTTTTTGAAATTCTTGACTACCGACTGCGAACCGAAAGTAATCAAACTGATATTTATTGCGGAACCGTGCAGCTCGACTGTTAAGGCCACGGGGGTTTCCACAGGAATATTTTTGAGTAGGAGCTCGTATGGAGCCTTTTTTCGCGTACAGATGAAACTATTTGAAAATAGAGCATGAGATGTGCGAACAAGATCCTTATTTCGAAGGTTTCGCATAAATGCTGCAATGACCCAGTAGTACAGAGCTTTTCAGATGTTTTTAGCCCTTCTTTTGACTCCATAAGTTCGTACCCCTCACGGCAATGAGATATTGTTTGTCTCTGGCTTTTCTCCCACGACTCGAGAAGAGTTGTATCATTCGCCTAGCGAGCAAGCTTTTGTTAAAATTCGTTTTTTCGTCGGTGATGTACCCATCGTATCAAGCTCCCGCGCGTGAATTAGTATATTTCAGCGATTTCGGGAGCTTTTTGGTGTTGCTGGCTCGCAAGTTCGAAATCACGAAAACATCTCCTGAGTCGCTTTCGGTTGCCTACGACTACTGTCTGGCGCACCCGGCGTTGTCGTACACCCCACCAGGAGCGTCCCTCAATTTCGCGGGCCGTGGTTGCTTGTGGGGAGCTGTAGCTGCCCGCTAGTGAAGTGCACACGTTCAGTTGGGGGTCGTTTTTTGTCTCGTTTTGTGTACCCCAAATTTCGATCACTGCAGCGCCTCAAAGTCGAGGTGTGGACCTCTGCTGAGAATCAGAGGGAAACCAATCTGAAGAGACTCACAGCGTCTGTGGATGAAACACTCTTGACCCTGGCGTAGCCTAACCCTCCGCCGCGAACCGGCCGAAGATCCAAACGCAGCGTGTTAACACAGCCGTGTTTCTTACTGTTCCGATAGAATATCTAGTCACCGGAAAACCGGGGACCAGGGGACGCTTGGGTTCCCCCGTGACAAGGGTACCTTAACCCCTTTAGAGCGCCCTAACCCCTCCCTACACTAAATCCAAGTAATTTTGTCCCCAAAAACGGGTTTCCAGTTGCAAAGGGGTTAACGAGAACAACAAAAGTGATTAGAACGCGGAAGATAACGTCACACCCAAAGATAGCGTCAGGTATGCCCCAAAGAAGGCGGTCTTCGTCATCCAAGTGGCACTTTCGGGAAAAATCTCGTAAAATCTGGCATCTAGAAGTTCTGATACCACCGTCGCGGCCCGGCGAGAACTCCTGGCACTTTCAATAAATGTGTGTTCCACGCTGTTGCCACACAATCTGACGCCGGAGTCTCGTCCGCCACCCGGTGTCTTCCCTCGTGAGCCTTCTGGTTGGGCCATGACCATGCCGCATGGCTCCTGCAGCAGACCAATCCTGTGCCGTCTACATACACAGAGCGTAGGACGTTACCGTGTACTGGGTGCTGGGTACACTGGCTGTATTTTGGGGTAGCACCAGTATACTCGTAGGCTCGCAGTGCTCGCAGTACCACGAAGTCCCGTGTCCTCTCATGTAACCCCACACTGCCGTGGGTCTCGCGGAAAATATCGAAACAATTTCATCAACCAAGCCCTACACGTTTTTCTCGTTCCGTGTGGGGTTTCGACTCTCCTAAGTAAGATCAACCAAGTATATGGGTAGTTATGTGTGTCAGGTATGCCTCTGTTTCAGGACATATCTCTCTGTGAGCGCTTGTTTAGCCAAAACGCCAAAGGGTTGGACACAGCTCGAACCGTACGACCACTGTCGTCCAGGTTTGGGCGCAATCGGTGCAGTGTGTCGTGCGTGGCAACCCTACAAAGGTTTTCCTGCCCGCGGGGATGGATAAGACGCATCCCCGTGATTTCAGTTGAAAGGCCTGATTTTTTTTATGGCGTCAAGAAAAAAAAATCCTCGTGGAATCGCAGCCCAAACCCAATAAGAACAGACAACAGCGGCACCAGTGCAAGGCGTGCTACAACCAGCTTGGTAGAAAGTTACGAAGTGTATGCATCCTCGCGACAACTCACGTACAACCCAACCCCATGTCAAGCAAAGATGTCAGAGACGGTCAGTCAAGGGAAAATGTCCAGCGGTCAAGGGTATCAACGTTCCACACTATAATCTAGTAGTTTAGCGTCAGTCAAGGCAAATTATCGGAACATTGCGGTCCGTCAAGGGGTCAACGTGCCATCTCCTGACATCTTTGCCATCGAGTGCCCCTACCCACTACGAAGATGTAACGGCGTTTTGGGTTCGGGCGATCGGGAAATCAACCCTCAGTCAGTTGATGCGCCGACGGCTACTGTTAATACCTTGGTACGTTTTTCATAGAATTAAGATAGCTTCCACCTCCCCTGCACCTATTCCTCTTGCAAGCATCCACGGGTTGACATGGAACACATGCGCCTCATTTTATTTCATCAACCAGTAGAAGTTTCGTGTGGCAAAATAACATTGCGTGCCTGTTAATTCCAAGTTCCAACGGTCCTTGACCGTTGGAAGGGGCTAGCGCACCGTAAAAGTTACCTGGCTTGTGTACATACCAGCACTCGTGATGTACCAGATGTACATGTACAACATGCGTATTTTTTTGCTCGTTTGATTTTTTCTCCGGCGCCTGCTGCTTTTTTTTCACACTTGCGGCCACGGGGTACGCAGGGGGGGCACTGGCACGCTGCTCCGCAGGCAAAGACAACACACAACAAGCCGCACACTATCGTTTTGTTGTTGCTTTGTATGCCTGGGTCCCACTACTTGAAGTAGTTCATAAGAGACTCGGGTTTTCAGGAACGCATGGTAATTGCTTTGCAGTTGTATGCTGAATTCGTGTAGAACCCATGTATTCTCAACTAACAAGCTCTGCCTTGGCCAGCAATCTTACCTCAGTCAATTCACCCCGACCCCGACTCGCACCGCCACCCCCACCCCCGCCCCTCACCCCTACCCACCCTCACCCCCACCCGCGTGCCCAAGCCCACCTCCACCCTAACACCGGCCGGCATTCCCACCCGTACCCCACCTCTAGCACTTTTGCCCTCCCACCAATCCCGCACTCACCCCTATCCCCGTCCAGTCCACAACCCCTCCTTTGCCCCTCTTGTCAGACGCAGAGCCACAGTTCGGGCAGGCTCGGCTTACCCCTGAACCTCACCCACCTCTGCCTCCTCCTAGACCTCACCCCATCCGTTACCCCTCACGTGAAGCGCAAAGCGACTGCGACCGCGACCCGCACCCCGGCCCTCACCCCTACCCCCGCTCTCACCCTCACGCTTACAACGCTTACCCCGACCCCGACCCCCTCCCCCCCCCCCCCCCGCCCCTATTTTGCCACCACTCCCGCCCTCGCCCCCCCTCCTTATCCCCCCCTGTCAGGCCCGAAGCCGCCACGACCCCCCGCCCTCCGCCGTACCCCGTCCCTCACCCCTACCCCCCCACGTTCGCCCACACCCCCTCCTCCCCCCCACGCAAGACGCAGAGCCATCACGACGCCCACTCGACCCCCTCCCTCACCCCGCCCGTCGCCCTCACCCTCCCCCCTACCCCCCTGCCCACCCCGCCTCCTTACCCCCCGCTTATCCCCCGCGGCAGGCGCAAAGCCACCGCTCGCGCAGGCTTGGCCAAGCAGCAGCAGCAAGAGCAGTCTCCCCCCAAGCTAGCCGTGGGGGCGAAGGGAGAAGAAGAGGCAGCGGCAGCGGTCTCACCGGCCGTGGAGGGGGGTCTTGGCGAGGACGAGACGCTGTCGGCGGCGGTGGCGGGGGTGGCGGCGGCCGCGGAGGCGGCTAGGATAGCGGGATATGATGCGGACGCTGAGAAGGGAAAGGAACAGGAGAAGAAGCTTGAAGACGATATTGCTAGTGCGATGCAGGTCAGTGCCAAGATTTCTGTGGGGTCTACTGCCGTTGCTTGGGCGGCCCTGTAAGTACATCCGCCCTCCGCAAGCCAATGCACGGCCAACAAACGGTTATGAATCTCGTCCTTGGCCGTCATGGAATCACGTTAGCGAGTAGTGTTGAAATAACCCACGAGGACGACAACCAGTGCTCGACATGGGGCTTCTAGCTGACTTGAACGCAGCGACGGAGGTAACATCGGGTTCTATGTGAAGGGGAGGGGCGGGGGATAAGGATGGGTAAACTATTTTCAGGCCTTTTTTCACGGGCCATGACCCGGCCCGTGGGTCGGGCCAGGAAGCTTTCAAAAACTCGCGGGTCGGATCGTGTCGAGTCGGTCAAGAGGTAATCAAAATCTCATGGGTCGGGTCGGGTCAGGTCGGATCACGAGGTTATCAACACCTCGCGGGTCGGGTCATGGCACCCTGTTCTGATCCGACCCGCGAGAAGCGATCCGACCCGTGCCAAAAGCCCTGATTATTTTGCAGAAGATATCGTGGCTCGAGTATTGGATACCCTTAAGATGACGGGGCAACACAGAACAAGGCTGCGAGGTAAAGCATTATGAAGAGGGTTGCCGAGTAATTCACCAGTCGAGGTAAATGCCCGAGTGTGGCAGGGTATAGTGGATCATCAATATTGAGGGGTGATACCGGAAGGGCAGTACGTGGGAGAAGAAGGCGGCAGGTAAAACAACATGCAGGTGGCGGGGAATTACAGAAATGTGAAGGAGAAAAACAAGAAAGCATTCCCTCGTCAGCGTATAGCGTCACACACGAACACACGAAGCCAACATACCGGATCACCATGCATGTGCGGGGGTGAGGGGGGGGACATCGGCTGCGAGGGCGCGAACATGTGGGTAAAGTGTGTTCTTCCGCTCGTGCTTAGGCGTGAACACACAGCCGAGTTGGGGCGATAGGAGAAGGAGATAGTGGCGGGGTAATAAGAGAAGGGGCAGAGAAAGTGCAAGAATATGACGGGGTATAACAGACCACGAAGATTGCAGGGCAACACGGGTGGCCGGCGAGGAAGTGCACACGAGAAGGCCACGGGTATAATAATTTTCAAGTGGCGGCATAGTACAAAAGTGGAAGGTGTGAGGGAGTTGAGGTAGGAGAAGGACATGATGGCGGGGTAATCCCGCCTTGGAAGAAGGTAGTGGAACACTGCGACAAGAACACGGTTACAGCGTAGCCCAAGGTGGTGGGGTAGGACGAGAAGAAGCAGTTGGAGCGATACGGGAAGGAGACGTGTTGGAGCAGCACGATAAGGGTGCTATGGCGGGGAAATGCGAGGTGGTAGGGTAGGACAATAGCAGGAATTGGAGCTGTACGAGAAGGATATACTGCCGGGTTCATACGAGAGACGGTGGCGAATGCACGAAGAATGGAGGGGGGTGCAATAGAACACGAATATTTCGGATTGGTACGGGGGAACTCAGCGAGGGAGTTGGGAAGGCGGCGAAAAAAAAAATGTTGCTGGTGGCGGGTTAGTACGAGGACAAGAAGAAAATGGAGCAATGCGAGAAGGACGTGTTGGCGATTTAATCGCAGAATTATAAGGTTGGAGGGGTAGGAAGGGCTAGTGGAAGAAATTTGAGCGACACGAGGAGAACATCGTGTCGGGGTAATATTAAGCAAAGGTGGGGCGGGGTGACGAGAAGAATGGATTGCTGTGCAAGCAGTTGGTGGCGGGTCAGCACACAAAGATGTCGGGGTGATGCACGACTATGGCGCGGTATAGTCTAGAACGAAAATTGCGGGGTAGGAAGGGAACCCGGCGAGGACGCACGTAAGAGAAGAAGGCGACGTGTAAAACAAGAAGCAGGTGGCGGGGTAGTGCAAGAGGAGCAAGGTGTTGAAGAAGTACGAGAAGGAGTGGTGGAGGGTAGTACCCGACGAAGGAATTTAGCCAAGACGAGAAGATGGTGTGGTGTTGCAAAAAACAAGTAATTGGAGCTATACGGAAAGGGGCCCGTGGCCGGGTTATGCGAGAATATAGACGGGCGGGCGAGAAGGAAATGGAAGGATACGAGATGATGAAGAGGTGATACGATCGAATGGGTAAAAAGAGAAGGAATCAGAGCAATACGAGAGTATGGTGGCGCTGTAGTAGGCGAAGGTGCAGGGTAGACGCGAAGGACGGATTGGAGCGATACGAAAAATATAATGTAGCGGGGTAATACAAGCAGAAGCTGGAAGGATAGTACACGAAAATGGCGGTGTGCTATGGATAACGAAGATTGCGGGGTAATACGGGAATCGAGCGAGGTGTCACGTACGAGAAGGCGACGAGTAAATTATGCAGGTATTGGGGTAAACACGCAGGGAGGTCGTGGAGGGTAGGGCGATAATAAATAATTTGAGCGACACTAGAGTGAGATGGTGGTGGGGTAGCACGAAAATAATATTGTGGGGTTTTACGACGTTGAGGTGGCGCATTTAGCAGGAAGCAGGAAGAGCATGCGGGGTATTTACGACAACTGGGTTGCGGGGTCATACCATATACAGGAATGCGTAGTATGATATTGGGGGGTATTACGAGAGCCCGGTGAGGCTGTACGTACGGGAAGGCCACGGGTAAAACTAGGTGCAGGAGGCGGGGGAATACAACAATGTCGAGGAATTGGGGCAACACGAGACGGATACTGTGGCAGGGTATAAGTAGTACATTAAGAAGGAATTGGAGCAATACGAGAAGGAGGTGGTGGTGGTGGGCAAGTATATAGCGTGTAAAGGCGGTAGATGCAAGGATGAGGTGGAGCATTAGCAGGAGTACAAACGACTTGGTAAGACTTTACCTGGATTGCCGGATAGTACCAGGCTCTGGATTTGAGAGGTGGGGCATTGGCAAGAGTAAACTCTACGAGATACTAGTATATAAATGCGGGAAAATACCAGGCCCCGTCATAAATCTTGGCGTAGCATAAGCGTAAGGCGAGGTCGACCTATGAATTTGTTCCGCGGTAATACAAGAAGGTGGCGGGGTAACATCTGGCGAGCCTCGTCGCCATCAGGGGGCGCGAGAGAGAATGCCTTAAAATGCACGAAACCCTTGTAGCTACACTGCGAAAAGTAGGTACCTCTGATTTTGTGCTTGTGTGTGCATAATTTGTACCTGGTATGCTCTGTATGTGTTGTATGCGGTGTATATGCAGGCTCCTTCCCAGCTGTTCAACCGCGCGAGCGTGAACGCAAAGAAGTACTTCCGGGAAGGGCGGTACACCGAAGCGGCGGAGCAGTACGGCATCGCCCTCCAACATTGCGACAATCTCGATAACCGCAAGAGCCAGCGCACGGCTCTCCACAACAACAGGTGCCAGAATTTATCAAGCCTGTGTACAATTGCGAAAAAGACAACTCTATATACAGCAAAAATTGCAATATGTTTTGTGCTTGTTATGAGTGAACAAGAGGTGCCAGAGTTGATATCCCTTTTATCAACGCTAAAATTTTTTTAAATTACTTCCAAATTGTTTTGTCCCCCCCCAAAATCGTTGTTTAACGCCTCCGTAAGATTGTGGCTTTCCAGCATGCGGAGGCAGGCACGCCCTCACTATGCCGGAAATAACCGAAAGGACTACGTGTTCTCTACGTTCCTAGGGCTGTAATTTCTGATTGCCTCTGAAAATGCGTACGATACTACAAGGGGGGCTTCGCCGTGGCGGGCTAACGCCCGCCTGCGGCTCCGCGCATGCCCGCAACAGTTGAAGATATCATAGGCAGAGGTGCGGCATCACGTACCGAAAAGCAAGGGGTGCAAAAAATCTTCATGGTGGAGTGCAGAGAAAGAACGCCGAACGTCAAGAAACACGCACACTCCCGTGTAACGTAGCGGTTTGTACAACATCAGGACTATACTCGACCAGGTATTACTCTCGTCGTATGGGGGCGGCAGCAGCAGGAGTGCAAGTATTTACAATAGCAGCCGCACTGCTTGTACGTGGAAACACAGCCTCAGCGAACAGCAGCTCAGCGGCAGTACAGCGACAAACGGCAACCCGTAAGGCCGTAAGGAGGACAGTATACATATAGTCTGAGCAGGACAGTATATCCAACAGCTTTTCGGCCAACAACTTTTTGAAGTGCGTCGAATTGCATGACAGGACGACCACAGTAGTTAGTCGTAGTCAGGAGTTGGCTCTTGCAGGGGGTTAGCTCTAGCAGGGGGTTAGCTCTAGCAGGGGGTGCAACGACACGAAGCGAGAATGGCCGGGCCTGCCCCCGGCAGAGTCGGAAGAGGCGAGCAAGGTGAGGCGCGTCCAGGAAACAGCGCACCGAGAGGTGGACCTCACCTCGAGTTATTGCGAAGGCTCAAAACTTGGTCTGAATCTTCCCCTCCGGCTCCGCTCGTACAAGCTCGACATTTTCCTTTTATGTATTTATTCATGTGGAAATGACCAAGGCCTAAGGCAGAGATCCACCTCAGAGTCATCCTACGCTAATGGTGCAGCAGAAGTTTCTGAGCTCCCACCATGAGGCGCTCAAGACTTCGCCTGAAACATGACTTCGGAGACAGGGACTCCCTGACGGCGCCCCCCCTCCGCCGCGCTCCCCTTCCACTCCCTCCTCCTCCAGCTCGTGCTCCTCCTCTTCCTCCTCGTAGACCTTCGATCGCGCAGCCCGACCAACAAAATATCGCTCTCGCGGTTTTGATGGTCTTATGTACTACTGCAGTATAATCAGGATGTAATGAAGTCGTAAAGATTCGTGTCACGCCAGGGGTGCAGCAGATTCTAAGAATTTGCTGAGCTCCTAGAACGAGGAGCTCATCAATATCTCACCACCACCACCCGAAACATGCCTTCGAAGACATTCATTCCAGCAACCCGACCAACCTTTGTGAGCGCTACTAGTAGTCCAAATACACATGTACTCTTGAAATTGTCGTAATGGCCGATAGTAGCATGCTTGAGGAGCTCAACCGCACTAGAGAGGTCAAAAACCTTTGGTTTTATCCCAAGAATGGCAATCCCTACGGTGGGATGCCTCCTCATGTTTTCTGCCACTCCTCATTCGAGGGTCATCAGAACCTCGAGTTTCAAAACATATTTCGCTCCGCCTGCTCCGCTTGATGAACAATTCCGCGCATGGGCTACTAGGGGTAGAACGCGTGCACATATGATCGCCAATATGAGGAAGCACGAAGGGGCTTTCAAAACGTTTGTGAGTAGTTTCTTCGTTTCAAGACCCGGTCTCTCAGAAACACGGCAGGGCTTTTCATCACTCGGTCGTTGTCCGACCCGCGGATCGAGTCAGGACGTTTTCATTACCTCAAGGGTCGAGTCCGGTCGGGTGTAATGGAGGTGTTCGAAAATCTCACGGGTCGGGTAGGGTCGGGTCGGGCCGGATCGCCCTGATTCCGACCCGACCCGAGCCGGGAGTAATGACCCGAGCCGCGATCATCCCTTAAAAATTTTCGTGTATAAAGACGCGTGCTACGATTAGGCTAGGGACTGAAATATTTTTAGACGTAAAAAAGTCCCAAAAAATGTCTGCGGTCGTTGGCTGAAGAAAATGAATGTTGAAAAAATTTACCAATCAGCGCTGGGGAAAGAATGGACACGTCACAAGAAAGAACTATTCATGTGTGGTATCACATATAATACGATAATAAGAGTATTAGTCTAATTGTGGAGCTGCAGCGTCTGGCTGAAAAAGGGCGCAGCAGCGCACGCAAAGTACGTGAATTTGGTATCGTTCTCGCCCGGAACACCACGACGAGTGCTTGAGCAGCAGCAAACAAACGAGCGCGTGATCGTGAGGGGGATTCACTGGTGGACCCTCGGCCTCGATGGCTGACAGCCCGCAAGTGCAGCCCCTACCGGGCCTGGTTGAAGGTGGATTTGCTGATCTTGGTGCGGCTGCTGCTGCTGATGGCACGGCTGCTGCTGCTCATCCTGCTGCTGCGGTACAAGATGTTCCCATCCACAGCCATCGCCTCGGCCGCGTGTTGTACATCCTGCACATCTCCGTGACTGCGGCGTTGACAACTCCTTGTTTCATGGGTCCTCTCGGTGTAGGTAGTTGGCATGAGTGGAAGGAGGACCACTTGGTAGTGCTTCTGGGGTCTGTGTGGACACGTGTGTCATACTCGTATCATACTCTTATCATACCAGGTGTCAATAAGCTCTGCTACAAATCCTACTTCCGCTGCCTGCTGCTGCGGCAACTGCGGCCGCCGAAGCGCGAAGCTTGTTTGTTATCCGTGTGTTTCCGCCCGTGCAGCAGCAGCAGCAGTAGCAGCAGCATCGCGCGGGTCAACACACTCTTATCGTGCCAAATAGCGTTGAGGAAAAACACGAAATCACCTACCTGGTATCGAGAAACCAGAAGAAACATGCAAAATTAGTCTAGACCTCATATTTGAACCCGTATCATACTCGTATCATACCAGGTATCAATGTACCAACGCTTTTACAAACCATACTGCCCCTGCCTCCTGTTGCTGCTGCTGCAAATGCCACCGACTGGTCACGAATCTTGTCGTGTTCGGTATCAGTATGTCTCCGCCCCAGCAGCAGCAGCAGCAAAGTGCGGGTCGACACACGATTGTCGTGCGAAGTTACAGAGCGGCACAAGATAAAATCACCTACGATTTGTATCGAGAAATCATATTTGGACGGAAATGTAAGCAACGTTGATACTCCGGGTATGTAAATATGAAAAGCAAACGATCGTTACAATCCTGTCCAGATTCGTGCCAGGTGTCGATGAACCAGCTTTTGCTCCAAATTCTGCTGCTGCTGGTGTCGTGGAACTTGTGTTCGTTATCATCGTATTTCTTCTCCTGCCCATCCTGAGCGCGGAAGGAGCAGCAGCAGCAGCGAGCCGCGTGTCGACACCGTGCGCTGCAGATATGCCCCCCAATTCACCTGGACATTTTTTTTGCGTTTGCCCTTTCTCGAGGTTCTTTCTGGTTTTTTCGAACTACCCATCACGAAATCGATTGTCGTGGTTCCCCGAAAAGTGACTGAAGGCCCGATTTTCCGTTCGCCTTTTCTCTACGGATACTACGTCGATTCGAGCGGGGTTTGTTTTGCTGTATAGTGCACATCCCAATGCAGGGCATGGCGTTATAATTGGCACTACTTGAAGGACGTCATATAAGCAAGAGGCAGAAACCACAGGAAAGCATGTTTTTCCGCACCTTTCCGTCTATAAAAACGTGAATTTGTACTCCTTTGCTAAAAAAAAGACGCCATCCCAACGGCATGTTCCTGTGTGAGGTGTCTGTATGATGTCAGTATTGAAATCATCTCCAGCTCAGAGATAAACCACAAACAAGTTCTCTGTCCACCTCCACTAAAACCAAGTATTTAGGGGCATAGCGGTAGTTTTACTTTTCCAGAATTTTTAATCTTTTTTGGCTGGTCGATCCGAATAGCCTGCCGTTTTTTTGGGTCAAAATAGGCCTCCAATCCCTAGCCTAACGATAGAGGTGGCACTTACTAGCCATTTTTTTGTGTCTGACTGTTCAACTCAATGTCGTAGGGATGCCGTTCTTGGTTTGCAAAAATAGTGTTGTTGTTGTTGTTGTTGTTGTTGTTGTTGTTTTATTGTTGTTGTTGTTGTTGTTGTTGTTGTTGTTGTTGTTGCTGTTGCTGTTGCTGTTGCTGTTGCTTTTGTCGCTGTTGTTGTTGTTGTTGTTTTTGTTTTGTACCTGGCCACGGGTTTTTTTCGCCGGGCTGCATGTTCGGTTTGCTAAAAAAAAATTGGGTGGAGGTATGCCAACCATTGGGCTATCAAAATCCAAGAACCTTGCGCGGCAAAAAAAACAATGGTTGGGGCACCTGTACTGCTGTTCGCATGTGTCTAAAAGTGCTACCTCCCCCGAGTAGCCCGCGAGAAATTGATTCCTGCTCCCTCTGGAAAGGTAGCACTCCTCTACACGTAAAAATGCCTCCGGGATGAGTTCGATCACCCGCAGGACACCCACGCACTTCCTCGCGCACGTACAAATTATCGCCTTCGACAGGGGTGCCGCTTTCGAGAAGGCGGGTAAGTACGCGCAGGCTCTGTCGGAGTGTGTTCTGTGTCTGGCGAGGGAGCCAGATCACCCTCTCGCTCGCGTGCGCAAGTCGCGCGTGCTGGAGGCTCTGGGCAGACCGGTCGACGCCCTGTCGGAGGTTTGCGCCCACCTGCTTCTCGAGCGGGATCGCTTCCAGGCTAAGGTGGGTGTGTCTTGTGTCCATTGCGTTTTTTGGGCTGCGGGCTGGCTGTTTGCATGTCGCTGCTGTTGTGTTGAGCAAGGGTTGGGGTTAGGGTGATACTATCAATTGTTAGTTTGCGGAGCTCTGCGTCGTGACGTCTGGCTGGCGCGTTTTGTGACTCGACTTTGAGGGTTATAAGCAATGACTAAGTCCGCCACCCAAGTTAGAAGTAGCCCTTGTAGTCTGTAATCAGCCAACTCACAAGTCCTAGTGGTCTGTTCCTGGTACTTGGTAAATTGTCTCGTCGACCGTCGAGTACGTTCCCGCCGAAGCGTTCGCCCATATCAAATGCTGTTGTCGCGTTCCAGACCTTCCCCCCTCCCTCCTCCCTCCATCGCGCTTAGCTGCATGCCAATCTAATTTTGTATTTTGAATATGCTTCCTATACTGCGCCGACTACTTCGTTGTTTTTTTAATGGTATTGCTGTTTGTGTTATTTAATCGTGCTGATAGCTGAAGATTTGTGTATTAACGCTTTTTCTAGTCGGTGTTTTTTTTTTTTTCTTCCTGGTGCTGGCGGCTAAGAAGGATGATTATTTTCGGTTTTGGTTTGCTTTCGTTTCGTTTGCTTTCGTTTTGTATGATTTGGTTTCGTTTGCTTTCGTTTGCTTTCGTTTCATTTGATTTCGTTCCGTTTCCTTTCCTTTCATTTCGTTTCCGTTTTTCGTGCCGGACAACGAACAGATCGCGCTCAACCCGATGATGCAGCCTGAGCCTCCTACTCCTCCACGAAACCTCGAGGCTCTTCTTCAGAAGGTGGGTCCATATACCATGTGGCACGTTTCTTTAGCGTGCGCGTCAAGCAGTATACTTCAGCGCGCGCGAAACGGCCGACCTGGGCTCTCGCGAAATATAAGCCACACTTAAATTAAGCAGTTTGTCCCCAAACACGTGGATGCAATTATTAAAGGATAGGATTGGCAACCCTCCCCCTCCGCGCGCGCGATGCTACCCCTCACTTCATGTGCAACTCCCTAAGTTTTGTGACCAGATCGCCATCTCGCGAGCAGACGACATCTTTTGCGGAAACAGGAAAAAAAAAAAGTTGGACCATAAGCCGTTCTCTGATTCAAAAATGACCCCACACTAAACCCAAGTGCTTTGCCTCAAAAATCATGGGTGCAGCTTTTAAAGGATCAACAATCACCCACGCGATGTTGCACCTCGTTTTCATGTACAACTCCCTAAAAATTTCGCGACCAGATGGCCACTTCGCAAGCAAGCGACATCCTCGCGGAGCTGAAAAATTTGACACGGGCAAGCAACTCCACCCCCCCCCCCCCTCGCGATGCTATCGCTCTTTTTATTTTGCAACTCCCTAATGTTTGCGGCCAGATCGCCAACTCGCGAGCAGACGAAATCCTCGCAGAGAGAGAAAAGGCCGATGCGAGTAAGACAGGGGTCGGTGGGGGAAATGCCAACGCGAAGCGGAAACCCCTCATGAAGCAGGCTGTTACGGAATTGCTGCGCAGTTTTGGGTCCTACACGGAGCTCGAGGTGCGTGAGTTCTAGGCATCATAGGTTTTGACCCATGATGTTATAGGTTTTGATATTTTCCGCGATTCTTGCTAGATTAGCATGACTTAGCTGTTGTACCCTAAAAAGCCGAATTTCATGCAAACCTACTTCAACTTCGCGTCAGTTTCTACACGAAAAAAATAGGACAAGTAGGAAATTATGGGAGTTAAGAAGGGCAGATGACAGAAAGCGGTATACCGCCACCATGCCGCGCCACCGTGCGGTACAGCAGAATACACCTAGGTTTTTGACCCTGATCCGCGACGCTGATTGGTCAACTCAGCCTCGTACCGGTTTTTGGCACCAACTCCTTGTGGTACATCGTACCGCGGCTTCTCAGCTCGGCCGTCACCGCTTTCTGACGTGATTCATACCGCTTTCTGTCGGAATATATACCATGCGGACGGACTTTGCCCGTGTCTCTTCACCCCCCGTACCCTTTCAAATTCCGACCGAATGTCAACCATGGGCGCCACGTCATGTAGCATGCATGAACTGCGCGCTGTCATATTCCGGATCCCTTCGGAGCAATCATTGCAACACGCCTTCGGCGCACAGCACGACCCTCTGCTCAACCATAGACAGCTCGCACACACCCCACGTACACGTATGTTTGTCTGAATGGCGGAGAAAGGAGTGGGACAAAGCGACCGAGGGGGAGTGACAGTCCCGCCACACGCGCGCGACCCTCTTGGCCCACACATACGCCACCTCGCGTCCGCCTTGCGCGTTCGCACACCGCATTCTGTTGAAGCCCTTGCTACCGATGGCGCCACCCTGACGATGCACGCACACCGCTCTCTCGCCCGCCTTGCGTATTCCTACACCGCGTTCTGTGGAAATCCACGCAGGGAGAGGACGCCACCACTTGAACTTGGTAGTTAAAAACTTGGGCTCACTTGAGATGCCCGGAAAATAACCTATAATACACTACCCATACACTAGCAAGCCTATAGAAGATTCCTCATTGAAAAATATGAAGGCTAAGGACCGAGCCTCGGGCAAAAAAAGATGACGGCGCCATCTGTAGTCATACACTGCTGGTTATGCACGAAACAACGGCTTTTTCGAGTATTAAAGTGTGGACCTTGAAATCATCGGGAGCATATTTCATGTAGTCTTCTGCATGGCCTTCTATATGTAGTCTTGTAGCCATGCAGTCTACATGACGTGGCGCCCATGGTTGACATTCGGTCGGAATTTGAAAGGGTGCGGGGCGTGAAGAGACACGGGCAAAGTCGGTCCGCATGGTATGTTTTCCGACAGAAAGCGGTATGAATCACGTCAGAAAGCGGTGACGGCCGAGCTGAAAAGCCGCAGTACGATGTACCGCAAGGGGTTGGTGTCAAAAACCGGTACGAGGCTGAGTTGACCAATCAACGTAGCGGATCGGAGCCGAAAATCTAGGTGCATTCTGCTGTACCGCACGGTGGCGCGGAGTGGTTGCGGTATACCGCTTTCTGTCGTCTGCCCAATTAGGAAAGTTAAAGGAAAACTAGAGAAATTAGGAAGGCTGCCATCGACAACATTTTTTCGTTTTTGCTCATTCCTACTAATATATTTGCACTCTTTCTTTCTCCTTCCTCTTCCGTAGACGTAGCTAATACCCGGAGTCTCTGAATCTTCTCCCCCCTCCGCACCGCTGCTGTACGCGCCTTCGTTCTTATCGCGAGAATAAACACCTTCTTCCCTGGTCGACTCGCATCAAATTGGGCGCTTGCCCACGCTATAAAGCGCTCTTGCAGTTGGGTGTCTCTGATAATACAGGACTTATGATGGAACTCGGAGTTCACTTTTCTTTTTTTCTTCGTGTTGGCGGCGTTTCTGTTCGTTTTTCTCCATTGCTCTCCGCAGCGAGGTTGCAACAAACTGGACGAGGAGACGGTGACGAAGGAGTTGCAACAAGGAGGGGATGCATCTTCGATATCCTCGGGTTCTCCAGCGGCGGCCTTGAGGGTGTCGTCCCTCGTGGGCCGTGGCTTGATCCGTCTGGTCAAACGCAACTACGACGGCGCTCGAGAGGTTTCTTGTTTTCGTGTCTGTTGTTTGGTACCTTGACGTGTTTTTGCATTTTTTGTTGTCGTAGCTTGTTTTTTTTTGTTATCGTACTGTGTTCTTTCCTTTTTTGTGTGTTGTTTGTGGCTAGTTATTTGCTTCTCTTGTGTCTTATTACATGATACATATTTTCGTACCTGCACATATTTCCGTGTTTTTATCAGTTTGTATATGCATGGTAGGGTAGGGTATGGTTGGGTAGGGTGGGGTACGCTGTTTGGTTGCCGCCATCCTGCTTTCATTTTTTCGTTTTTTTAACGAAAGTCGTTTGTGTGGTGCCCGATCTGCAGTAGCAAGGCTTTGTCCTTGAGTGTGTGTGCGGGGGGGGCCTGTGTCCGGATTTTTGCCTCGTATCTGCTTGTTTCCGTTGACTGGCCCGGCACGCAATGCTCTGGATTATACAAACGTTACTTCAAATACGTACGGTGTTGGGTTCATTGAGTGGTCGATACTCATGTTTGCTAGCTAGTTCAGCCCGCACGTTTTTGCAGATGTATTCCTCTTTGGGGATATAGGGCAATGATCCCGCTGGGTTCTGCCAGGATTAACAGGACATACTACCAAGGACGATTTCGGTCCATAATCATTCTGTGCACTGATACTTTAAAAACCCATATGTAGATGGGGACGAAAGCTGAAAATATCGTATCCACGTGGTTATTTCGTTCGTTGAAGCTATTGGGCAACCCTCAGTGAATGGTCTGGGCTTTGGCCGGCTTCACCGTCTCTTTTGGTCCCTGGATGTCTGGCGTGGTGTTGTCATTGACTGGCCCGAAGTATTTTCGCTTTTGTTTGTTTGTTTCTCGCCGACCCTGGAAACTTTGTCTCATATTGTATTACGTCAGGATGTTTTGATTGTTACGATGTTGTTGTCTTCATAGCCGACCCCGAGCTGTTTTCGTCTTTTGCTTTTTTTCGTTTGCCACTGACGGGGTATTTTTTTCACTGACCTCGCCGGTTTTTCGCGTTTTTCTTTGCTGTCTTTGTTGTCTGGTCCAGGATATTTTTGAAGCGGCGGATATTATGTCCAAGCTCCAAAAAGAGTCCAGCGATGGAGGTGAAAAAAACGTCTCGTAGTACCAGCTCTTACAGTTCATGCATGCCCCGTGGCTTGGTTAGATCGGTGAAGGGTTTCATACGGCTGAGGCTTTTTTTGTTTTCGTTGGGCTCGAACGCTTGTTTTGATTCAAGTTGTGCATGCCCTGCGGCTCGGTTACATCCCTTAGGAACTGCGAAGTATGTTCTAAACCCGAGTGGTTTGTCACCCCCCCCAAAAAACGTTTATGCAGTTATAGAGGGGTTAGGTTGGTTTAGTTTTTTTTTTGCTGCAAAGGAGGCGATTTGGTTTTGTCTGCCCGGATGTAACTGTCACGCTACCACAACTATGCGATACGATTGCATCACAAGTGGGTATAGAGACCTCTTTGTGTTTGATAAAACAGTGGAACATACTCCTGTCATGAGGGTTTTCCTGAGGTACCGGCCACAGCTAGGATGCTCGGTTGTGGAACGATGCAACGAGGGATGTCATGATGAGACCCCCGGTTGTGGCATGATGCAAACGAGGGATGCCAGTGGTGTTCGGTGGGATAATGGGTTTCATAGTTGGGAAGGCTTTTCCCCAGTTTTTGGGTGAGATGTAACTGTCGCGGCTATGTACGCACGAGTATGGACCCGTTTGGGAATTTTCAGAGGAAGGTAACGGGACTGGGTTTGATGGTTAGAAGGCGTTTTCCCTTTTTTGGCTCAGATGTAACGGTCGCGACTAGTATGAACTGTGAACCCCCTTTGAGACTTTTTTTTAGAGGAGAAAATGTCGGAAATTTGGTGACGGTTACAACTAGCTTGAGGCAAACGAAGCTGCCCGGGCCGTAAGGGGATGTGTCCGAATTGGCAGCGTATACATAAAAGATACACACCGACAGATAACATCAGATCAGATCCCCCGTAGATGGGCTACGGTATAGATGACCTACCTATGGTTGAGGTGCACCAGCTTTTTTTTGCGTAGGCTCGTCGTTTCAGGAGCTCGATGCCCCACCCCCCAATTTTTTACCAGGTACCAGGTATGTTGTTTTTGGCGAAACTGAAAAAGGGCAAGCCGATTTGACCAAAACCGCCCTTCCTTAGCGTCGGGGTGTAAACCAGTGTGTTGTTGATTTTTTTACAAAATGGCATTCCCACGATTGTGGGTTATTATATGTAAGAGGAGTCGCGTCGCTCAGAAAAAAAAAAGCCGAAAAATGCGTCATCTATCGTAGCACGCGTCCTATAGATGATCTGTGTATTGCAGGGAAGACAGATCCCTTGTCTTTTATGATCTGCATGGCCTATAGATCTTGTTGCCTGGTGGGAGCCGGATGATCTGCATAATGTATTCACGGCACGTGGTTCCTGGGTTGGATCTGTACTACGCAGATCCTGTACTACGCAGATCCTGCCAAAGATATCATGGTGTAGGATCTGGTGTAGATCAATCTACCTTAGATCGTGATATATCTGTTGGAGTTATGCTATACTGTAGTCAAGTATGACAATAGTACCCCCTTTTGGACTGTGCCCGTGTTTTGAGTGATTATTTTGCTTAGAAATTGTGCCCAATCGTGTTGCTGCCGTGGTAAAAATGGTTTGTTTTTTTCCAGGTAGAGGTGCACCGATTGTTATTATTGTTATTATTATTTTTTTTTTTCCAGCTTTTATCGTCACCCGAGGAGCCTCTATGCATCCGCCGAACAAAGGGTTTTTAATGGGACAAAAACATTTTTTTTCCCCTAAACAACAATAGCATGCCGTACTTTGTTGTAGGCGAAAAAAAAAAAAAAAAAACGCGTGCTACGATAGAGGTACACCCCTTTTTTCTCAATACTACCCCTCAATTTGGGAGCTTAAGACCTCTCTTAAGGCAAAAACTGATTTGGAGAATAATAAAACAGCAACCGGATGAAAACTTCCCATAGTCTAGGTACACAACGAAAATCACGCAAAAAAAATGACCTACTTCACCGACGATTTTGGGTCAAGAAGGCGCCGCCATTCAGGAAATTTTTTCGCCAAAAAAAGGTATACCTCTCTATCGTAGCACGCGTCAAATACAGTAGTGAAATACCGGCGATTTGGGGTTAAGGAGGCGCCGCCATTCAGAAGACTTTTTGTAGCCAAAAAGGGGTATACCTTAATACTTCATTCCGCTATCGTAGGATGCGTCCCTTTCAACAAGAGGGAGGTGGTTGGTACACGTGCTCGATCCAAAAGGTTTCGTTTCGCTACGAAGGGCTTTTGCTTGTCTGTCGTTAACTTGGGTGTATGGTATGTGTATTTTTGTTCCCGGCCCCCCTGCATTTGTTTTTGTTTTTTACCGGTAATGGCCAGAAGTCGGAGTTCCGGCGGACGTGGAGGCGTCGCTCTGGGAGTGGCAGGTGAGGGGCAGACAAATATCACCCTTTTCTTTTTTTTTCTTCTTGTTTTGATTTGGTACCAGGTACCAAACCAGGTATTATCGCTTTTGGTTTCCAGCTCAACTTGTAGAATGGTTGTAACCAATGCGGCCATATGGACGAGCCTTGATCACAGGTCTCGTCCCTTCCCCTCCCCTGTACGTGCCTTCATTTTTTATCGCGCAAGTGGTTTCAGCATTCCCACTGCTTGTCGATTTGCATCGAATTTTGCCAACTCGCGCTCTTGCGCTCCACGATATGGTGTTATATAGCACCACCCACTGAGCTACTGAGTGAAGGCCTAGTGGATAGTGCTGTTATAAATCTAACGTGCGTGTGTCGCGGGTTCGAATCTCATTAATTTCATATTTTTTTATTTTCGAGCGCTCGCGCTGGAGACCTTATGAGTAGTTATGATAATCTACTCCTAGACACTTGTCCAGAGGCGAGGGTTGCGCCCCGGGGACCTCTGTTACGAAGTCGGCGAGAACTAATTATCGAACTCGAAAACGTATATTTTGTTGGTTGTGTAGCACTACCTGAGCTACTGGGTCACGTGACTGAGTAGTTCAGTGGGTAGTGCTGTATAAACCAAATATACAGTAGCGACAAGAATAAAACGAATGCGATTTTATCAGTGGTCTCTTTCTACAAGGAGACCCCCTTTTTTTTCGTACAGCTGCTGTTTTTGTATTTTTGCTAGATTATGGTATTCATGAAGGCGGCCTTGAGGGATTTTCCTCCAAGCTTTGTACTGCGCGGTGTTTTTTCACCTTCATGGGTGTAGGCGTGAAACTGCGGTGGTGATGTCCCGCGGTAAATCCGCGAGCTAAAAAAAATATGTCACGTGGACGATCGATATCTCTTTCCGCCCCACCAGCTCAAAGATGAAAATCTCAAATTTCCTTGTCAAACGCTCCCCATAAACAGCAAATACTACGACAAACGCCAATGTGTTGTTGCTGCTGCTATTGATACCAACCTCGGGGTGATGCAGGGGACTTTCCCCGAGCTAGTATATTACCATAGGTACATTTCACGCCTACCTCTGTTCTGTGCCTGGTGCCGGTAGGTGGTAGGTTGGTGGAAAGCTAACGCGCGCTGCAGCTGTTTTGGTGCCGTGTTGTTGCAATCGTGTACCATTCACTTTGGCGACATTAGGGCCTGTCCTCCAGACCGGATTGTGGTATGCTCGTGCTGGGGAAGAGACGCGAACACGCTGTGATTTGTTGGGTTTGGGACATCTACACACTATCCTGCTGTTTTATTTTTTTGCGGTTTGCCATTTTATGTCGTACACCTCACGCTGCTTGCTGTAGGGGACTTTCCTCCAGCTGGAGTTGGACGCGGATGGCGCCATGGAGGCGTATGAGCGGTGTGAGGCTAGGCTGAAGGCGGAGGGGAGGGAACCCAAGGCGGACGTTCTGATAAAGATGGCATGGGTGCACATCGACAAGGAGGCCACGGAAAAGGTTAGTAGAGGAAGGGGTCGAAGGGGAGGGAGGGGGGGGGGTAGTATTTGTGTTTTTAATGCTAGTAGTGGGATAGTGGTAGTGTAGAAATGGTGGTGGTGGTGGTAGCAGTAGCAGTAGCAGCAGCAGTAGCTAGTAGAAGTAGTTAGTAGTAGCACTGGTAGTAATAGTAGTTGTAATTGTAGTAGTAGTAATAGTGGTCATAGTATTTGTAGCAGCAGAGTATTTTAGTGGTACCATTGGCAGTAGCTGTAATACCATCAGTGTAAATCGCTCGCGTCGGCTCGATTTGAAAAGCACCAACACCATCGCTTTTTGATAGCCTTCCAACCGCCCCCGCCCCCCGTCCCTCTCCGCCTCCACCCCTCGAACGATACCGCCGCCCCGTGTGTCTGTTTCCTTGTTTGGCGATGCTCCCCGCTGCGTGTTATATGGTGTCTTGTCCCAAAAAAATGTTGGTCTGGCGATACTTGAATCATCGCAGGCTAAGGCGGTATTCGACCGCGCCATCAGCCTCTACCCCGACTATGGATCAATTTACGCGCACAGGGCAAGGGTAAGTAGGCGGTGGGCAGGAGGGGGAAGGGGAGTTTTGGTGGAGCGGGGGGAGGGGGGGGGGGGGGAGGGGGAAGGTGGGAGGGAGCAGAGAGGGAAGGAGGAGGAGGCAGGAGGAAGGGGGTAGGGAGGACATGGGGGGAGGCGGAGTGTATCGCGTCTTTGTTTTTCTTTCATTTTGTACGGTGCCTGGTAGTTGTGTTGTTCTTCGGTTAATTCATTAATTTTTTTTGTTATTTTTATATATACCGGTATGCCGTCATGTTTTATACCAGGTGCGAGGTTGTTTGTATCGTACAAATCACTTCATGAAGCACTTGTTAGTTTGCTTACTTTCTCATGATACATACTGTCCGTGTGTCGCCGTTCTTGTGCGTGTGTGTGTTTTTTTTTGTGTTGGTATTTTGTTTTCAGCTGCGCGAGGGGAGCGACGGCGATGCCGCGGTAGTTGCTCTCCTGGAGAAGGCTCTCGACCTTAGCCCAAAGGACGTCTATGCGCGTGAGCAGCTGTGCAAGCTGTACGAGGAAGTGAGTATTTTGGGGGAGCAGGGAGGCTTTTTTTTGGGGGGGGGTGGGGGATGGAAATATAAGATTGGGGGGGGAAGGAGGGGGGTACTCGTTTGTTGATAAGCCTTACCAGAGTAGCCATTTGACAATTGACTACGCATTCCTGTCGAGATGGAGCGCCGTTCCTACTCTTAATAGAGACGCCTCCAACATATAGGGTTTGTACCAACCTGGCAGGCATTGAGGGTACCAAGTGCGAAGGGGGGGGGGGGAGGGTAGCATCGACTCGTCGTGGAAAAGGGAGGGGGATATGCAATGTAGCTTCGACTCGTCTCGACGGGAATATTGGGGGGTTGGTATGTGGGGGAGGGGAGGGGGGGGGGGGTGATCAAGATGCACGCAGGGTGTGTGTGAACGTCTGTCACCGCTGGCTTTTTCCCCCTTGGGCTTGGCTATGAAGCGCTATTTACTGTTTGCTCTACTCTGCTCTGGCTCTACTCTGGTGGGTCTACTCCGCGCTACCCTTGTTTTACTTTACCCTACTCTACCTTGCTTTACTGTATGTACCCTTACTCTGCTCTTACTCATCTATCTACGTTACTCTACTCTACCCTTACCCTACTCTACGTTACTCCAACCCTTACTCTACTCTACCCTTACTCTACTCTACCCTTACTCTACTCTACCCTTACCCTACTCTACCCTTACTCTACTCACTCACTTACCCCACACTACGTTACTCTACTCTAACCTTACTCCACCCTTACTCATCTCGATTTTTTAGTAGTGTGTCTGTCAAGGGTTTTTGCGTCTCTCCTTTTTTCCCACTCGACCCTACTCTGCCTGACTCTACTCTACCCTTCCCCTTCTCTTACTCATCTCTTTTTTAGTAGTGTGTTTGTCTATGGTCTGAGCGTGCTCATAGGCTTATGGCTGTTTAGGTATTGCTATACAGATATGACGTATCCGTGCGCAGTAGGGGTCTCCATTAAGGCGGCGGTGTGCAGAGACAGAGCAATATGACTGCCTTGTAGAGGGAAGCCGCCGTGTTTATGCCAGGTGATGAGTGCGATTCCCCAGTGGCGCCAAGCGATTTTGCCCACCTTACTGAGGGATACCGCCTTACTCAGATCACCTCATTGGGGGACCCCTAGTCGCGCCAAGCGATTTTGACCGCCTTGTATCGGGATGTCACCTTACTCAGACGGCACTATTGGGAGACCCCCACTGTCGTCATGGTGGTCGTGTGCAGAGAGAGCAATATGACCGCGTTATAGAGGGAAGCCACCTTATTTGTTCCAGGTTATGAGTGCAATTCCCCAGTGGCGCCGAGCGATTTTGACCGCCTTGCATCGGGATCCCGCCTCACTCAGACCGCACTATTGAGAGACCCCTACTGTCGTAGTGGTGGTCGTGTGCAGAGAGAGCAATATGACCGCCTTATAGAGGGAAGCCGCATTATTTTCCCAGGTTATGAGTGCAATTCCCCAGTGGCGCCAAGCGATTTTGACCGCCTTGTATAGGGATCCCGCCTTGCGCAGACCGCACTATTGGGGAACCTCCCTACTGTGACTAGTTTCTGCGTGGTATTATATGTCCATGATTTGTTTTCGATTGTTGGGCAAGATCAACAATTGTGCTTTGCGTTTTGTGTCCTTGGTTGTTGTGCGGGTGTCTGCGAGTATATGATGTGTGTAAATAGCTCATGTGTGCGCGTGTTTTATGTTTCATTCATCTCCCATCGCAGGACGAGTGAGATATATATACATATGTATATATTTTAAAAATAGAAATACTCCAGCTGTGAGATCGAACATTTTGTTAGAAACTCATCTTTGCAAGCTGTGTGTGATACTCCGATCGCGCTATATATGTATCATGTTTGTGTTTTTGGGTATGCGTATGACTAGCCGGTCGCCCCGGTGGTCTCGTGGTTACCTTCGAATGTGGCTAAAGTTGGTTATGGGGTTCATTCAAATCCCGCGTGGGTCGGACTTTTGAGTTTATCTGCAAAAATGAATAAAAGAAGGGAGTCGACTGCTGAGAGCGCCTGCCAGCGTGGGGAGGCCTTATTCGTGCGAGTCGACGAGGGAAGAAAGGAGCTGAAGTCTTGTCGAGATAAAAACGAAGGCGCGTACCGTAGCGGGGAGGGGGGAGAAGAGCCTGTTTAGTGAGCCCGCGTCTGCATTGCGACTAGGGAGGGGGAATGCAGAAATAAAAAGCGCGAAGGTAATAGATGAGATGAGCAACAACAAAAACACGAGGACGATTAATAATTTGTTAAGTTGTGCACACGTCCATGATTTGTTTGTGCGTTTTTGTGCTTCCAGGCGGGAGCGATCGACACGGCGCTTGCGGCAGCCCAAAAAGGCATCGCCGACAACCCTGACTCGGAGGCCCTCCTAACTCTCACGGTATGGCCGGGGGGTGGGGTGGGAGAGGGGGTGGGCGGAGGGGAAAGGGAGTGGGGGGGGCGGGGGGGGGTGGAAGGGGTGGAGGGGGAGAGGGAGGGCGGGTGGGGGGGGGGGGGGGGGGTGAACCGGTGGGTCCGTGGATGGGGGTAGGACAGAAAAAAAGCTTGGAGAGGGGGTGAGGTGACGAAAATGATGTGGGAGGGTCAACAAGGGGTCGAGAGGAAAGGTGAAAAGGGTGGGTTGGGCGGGGGGCGGGGGCGGGGGGCATGAATCGTTTCTACTAGTGAATCATGCGGCTTGTGTTTCGTGAGTGTGTACGTTGTTATACCTGCGCTAATCCTTGTGCCGTTGCAAAAGCGCGATCACCCCTCCGCGTTAGTCAGCGTCGACCGTCGAGTGTTGTTGCGAACGTTATCAGAATCAACAACACACAAAATGCTAACAGCACTAATACCATCAACAGTAACAACAACGGCACCACAACACCACCACAACCAACACAGCATCAACCCCAACCTCAAATAATCACTTCAACCACCTACACGCTCAAACGTAAACCCTCGTGGGACCACTTGAAATATATATATTATATTTTCTGTGTATTACACCCAGGCTGGCCTGCATTTCACCTTAGCTGTGAAGAATCAAGACATGTCCGCGGCCTCAACGATCGGCGAGCTATTCGATTTGGCCATCAAGGCCTCTCCGGCCAACGCAATCGCCTACGTCAACAAGGCCATGTTCCTGCTTCAGGTCAGTTTTCGTCGTGGTGGAGGCGGAAGGGGAAGCGGGGGAGGGGTGGCGGAGGTGGTGGTGATGGTGGTCGCGATGTTGGCGGTGGTGGTGGTCAGCAAGACAAGGTTCTTGCTTCAGGATAGTTGGGATAGTGGTGGTGGTGTTTTGTTGGTGGGGGGGGGAGGCATGTTAAGGGGGGGCGTACTCATTTGTTGTTGCTTGCCTTCGTCGTTCGACCATTGACCACGCATCCCTTTCGAGACGGAGCACCATTACTACTCCTAATAGAGATACCTCCAACATTTGGGCGCTCATTACGCTTTTTCGATATATTACATAGAAACTGTCTTCTTATCCTATCCCGTCCTGTTTCGCCGTCTGTGGCCACCACCTATCTCCTAGAATTGCGATAGTTTTCTCGTTACTCTCTGGTCTACCAAACTCTTTCACGTCACATCCGTCTAGTTTCCTCATCTCTAGCACATCCCGTTCCCCCTTGTATATTTCACATTATTTGGGGGGGCTGGGGGTTTGGGGGGGGGGGGGGGGGTGATGTTGGCGTTGGTGTTGATCAGCATTTTCCGCTGTTTTCTTTTGGCTTCGATGTGTTCTTTTAGTTATGTATCGGTCGACGCAGACGATATTTTATTTGACTCTTGTCAACTCTTAGCTCACTGTTTTGTTTTTGGTTCTGCGATGTGTTCTTGGCAAATCTATCGGTCACACGCAGGCGACGAACGGCGTACCAGTAACTCCCTGGGAAGTTTTCGTTTCTCGTCAGCATTTCGCTGTTTTTTCGCTCTGCGACGTCATCTTTGCCATCTGTGATGCCATTGTTTCCTTGCCGCTGTTTTTTTTTGTCCTGCGATGTCGTCTTTGCTATCTATCGGTGTACACAGATGATGAACGACGTGCCCGGCGCAGTCGAGGTATTGGACAAGGGAGTCAAGGCTGACCCCACGAGCGTGGTGAGTATTCGGGGAGGAGCGCGAAGGTGTTGCCGTGCTTGGGGCGAAGAGGGGGCGGGGCGTACTATCTTTTTTGCTTGCCTTGATGATTTTCAGGGCGTTTCACGGGTCATGCGGGTCGGGTCAGGAGATTTTTGAACCCTCACGGGTCGAGTCGGGTCACGTCGGGTCGGGTCACCACCTGACCCTACCTGACCCGACCCGACCCGACCCGACCCGACCCGCTAGGTTTGACCTGACCCGTGAGAAGCCCTGGTCTTGTCGACCATTGAAAACACACCCCTGTCGAGACGAAACACCGTTCATTCCTACTCCTATTAGAGACGCCTCCAACATTTGGTCACTCACTGGGTTTCTTCCGAATATTACGCAAAACGATTCTTGCTTGTCTTGTCTCCTTGCTGTTCGGCCGTTCGGTGGTCACCATCTATCTCTTAGGATAGCGACCTTTTCTCGCTACTCCAGCGGTATCTAGTCTACCGGGCTTCTCCATTTCCATTTTACTTTCGTCTGTTTTCCTCATCTCCTCCAGCGCATGGTAGAGCCTCTTGTTGCACCGGCTCAGGGCTTCTCGCGCTGCTGTATCTCCCCTGTTTGTTTTTCACCTCGTAAACGCCGTGTTGTGCTTGTTTTGTTTCGTGATATAAAGCCGCCATGGTATTGTTTGATACGCTTGTTACTCTATTAATAGCGTTTTTGAATGAGGCGACGGATAATTCCACGTATTTACTGGGTACACGTTATTTCAGGTGGTAGACGTTTATAATATTATTATAGAAAAATTAAATTCAGTCCAGGTGTGATATCGAAGATGTCTTCGAAAGTCATCTTCGCAAGCTGTGTGTGATACTCCGATCGCGCGTATTACTGGGTGTGTCCTCATTAAGGATGTAGGCCGGCGACTCCCCTTAGAGCTAGCTTGTACCATGGTCAACAGGGTGATGGCATGTAAGATACTTTTATTCCGCCGAAACTTAATGTTTGAAGACGCATAGTACTTTTTTAACAGTTTTTTTCGCATGTCGAATTTATAGATTTGTTTATTTAGGATAGTTTTATATAGTGGTATATATCCCCGCTTTAAGGTCATCCTGTTTGCGACTTCCGGGCAGATTAAGACCAGGTAAATCGGCTCGCCCTGATTTAAACCTGGGTAAGGCCGGTCTGGTTGGGTGGTTGGGTAGGAGTTGGGTAGAAAAGCATGTAGTACTGTACTAATAGTGTTGAAACCGTCGTAAGTCACAGTCCAAGGCCAACCCCACCCACGTTTATACTGCGGTATATATCCCCGCGTAAGCCCATCCTGTTTGCGACTTCCGGGTAGATTAAATTAAGACCAGGCAAATCGGCTCGTCCCGATTTAAACCTGGATAAGGCCGGTTTGGTTGAGTAGTTATTGGGTAAGAAAGCATGTAGTAATGTACTTGTAATAATAGTGTTCAAACCGTCAGACGTCACATTCCAGGGCCAGCGCCACCCACACGAAACAATTTGGTTGGAAGTATTTCTTCGTGCCATTTTTTCATGTCTTAACCTATCAATAGCTAGTTACGCGGTTTGTTTGGCCGTGGGTTAGTATTGTATTCGTTGGTTTCACGTACTAGTGGTATATTCCAACCCAAATGATTTGGAAACCGCAAACGCCCCTGGTATAAGCTAGTAGTGTGTCCCCGACCACCACAATACTACGAGATGGACCAGCCAAAAATCGGTGTGTTTGTCCCAAGGTCGTATGTTGTACACCGCGGCAAGTATGAGTGAACTATATACGCCGTTGTAACAAGCAAACCCCGCTCTCCCTCTCTCTCCCCCTCTCTCTCTCCCTCTCTCCCTCTCTCCCCCTGTACCTCTCTCCCTTTCTCCCTCTACAGAGCGCTCTGGTTCAGCTAGCAAACCTGAAGGTGATGATGGCCACTTCCATGGAGCATGGCGAGGTGGCGGTGCGGTTGCTAGAAAAGGCGGTGTCTATGTGCGTGATGAGGGAGGAGTTGGTAGAGACCCTGAGCGTGCTTGTTGCCACGGAGGGCAGGATACAGGCCGCCGTCTTGCTTGGCCGCTCCTCGCTAGCATGAGGTTTTGGTTTGCTTGGGTGTTCCAGGACTGTTCACGAGCCACGAGGTTTTCAAAATCTCACAGGTTTGGTCAGATCGGGCCGGATCGGATCGGGTCAAGTTATTACAATCTAATGGGTGGGGTCGGGTCGCCTTGGCCCGCCGTGACCCGACCCGCGAGATTGAACCTCACTCGTAAACGGCCCCAGATTTTTTTATGACTTTCAGATTGTTTTTTTTCCCTTCTATACGATTCGAATGATTATTTTTTTCAACTTTTTTGTGGAATTTCTTCCGTCAAAGTTATTTTTCGCTTACATTGTGGAAAATATTTTTCTTTCTAGCGTTATTTTCCCCTTGTATATGAGTCGAATGAATACTTGTTTTTTTTCTACTTCTTTGTCGAATTTCGAATTTCTTCCTTTTCTTTTGCGTGGGCGCACCTCGCTAGGTTGAGCTTCCCGTTTAGAAGTAAGTTTTTTGGGGGAAAACATGTTGGAATTTGTGTGGAAAAGAAATTGCAATTCGAAAAGGGTTAGGTAAAGTTCGAGGACGTTTTTACTTCTAGCCTTTTCTACATTCTGTACGAGATAAATGATTGGTACCTGGTATTTGCTTGCTTTTGTTTTCTTTCGAATTTCTTGCTTCGTTTGGAGTTTTTTTGCGTTATTGTTGGGATAGTGTCGGCTTTCTGCTTCTTTTTTTCTCGTAATTTTTAGTTTTTTCTGCGTTTTCACGCTCCTCTTTTTTTCTCTTCTTCTTATTTTGATTGTGTTACGAGTTGTATAATGTTTATTATAGTACGAAGAAATAGGTTGTAGTTTTTTCCCCCTCCCGATCTCATTTCTGCTTGGTGTGGGCAGTATGGTCGATTGGGTGGTATGTTTGATTCGTTGTTTGGGTGGTTAGTTGATTGGTTCATTGACTGGGGACTGGGGATTGATTGGCCGATTAATTGATGGATTGATAGATTACTTGATTGTTTGATTGATTGTTTGATTGGTTGAATGATTGATTGATTGATTGGTTTGTTGGTTGGTTGGTTGAGTGGCCGCTGTGTTGGTTTATTGGTTGATTGGTAGCTTGAGTGGTTGTTTTTCTTGGCGGATGGGCATTTGGCTTGTGATTGGTTTGTTGGTTGATGGGTTGCGTGATGGATTGATTGGTTGCGGGATTGATTGATTAATCGCCCGATTCATTGCTGGTTGATTGATTGCTTCGGCGCTTGATTGCATGGTTGATGGTTTGTCTCGCTTAGCGCATGGACAATTGGCTTTTGATTGAATGGTGTTGCTTTCGTGATCGATTGGTTGGTTGATCGGGAAGTTGACGCATTGATAGATTGATTGCTTAATTGTTGGTTGGTGGTTTTCCGCCTCGAGATCTGTCTGTGGTTCGGGATGTCCACGCCTTGCAATACGTCTCTGTGCTCGACATCCTTGCTCTTGATCGCGCTGAGATGTGGTGCTACTGAACGACAAAAAACGGAAGCAGGTGGATAAGGATTTGTCGCAGTATCCAGATAAGTTGCCAGTAGTTCGGGTCGCCCAGGCCTTGCACGATAACATACCGTTGCGCGATATGCGTGGTTTGGATAGCGCTGACCGAATGAAGAGGGCACTTGGTGTTGAGTTTGTTGCGGTATTCGAGTACTGTCCGCAAACCGGGTTACCCACCCTTAACAATACACCCTTGACACGTGCTACGATTGAGGGATCACTTTTAATCTGAAATGGTTTCTGAACGACGGGGCTCCTTAGCCAAAATCGTCGGAAATAGCCCATTTTTGCATTGATTATCATCGTGTACCTCGTAGGGGCCATGGGATTTTTTTTTTCATCCGGTGGCTGTTTTATTTTTCCTCAAATCAGGTTTTGGGAGAGGTCTTAAGCTCCCAAATCAAGTAGTATTAGAAAAAATGTGGTGCACCTCTATCGTAGCACGCGTCCCTTGTGACCAGACAATGCTTAAGGATAACGTTGACCGGGACGGGGTGGGAATTCCCCCCCCCCCCCCCAGCAACACTACCCACGGGTTTCCACTAGTTCGGGTCATCCGTGCCGTAGAAGACAAGACATCCTAATGAGAAATCCTGGTGTAGGATTGGAGTGGCCGAGCGAGGGTGGCGTTCTTCGGATATAGTCGCGATATTCGTCAACTGTTTGCGAATCGAGTTGTCCACGCCCCTCAAAATATACCCTCACGAGAGATGTTTGCGTGGGATAATGTAGACTGGGCGCCGGGGTTGGAGTTGCGCTTGTCACAACAGCAGTAGCATCCGCGCACGAGCTGCCAGAGCAGTTCGGGTCATCGGGGCCTTGCAAGATAACATGCCCTTATAGGATACCGTCGTTTTAGGATGGAGGAGGTGGCGAGCGACGGAGTGGTGGTTTTGGGTTTGTCGGGCAGTGTTCGCGGACAGCTGCTAGGGGTGTTCGGGTTGCCGTTATAATGCACACGTCGTACACCAAGAACGCGGCTTGCACGGTATAGCCGTGTGCCGTGAGTGGTGTACGTAATCGTGTGTCAGGCGTGCTGCTTGGTATACGTAGCAGTGTGCGACGCGTGCCTGGGCGGATGGATGGTTCCACCCTCTGGCTGAATGTACGCCAGGTTCACATCTATACGAGGTGTGGATGAGCGGGGAGGAACAGGGAGAGCGAGGGGCAGGGGGGGAGGGGCAGGAGGACGGAGGGGGCAGGGAGCGGGGGGGGGGAGGGGGGAGGGGGGGGGGGGGGGGGGGGCAGAAAACAGAATGAAAAGACAATCGACCCACCACAGGGCGTCACGCACCATGTGCATGAATAATTTACTGCACCTTTTGTACCCGTTTTGCCCCGCCGCGGAGAAAAATAAGAATCTATACGCGGAGGCATTATTATTGAAACAACTAAGCTGTGCATTCGATATTGTTGGCTACCAACATGACTTACCGACGGCACGAAAAAAAACAGTACGCTGTTGTTGATTTTAGAGTGGTTATTGTGGAAGAAATGAGGAAATCAAGCATCCTCTCTTGTAGACTAAAGCAGTACGCACTCTCCGCGGTCCCGACGTCGCCTTGTGTTGCTCCGCCCCTAATGGCATTGCGAGTTCCTTCGGGCAGACGCCCCAAGGCACTACGTACACGGTACCGGTGGTACATAGTTATGGCTATTGACTTGCATTTACATGCTTTGATTTTGATTGTTTTGAGCAATATGGCAAGTACATACTATACTGTACTGTACTGTACTGTACTGTGCTGCGCTGTACTGTATTGTACTGTACTGTACTCACTGTATTGTACTTACTGTATTGTACTGCACTGCACTGCACAGTATTGCATACTGTACTGTACCGTATTGTACTGTACCGATTGTACTGTACTGTACTGTACTGTGCTGCACTGTACTGTACTGCACTGTACTGTACTGTACTATACTGTACTGTACTGTACTGTACTATACTGTACTGTACTGTACTGTACTGTACTGTACTGTACTGTACTGTACTGTACTGTACTGTACTGTACTGTACTGTACTGTACTGTACCGTACTGTACTGTACTGTACTGTACTGTACTGTAGTGTCACGTTTGGACCGAGGCTACGGTGGGGCGGGTGTCACTTTTGGGGGTCTTTCTTTGCAATGGCGCTCTTAAAGCTTTCGTGCTGTTTACTTTTGCGATATCAATCCGGAATAAAATGGTGAGCTACGCGGCGCCGAAAACATCTCCGCTAGAGTATTTTTGTCGTGTGAGGTGCAGAATCGCTTGTGCTATTAATAGCGTTAGTTAGTTCGTTAGTTCAACACCCAGTGTTTAATAGTAGTGAAAATTGGGGTATATCGTAACATCGTCATAGCATGTCATAACATCATAGCACATCATCATAACATCATCACAACAGCACCGTAACATCACCATAACATCATCATAACATCATCATATATATCACAACAACAGCATCATAACATCTCATCACAGCAACATCATAGCATCCCCCCTACTAGTACCGCACCCTTGGTTTTTCAGGCGAACACGTATTCGACGTTTACAACGGCAGGGGTGCTACACGACAGCACCTTTCGTTCTGAGGCTGTTCGTTATTGAGGAGCTCCATTATGTAAAGTTATAGGTGGGGACACAGAGTGCCCCCTGCAGGTCTGCCAATTGAGCAGATCTTCGGAGAGTACTCACTTTTTTTTTCCTTCGTAGAGACGTAGCTTTATTCGACTCCACCAGAGCCCCGGATAGCTTCTGGGATCGGAGGCACGTGTCTCCGATCTACTTCCTAACTTTCCCGAATATAAAACGCCAACCTTATCATACGAAACCCATCCAAATGGTCTCAAATTCGGATAATTACAGGTCTTTCGAGGCCGTATCTTAACACTAGCCCACCCTGATAAGTCGCATATGCAGAATTATGGGAGATTCGGGGAAACTCCGGTTCTACGAACTAGACCGTGAGTCGAAGATGCGGCTCCTCAAAACCCACTCCCACACCTCTATCCGTCTGGCTATGGAGCCAGGAACACGCAAAGAAAAGCAGTTGAAAGAAACGCAGACCAGAAAACAAGGCAAAAGTCACCCATCAAAAACCTGCCGCGTGTCGCCGGTGTGGCGGGGAGGGCAGGAAAGGCTCTTCGGCAAACCAACCACAGATAAGGTACTATGGCGAGGCGAGCCCTCGTCGATATAGAGGGGAACACAGGCGCTGACACAAGGGAGAAGTTTTGCGAAAAACCTCCTGCGGGCCATCGGCAAGGCGGGGGGTTAGACGAGGAAACGACAAATACCCGGGATGGAAGGTGGCAACACCTACAGCCCCGCGAGCGGGGAAGTGTTTAGTCGAGAAAAACAAAGTAGAACAAATACAACACACAAAAGATATAAGATGACACACAGACCCGTACATAGCCCTTTACCACGTTACGCGCGAACAGGGTACCCTGGTCGCCCCCCGGCTCTGGGCTGAGGAGGGCTTCGGCAGGGCGGAATTGAACAATGACGAAAAGGCGACAGCCCTGCACCTCAGATAGCGGCGTTTTACCCGAACCCTGACCCGGCACTGAGCACGGGGTTCGGCAGGATAGAAAGAAAAAATAATGAAAGAACCGCCCCAAAATCCGACAAAGGCCCTCAGGACAATACGAACAACCCAAAGACAAAGACTCAACACTCATAACCCCAAAATTGAAGAACTATCGAGGAGCGGTGGCGGCGTGAAAGTCAACCAGCCACGGCCGCGCCTCGAGATTCGTCTACGTTACGTTGGATTCCCCGAGGAATTGAAGAACTATCGAGGAGCGGTGGCGGCGTGGAAGCCAACTAGCCATGGCCGCGCCTCGAGATTCGTCTACGTTACGTTGCATTCTCCGAGGAAACGCACTGGCGATGTGAACTTGCAAGCACCAAGAGCCTCGTACGGCTCCCGTCAAAGTTGTGTAGCGCGCCGGGGAAAGAGAAAGTTTAATCGGTCCCGGGTCGTCCAGAAAGCGGACCAGGTATACCTTGTTCTCGGTAGTGCCCGCGCTGATTATTCCAAGCCACTATAACCCATCGTCTCTTTTGTACCAAAAGTGGGCTCCCTTAGGGAGTACCGTGTCGTGGTAGCGACGGAGCCAATCGGCGCGGGGAACACAGCCGTAGCCCGGCGCTAGGAAACGTTCCCCGTTGTTGCGGGAGAGCTCACGCTGTGCCGCCCCGATCCGCATTCGGCGGTAGAGGCGGTTGGTTTGGCGGTGCTGGTCCGGGGTTCCGGCCCAATATCGCAAGATGTGGGAGAGTCCCGCCCAATGCTTCTTGTATAGCACCGCGATGATGCCACCTTGCCCCCGTACCGACTGATGACCAGTGATCTACTCCACCTCCAGCCGTTGTAGGGGAGTCGAAACGTCGTCTTGAGTGACGTTGTACGGCGGGGACTTCTTGGAAAATTGTTGAGCACGTACTGCGTCAGCCCCGCCGGTAGGTATGTGGGCATATCCCCGCTGTCGTGGGGGTTGACACAGGGTTTGCAGCGCTCGATGGTCACACGCCGACGAGCGTCCGAACCGGGCAGGTCGGAAGGAAGATCCAAATAAAGGAGGTTGCTCCCGAGCGGCGAACCGTCCGGGGTCTCGGCGGCGGAGCAGGGACCGACTGCCACGACTTTGTACGGGCCCATCCAGCTAAGCGCGAGTTTGGCCTGGAGTACCTTGGCGTCGGCGTTCGCCTTCACACCCTGGCGGATGGTAGAGGCAGAATTGTACACCCATGCCCAACCACCGGTAGCGAGGTTAGGTGCTGAACGCAGCGCACCGGCGAGGGCGGAGTTTTTGCGGTAAACACGGGAAACGGTGAGGGCGTGGTGTGCGCGGACAAAGTCGTTCGCGCGCTTTTGCCGGTCGATGGCCAAGTCGCAATAGGCCAGGTGGTCACGGACCAGACTCTGGTGTCCCACGACACCAGTGCGGTCGAAAACCGTCACGGGCAGCCGTGGGAGTCTGCCCATGTGGACCTCGTTGGGCGCTAGACCCGTCGCCGCGCTAACGGAATTGTTGTAAGCGAAGTTTACGTGGGGCAGATGCAAGTCCCAATCGTCTTGTTGCTCGTTGATGGCCATAGCCAGCATTTGGGCCATAGTGTGGTTTACCCGCTCAACGCCCCCGTTACAGTTGGGATGATAGGAGCTTGTAGCAAGCTTGTGCACACCCAACAGCTGGTATACAGCTTGTGAAAGTTTGGAGCAGAACTGCGGTCCGTTGTCCGAACGTATGGTGCGCGGGCACCCCCACAAGGGGGTGTATTGGTTCTCCAGGATATTGGCTTTACCCTCCGCGGTGAACACAGCGGCAGTGACGGGGAACATGTCTGCCCGACGACTGAAGCGATCGGTGAACAGCAGGATGTAGGTGTTGCCTCGTGGTGTGACCGGCAGGGGGCCGAAGTAGTCAACACTGACGGCGATACCTGGACCTTCCGGCAAAGGCATTGTGATGATGGGCCAGCGGACAGTCAGCCGTGGGGTTTTCCGCGCCTGGCACTTCAAGCAGTGGCGAAGCCACCACCGGGTGCACACATTCATGCCAATCCACCAATGAAAACGCTCCAGCATGCGCAACGTGCGCGTGGTGCCAAGGTGACAAGAGGCCGTCGAGTGACAAGCTTGCATGGTCCAAGAGAGCATGAGCAGGGGAACGTAGATGCGAACTGGCTCGTCGTTTAGCAGGCAAGCAACTCGCCCCACAGGGTTGGGTTTGTCAGACCTTGTTGGCGGCAGTGTCGGGTTACGGACGAGTAGGATGATGTCGTCGTCGGTTGTATGTAGTCGATCCTTATCCGCCAACTCCTTGACCGATGGCCGGCCGATAGAAACGTAACGCATCATGGCGTGGCACGTCGGCTCAGCGTGCTGCTCTCGCTTCCAATCGTCATGTGAATAACGCGCGACGGAATCAGCAAACCGCAATTCAGCAGCGTTGCCGAGGACGTCCGACCTTGTGTATGCGATCGGTGTGTCACCAGGAGAAGGCGTGAGCCGTAAGAGAGGAGTTCCCATATAGGCTCTGCGTGGTCGCGGTCGGACGATAGTGTCACCGTGCGGACCGGCGAGTCGACAAGATCAGAGGTCGTGGCGGAGGGTGGAGCCGGCCGCGGCCGTGGGACTCGCGGCGGGGTTGTACGTCGTCTGGAAGATGGCAAGATGGCCGAGGGGCCCCGCCGGGCCCGAACCCATAATCTACAGCGGGGGTGCATTACCCGTTGCCGTCGCTGTTCGTCGGCGCGTCGTCGACGACGGAGGGGCTGGAACGCCAAGCAAGGCGGAGACAGACACAGTCGAACCGGTGGTCGCGGTGGGGGCCGTCTCCTGTGTAGAACTCCGGGATAGGTCAAGTCGGCTGTGCGCTGGGCGTCGCTGCAGCTAGGACTTTTGCGGAGCCCGTGCCGCCCTCGATGGATATGGCAAAAACCGAAGCGACAACGGTGTCAGCGGCAGGCGAAATCGACCCGCGGCCGGTACAGCCTTCGGTAGTGGCGACGGAGGCAGAAACACGAGCGACGAATCTCCCCGGGGGAGCAGAAAGGCCATCAACCCTTGTACGTGGCTCGTGTGTGCAAAACTCGTGAAATGCTGTAGAGGTGACAGGGAGCCCACCCAAGGCAGCATGTTCAGTGCAGGGCACGAGCCCACCCCAGACAGTGCTTTCGGCGAGGGGTTCAAGTCCACCTAAAGCTGTGCTTTCGGTGTGGGGCACGAGCCCACTCAAGACAGTGCTTTCGGCGAGGGCGCGCCAAACGAAAAATCCCAAACATTCCACGAGCACCACCTGTTCCTTCCCAGGTAGGATCACAAGGAAGGAGCCCCGACATGAGCTCCTAGAGCACGGTGCCCGTAGTCCAAGGGGGTCCCGCAAACGGGGGTCTGGCTCCGACAGCAAAGGTGTATGCTGGTCGATGGGCTCTCTCAGCAAGCGAAGTCCCCGTCGATGGTCATTCGAAGGGCTGATTCCAGTATGCTTGTCCGTGGCGTGTCGAGCATATGCCTCAGAACTCCGAACCGCAAATAAAGTACAGGTCGACGGCCGATCTTGGGGCTTGTGCTGGCAACTTGCGGAGATGTGCTGTGCAACATGCTGGCAGAGCGCGGAGCAAACAAGCCTGATGGGTGGGGCTTGGGCAGTTCCGCTACGGAGTGGCTTATATTGCCAGCTGGCGGGGAACTGATGCGACCAAAAGCCGGGACGAGGAGTGTGCTCCGAATAGCAGTGTCGTCCGCACGTAGTTGGAAGGTGTCGTCCGTGTGGTACGTGCCCGACGACCAACAGGAAGGCCCCTGCCATCTCACTGCTGTTGTGGTCGCCGTTGTAGGAAGAAGGGCGCTCACTCCATTGAGAAGCCACCCGAGAAGGAACAGGGGTTGTGGGCTCGTTGGAAAGCGAAAGAAAAATCGCTACAAGTACGAAAACAAAATCGGAGAGATTGGAGGAACGCTGCCACAATAGCAAGTTAAGCTCGTCGACGCCATTTGTAAAGTAATAGGTGGGGACACAGAGTGCCCCCTGCAGGTCTGCCAATTGAGCAGGTCCTCGGAGAGTACTCACTTTCTTTTCCTTCATAGAGACGTTGCTTTATTCGATTCCACCAGAGCCCCGGATAGCCTCTGGGATCGGAGGCACGTGCCTCCGATCTAGTTCCTAACTTTCCCGAGTATAAACGCCAACCTTATCATACGAAACCCATCCAAATGATATTAAATTCGGATAATCACAGGTCTTTCGAGGCCGTATCTTAACAATTAAGTATTAGAACCTCACCCGTCTACTGCAGTAGAAAGCAATCAAGACACTGTTGGGTAAACAATCGACCCCCTATGAATTTATCGAACTCAGCAGCTGACGTGTTTCATACCTGTACAAGATTTATGCTTGTTTTTAACATATTGCGAAAATAAAGTTTGCGTTTTCCCACGAATTTTGGTTAAGGAGCCCGCCATCGCTCATCATGGAAAATATTTCCGCCTCAAAAACGTGCTACCCTCTACCCGTACCGTAGCGCCGAAAGTTTCACCGTTTTTTTCTTCTAGGCGTAGCTGCTGTCTCCCGTGTGCGTATAGAATTTGAAAAGGTCGTAGAATGGCCGTCCCAGCTATTCGGTAGTAGTAGTAGTAGTAGTAGTAGTAGTACTAGTACTAGTAGTAGTAGTAGTAGTACTAGTACTAGTAGTAGTAGTAGTAGTAGTAGTAGTAGCAGTAGTAGTAGTAATAGTAGTAGTAGTAGTAGTAGTAGTAGTAGTAGTAGCAGCAGCAGTAGTAGTAGTAATAGCAGCAGCAGCGGCAGCAGCAGCAGCAGCAGTCTTAGTTGTAGTAGTAGCAGCAGTAGTAGTGGTTACCATTGGAGCGTATCGCTGTCGGCTTTCATGCTTATGAATATGTTGTACCCATGATCGCAGCCAAAAGATAATATCTTCTGGTTGCGCGTACGAGTGCAACTGTGCATACTACATAGCTCAAAGCAGAAGTGTGCGGAACAACATCACACCCTGATGTCTGTGTTAAGATACGGCCTCGAAAGGCCCGTGATTATATGAATTTGAGATCATTTGGATGGGTTTCGTATGATAAGGTAGGCGTTTTATATTCGGGAAACTTAGGAAGTAGATCGGAGACACGTGCCTCCGATCTCAGAAGCTATCCCAGGCTCTGGTGGAAACGAATAAAGCTACATCTCTACGAAAGAAAGAAAAGTGAGTACTCTCCGAGGACCTGCTCAATTGGCAGACCTGCAGGGGGCACTCTGTGCCTCCCACCTTTAATTTAACATGTGGCATCGACGGCAGGACTCGAACCTGCGCGTGAAATCACAATGGGTTCCGAATCCATGCGGGAGGAAGTTGACGAGCCGTCCCACGCTGAACGTTCCTCTCGCGCCATTCCTCAGCCCAGAGCCGGGGGGCGACCAGGGTACCCTGTTCGCGCGTAACGTGGTACAGGGCTATGTACGGGTCTGTGTGTCATCTTATATCTTTTGTGTGTTGTATTTGTTCTACTTTGTATTTTTTCGTCTAAACACATCCCCCCTAGCGGGGCTGTAAGTGTTGCCATCTTCCATCCCGGGTACTTGTCGTTTCCTCGTCTAACCCCCCGCCTTGCCGATGGCCCGCGGGAGGTTTTGCGCATGAGTTCTCCTTTCTATTTGCGTCTGTGTTCCCCTCTATATCGACGAGGGCTCGCCTTACCATAGTACCTTTTCTGCGGTTGGTTTGCCGTAGAGCCTTCTCTGCCCCCCCCCGCCACACCGGCGTCACACGGCAGGTTCTTGATGGGTGACTTTCGCCTTGTTGTAGGGTCTGTGTTTCTTTCAACTGCTTTTCTTCGCGTGCTCCTGGCTCCATAGCCAGACGGTTAGAGGTGTGGGAGTGGGTTCTGAGGAGCCGCATCTTCGACTCATGGTCTAGTTCGTAGAAGCGGAGTTTCCCTGAACCTCCCATATTTCTGCATATGCGACTCATCAGGGTGGGCTAGTGTTAAGATACGGCCTCGAAGGGCCTGCAATTATCCGAATTTGAGATCATTTTTATGGGTTTCGTATGATAAGGTTGGCGTTTTATATTCGGGAAAGTTAGGAAGTAGATCGGAGACACGTGCCTCCGATTTCAGAAGCTATCCGGGGCTCTGGTGGAAACGAATAAAGCTACATCTCTACGAAGGAAAGAAAAGTGAGTACTCTCCGAGCACCTGCTCAATTGGCAGACCTGCAGGGGGCAATCTGTGTCCCCACCTTTAAGTTAACACCTGGTACACTAACAGCTACTGGTATATTATAAAAGTTGAAAATGCACTCCAGCTGTGAGATCGAATATTTTGTCGAAACTCATCTTTGCAAGCTGTGTGTGATACTCCGATCGCGCGTATTACGGGTTGTGTGCACTCATTAAGGATATATATATATACTTTATATATTTCCACGCACAAATTGACCTGCCCCACCCGTCCCCTCCCCCCCCTCCCCCCCTCCCGCCCCCTTTTGATCAAAATCAGGCCCCCACTTCCTCCCACGTCCTTAAAAACTCCGCCCTCCCCTCACCGGATATTCGACTTACAGGATTCACTTGATAAACTGATGCATTTCCTTCCACAGCTGTCAGATTTTGTCCCCCTCAGAAACGGGTTTTATAGTTTCCGCGCACAGACTGCCTAACATCTCCCTGTTGACCCTGATAGCTACACTGAAGTTGCAAGGGGAGTCGCCGACCTATATCCTTAGTCTAATGAGGACACACAACCCGTAATACGCGCGATCGGAGTATCACACACACCTTGCAAAGATGAGTTTCGACAAAATATTCGATCTCACAGCTGGAGTGCACTTTAATTTTTATAGTATATATATATACCAGTACGTACCAGGTATGTACAAAAATTACACCAACAAGACCATCTGACCACTGCTACTGCTGCAGAAGTGCACAGAAGGTCTATCGAGCCCTTCTCTGTGTCTCCACGTACGTACGTATTATACGAGTAGAGTGTGGAAGGTTCCCCTCTCCTTGTGACTACGTTCTGCCACGCGAGGGAGCAAAACACGTGCCCTCGGGGTTGCTAGCGGGCCGAAACACTGCCACTACGAGTACGAACGCTGGGGAGCTCCCTGGCCTCGAAGTTTTGACGAATGTGAAAGTTGGGACCTTCCTAAGGAAGGCGCAGCACTTACACCAATCATACAAATCATACAAATCACACAACTCAAACGTATGGGGCCAGCATGTTTTGAGGTTCAAAATAGTGCGCTACGTGTAAGAATGTGGATATTCCCCGCATACGAAGGCCCGGTGGTTCTTCTAATGGCTTCGCTCTGGGGCAGATTAGGTCTCCATGTGATGTTCCGCTTGTGGTCGACGCTGGGTCGGCGCTGAAGAGCGAGGGGGATATTCGCGTGCCTACGATGGCCTCGCGGACTCCACAGATTTACTGACTGGCGGTAGATTTAAATTCGTCCAATTTCAATTCAAGTGGCGCTGTATAATCAGTCTGTGTCATTTGTCAATTGCAGGAGGAAGGGGCAGACGAGGCAGAGGGAAGCTATAATCTCAGCAGTAGCAGCGGCTGTAGGGAAGCGTCTCTGGGAACCGCGTGCAGAAGAACTCCTCTGGACGCTATAAGCAATGTTCCCGCCAAAGGGCTGGGAAAGGGCTACCCTGCTTACTAGACTACGTGTAGTCTAGACGTGATAAACAAATTATATTGCCCCGTGGGGTGGACCAGGAAGAATTATTGCCAGGTGTGTGATCAGGAATGAGTGGGGTGTGGCTGTCTAGAGCAGGGTGGGCAACCGCGAGCTTCGCAAACACAGCAACCGCAACAGCATACCTTTAGCTTTGCTCTGAGATCGTCCGATCGTCTTGATTAGTAAGGCAAAAAAAACGCAGTTGGTACAATGTGGAACTCCCATGTGATAAGATGTAACGTCTTTTGGCTCATGTTGTATGCTGTCACACTCCTCTGTCGTCGATGCGAACAACATATCATAGGTCCTCGGCGATGATGCTTTGGTTTTCGTGGTAGATGTTCGCGAGTAGCACGCTAGAGCTTGACCACATTGTGTGGTGCCATCTACATCGAACACCTCTAGGATACCACACAAATGCTGAGCTGCGGAGAATCTCGTTTGTAGGATCCTCCTGGATACTACAACAGTAGTCGCAGCGGGCTTCGGGTGACCACGCAGCGCAGGAGCAGCGCATGTTCTGAGCTGGAGAGATCCGAGAGCCTCAGCTGTACTAGCATCAGCACTGGAACCAGCACCAGCACCAGCACCAGCACCAGCACCAGCACCAGCACCAGCACCAGCACCAGCACCAGGGCCGGCGGGCACCAGTACCACCAGCGACAGCACGAGCGACAGCACCAGCACCAGCTGCAGCACCAGTAGCAGCTGCAGCAGCGGCGGTGGCGGCAGCGGCGGCAGCAGCAGTAGCTGCCGCACCAGTTCAAGAAGCGCCAGCTGCGGCACCGGTAGCACCAGCAAAACAGCTGCAGCTGCAAAATCAACAACAACAGCACCAACAGTAGCAGCAGTGCTCAGCAGTGCTCAGCAGTGCTCAGCAGCAGCAGCAGCAGCAGCAGCAGCAACAGCAGTGGCAGCCCACGTCCAAAACACAGGTACAAGAGGAGTCGAGAGGGGTGGAGGGCAGAACAGCATTCAACAGTCAGCCGCCGTCGTGATCGGCATCGTTGTCGTGGTCGCCATGGGTGCCGGAGCGAGCGCGGCGAGCATGTCCGTGGAGGAGAGGAGGAAGATGTATGAGGTGAGTGATTTTGTGCGCTGGACACGGGATATCTACCTCATGAACGTACAGCAGTGCGTTGTGTACAGGTCCCTCGACATCCCGAGTCGCAACACAAGGTGGGTGCCTTTTTCATGTCTCCGTCGTCATACCGCGTATGGCCCGTTCCGTTAACATGCTGAGGTTGTGTAGGCCTGCTGTCCTGGCCCGTCCTGGATGGCTCACGTCGCTATCGTGGGACCCCAGATACAGCAGTAGGAGCGTGAGGCGTACCCTCTGGCACATGGTATATCGACCAAGCGATTATCAACAAACGAGTAAATTAAAGTGTGCGCATGCAACAGGCTGTCCGAGTAGGTCAGACTGAACAGCAGCAGGTATCAATAATAGTTCTTTAGACTAAACGATTCCTTTCATTGTACTTGGGGCACTTCGGTTCTTGCTTATTCTTCCCAGCCAAGCATCGATCGACATTGTAGTCGTCACTTTTCCGCCTCTGAGCTCCCAAGAACAAGGGGTGTACATGCCGCACAGGTCACGATCTACAACAGTGGATTTTTGCGCACGATTTTCTGATACTCAGAAACTCGTTTAACAGATCCTTGATTTACCGCTATGAGTTTTTTTATTAGCTACGTCATCATGCAGATGTCACCTATTAGTCTAGAATATTACAAGTACCAACAACGCAGCTTGCAAAGATGAGTATTGACCTGAAATTCGTCGAACTCACGGCTGACGTCTTTAAAAATATTTCATAAAATATACCTGGTACCTGGTAGTCTAAACAGCGCAGCCGTACAGAAATAAAACGGTCTACAGATCACCTATTCGTAGATACTATAGTTTGCCATGATGATATGTTGTACTTATTAACAGGGCCGTTCCATGGCTAGCCAACACAAGAACCGCCAGGAATCGTGACAATACAACGAGACATTTTCGCAAATCGCGCGATATATTTCGTCAGGAATCCGGACTTTTTGAATCTGATCATTTTGACACGTTTTCCATTAAAGTGATGTCGATGACACGACCCCTGAAAGAAAAAACAAGAAAACGAAAACGTGACATTTTTTTTCAGAAATTCAAGATGTCAGGAATCGTGACATTTTGTCAGGATTCGTGTTTTTTTTGCGTTCTCGTTAGGAACGACACGTCGATCCCAGTCGGTCCCGCCTATTAATAGTAATCGTACATATCGCAATCTACATGTAGATCATTTACGAAGAGATCCTATTAAATAATATATTTACCGCCATGACATGTTGTTGTACATTAGCCAAGTCATACAGATCCCACCTAGCACCCACGTGCGGAAGAGCAGCGTTATGTAGTTCCCGCCTGGGCCCAAGATACGGTATGGAGGGTACCCCAAATTCGGTTTTCGGGTTTGAGCCACCATGGAATTCGTAACGTTATGGTATGCATCCTCCGTTGTAAAAGATCTATTAATAATACTTGCAGCCTGCCCGATGAGCCGTATAGTTTGGTAATCTACGGACACAAGATTCATGATTCACGTATGTACGAGCGATATAGGATTTATGGTATTGGGAAATGAGCGTTTTCTATTGGATGGTGGTGTGTTGTCAGAATGTCAGCCACCCCGCTGGAAACATGCCTTCTACACGGTATGTTTAGTTCTGGGTTGATTCCGATGGGGTACGCCCTTTATATCAGTCTCGGGTTGGTCCAGTTTTTGCCCCTGGTTTGTGGGCGGCTTCTGCCCGATCTTGACTCATCCCATGTCTTAATTGTGGTAATATACACGGATGCGCGACAATAATATAATGGATTTTTCTACATAATAATCAACATCTGGGACTTCTCTTTTATCCGCTGCCACCGCGCAACCAAGGCCCGGCCCACGCGAGCAAGCCGACCCTGAGCATGGGCTTTCCCATCACGTTGCTCGGGTATCATTTAAAAAAAAACGTCAGGTGTGAGTATGACCGATTGAGTGGTTGACACTCAACTTTGCAAGATGCGTGGTACATCTGTACTCGTGTTTCATTTATGTCATGGTGTTTTTGTTATTTTAACCCACGATATGGTTGTTAATACACGGTTTTACGTTTTTTACGGAAAGGTTTATCATTCATAGCCAAGTGCCCCCTCTTCCCCTGGCAGGCGTTATAGCCCCCCTGAAAGAGATTCCCGCCCTCTTTTTCTTGTCAGAAGGCATTCGGCGGACAGCGGGAGCAACTACAATAACAATACAAACACCCGAGCAACCCTCGAGTGGTTGACCAGCGCGGAGCCAGAGCCACCCCTGTTTGCAGCAGATGTCGCCGCCTACCCGGAATGAATGCTCGTCGTTCTACAACAGCGCGAGTGTTGCCGTAAGTCGCTCATGGCCGTGCTATCACACGTGTTGTTGACGTAGCGGGTTTTGTCTTCTACCGTCACAGCGCTAAGACCTCATCGTCCGCGAACACCCGTCCCTCGCCGTTTCGCGCTCGGAGGGTTTCAACACAGTCGTTCGAAACCAGTCATCACGTTCCACCGGGCCGTCTGGCGTCAACAGCGCTCCTACCGCACATTCCGCGAAGGCCACGCAATATCACCGTCTCGCGCTCGGAGCGCGCTGCAGCACACTCCAGTACGGTCGCCGGCCGCGTTTCACCGGATATTCCTTTGAACCCCTACACCATCCGGTCCCCAACATCAGACAGTTCCATGGCGATGCATACCGCCAAATAAAAGCAGCACAACCTAAAGTTGGGTGTACAACCGCGCGAGTGGCCCTCCGCCACTGATATAAAAGGCTCGCACAGGGACTTCCCCCCCGTCGTCGCCTGGTCGGTAAAAAGCCGACGTGCTGAGTCATCCCACGCTCGGGGCGCTGCACAAGTTTCTGAGCTCCTGACATAAGCTCAACATCTCACCCGGAGTCTTACCACGGTAGCCCCCCCCCAACTTTTCCTTGACAAAATCGCCGGTTTCAGAACCGGCTCCCGGTCCTATCTCCTGAAACACGGTGTCCCTCGACACCCCGACGTCGTCCATCGTTAGACCTTTGCACACAAGAAAATATATGGACAATTTTTCCCTCAATAGTGTCCTTCCCTGGTGTCGAGCAGCCATGAAACGCCCGGTAAAGAAAACCGCTGGTTTTGGGGGGGGGCTATCGTAGAATCGGCCCCCGAAACATTGCTTACGAAGACGTTCGTTTCGCGCAAACCCGCGACCCACATTTGTATGCGCTAGTGCTACAGAACAGATATGCTCGCGAAATGATCACACCACCCGGTGGTTCCGCAGCTGAGTGAGGGAGTTCAACCGCTGAGAAATGATTGACACAAAACAAAGGCGCGTGTTACGATAGAGGTCATTCCGGTTGGGAGCTTAAGACATGTCTTAACGTCCCAAAAACTGATTGGGAGAATCATTAAACCTGCTTTATCGCGGATGAAAAAATCCCATGATCCACCAGGTACACGACGAAAATCATGCCAAAAAAAAAAAATCCAACTTTTTCCCCGCCATTCAGAAACCGTTTCAGACGAAAACTGCTGCCTTCGTCGTAGCACACGTCAAAACGGCGACCCCTATCGTGGGATGACTCTGCTCCGTGCTGACATGGGGGGTGGACGCGAGGGTCAGCAATGGTCTTAACAATACGGGTATGCATCAAACGTGCACACCCCCTTCCCCCGGCGCCTACCGTCGCCCTGAATGGTAGATAGAGGTGTGGCTAGGTTTTTCTGAAGCCCCGCCCGACTTGAAGAGACCTACAACCTCACTACGACTCTGACTTTTGATTATAAAAAAAAAATAAGCAAAACTGTGATTCTGATGAACAGACCCCACGGTCTATATGAGGTATCAGGTACGACACAACATTTTTCTTTTTTCTACCGAAACGCGAATCGAAGCAAACGCGTTGTGTATATATGAGGTATGCCACGGCAGGAGCTGCGCTTCTTGGGGCAAACGTTTCTGATCTTCTGACCTTCTGAGGGTGTTTGAAGGTGTTCGAAGGCGTTCGAAGGCGTTTGAAGGTTTGAGCTCCTCAAGAGAGTGGAACCATCGGGCGGTACGATAATTTTACAAAATCACATATTTGTGATAGGACTAGAGCATAGAATCTTTGGTCGGGTTGCGCGAACGAATATCTTCGAAGGCATGTTTAGGTCGGGTGTGAGATGTTGATGAGCTCCTCATGATTTGTGTTAGGACCAGAGCATAGAATCGTTGTTCGGGCTGCGCGAACGAACATCTTCGAAGTCATGTTTAGGCCGGGTGATGTTGATATTGATGAGCTCCTCGTGTTAGGAGCTCTCATAAATTTCTTAGAATCTGCTGCACCCCTATAGCGTGGATATGATTCTTGTCTTCTCAGTTGAGGAGCCCCATACTTCGAAAAAAACAGGCCGCAAGTGTCACCGCTGTCCCTATCGTGGCGAAAGCGTCGGAAAACAAAATGCGGATCGTGCAAACGGTGTGCATTACTCCTACCAGATAGTATGCAAAATGTAAGTACTGTGGGTGCTCCGGGAAACCCACACGAGGAGCGACCTCGACGCGCGCTGGAGGTGGTCAAGTAAAAAGCAGTGTGGGATTCCAAACATTATTGGGTTCTTCGATTAGAGGCAACAAACAACAACAGCAGCAACAACAACAACAACAACAACAACAACGTTTTCAACTGCGGTACAGGATACCTACTACTAGTAATAATCAGATTAACACGAAAGGCAGGCTAACGATACACCAGGAACGTAAGAAATCCGGGAGCGCCGTTTTACAAAAGTTGGTGTAGAACTCATGCTCTCCCAACGAAGAAACCCAACCTCACTCAGCATTTACGTTTCATCCTACAGTCGGTGTAGGTGCATCTGTGCACTGCAACCGCCTAATCCATTGCCCCGCCTGGAATATTCTACACACAGGTACTTCGAGAAACTCACACTCGAAGCGACCTCGACGCGCTAGCCGAAGAGGAGAAACAGGCGTGGCTGGAGGTGGTTGAGGACCGAGACAAGGCGGCTCTGATGCCTGAAGGTAAGGAAATGGCGTCCACATCCATCCGATATTGCTGCTACACATGCGGAACACCCGATTTAGGAGTGTCCATGAATTAGCAAGAGACGACGGAACTACCGCCGTTCGAACTGCACCCAATCTTTCGGGGACAAACTAGGACCAGAGCCACGGTAGAGCGGTCACTTTAGATACTTTGCATGTTTACAGTGGCTCCAATGGCTCCTCTGCTCCTTTTGCGATCGCAAGCTTTCGTGCCGTTTTAACGTCTTTGCGGTGTGAATCAGCAATGGAAAAGGATAACTACTCTGGACCGGTTCTTACTACGATAGCCCCCCCCCCCAAACCAGCGATTTTCTTTCTCTTTTTTTCTTCAACGAACGTTTCATGACTGCTTGACACAAAGAAGGATACCATTGAAAATAAGGTAACAATACATTTTCTTGTATGCGAAGGGCTATCGATCGATGACGTCGGGGAAGGTGTCGAGGAACACCGTATTTCAGGAAATACGACCGGGAGCTGGTTTTGAAACCGGCGATTTCGTTAAAGAAAAGTCGGGGGGGCTACCGTAGTAAGACTCTCTGTGCTAATCAAATCGACTTTTTTTTTTTTGTCAAAGAGACACAGTTGGGGCAAACCAGGACCAAAGCTGCGGTAGAGCGGTCATTTTAGGTACGTTGTTTTTGCAGTGGCTCCAATGGCGCTCCTCTGCTCGTTTTACGGTCTCAAGCTTTCGTGCCGTTTTTTTTTTCCTTTTGCGATGTGAATAAGCAATGGAAAAGGATAATTATGCTGTGCTGATAAAAAAATCGGCCTTTTTTTTTGTCAAAAACCAGCTTTGAAAAAGGCGGTACCCCCCCCTTCTACCGTCGCCGTGGTTAATGTTGAAAATAGAGTAGGACTATTTTAATTTTTGCAGCACGAAAAGGATTGCGGGCGGTCAAATCGGCTTGTCGCCCGTTGTGACGCCTATCCTAAAACCGGAAAGCATGATCGCGGTGCCAAAACGAAAAAATACGTTTATGATATCCTCTTCTGGGATAAAAGCGGCAGGGGGAAGGAAGCCGCACCAGGGGTCTGTTCCGAGGGGCTCCTGAATCGACGCCCTGTGTAGCGCTATAGAGCATTACGGTCCTGCGGGCCGGCTACTGCTGAACACGGGTGCCTCTGGCTCTGCACTGGTCACCCACACGAGCACTGCTTTGGATGTTGGCAAATCTTGTGTTTTAGTTTCTTGAGCTGCTCACCTAGAAACCGTTTCACTCACGCAGGCGATAACGCCTGCCGGGTTAGTGAGGGGACAGTTGCCACATTATAACGCCTGCCGGGTTAGTGAGGGGACAGTTACCACACATCAAAACGCCGTAACGTGGGGCGGGGAGGGATACCATATCAGCACCCCACTGCACAAGAAATATGTGAAGGGTGTAGTAGGTAGATGGTTGATGTTGTGGTAGGGGTCCCCCAGAAAGGCAGTCGTGTGCGAGAACAAGACCGCCTTATAGGGGGAAGCCGCACTGTTCACTCAGGCTTATGAGTTCCCTCCCCAGTCACGCCAAGCGATTTTGACCGCCTTATATCGGGATACCACCTTGCTCAGACCGCACTATTGGGGGGGGGGGGGGGGACTACGGTAGTCCGGAAGTAGGTATCGAGCGGAGCTATCAACCCAGTTTTCCGAAACACTTCCGTGCTTGGTTTCCCTTGAGTTTTCTTGTTTTTCCGGATGTTCGTGAGTGGTTGCCGTGAAATCACATACTGCACATCATCGTCGGATTGCTAACTTGATTATTGATAGATGAACCCCCCGCCCCCCCGCCCCCCCTGCCCCCCCCCCGTGTCTGCGCCAACTAGTCGGTCCGCCTACTCTTCGTCCTCCAGTCTGGCCATCTGTTACATATATTTTATTTTCCAACGACATCGGTGCTGATTATTTTTTCTGCTCCACTATCCGCGCACGCTGTGATATCCTCAGGCGCAGCGAGCGAAGTCACTGCCACCGCTACTACCACCGCCATCACCACGGCCACTACCACAGCCACAGCCGTCGCTTCCGACACCCACGCCGAAAGCGGGGACACGTTCGATGCTGGTGGTGGTGGTGGTGGTAATAGTGGTGGTGGTCTTGGTGATGCTGGTGGCAGTGGTGGTGGTGGTGGTGGTGGTGGAGGAGGCGGTCTAGTAGAAGGCTTAACGGGTGGCGGACCGAGAGCGATCGGACCTCAGAAACGAAAAACGCGGTTGTCCTACTACCAAGCGCCTGCTGCCGGTCAAAATCCAACGCCTGCGACTGGAGGTGAGCGAATGAGCGCACGCATCGCAGAAATATATACCAGGACGTTTCACCCGTCACGGTCTGGTTCGCGGGTCGGGTCTGGAGCCTTTCAAAGTCTCGCGGGTCTAGTCGGGTCGCGCCAGGAGGCGTTCAAAATGTCACGGGAGTCATTCCTCCATAGTGCGGTAGGGGTTGCAGTTTTTGTGGCTTAAATTATTTTTCTGACCTCTATAGTGCGGACCGGCGCGTGGAAATGCTGGTCGGCTTGCGCGAACGAATGTCTTCGAAGCCCTGCTTCGGGTGAGTGATGTTGGTGATGTTGATATTGATGAGATCCTCGAGTTAGGAGCTCAGAAAATTCCTAGAATCTGCTTCGCCCCTAGCGTGCGATGAATCACGGGTTGGGTTGGGTCGTGTGAGGAGGTCATCAAATACCACGGGCCCGGTCGGATGACCCTGACCCGACCCGACCCAACCCAACCCGCGATAAGCAATCCGACTAGTGAAAATCGCTCAAAATCACCATTACGAGCGAAATTGCGAGTCTCTAGTTTACGGCGGCGCCTAAAACAATAGTGGCTACCTTTCCACCCTCAACATGTGAAACAACCTCCGTCTCCGGCCGGACCACCGGACCTCGCAAACAAAAAAAGATAGGCACCGTTGATTTTTTTTTTACGCACCATGCTCAGGAACCACAGCAGCAGCAGCAATCAGTTTGCAGCAGGATGTGTCATGGGAACGTTTCCCGTCAAACGCCTACAGTTTGACGACGGTAGCAAAATTACCACCAGCGCGAATTCCTGGCCAGAGGTTAGAGCCATGTGAGGAACTACCCGTTAAGTTGATACTTTTACTAGTGTGTTTGTCTTATGACTGGCGCACAGAAGTGTTGATCGGAGTTTTTGCGCAATCGAGTGAATGAATGCGTTCGAAGTCATGTTTGGGGTGGTAATGTTGATATTGAGCTAGCTCCTCATGTTAGGAGCCCAGAAAATTCTTAGAATTTGCTGCACTCCTGCCGTGGGATGACTCTCTCTCCCTGAGTACCCCATGTTAAACTAGACTAGTTTCCCACAAAACGGGTACCTGCGTACCTGCATACAACAAGAGACTATACACATACTAATTAACTACCGAACATTTTACATCACGCCTGGTAATAGAAATATTGTGCCATAAGCGTGTAGGTGAGTCAGTGGGGTAGGGAGGGAGGGAGGGAGGCAAGGAGGGCCCTCTCCTGGGGTGTATTTTTCTTGGGCGGGGGGGGGGGGGGGGGTGGAGACGGTAAGCATGTGATGTTGTGCTTTCAAGACGAGTTAGAGAACGGGTACGAGCCCCTTCCCTGTGGCGTTTTTGGCGCCGGGTGGAGGGCGGGTAGTGAATGATGTGTGATGTCGTGCGTCGAGGAGAGGTTTTCTTTGGGTTGGTTGCAGGTATGTTGTGTGTTGTTGTGTGCCGAGGAGAGCATTGTTTCGGTTGGTTTGCGGTTTGTCCAAGGAGATTCTGCCCTGTGCTGTCGATCGGTGCATCTGTTCTACTAGTGAACGGCGCTTACCAGCGTCCGGCACACTTCCATTGGGCGTTGGATGGTACAGGCACGCCTAACAACAAGCACAACACGCTCCAACCGCATTGGTAAAGTACAACCCACGCCGTATCAGCCCCATTTGGGGACTTGAGGCGCAAAACCTGTTGACGACAAAAACGGCCGATTACAGCATCGTCAGCCACATGAAGCAAGCCTAATAAACTGCTGGTGCAGTGAGATGTTGTTCAAACTGCAGCGCAGGAGGCCGTGAAGCAAGCGTGAGGTGTGACAATACTCGGATTGCCCCAAGATTTTTTCCCTAGAGGCTGGCTTAGATCGCGCTCGTCGCCTCTTGGTCCGTTTGAGTGGACCCCCAGAAGGTGGAGAGTAAGACGCGCGCTCCGATAGAGGTAGCAGTTTTCACCTGAAACGGTTTTTAAATGACGGGGCTCCTTAACCCAAAATCGTCAGAAACACGTCATTTATGTGCATGATTCTCGCTGTATACTTAGACCATGGGATTTAAAATCCGGTATCATAGCAGTTTTGCACTTTCGTCCGGGATCAAATTGGTTTTGGGGGTTAGGACATGTCTTAAGCTCCTAAAGTGAGGAGCCTCAGGGGAAAAAGTGGTGCGCCTCTACCGTAGCACGCGTCGTAAAGTTCTGAAATTTTCGCAGCATGTCCATATTAGCAGTACCATTAGCGTAAAGGGTTTCAACACTTGCTGGCGGCGTGGTTTTCCGTTTGTTTTTGTTCATTTCCCAGACGGACAGGAGAAAAAAGAGGCACAGGAGGGAAAAATTAGCGAGGGAACCCCGTCGGAAGAATCACCGACTTTGCCCTCGAGAGAGCTGCCCGCCTGGAAGAAAACGGCGCTGGAAACGGAGACGCCGCACGAGTTGTGCATCGGGGACGTCGTTCGAGCTAGGTGTGTGCGGTACAGCGAAGGGTAGGGTAGGGTAGGGTAGGATATTTATGATCCGAATTTTTGCGGGGCAATTGGGACTGGGTATCGAGTGGCGAGCAGCCAAGCAAGCAGCCAAAAATACAAGCAAAGCCAACGAGCAAGTATGTCAGCGAGTGTGGGAGCAAGCAAGCAGCAAGCCAACCGGCACACCAGCTAGTCTGTGCGCCAGCAAACCAGCAAACAAGCCATCGAGTAACCCAGAAAGCTATACCAGGAAACGTACCCCCCCCCCCCCCCCCCCGCCCCCCTCCCCTCCTCGCATGCGTGACGTAAAAAGGGACACAAGCTGTGGCGGAATGTGGTTCGAGGGATTGCTCACCGCCATATCCGACGAGTCAACCTTTACGGCAAGTATTCATGGCTTTCCCAGGGCTTTTCTTCGGTCATCGTTTGGGTCGGGTCGGGTCGGGTCGGGTTGGGTCGAGTCGGGTCAGGAGGTTTTTGGATCTCACGGGTCGGGGCAGGTTACCCTGACCCGACCCGACGCGATCCGTGAGAAGTTGACCTGGCCCATGGAAGTTGTTCTGCTTTTTCTTCCCGTCCCATCTATTCTTGTTTTATTTGTTTTACTCTCCGACATTGTGCAGCATTTTGTCTTTCAACGTTAACCACCCACAAACACGATCAGAAATAAAAAAAACAAAGGGAAACCCGATAAGGAAAAACGCCTACCAGGTACCTGGTATAGACAAGAGTCTAACTCCCTCTTCTGCGTGCCCAGTCCCGGCGAAAACCATCCATCCATGTTCCACCTGCTGCCTGTGATACACCCGTCGCCCTTCTCATTTTCACGCTCACATACTTTCTGCCATCCATTTGTGTCTTAAGCCGCGTCCAGGGACGAAGGCTACGGTACGGTGGTATCATGCCGCTAATTTCACCATCCGAGTTGAGTCACTCGCACGAGTCACTTGCACGAGTCACTCGCACGAGTCACTCCGTATCTCACGGGCAACAAGCGCTTTTTAGACGGTTTGTTTGGCGCAGCTCAGCGTGCCCCCACATTGCTGGTTCCTGTCGCACGATTTTAAAGCAGCACGGTTTCCAAGCTTGAAGCCGCAACGGAACAGGGTGCGCCACTCGCACGAGTCGGTGACCCCAAGCCGCTCCAGAAGAAAAAAAACAGAAAAACAGAAGTGACCCCCCCCCCACACACACACACGGTATCCTGGTTCCTGTTTTTACCATACCTGGTACACTCTCACCCCCCGCCTTGCCGATGGCCCGCGGGAGGTTTTTCGCATGACTTCTCCCTTCTATTAGCGTCTGTGCTCCCCTCAATATCGACGAGGGCTCGCCTCGCCATAGTACCTTTTCTGTGGTTGGTTTGCCGTAGAGCCTTTCCTGCCCCCCCCCGCCACGCCGACGGCATTCGGCAGGTTCTAGAGCCTTCTCTGCCCCCCCCCGCCATACCGGCGGCATGCGGCAGGTTCTAGAGCGTTCTCTGCCCCCCCCCGCCACACCGGCGGCACACGGCAGATTTTTGATGGGTGACTTTTGCCTTGTTGTAGGGTCTACGATTCTTTCAACTGCTTTTCTTCGCGTGTTCCAGGCTCCATAGCCAGACGGTTAGAAGTGTGGGAGTGGGTTTTGAGGAGCCGCATCTTCGACTCATGGTCTAGTTCGTAGAACCGGAGTTTCCCCGAATCTCCTATATTTCTTCGTATGCGACTCATCAGGGTGGGCCAGTGTTAAGATACGGCCTCGAAAGGCCCGTAATTATCCGAATTTGAGATCATTTGGATGGGTTTCGTATGATAAGGTTGGCGTTTTATATTCGGGAAAGTTAGGAAGTACTGGTAGATCGGAGGCACGTGCCTTCGATCTCAGAAGCTATCCCGGGCTCTGGTGGAATCGAATAAAAAGCTACGTCTCTACGAAGGAAAAGAAAGTGAGTACTCTCCGAGGACCTGCTCAATTGGCAGACCTACAGGGGGCACTCTGTGTCCCCACCTATAACTTCACAATACACCCATACACCCCCGAAATAACTCATGGTACGGCAGGAAAGCGCACCATATTTCTCCGAAGCTAGTTTGAAGATCTCTTGTACGTATCCCCACACAAAGCATTGCTTCGACAGAAACGATCGTGAGGGCATCCCCTTGAAGAATCTTGTGGGGCTGTAACTGTTATTAGGGCAACGATCAAGGCTACGGTAGGGGGGGTACCCCCAATTTTCACTCCCGGGTCAAAGCCAAAAAAGAGTATAAAAAAGCCAAAAAAGGGGTATACCTCTAGTACTATACCGTTTTTTGGCTTTGACCCGAGAGTGAAAATTGTAGAGGGGTACCCCCAATTTTCACTCCCGGGTCAAAGCCAAAAAAGAGTATAAAAAAGCCAAAAAATGGGTATACCTCTAGTACTATACCGTTTTTTGGCTTTGACCCGGGAGTGAAAATTGTAGAGGGGTACCCCCAATTTTCACTTCCGGGTCAAAGCCAAAAAAGAGTATAAAAAAGCCAAAAAAGGGGTATACCTCTAGTACTATACCGTTTTTTGGCTTTGACCCGGGTGTGAAAATTGTAGAGGGGTACCCCCAATTTTCACTCCCGGGTCAAAGCCAAAAAAGAGTATAAAAAAGCCAAAAAAGGGGTATACCTCTAGTACTATACCGTTTTTTGGCTTTGACCCGGGAGTGAAAATTGTAGAGGGGTACTCCCAATTTTCACTTCCGGGTCAAAGCTAAAAAGGGTATAAAAAAGCCTAAAAAGGGTATACCTCTAGTACTATACCGTTTTTTGGCTTTGACCCGGGAGTGAAAATTGTAGAGGGGTACCCCCAATTTTCACTCCCTACGTTGGGGGGTACCCCCAATTTTCACTCCCGAGTCAAAGCCAAAAAAGGGTATAAAAAAGCCAAAAAAGGGTATACCTTTAGTACTGTACCGTTTTTTGGCTTTGACCCGGGAGTGAAAATTGTAGGGGGGTACCTCCCCTACCGTAGCCTTGAGCCAACCCTCTGTAATGCGGTATAGGTTAAAGTAGTATGGTATATTGTGTAGGGGATGCGCTTTTTGCCCGGGTAAAAATGCTTTTTTCTGGCGTCTATGGTGCGGTTGAGCTCCCTCAAGAGTGTGGAAACTACTGTTAATATTATAGTTTTTTTGCGACCGTATATGTTTGGTTCAGGACTGCTGGCTAGCATCGGAATGTTGGTCGAGTTTTGCGCTAACGGAGGACGCCTTCGAAGTCGTCAATGTTTCGGTTGAGAAGTTGATGAGATTCCTCATGATATGATCTGAGAAATTTCTCAGAATCTGCTGCACCCCTGAAGTGGGAAAAAAACGAAAAAAAAGAAGCAAAAACACAAAAAGGGGTTTTTGTTTTTAGGCCCCATTGGGAAGTTCCTTAGCAGTCGTGGAATATACAATAAAGCAGCAAAAAATATACTCCGGAGTACAAAACCATATTCCAAAAGCTATTGGAAAAAATGCTCTTCCTCTCAAAAGAGCGCCGAAAATGAGAGGCATCAATTGTCCCAACGCCCCCCCCCCCCCCCCCCCTCCGCCTCTCGTCGAGCAATACAGCATTAACAACGGAACTAGGAATGTACCCACTAAAAAACTAATACGAGTAGAGACGTGAGGAAGTTGAAATGAAAAAATGAAGTGAGGAATATGCCAGAAAAGAGGTCGCCAGCCATAGCTGATAGAGCTGTATGGGAGAAAACAACGCTAGAAAGGGCGAGCTGGAATAAGATGGCATAACGTAGTCGAGAAAATATGCAAGGGTTTAGGAGACCGAGAAGAGGTACTGTCCGTGGAGATGTTTCGGCGGGTACAAGACAGAACTAAAAGAAAGGAAACAAGAAATTGTAGCGCTAAGCAATGAGGTGAAAGAGAGAGAGAAGCAGTTAGAGGTATTCGGGGGGTTGAGGGAAGATATTGGAACATGAAAAATGGATCTGCACGGCCCAATGGACTACGCGAAAAAGTTGAAACTGCGATTTCATGTAGGGGACTTGGACCTACCAGAAAGAAGAGATATACCAGCAGTCGGGAGGAGGAGGACGTGGATGCACACATGTGCCCGTGTGGCACAACAACAGAGAGTAGGACTCACATAATAGGAGAATGTGAAGTATACAAGGAGGAACTGGGTGTGTTAATACAGGAGATGAAGAAGTCAGACGAATGTGAAATAGAATAGCTTATTAGACTAGAGAGAGTAGCGAGAAAACGATCGCCATCCCGGGAAATAGACGGTGGTCAGAGACGGCGAAACAGGAAGGGGATATGACAAGCAAACGGCATCTATTATAAAAAATGAAAATACACTCCAGCTGTGAGATCGAAGATTTCGTCGAAACTCATCTTTGCAAGCTGTGTGTGATACTCCGATCGCGCGTATTACGAGTTGTGTGTCCTCATTGAGGATATAGGTCGGCGACAAATATATGAGTGAACGCCCAGATGTTGGAGGTGTCTCTATTAGGAGTAGGAACGGTGCTCCGTCTCGAAAGGGATGCGTGGTCAATGGAAAAATGACTAAGGCCAGCTACACATGAGTACGCCCCCCCTTAACATGCCCCCCCCTTCATCCGTGACATGGCTTACCTATTACGGGAGGTCATATATAGTACGAATCGGAACCCACGATGAATAAAAATAACAAAAATATGTGTCTGTGTTTATTTTTCCCCCCCCTCTATTTTTGCTTGACATATTTGTTTATATTTATACTACTACGGCGTTTTCCTCCGCAAATATTAAATATATTTCCACCGACAGCATCCTTGTGCGAAGCATGTCCCGCCATCCCCCCCCCCGCCCTCCCCGCTCACCTCCCCCCATCCCCCCCCCCCCTCCATTTCTACACTCCTCCATTCACACCTCCACCTACTCCCCCATCTCCTCCCCGTCCGCCACCCCTCCGCCCCCGCCCTTCCCCCCCTTTCCCCTCCCGCCTCTTCCCCCGCCTCCCGCTCCAACCTCTTCCTCTCCACCCTCCCCCTCCCTCTCCCCTGCCCCGCCCTCCCCCCCTCCTTTCCCCCCCCCCCACTCCCCCTTGGTCCCCTCGCCCCCCCCCCCACCCCCCCCCACCCCCCCCGCCCGCTCCCCCCCTCCCCCCCCCAACCATTCGGTGCTCTCCTCAACTTCAAAAACCGGTACGGTATATAATACCTACTATTATTAGGTGGACTTGACCGGAAAGGGCAATGAGCCTGGGGCTGTGGATCGCCTCACGGTAGGAATCGACGACCTCGTCAGGGTCATGCCGTGGTTCTGCATCGAGGTGCGGGTTAAGCGGAAACATTTCACGGCTTTCCTTTTTCTTCGACAGACAGGGGAAGGAGGGGATGGGGGTAGCCATTATTTTGCCGTGTGTGTTTCGTGCAAGAAGAGTAGGTTTGTATGGCTTTCGCGGCGTTGCTGCAAGGGGAGGGGGGGGGGGGAGGGGGGGGGGGGATTATTTAAATATAATTTTAGAGAAAGGGGGGGGGGGGGCTGCGGATCCCCTCACGGTGAAAATCGCCGACCCTGTCGTGAGAGGTGGGTTTTCGTTTTTTTTTTTTTGTGCGGCGCCTTGTGAATCAATTTTGAGTACAAACTGCAAGTAAGTGCAAGTCGATGAACCAAATCCCATGGCCTAGGCATTAAAAGAAAAAAAATCGCTTGAAGTAGACAACAAAAAAAGAAAAAAAAAAAGAAAGAAAAAAAAACGACCATTTTTCGGGGGGGGGGGGAGGGGGATTAAGAGAGCCCCGTCGCTCCAAAAAAGAATTATATGTTTTGCCCCCCGTCCCCCCCCCCCTAAAAAAAAAAGTCATACACCACGGAAGAGGGGGAGGGGTCGCTTTTTTAGCGGCTTTTTTTTTCATCTAGCATTTTCATGGTTCACTCGCGCGAGTGTTAAATTAAAGGTGGGGGACACAGAGTGCCCCCTGCAGGTCTGCCAATTGAGCAGGTCCTCGGAGAGTACTCACTTTCGTTCCTTCGTAGAGATGTAGCTTTATTCGTTTCCACCAGAGCCCGGGATAGCTTCTGAGATCGGAGGCACGTGCCTCCGATCTGTTTCCTAACTTTCCCGAATATAAAACGCCAACCTTATCATACGAAACCCATCCAAATGATCTCAAATTCGGATAATTACAGGCCTTTCGAGGCCGTATCTTAACACGAGGGGAGGGGGAGTGGGGGGGGCTTTTTCCTGTACGCGGCCATGAAACTTTTTTTGTGCCTGTGATTTAATTTTTTTATACCATGAATCTCGCAATGGAATGAATGGTTAAACAAACAAAAACAACGCTTCGCCTAACAAATTGCCTAAAAAGTACCAGGTACGTTTTTGCCCGTAAGTATACAGCAGAGTCATTCGCGCGAGTGGCTCAAAACGCCGGTAGCACAAAAAGAGGGCTGACCCCTCTAGAGCCCCCAAACCCCTCTCTATGCTAATTCCAAGTAATGTTGTCCCCAAAAAGGGGTTCTAGCTGTAAACCCCCCGAACCGTGGCCTCCTGCCTCCTTTGGGAAAATATCTACTGACGGCGTGCGACGATGACAAACTTTGCACTTTTTTTTTGGAGGGGGGGGGGAATTGCTAAATGACAGGGGCAGGGGGGGGGGATCCTCAATGTTAAGATACGGCCTCGAAAGGCCTGTAATTATCCGAATATGAGAGCATTTGGATGGGTTTTGTATGATAAGGTTGGCGTTTTATATTCGGGAAAGTTAGGAAATAGATCGGAGGCACGAGCCTCCGATCTCAAAAGCTATCCGGGGCTCTGGTGGAATCGAATAAAGCTACATCTCTACGAAGGAAAAGAAAGTGAGTACTCTCCGAGCACCTGCTCAATTGGCAGACCTGCAGGGGGCACTCTGTGTCCCCACCTATAACTTCACATGTGGCGTCGACGGCAGGACGCGTGTTCCTGGCTCCATAGCCAGACGGTTAGAGGTGTGGGGGTGGGTTTTGAGGAGTCGCATCTTCGACTCATGGTCTAGTTCGTAGAACCGGAGTTTCCCCGAATCTCCCGTATTTCTGCATATATATGCGACTCATAAGGGTGGGCTAGTGTTAAGATACGGCCTCCAAAGGCCTGTCATTATCCGAATTTGAGATCATTCGGATGGGTTTCGTATGATAAGGTTGGCGTTTTATGTTCGGGAAAGTTAGGAATAGATCGGACGCACGAGCCTCCGATCTCAGAAGCTATCCCGGGCTCTGGTGGAATCGAATGAAGCTACGTCTCTACGAAGGAAAAGAAAGTGAGTACTCCGAGGACATGCTCAATTGATTGGCAGACCTGCAGGAGGCACTCTGTGTCCCCCCCCATTAACTTCACATCGACCCAAAATCGTTGAAAATGCCGCGATTTTTTTTTGTTGTTGCAATATACAACATTTTTTTTTTTTCAGTTTAGCTCTTTAGGCAACAGGGTTTCGTCATCTCGGGCGTCGCACTTTCAGTTTCCTGTAAAAAAAGACAGCGTTGCCGTTACCGTTACCTTTACCGTCACAGTTACCGTGGGATGTTCCCCCACGGTGACGGTAACGGTAACAGTAACGGTAACGGTAACGGTAACAGTACCGGTAACGGTAACGGTAACGGTGACGGTAACGGTAACGGTAACGGTAACGGTAACGGTAACGGTAACGGTAACGGTAATAGTACCGGTAACGGTGACGGTATCGGTAACGGTAACGGTAACGGTAACGGTAACGGTAACGGTAACGGTAACGGTAGCGGTAACGGTAACGGTAGCAGTAACGGTAACGGTAACGGGAACGGGAACGGTAACGGTAACGGGAACGGTAACGGTAACATTAACGGTAACGCTAACGGCATCGGTAACGGTAACGGTAACGGTAACGGTAACGGTAGGGGTAACGGTAACGGGAACGGTAGGGGTAACGGTAACGGGAACGGTAACGGTGACGGTAACGGTAACGGTAACGGTGACGGTAGGGGTAACGGTAACGGTAACGGTAACGGTAACGGTAACGGTAACGGTAACGGCAACGGTAACGGTAACGGTAGGGGTAACGGTAACGGTAGGGGTAACGGTAACGGTAACGGTAACGGTAACGGTAACGGTAACGGTAACGGTAACGGTAACGGTAACGGCAACGGTAACGGTAACGGTAACGGTAGGGGTAACGGTAACGGTAACGGTAACGGGAACGGTAACGGGAACGGTAACGGTAACGGTAACGGTAACGGTAACGGTAACGGTAACGGTAACGGTAACGGTAGGGGTAACGGTAACGGTAACGGGAACGGGAACGGTAACGGTAACGGGAACGGTAACGGTAACGGCAACGGTAACGGTAACGGTTACGATAACGGTAACGGTAACGGTAACGGTAACGGTAACGGTAACGGTAACGGTAACGGTAACGGTAACGGTGACGGTAGGGGTAACGGTAACGGTGACGGTAGGGGTAACGGTAACGGTAACGGTAACGGTGACGGTAGAGGTAACGGTAACGGTAACGTTAGGGGTAACGGTAACGGTAGCGGTAACGGTAACGGTAACGGTAACGGTAACGGTGACGGTAGGGGTAACAGTAACGGTAGGGGTAACGGTAACGGTAACGGTAACGGTTACGGTAATGGTGACGGTATGGGTAACGGTAACGGTAACGGTAACGGTAACGGTAATGGTGACGGTAGGGGTAACGGTAACGGTAACGGTCTCCCTTTTGGGGGAGGGCCAAACGTTCCTGACCCCGTTGAGCTCTTTAAGCGTGGAACCATCGGCTAGCATGACATTTATTTCCGAGTGCGTTTGTTTGCTCCAGGACTAGCGCACGGAAGCGTCGGTCGAGTTGCGCGGAGGAACGTCTTCGTGAAAAAAGGATAGAGGGATATTCAGAGGAGAGGAGAAGAGTACGTGTTCAAGTAGTTGGTGGGACAAATGGAGGGCAATTTTTTTTCTTGTTTTCTTGTCGAGCAAAGTGAAAACGTTTTTTTTGTAGGTGCGACTTGTTTAGTTTACAAAGTACTATTTTATGTGTTTTCACATGTTTTTTTTTCACAACACAGTTACAGAAAAAACACCAAAATTGTTGTTTTTTCGCCCCCGGGTCTTTCGACTTTTTTTTTACAAGAAAAAAAAAAGAGAAAAAATGGGAGGAAAAAAAAAAAAAAGGAAAATAAACGCTTTTGATAAAGATAAATAAATGCTGGGAGGGAAAAAATCGAATACACTAAAATCAAAAATACGACAAAAAATTGGAAAAATGTTGGTCGCAGCGCGGAGCGTTCGTCTGAGACAGAGATTCCACATCGTCATGCCGCTCCCCGCTCGGCGGCAGGACGAGCTTGACAACACACATCTGATCGGCGGGGCGACGCGCTCCGTTCGCTCCATCCAACCGTCGCTCCGCACGCTCCGTTCGTTCGGGCCGTCGCTCCGCTCGCTCTCATCGGCCCCGTTCGCTCCCGAAATCGACCTGTTCGCTCGCTCTCGCAGACGATGCTCTACGAACCAATAGTATAAAGGTGAAGAAAAAAAAAGGTACAACGAGTAGAAAAATCGCATTGCCGTGCAACGTCGTGCTCTTGGCGGCACGAGCTCGATAACAGGGAGCTGAACTGCGGCGCAACGAGCTCCGCTCTTGTTCGGATCCTCGCTCCGCTCTCGCTCGAGTCCGTCGTCGCATCCCGGCATCGCCCGCTCGCTCCCGTCGTCGCCCGGTTCCCCCCCGACACCGCCCCGTTCGCTCGCGCCTTTAACGTCGTCTCTCTATGAATACGAGTACAAGTACAGCAGCTGTATACCACGTAAAAACTAAAAAAGTGGAGAATGGAAGAAGGGAGGGACACACACCATCCTTTCGCGTGGTTAGATCCCGCCCCCAGCCACGACGAACAGAACATAGTTACCAGGTAGCTTGTAGCCCCGCACCGTGTAGCTTTGCGAACACGGAGAGCTAGCTGAGTGTGAGGGCGTGACGAGCCTTGAGGTGGGGAAAAGGGTTGTTGGGTGATCGGTGCGAACGTGTGTGCGTGTGTGAGCGTTCGTAGGGGTGGAAGCAGGGAGCTCTGAGCGAAAAATGGAGAAAAAAAATCCGCCGCTCTCGTAGCGCCAACAGCAACCTTGAGGTCCTCCTCGGTGATGAAGCCTTGACAACCGGGAATCGAACCACAGCCCTCGGGGTGCTCCGGCGCATCTTCGAGCGTTGCCGGACACCACACCCGACGAATCGTGACGTAGCAGTCCCGGCTTCGTTTTTAACTTTTTTTGGTGTTGGGAGTTCCAGCCGATTTTTTTAGGATGTCATGTCTCAAAACGATGTCCTCAAGTATATGACGCTACAAGGCGTGCTTCGGGAAAGAGGTTGAGACACTTCTCGTGTTCAGATTGTGGTGCGCACCTGTCGTGGGATAGCTCTGTTTTTTCCATACTATCAAAATCAAGATATGCATTTATTTTTCGAAAAGTCGGAAAACGATGAAAAATTGCAAAGAAACCGATTGAAAAAAAAGTAAAAAATAAGCCAAGATAGCCGTTCCTACTAGATTCAACATAGAAAAGTGCCGGTAAATAAAATCAAGCGCAAAAAATGTTGCGTATATTTCTTGCTTTCTTCGCCTTCTTCGTGTTCTTCGGGACTTTTTTAAGAAAGAAAAAAAAGCTTTTTTTGCCCGCGCCTTTAGCCGTAGCATGTGTTCCACATGGCCTATATAGCAGGTACGTACTAGGCACACAAACGAATATTGTTTTCGCAAAAAATAAAACAAACGGCGCATTGGGGTAAGGAGCAGCCCCCGTCATTTTTCAGAAAAACACCGATTCTCAAAAAAAAATGGGCTCGCGTGCCCCCCCAATCGTCTTGATTGAGCCAGCATTCCTGCTTCTCGTAGGGGGCTCACTCGCGGTGGCTCGATGTCACCCGCGCGAGTGACCCCGCTGTTTTTCCTTTGCGGGCGCCGCTGGGGGTCCCAGGTTAGTGCGGTGCGACCTCATCCTAGAGAGTATACTCCAGTGCTCCGTAATATCGCGGGTTCCCACTTTAGTGCGGTTGACAAAGGCTGCGCTGGTAGGGGGAGAGTCCTTCTGCGGTAAGCCCCCCCCCCCCCTCGACTTTTCATTATTCAACGAGATCGCCGGTTGTATAAAACAAGCTCCCTCCTGGCCGTATCTTCTAAAAATACGGCGCCCCTTGCCACCCCGACGTCATATTTCGAGAGCGCCGTACCCATTGGCGTATTATTGCGGGGGGTTCACATTTTTACCGCGCGGTGCGATGAAAATGTTTGGTCACGACCTCGTCCCACCGTAGGACACCGTAGGGGTGGGTGGGTGGGTAGGTGGGTGGGTGGGTGGGTAGGTGGGTGGGTGGGTGGGTAGGTGGGTGGGTGGGTGGGTGGGTGGGTGGGTGGGTGGGTGGGTGGGTAGGTGGGTGGGTGGGTGGGTGGGTGGGTAGGTGGGTGGGTAGGTGCGTGGGTGGGTAGGTGGGTGGGTGGATGGGTGGGTAGGTGGGTGGGTGGGTGGGTGGGTAGGTGGGTGGGTAGGTGCGTGGGTGGGTAGGTGGGTGGGTGGATGGGTGGGTAGGTGGGTGGGTGGGTGGGTGGGTGGGTGGGTGAGTGGGTCACTTTTTGGGACCATTTTTTCAGCCGCTCGGGGGTCAAAATTGTGACCTTCGTTCGCGCAACTCGACCAGCACTTACTTCTAAACGCTATACTAACTAGTATACTTAGTAGATAGCCCTACGCTCCGGAGATGGTAGGCGATTCACGATCGGGGATTGGTTACACTTCTGCAGTATATATATGTGATTCCGGTGGTTTTACTATTTTGAGGCATAGTTTTTTATGTCTATTGCGGCACTTGTCGGGTTTAGTACTCTAAGATAGACGTACCGGGTACCTGGAGATGGCTTGCTGGTTGCCTAATGGCGCATGACCGCCGTTCCCGCAGATTAATGGAGCCGCCCCCCTCCAACTTTGAGATGACTTGCTGGTTGCCTACTGGCGCATGCCCGCCGTTCCCGCAGATTAATGGAGCCGCCCTCCTCCAACTTTGCTTCAACGAAAAATCGCCGGTTTTGAAACCAGCCCACGGCCGTATATCCTGAAATACGGTGCGCCTGATTGCCACCCCGACGTCATCGTTCGATCTGGTCCTTCTTCGCGAACAAGAGAATATGTGGAGATGTCCTTTTCATAGCGCCGTTCCTCGTATCGAACAGCAACGAATAACGTTCGTTCTACGTAAAAAGAAAGTCAATGGTTTCGGGGGCGTGGCTTTTGTAGAATCAGTCATACTTAGTAGTAGCCCTAAAACTAGTACTTCCACGAATTATACTCGTAAGAAAGCGCCATACTAAACGATACCTAGTTCAACACCCGAGGCGAGCAACCGGTCAGAAACGCCTGCCCCCCCCAAGCGCTCAAGCCCTACACCGTGGGATAAAGCGCTCTTGGGTGGGTGGGTGGGTGGGTGGGGCGGGTGCCACGAAGGGTGGACTCGATCGACGGGTGTGGATTCGATCGACGTTCGGTCGGGTCGGGTCGGTTGGTCGGAAAAAAAACTCCAGAACAACAAAGTTCGACGCGTTTTACAACAGAAATGTACCCCTTTTTTTTTCTGAGGTTCCCTTACCTTCGTAGCTCAAGACCTGTCTTAACCCCCCCCCCAAAAAAAAGAAAAAAATTAAACTGATTATTTTGGGGAAAAATAAAACCGCTACGTACAAGTACCGGATAAAAATAATCCAATGGCCTAGGCGTACACAACGATAATGTCATGCAAAAAAAAAAAAAAAAAACTTGCCTGTGGCTTTTTTCCCGACGATTTTGGGTCGAGAAGCCCCGCCATTCAGAAAGCATTTTCGCCAAAAAAAGGTATACCTCTGTCGTAGCACGCGTCGAACAACAAAAATATGCTAAAAAAAGCATTTCCGGACGTCGATGGGGGTACAGAGACGTCACTCGTGCGAGTGACGAAAACGCAGAACGAAGTAGTGAAAATGGGAACACTTTCCTCCCCCCTCCCCCCCCGCCCCCCTCCGCCCCTTCCCCCCGAACAAAGCCCTTGGGTCACGTGTCCTGTAACACTGTGCTCCAGCAACCCTGGCCTGTTTGCTTCCCGTGGCGGATGCTGTAAAATCTTCAATTTCTTCGATGCCTGTGTTGCCCTCCCGAAATCCCTAAGAACTTAACAATCAATCAGAATTGATTTCAATAAGACCGTACCATAAAAACATCCCACCCTGGCACACCCTTTCACGCCCTACCCTCTGTCTCTGGTAAACAGGTGGGGGACGTGGTGGAGTGCCATCCCAAGGACATGATGGGGTGGGTGAGAGGGCGAGTGGTCAGGGTTCTCCACTCGGAGGCGTTATACGATGTGGCGATCGACGGCGGGGGCTCGGTAAGCACCGCGACAACGCCCTTTCGGCTGCCCCCTTACGCGTGTATGTGCGTCATGATGATTTTGTCAACGCGGCAATGAGCAGTGTTATGATGCTGCCCTGGGAGCCTAGCAAGGGGTAACATCTAGGGTACGGAAATGGGAGTAAAAGGGTTCCACATGCGTTCGAAGGCAAGTGCGTATAGGGAAAAGGGGGGTGGTGCGTTTTTTCTCCTTGGACTCGCAGCGCGTTGAGCGTTGAGTTCTCCACCAGTGGCTTGTGCGACGAAATGCAAAAGCTTGTCCAATACCGTCGTGGCACAGGTGAGCGACCAACGTTGGAACCAGCCTAAAAAAGAGAGGTAGTAGTTAGCCCTGAACGAGGGTGTCCTGTGTCTGCAAACAACCCCTAATATTAGCATAGTAGCATGAGCTCGCGGCCCGTCGCTTACTCACAAATAATCTCAGCACGTAGAAGAAAAAATGAAAAGAAAAAAACAGACGTATATCCTCTAGGTAGACCGTAGACGGCAGAGGTGCACTGCCTGTTAATTTTGGTCCTGCAGGGTTCTTGGCTTGAGCTCTATCCCCCCCACGCGAAACGCTGACTTTTTTGGAGAGAAGCAAAGACAAAAAAAAGGGGGGGGGGCTAAAACTATTCCCGATGGACTAGACATACAATACAACAGCAGCAACAACAACAACAACAGCAGCAACAACAACAACAACAACAACAACAACAACAACAGCAGCAACAACAACAACAACAGCAGCAACAACAACAACAACAACAACAACAACAACAACAACAACAACAACAACAACAACAACAACAACAACAACAACAACAACAACAACAACAACAACAACAACAACATCAACAACAACAACAACAACAACAACAACAACGACAACAACAACAAAATGCCCCTGTGAGGAAACTCAAGAAAAAAAAAAAAAGTGGCTACTGGATCTCCAGGAGTTGCACGTTTTTGGGTTAAACATTTTTTCTGGGCTTTTTTTTTTGGTACATTTGTTTTTAGGACTACTATTAATAGTAACGCATAGAAATGTTGGTCGGATTACGTGAGTTTGAACGCCTTCGAAGGCATGTTTAGGTCGGGTGATGAATGATGGTGAGATATTGATGAGCTCCTGTTGTTGGAGGAGCTCCTCGGAAAATTCTTAGAATCTGGTGCACCCCTGTACCTTGGGATGGCTCACAACGAACCCAATCAGGACCCGCCCGGCCCGCGCTACGTAATGGATAGGGCACTAACGCGCGGAAACTATTACGACCCGTACATCAACACAGGTTGAGCACGGGGGCGACGGCGAAAAGCACGAGGGAGAAGTGGACATGGAGCTTGGAGTGGCGGAGAACGCGATCAGGAAAGTACGGAGCCATCGCCAATCGATAGCAGCGATACCGCCGGTAACAGCGGTGCAATGACCGACTGGCCGGTATCGTTTGATGCCGATGTAACAGCGGCTTTTTAGACGCGGGGCTTGAGCTTGTGTGGTTTACGGGTATACGGTAGACGAGTCATGTAGTGTTTATTTAGTGAGCGGACCAGAGCTAGACCAGGGGGGTCACTTTTGGGACCTTTTTACTTTCGCGAATGTGGCTCGGTGTCACGCGCGCGAATGATCCCCACTGCTCCGCGTCCAAGCATGGTCTTGAGCTTCCGTGATGTTTCACTTCTCAGCGATATATATTGAGACATGAATTCATCCTTAACGGAGCGGCAGGGTTAACTTACGCGCATCTCGCCAAAAAAAAATCGCCTTACTAAAACCTTTTTTTTTTTTTGGTCCCCGTGAGGTACAGAGTCACTCGTATAACAAGACGCGAGCTACGATAGAGAGGTATACCTTTTTTTGGCAAACATGTTTTCTGATTGACGGGGATTCTTGACCCAAAATCGTCGGAAAAAAAAAAAAAATGGGCAATTTTTTTTTTTTGGCATGATTTTCATCGCGTGTACCTGGATGTTCATGGGGATTTTTTCCATCCGCGATAAAGCAGGTTTAATTATTCTCCAAATCAGTTTTTGGGTCAAGAAGGACATGTCTTGAGCTCCCAAATTTGAGGACCGTCAGAAAAAAAAGTGGTGCACCTCGATCATAGTACGCGTCATGACAAAATATGGGGGCCCCACCCCCCCGTCCCCCCCCCCCCCCCCTCCAACACTAACCTTGGTGAGCATTTCAGTGAGCAAAGAACGGTCTAGTCTGGAGAGTGAATGAAAGCGAGGCAACGGTACGGGGGGTCGTCGCGTTTCGTGTAAAAGTCATCATTTTTTTTTCTGGCGTAGGGGCTGAGAGCCGCTTGCGCGCCGGTTGGGCTGCCCGCGGTTTCTTCGCGTTCTCGAGGTCTTTCCGGTCTATCGCTTCGTGCACCGCCGAAATCATGGACATATGTATGTGTTGTCATTTGATACGCCGAATTTTTCTTGTTGTTTCAAGTCCGGTATGTAGTAAAGCGACGTGCACCTGTTGAGCTACTCGTGAGACTGCCATATATATATGCTGAGCAGTGGACGTTGTAGGGTTATCCCCCCATCCTCTAGCGTTGGTCATTTTGGATCGATGCTAAGCCGGAAAAAGAACGTACAGAGAAAGAGAAAGAGAGGCAGACCTCGCGCACATTTATAACAGCGACCAACAACAACGGTACAATCATATATATGTTGCTGGAAAAATGATGCCATCGCGCAAGGGTTGCTGCTCTGGCGGCTGACCGAAAGGAAGCTGCATCGTAATCGATGTACCTTTGGTAAACAACAACGGCAGTAGTAGTAGCGGTGCAAAATGGCCTGACTCTGGCTGACTGATGTTTTAAGGCTTAGTTTGGGTGAGCTATTGTATAGGTTAACATTTTGCAAGTAAGTGGTCAAACGGACTAATACCCCACTAATATCTTAACAAATGGCGTCGTCAGCAGGACCATGGGTTTTTTGGGTCGTGGGTTCAAATCCCACATCCACCATAATAAACTTTTAACTTATTTTTCAGATTTTCCCCATGTCGAACTTGATAAATACTCTCCCCGGCATACGCAGGAAATGAAACGGACTAATATCCCACTAATACCTTAACACTGACTGGCAATGTGTCGTGGACGTCAATAGCAGCAACCGTTTGGTGGGTGAGAGGAAGGGGCGTCAACAGGTTGTTTTTAGGCTACTTTTTTTTGTGTCACAAAATCGGTTTGTCGGGTTGTCTGGTCTTCTTTTTGCGCTTTTTTGAAATTATTACCTTCAATTTCTGTCCTTTTTTTTGTCACGCTTTTGCGACTGACGCACAAACGATCTAACAGTATCAGATGGGAACCAGATCTGGATACTGTTGAGCTCAATTAGCGGGGTATTCGTCCGTTTGACCACTTGCTAAAGGTTAACCAATAGCTTACCCAAACTAATCCTCACAACATTACCAAGATATCAATTGTATGTATTACTTCGCAAAATTATCTTGTTGTGTAACAACTGACTACTACTGTTGTTAACGATGTTCACCCTGACAAAATCCACCCTTATTAGTTCTGGACAAAACGAGCGGCCGGGGTGTATCAATCACGCAGCTCGCAAAGATGAGGATCGACCCTACTAACTCATCATGTAGACAGCGAACGTGCGTTTGTTTAGAAGATGTTTCTCAAAACATCAGTAAAAACAGCGATGGTAGCAGCACACTACTTACTTGTACGTAAATATTCCTATTTTTAATAGTGCCATCGTTATCCAGTAACAGATATTAATATAATAGGATTTAGTTACAGGGCACTAACTGAGCGACTGGTGGCGTCGCAAAGGTGACCAACTCACGGCTGTCCCTGGGGCTCTAGAAGGCGGGTTTTTGTGCTCCGAATGTTCTCGTTTTGACGTATTTCTTATGAATTGTGACGGGCCCGTGTTTCTGCTTATTATTTTCTTTTTGGTACCCAGGTACGTGCTTGTTTAGCCAATATTAATAGTCTGCTTGTAGTATTTCTGTTTTTAGTTACATATTTCAGTTTTCTTTCGTATTTCATAACTGTAGTATACTCGTATGTTTTATTTTGTATTTCTTCGTAATCGAGTACTTCGTCGTCTCTTTTTCGGATATTTCCTAATTTTGGGTCATTTTTTCCTGTTTTTTTTTGCGGGCACTTCTTCCCGTCGTTGAGCTGTTGTAACATATATATAGACTTGTCGATGTCTTGTTTCTTTCCCCCCTTTTTTGTATGTATCACTCGTACATTGTTGTAAACACGTTAGCTGTGAGTCCGAGACAAACTTTTTAGGAGACCGAGACTGAACTCTGCAAGCTGCGTTGTCATCATATTACAAGAACACGCCAGATTTTAGTTCGCGACAGGATTAGGGTCGATTTTAATCATCTTAGCTACTACTGAGCATAAATACGTGAAAAACTCGTATAGCTCTTGAAAATTTACGAAAAGTTGAAAAATATATATATAAAAACCCATCGCATACCCTCCTGAGACGACCTCTACGAAACACAGTACCATATACCTAACGAAGTAAAGTCACCCTCGCGATCAATAGTGATGACATCGCATATATATGACATCACATACCTACCTCGCCTGATGTATTTGTAGGATGTATCTCTGACTTAAAATTGACGACCGCAGAGCCCCACATCGGCAAGGTAAAATCATAGGCGTGAAATCGTACATTTATTTGAGACAAGAATAATTTGGAAAAGGAAGCACAGGCAGATGTGTTAAAATTGCGGTAAACAACCTTACCAACCCATTACGTAGGGTATTTCGTACATACCGTCTGCATGATCGCCTCCCAACCTATGATAAACGAAGTATGACTAACGAGGTAACGTAATTGAGCGCGTGTATACCAAGTATGACTAACGAGGTAACGTAGTTGAGCGCATGTATACCAAGCGTTCCTTAAAAACTGACGATTCACATCCCTCCCTCAAATGCTCAATGGCGGAGACAGTACATGGCCACATACATCACCTCGCATGCTGTATTTGGCAATACGTATCTCTTTCGTATAGTTAGCGATGTCAGAAAATAATGGTAACTGTATGATGGTGGTGATAAACAGTGCATGACCACATCACCTCGCCTGTGGTATTTGACAATACGTATCTCTTTCTTATAATTAGCGATGTCAGAAAATAATGGTAACTACAAATATTCTATAAGATATTCTAGCTTTCGATCCATGTATCATACAACAACAACTTATGAAGATTTAACACGTTATTTACTACACTTAAACACTGGGTTGCATGCTGCATCGAACATCAAACCTTCCAGAATAGTAAACATTACAAGCCAGATGATATAAAGGGGTGTCTTATTGCTTCAATCGTCAGGTTTGCCTCCTTTGAGGATTTATAGTTTCCGCGCACATCTTGAAATGTCCCGCCCCCCGCCCCCCCCCCCCCTCCCCTCCCCCTCCCCCGACCCCTCTTGTTCATGAAAAACCCCAACCCTCCCCCCTGTCCCCCGATCCCCCCCCCCTTCCGCCTAGTTTGTCCAAACGCCCCACTCACAATCGAAATCGGCCAGAGTAATAAACACCTATACGCAGTTGATATCACGTCACTATCTTTCTGACCATCCATGACGTAGTTTTTAATTATTTTCCCCCCGACCCCCCCCCCTTCAACGCCCCCTCTTTTCCAACCACCCGCACGATCGACTAGACCTAGCACCACGCGTACAACAAGCCCCTACATATCTTTGATCTCACAGCCGAAGTGTATTTGAATATTATTTGTGACCTAAACCTGCTAAAAAATCCCCCCCCCCCCCTCTCGCTCTCCCTTACTCGAACGCCCCACCAACTATCGAAATCCGCCAGATTAATAAACACTTTACGCACAGCATATCACCTCATTATCTTTCGAGCCATCCATGCCGCTGCTGTCCCCCCCCCCCCCGGCACCACACGTATAACAAACCTCCCACCTAAAACCCTTCCTCCCCCCCCCCCCCCCCCCCCCGGCCCCCCCGTCCCCTCCCCCGCCCCCCCCCGCCCCCACCCCCCACCTCCCCCCCCCCCAACCCATCCCAACCCCACCCCCTCGAACACTCCACCCTCTCTCTACTCACTGATTGTACGACTTACCCCAGGATATACATGATAAACTGATGCATTATTTGCAAAACCGTCACATTTATCTCCTCAAAATAATGTATAGTTTCCACGCACATATTGAGCTGCCCCACACGCCCCACCCCCGCCCCAACCCCCCCCTATGATAAACTGGTGCCAAAACCGTCAGATTTATCCCCTTGAAAGGATTATAACTTACATGCACAAATTGCCCCCCCCTTCCCCCCCCCCCCCCCCCCCCTCCAAACCCGCTCGCTTTTGATCAAAACCAGGCCCCCACGTCCTTCAAAACTCCGCCCCCCCCCCCCTCACCGGTTATTCGACTTACAAGATTCACTTGATAAAATGATACATTTCCCTCCACAGCTGCCAGATTTTGTCCCCCTCAGAAACGGGTTTTATAGTTTCCGCGCACAAACTGACTAAAGTCACCCTGTTGACCCTGATAGCTACACTGTAGAACTTTGTAAGGGGAGTCGCCGACCTATATCCTTAATGAGGACACACAACTCGTAATGCGCGCGATCGGAGTATCACACACAGCTTGCAAAGATGAGTTTCGACGAAACCTTCAATCTCACAGCTGGAGTGTATTTTCATTTTTTATAATATACAAGGTTCACTAGACTAGACTATGTATCTACCATTGCACTAACGATTGATAACATTGTGCTGTTGTTGCTGTTGCTGTTGTTGTCGTTGTTGTTGTTGCTGATTGTTGTTGTTGCTGTTGTTGTCGTTGTTGTTGTTGTTGTTGTTGCTGTTGTTGTTGCTGTTGTTGTCGTTGTTGTTGTTGTTGTTGTTGCTGTTGTTGTTGTTGCTGTTGTTGTCGTTGTTGTTGTTGTTGTTGTTGTTGTTGTGGTTGTTGTTGTTGTTGTTGTTGTGGTTGTTGTTGTTGTTGTTGTTGCTGTTGTATTGTTGCTGTTGTTGTCGTTGTCGTTGTTGTTGTTGTTGTTGTTGTTGTTGTTGTTGTTGTTGTTGTTGTTGTTGTTGTTGTTGTTGTTGTTGTTGTTGTTGTTGTTGTTGCTGTTGTTGTTGCTGTTGTTGTTGTTGTGGTTGTTGTTGTTGTTGTTGTTGTATTGTTGCTGTTGTTGTCGTTGTTGTTGTTGTTGCTGTTGTTGCTGTTGTTGATGTTGTTATTAGTGAACCATGCCACGATAGAGGTGTATAGCATTTTTCGTCTTAACCCAAAATCGTCGGAAACAGGCCATTTTTTTGGCATGATTTTCTCGCCGTGTGTACCTAGAGGCCATGAGATTTTTTTATCCGATGCCGCAGCAGTTTTAGTTTCTTCACACGTGAATCAGCTTTTTGGAGAGGTCTTAAGCTCTCTCCAATTGAGGGGTAGTATTAAGAAAAAAAGTGGTGCACCTCTATCGTAGCACCCGTCGTATCCTCCCTTCCTACCTCACTCTGACAACATCCCTAGGGCTGCAGCAGATTAAGGAAGAATTTTCTGACCTCCGAACATGAGTGAGCTCAATATCTCAATCCCGAAAACATGACTTCGAAGGCGTTCGTTTGCGCAACCCGACCACAAGCTTCTATGCCCTCGAGTCCTAACAAACAGGTGCTCGTGAAATCACTTGACCAATGACTGACCGGTAGTTCCACATTCGAGGGAGCTCAACCAAGGTATACTCCTTTTATTGGCTCAAAGAGTGTCAACCCCCCCCCCCCCCCCCCAACTTTTGTTGAACGAACGTCCTGAAGTAGTGGTGTGTCCCTTCCCAGCCCGACGTCATCGTTTGGTAGAAGTCCTGCTGCAAACAAGAAGCTACACGCGACAGGATACTTTTTTCCCATATGCATATGGCATCCTTCCTCGTGTCGATCAGCCATGAAAGGTTCGTTGAAGCAATTCGGTGTTTTTTTTTTCTGGGGGGGGGGGGGGGTCGATCGTAGATCGTTGTGTGCTCACTAAGGCCACGGTGTGTTTCACATTTTTGTTTCTCACAAGTTGTCGTTGAGGTACAGAGTTCCTCGAGTGCACCCGCTAGAGAAGTGTGGCAGATAGATTCCAAAAAGTTCCTAAGCTGCTATCATATATATGTAACACGAGCTCAACGTCTCAACCCCGCAAAAACGTGACTTCGAAGATATTCGCTCGCACAAACAAACCCGAAACGAACAAGATATCCATGCGCTGTTGACAGTCCTAAAACAAATATACTCGAAGAAAAATGATCATCATGCCAACCGACACCGTATATCGTATGGCAGCGCATACCACCCCCCCGGGTATGAAATGCTGAGCCGGTTTCCTGCAAAACCAGCGCGGCGCGAATAACAACGGTGGCGGCTTTGGGCAGTATGTCGTCCAGATCTCTTCATAGACGTGTCGCTCGGCGTTTAGACTCTACCGGCGGCCGAGAAATCGGCATACGGAACTCGTCCTAGGAGGCGTGCTATACACCGTCACATACGGTAGTTGCACACTTTCTACATTAAGGCAAAAATTGCTCAAAAAAACTGCAACTCCTGTCATACCGTGGGTTGACTCCCTGGCGTACGCCCTTGAAATATTTCGTATAAAATATGTATATACTCGTATATATGTGTTTTTATTGACAAAACAATATGACCCCTCCCATTATGAAAAAACTCACCCACATAGTATATTACAAGTACCAAACAACGCAGCTGGCAAAGATGAGTATTGACCCGAAATTCGTCGAACTCACGGCTGACGTCCTTGAAATACTTTTATAAAAAAAAAGGTGCGCATCCTTACAGCACTGTTAGCACTATTGGAGCACCATGCGTCATCGATGCACGGAGCACGATGCTGATAGATGTAGCACACTTCTTGTTGCGCACGCCCTCTATAGATGGTCGGTTTAGTTGTTGAAAGGACAGCGCGTGTCGAGACTCTTGGCTCCTATATTATTACGAGAGATGCAGCCGACGTGGCACCGAGTGTCTGTGAAATATCTTGCGAAGAACAAGAAATATATTCTTTGGAAAGGAGCCTCACGCCAAAAAAGAAGGAACGAAAGAGAGTGATCGCGATATGCGGGGCCTTCTCTGGCTCGTTGAGGCAGAGGGTATATGTAATCGACACACATGGACATACGACGCCAGCGCAGCAGCATGATGCTAGCCGTACCGCTGGGTCATTAAATATTTTGTATCGGGAATCATGGTCATTACCACCCACCATGAACACAAAAAAAAACTTTATTTTCACCAATCTTATTGAGCTCTCACTACTACCCCTCCCCCCCCGTAAATAGACGCTTGTTCTTGATAAGACTACACCTGACATAGTTTTAGTTGGCATACCTGGGGACCGGTCGTCCTTAGGGTGTCAAGGCATCTTGACCGCGTCAAGGCCTCTTTTGACCGCATCAAGACTTCTTTTGACTCTATTCTACCGTTTTGGGTATAGGGGGGGGTCAGTCAAGGGGGTCCAACTGCGGTCCCCAATTCACAGCATCTCTGGTTACAAAAGGTTCCGCTTGGACGAGGGGCAGAAGGCCAAACACGAAAAAAAACGCGGTTTCCGTAACCGCCACCCTCACCCCAACCGCAACCTTTCCCGCCGTGTTTCCAGGGTCGAGCAGTCCCCTGCATATGATACAGAAGTTTCCGCTTGAACAAGGAGCGCAAGACCAACCACGAAACGACACTGCGGCCGCCGAAACCGCCGCCCCACACCCCAACCGCAGCATTTCCCACCGCTTTTCCAGGGTCCAATAGTCCCCAACTAATAGCTCATTTGGTCACAAAAGCTTCCGCTTGGACAAGAAACGGAAAACCATCTACGAAACGACACCTGCGGTCGCCGTATCCGCCGCCTCCCACTCCAGCCACAACTTTTCCCACCGCGTTTACGGCGCCCTGTAGTCCCCAATGAATAGCGTACTTAGCTACAAAAGCTTCCGCTTGGACAAGGAGCGGAATACCCACCACGAAACGACACCCGCGGCTGCCGTAACCGCAGCCCCCACCCCAACCGCAACCTTTCCCACCGCATTTCCGGGGTCTAGGTACACCTGGGGAAGAGTAGAAAAACATCAAATTTTAGAAACCGTTGTTTTAGTAAAGTGTGGGGAGGGGCGATGGAGGTGAAGTAAGGGGGAGGGGGTCGGAGAGGGCACAGCACGCAAATCCGTTGGTTTGCCTGACCACTATTTCCTCGACGTTTTGGCCAAATTATCTCTAAACGCGACCCTATTAGTACATATAAATACCCTGCAGCTCTACATCACGGCACGTGCCAACGTCCAACGTCGTGGTAGACTACAATGCACCACATTTGGCGCTATCTCAATACTTCACAGAGACACGCTGCCCCCTCCCGCCCCCCGACGTCCCCTTCTCCTCTCTCCAACCCCCTACCTCCCTCCACCCACTGCCCACTCACCGTCACTCCCACTCTCCTCTACAACCTCCTCCCCAACACCCCCTTCCCTCCGCTCACCTCCCACCTCCGCTCACCACCCCACCACCCCACCCCCCCACCATTTACTCCCATCCCATCTCCCCCCCCCCCCCTAAAATACCTCCACCCTTTCTTCTCATCGACTCCTTACCCACCCAAAGCTCACCTCCACGCAGATGGACCACCGTATAACTTCCGCCAACATGAGCCGATCCACTCCCACCCCCACCCCGCCCTATAGACCTCTTTCAGTCCCTCTACCCCCGCTCCCCCCCCCCAGCCCCCCCCCCTCCCCCCCCCCCCCCCCCCCCTAGACCCCCCCCCTCCCCCCCCCCTCCCCCCCCCCCCCCGGCCTTCACCCCTCCTCCGTCACTACCCCTCCCCTCCGATCCCCTCCCCTCCCTACCCACCCCCCTTCTATCTCTCCCGTTACCCCCCCCCCCAACCCCTGACCCTCACCTCCACGCCGATCGAGCCCCAGGTAACTTCTGTCCACAGAGGGGCGCCTCGCTCCACCGCACCGTCCTGCACTGTGTACTGGTCAATAGTTTCGTCCCTTGAAGAGTTTCGGCCAATCAAAATGCGCCACGTGAGTTTCGGCCAACAAAAATGCGTCAAACGAGTCAAAACTATACTCGACCAACACAAACGCGTCAAGTGAGTTTTCAGCCAACCAACCTTCGTCCAATTGAGTCGGCCACGATCAAAACGCGTCAAATGAGCTTCGATCGATCAAAGGTCGTAAAAATGAGTCCCGGTAAACCAAAAACGTGTCAAAACAATTATTTCGGCTGATCGAAGTGCGTGAAACGGGCCAACGGCGAGAGAGAGAGAGAGAGAGAGAGAGAGAGAGAGAGAGAATGCGTTAAAACTGCGAAACGAGAGGGGACCGAAGACCAAGCAAAAACCCGTAAATCTGTAGTATATACTGGTAGCATACCAGGCGAGTACAAGGTTCCTCTCCGGGACATGGTTGATCTGAATCCCCGGGGGGCATGGCACGTTAAAAAAAACGAAGTAACACAGACGTTCGAATCTATGAGCTCGTACACATCAGGCCCGACGATCTTTGCCTGCCTTATTTTTCCGCAAACAATGGAGCAATTGTCGTCTCGTGATCGGCACCCTTGCGGGGCACAACACACACACAACAAACAATATCGCAGCAACCCCGTGAGTTTCACACAGACAAAAGGAGGTCTTGAAGCGCAGCTGGTGTTGCACCGCTGGTGCTGCTGTTGTACGGTCGTACTGGCATACTTGTGTTTCGTGGCAGCGGGACTGGCTGACGAACTGTTTGCAAAAAAATAATGGGGTGGTCCCTAGGTAGGACGGCACACACACAATCACACACAGCAGCACAGACAATACCCACCGATAGCCACCGTTCGTGCTTGCCACACGGGGAATTAGCTTGCAGTTTGGCTGCTGCTGTGTCGAGGCACCGCGACTGCCACGAGTGATGAGCTCGGAGCGTCGTGGTGATATATAAAACGGGGGCTTCGATGGCCACCGCGCGGCTCGGGGACGCAGAGCGCAATGCCTTGAAAGCAATACCTTCTACCCGCGCGGCTTTGAACGTCTATGACGGAGCGCCCGCCACGGAGCTCGGCCGCAGACGGGATCCACACGTGCGTCGTCGTGTACCAAAAATGGAAGCAGCGCCTATATAGGCCAAAAAATCGTTTTCGGAGGACAGGCCTCCTTAAGTCCCAAAACATTACTAAAAAAAAAATCGCTCTAGTGTTTTTTTTTTTTCTTGTAAAATGATAGTTTTGTTTTGTATGGTATATATACTTTATACACCTATCATAGGCCACGATTAGTTTCGTCGATCGGGTTTTCACTTTTCGGTTTCGCTCAAAATTAAGCGCTTTTGGTTGACGAAAATAACACCCCTTGAGCAAAGAGTGTCCGCAAAACAAGGATGCACCTCTACCAAGGGAGGAATGGGGGGAGGGACAAGGCGGGAGGGAAGGGGGGCGAGGGGGGGGAGAGGTGTACTCAGTTTGTGCATGGCTGAAGTCGTGTGATTAAGACCCTCGCATCCCTACTATGCCGGGACGGAGCAAGTCGGGTCTTCACCAACCAAGCAGGCACTGCTTGCACCAAGCGCGAAGCGCCGTGAGGTGTTTGGCGAGTCGCATGAAGGGTCAGCGCGGGGAGGGGGGGGGGCAGAATGAGCACAAATAGAGACGGGGTGGGGAGGGGGGGCGGGGCGTCGAGACGGCCTCCGCACACAAGATCGGAGCAACGCAAGACCCCGGCTGTTCGACAGGTCTTCCGTGAGGAGCGTTGGCCATTCGTAGGTGGGGGGTATTAGGTGCTGGCTGGCAGGAGGCGAGGCTTTCGCTCGTCCTTACGATGGGATGGAGCATCAGATATCATTTTCGCCTGCCGGGGCAAGAAGGGGGCCCGGCACCTCTAGCGTAGCATGCGCCGCGGGGACCCTTTCGTACCGTGGCAGCGGAAACACCAAGAAAGGACCCTCGATCGCCGGAGAAAAATAGTGCAAAAATGCAACAACAACAACAACAACAACAAAAAGTAAACTTATACTCACACATATTACGGAGGAAAACAACAGCCATGACACAAATAAATACGGTCAGTAAAAAAAACGGGAAAATGTATACATCGGTTTTCGTGTATATCGGAGGTCCTATTCAACACCTGGTATGAGCCTCCGTAAAAGTTTTGTTTTTTCGTTTTTTTCGCCCTCCGGTGGATGGGGGAAAAAAAAAAACTTGACCCCTTTAGAGCCCCCGAACGCCTCCCTATACTAAATCCAAGTAATTTTGTCCCCAAAAACGGGTTTCCAATCGTAAAGGGGTTGAGCTCACCATGCTTCCGAGTGTTTCCGTACACGTCGTTTGCCAATTTAACTCAATTTCATTCGCAACCCAACGCTATGATAGCTATTAATAGCGTGTTTATACAGTACTCTACACCATTAACAGCAGTAGCATCTACCAAAGCGGTCATACCTCTCTAGGCCCACCCCCAGGGCGATGTGGTGGAACCCGCTCTGGCAGCCGCACCGCCCTCGTACACACTCCAAACGAGGGCCGGAATCGGTTTCCGAGTTAGTTCCGGAATCGGTTTCTGGACCGAATTTTCGTCCCTCCGCATCCTCGCAAGCCCCGGCGGGACAATCGCCGCTGGATTTGCACTCCAGCCTTCCGAAACTGCCGGCGTGGGCTAATCCTGCCTGTTCCGATAGGAACGCCCGGCTGAACATTTCAACCACACTCGGAACCAGCTGGATCTGGCGAGGGGAGGGAGGGAGGGAGGGAGAGAGGGGAGAGGGGGGGAGGGAGGGAAATATTGGTAACTGATCGACCGATCAATCAACAACCGGAAAATAAACAGAATCCGTCAATGAAGGAGAGCAGCAGCAGTGGGGTGGCGTCGGCAGCGTGAGGAGGGAGGGAGGGAGGGGGGGAGGGAGGGAGGGAGGGAGGGGGGAAAGGGGGGACGAGGGCAATGGTAGGCTCATTTTGATGTCCGCCGCGGCAGTTAAACCGGAGGCACGAGCCAGGCGAGGCCTATACATACACACGCTCGGCGGTATCGCCTGTCAAAATGTTTTATCCGAGCATGCCACGGCAGGCGTGGTAACAATTTTTTCCGATCCTGTTCGTTCGAGGACCTAATATCTCATCCCACCCAACACAACACTGACTTTTTCAGAAGAAAAAAAAAGTGCACGCACGCACGCACGCACGCACGCACGCACGCACGCACGACGTTTAACCCAATAATTGGACATTCCCATGACCGATAGACCTACCACTACAAACATCGAAAACACATGCATAATCGGGTTTCCATAACCATGGGCAGCTTCTCAGTCAAGGGGCCCGTCAAGGAGAAAGACAAAAGCATGGCCAAAACGTTCTTACTCCGATCGTAGCACGTGGGCCTACCAGAGCATTTTTGCTTAGGGCTTGCCTTATTATGGTCCGGGTCAAATTCTTGACTCCAAGATGGGTGCAGCCGCCAGCTGCCATCATCATTCGTGTGCCGAACCGTGGGAAGGCCTCCACCATTGCGGAACTCCAGTGGCCCAGCGTATAGGGTAGGGGGGAAAGGAACATCCACTGACACCCTAAATCCTAAAATCTCCTCCTGATACGACGACAACGGTTGGAGGGAGGTGGGGTGGGGTGGGGTGAGGTGGGTTGGGGGTGAGGGTGGAGTTGAGAGTGGGGGGCTGGAAGGTGGTAGGGTAGGGTTGGGGGCCGGGGGGGGGGTGGGGGCTGGAAAATACACATCCCCCGATATCCTGATAACGCCTCCTTCTGATACGAAAAAACGATTGTAGGGGGCATGGGGGGTGTTGGGACGGGGGGAGGGAGGCACACCCACACAAACGCTCTACCCCAAAACTTCCTGGTGCTAAATTAACCATTGGAGGGAGATGAGGTGGATGTGAGTTGTAGGGGGGGGGGGAGGGGTGGAGAGGAGTGGAGAGGTTTGAAGGACGGGGGGTGGGGGAAGGCAGGACCTCCAAAGGCCCAACGTAAAGGTTGGGAGGAAAAGGCGCATCCACCGACACCCTCAACCCTCAACTCTAGAGCCCCCTCCTGGCGCTAAAACAACGGTTGGATGGGGGATGGCGTCGGGGCGGTAGTTGCGGGGGTTGGAGGCGGTTGCCCACGCTGCCATATCTACGGCACAGAGTAACAAGCACAAAAACAAAAAGGCAAAACACATGAAAAAAAAAAAATCAGCAGCAAACAAACACTACTGAACAAAACAACAAGCAAAATACACCCCCCCCCCAAAAAAAACACGCCTGAAGTACACCTGGTAGGGAACAGGCGCCTGCCTGAAGTTTCCAACCACTTACCATATTGGCCAAATCCCCCTTCACATAGTCCATTACTGTAGAGCAGGTCCAGTCCTCCAAGAGGCAGTTCAGCAGGGTTTCCACCAGCGTAGCGTTAACCGCTATCGTCTAACAAAACGACAATTCATGGATATCGAACGAAAAAAATCAGTTCGATACGATACTGATACTGCACCCGAAAAAACAAACCGACATTGATGGACATCGCAAAGAGGCAGTCCAACAGGGTTTCCAGCCGCAGCGTGGCGTTAACCTCCATGATCTAGCAACACGCTAAGCGATGGGTATCGAAGGAGAATCGGGTTCAACACGATACCGACAGCTGAAAAAGCAAGCCGATAATATTGGATGTCGAACGAGAATCCAAGCAACCCTCCGAAAACCGAAAAATCAAACCGATAATACTGGATATCATACTAGAATCGGAGCAACACGCCGAAAACCGAAACCTTAAACCGATAACAATAGATATCGAACGAGAATCGACCACTTTGACAGGATATCGAAAAAAACGAGCATTCCAACCGATACCGATGGATATTGCAAGAGGCAAGACGCAGCGCTTAAGGGTTTCCACCAGCGTGACATTAACCTTCATCGACACCAAGAAAAAAGTACAAAAGGTGCAAGCGATTTATCGAGCCGAGAGTCGAGAGCGACGCGATACCGACATCTCCTGACACGCCGAAACTTATCGTCCTGTATCACTACATACAAGAACCGGGGATGCTATAGGACGGGGGAGCTCTATGCTGTAGTTAAGTGGATACCCGCGGCCATGTGCGCTCAGTTTGCACATTGGACCTTTTCACTTGTGCGCCATTCTTCGTATCGTGCGTTTTCAGGCGGGAAAGCGTGGTAGTATTTCCCGGACGAATTTTGATTTCATTTGGTTTTTCGGATCTTCCTGGGGCTCCAGCACCCATGTGTGACTACGGACTCCAGATTTTTGACAAGAAATAGGTAATGTGAGAACAACAAGGGCGCGGAGGGTAACACTCGTTCGATAAGACACATCAAAGAAATTCGATATTTTTTCGACACACAGCAGTATCGCAAAATTTCGACGCGATATCCAACACCATACGCAGCACATACCACGGTACCCATCAGCCACACCCTTTGGAACTTCGAGGAAATTAAAAAAAAACACACACACAAAAAAAAACAAAAACAATACACAGCATCCGCCAACCGACGCAACCCGCACATGACTCATCCCAAGGCAGTGGAGACTATAGTCTAGCACCCTAATGGCATGGGTAGATGGCGCGTGACCCATCCCTCTATAGTGCGGCATAGTGCGGTATAGGTTGCAATATTTGGGGCAAAACAAACAGTTATGACCTCTATAGTGCGGTTGAGCTCTCCTCAGGCGGTAAAGACTATCGATTGGCATGATCATTTTACGAGCACGTTCGTTGCAGGACTACTATTAATAATAGCGCATTTAAATATTTTGGACGGGATTGCGCGAACGAATGCCTTCGAAGTCATCGGTCGCGAGAGGTACTTCAGCCCCTCTCGTCAGGAGTTCAGAAACTTTACCGTAACCTTTAGCGTGGGATGACACGCATCCGAACTCCAACACAAGATGTGGCACAACACACGCGCTGTATGATACGACCTGAACCGAGCGCTCACACCCTAAAAGACCCCGCTGATAAGGCTACAACGGTGTTTTTTTTTCGTTGTAATTTCTGGGGTCTCAATGGCGTTCATGGAGATACGTCGTTTCACGCGAACCGTAACAATCCCTCAAACTAAAAAAAAAAAATCCGACCCACCTCAGTCGCCGCCTCCCCGCCCCCGGCCAGTAAAAACACCGATTTAGCTAGCACCTCCGCAGCGGCAGCCACCGAGCTCGCGTTCACCTGGTGACACGCAAGCAGTGGCGGAAGAAAATATACAAGAAAGTATACCCAGTAAGTAACAATATATAATCATCTCACGCTCTCTCACAGTCTGTGACCACAGAGTTTGTCTCTCTTTAAGACGAAGGATCAGCACGGACACTACCGGGTTTACTGATGTCGTTGGGTACACAGAAATATAACAGTTTAATGCGAAGACAACACACACGCGTCCCGTATAATTCGTAGCTCGCGCCTACCATTTTTCCTTAAATAACTGAGACAGTTACATCATCACCATTTTTTGTTTTTTAAAGCTGAGACAGTTACATCATCATCACTTCATTCACCTCACAGAGTCACGTTAACCATTATTTTTCTACAAAAAAAATACAACAAAAATAAAAAAAAGTGACCATCATCCTCTCGTGTGCCCCGTCTCTCTCACAACTCACGCATGCTCCTTTCCATCAACACCAAAAAGAGCAACAATACCGACGACAGCAGCGACAACAGCAACACCAAGCATGCCTCGTGTATAGTCCAAACTCACGCTCTATTTTACACCAAAACATTTCACAAACAGATACCAGGTATGAAGCATGCTATCCAGGACCAATACATAGAGAAAATATTTTCGCCCCCCCACCCCCCCACCCCCCCACCCCACCCACCCCTCCCGGCAAAAGCACGCCAAATAGAGCGCTGCAACACCCACTGCACCATGGTTCTGGTGTCCCGATGGTCATGGTAGTGGGGGCAGGAGAAGTCCTCGTCGTAGCCGGCAATGACGAACCCAGACTGCGCCGAATCGGCCTGATGACAGCAAGAAGGAAATAAATAAAAAAGAAAAAAATAAAGAGAGAAAGAAAGAAAGAAAGAAAGAAAGAAAGAAAGAAAGAAAGAAAGAAAGAAAGAAAGAAAGAAAGAAAGAAAGAAAGAAAGAAAGAAAGAAAGAAAGAAAGAAAGAAAGAAAGAAAGAAAGAAAGAAAGAAAGAAAGAAAGAAAGAAAGAAAGAAAGAAAGAAAGAAAGAAAGAAAGAAAGAAAGAAAGAAAGAAAGAAAGAAAGAAAGAAAGAAAGAAAGAAAGAAAGAAAGAAAGAAAGAAAGAAAGAAAGAAAGAAAGAAAGAAAGAAAGAAAGAAAGAAAGAAAGAAAGAAAGAAAGAAAGAAAGAAAGAAAGAAAGAAAGAAAGAAAGAAAGAAAGAAAGAAAGAAAGAAAGAAAGAAAGAAAGAAAGAAAGAAAGAAAGAAAGAAAGAAAGAAAGAAAGAAAGAAAGAAAGAAAGAAAGAAAGAAAGAAAGAAACAAAGAGACAAAAAAACAAAGAAAACAGGAGTCCAGTAAGACACGGCGGGACAAAATGCGACGCGAAAATGCAAAAAAAATAAAGAGGCGTGCAGTAAAAACACATGGGCCGGCCGGGCAAAGCGTGACGCCCCCCAACACCAACACCACCAACTCTATCAACACCCTCAACACCAACAACACCAACAACACCACCAACACCACCAGCACCACCAGCAAACACCAACACCATCACAAGGCCACGCCCACCAACAAACGCCACCGACAAACGCCACCAACACCCATAGGATCATGGCTACGGTAGCGGGGTCGCCTTTAAAACGAATTTTTCACAGCGGCTCGGGGTCACTCGCGGAAGTGATCCCCCTGTTCCTTTTCGGTTTTAATTTTTCGATACGATACGAATCCGCAAATTTATGCGGTAAGCTACGCTGCGCCAAAAAAAAACACAAAAGACCTTTTGCCCGTGAGATGCAGAGTCAGCCGTGCGAACATGATCGTGTGATGTTATATGGTATGGTATGGTATGGTATGGTATGGTATGGTATGGTATGGTATGGTATGGTATGGTATGGTATGGTATGGTATGATAGCTTTAAACCCCTAGCGAAAATGGGGGTATATCGTGACATCATCATCATAACATCGTCGTAACATCGTCGTAATATCATCACAACATCATCACAACATCATCATAAAATCATCACAACATCATCATAACATCATCATAACATCATCACAACATCATCACAACATCATCATAACATCATCGTAACATCATCATAACATCATCACAACACCATCATAACATCATCATAACATCATCATAACATCATTATAATATCATCATCACAACACCATCATAACATCATCGTAAACATCATCGTAAACATCACCGTAACATATATCACAACATCAGCATAACATCATCATAACATCATCATAACATCATTATAATATCATCACAACATCATTACAACATCATCACAACATTATCACACCATCAGCATCATAACATCATCATAACATCATCATAACATCATCATAACATCATCATAACATCACCACAACACCATATAACATCACCATAACACCATCATAACATCATCACAACATCATCATAACATAATCATAACATAATCATAACATAATCATAACATAATCATAACATCCCCCCTATTAATACCGCACCCTTGGTCGCCATCGACACTAGAACAACCCCCACCACTCCCACCACCACTAATACCCCTACGACCCCCCCAACCAATACCCCAACCGCAACCCCCAACCCCAGCACTCCCCCACCAACATGACCCCCCCCCCCCAATGCCAGCACTCCCCCCATCCCCCCCCAAGACCCCATTCATCCCGCCTCTTCCGCCCCCCCCCTCCCCGCCCCCCGCAACCGAAACACGCCTAAACGAAAGTCGCGAGGGGCGGAGGGGGGGCAGCTCCACCAACAACCGCCAACACGCCCTCCAACCCCATCACCTGTACCATAACCCGCAACACCCCTAACACTCCCACCCAAACACGCATCCGACAACGCCCCCCTTCCCACAACCCCATCTCCTCGCACCCCCCTTGTCCTCAAGTACCAACAATAAAACTCACTTTGACGAAAGCCGTCAAGGGTGAAGGGGGAAGCTCCGGCCTTGTCGCGTTCTCCAGAGTAACGCCTCCATCCCCCCCCGGGGATAGTCTCGACAGCATCCCCTGGTCGGAAGCCGACGCTTTGGGGGAGCTGTGGATCCATAGCTTAGATTCAGGCAAGCAACCAACCTGGTCGTTCAGAGCAGGGAGGGGAGCGGGGCAGGGTGTACAGGGTGAAACCAATGGGGGCGGGGAGGGAGGGGGGAGGGGTCTTCATTTGTTGCTCGGCGGGTCATTTGACCATTGACCACGCATCCCTTTCGAGATGGAGCACGGGGGGGAAAGGGGGGCGGGGGTATGGAGTGGGGTGGAGCGGTTGAGGAGTGGGGTAGCGTAGGGGCACATATTGCAAAAAAGATACCAACGTATTGCAAAATACTAATAGGATAGCAAACAACAAGCGCAAAAGCAATCATGTAAGTTTGCAAAAAATGTGCAAGCCACGGCACCTGGTCCACTGACACGACGTGCGCAGGCCTGCCGAGCTTTCGGAACTCCAGGCTGGGGTAGAGAGGGTCCAGACACGCCTCGCCTCCAGAAGGGGACTGGGAAGGACCTAGGACGTTTTGGCAGTCCACCCCATCTCGCCAGTCTTGGACAAAACGCCGTGATCCCGTGAAGCCATAAGATTCTGCCTGCAAAACATTATACGAAATGCCATAATAAGTAAATTAAGATAGAGTAGGGTAGGGTAGGGTAGGGCAGGGCAGGGGAGAGTAGGGTAGGGTAGGGCAGGGCAGAGGAGAGTAGGGTAGGGTAGGGTAGGGTAGGGTAGGGTAGGGTAGGGTAGGGTACAGTAGGGTAGGGTAGGGTAGGGTAGGACAGAGTAGGGTAGGGTAGGGTAGGGTAAGGTAGGGTAGGGTAGGGTAGGGTAGGGTACAGTAGGGTAGGGTAGCGTAGGGGATAGGGTAGGGTACGGTAGGGTAGGGTAGAGTAGGGTAAGGTGGGGTATGGTAGGGCAGGGTAAGGTCCGATACCGCACGGTAGGGTACGGTACAGTAGGGTACAGTAGGGTCGGATAAAATAGCTTGGCGTGGGGTAGGGCAGGCTAGCGAAACCTAAACTCCAAATACATACCCGCACAAATTATAAGGCTCAAACAACACGCAACACACAACACACAGCGCACACACACCTGAAAAGCAGCAAAAACTATCTGTCTGGGAAGGTCCGACAAATGGACACCTCCTTCGCGCCCCACGGCTCCAAGGCATTCCGCGGCAGAGAGGAGAGCCACCAGCCCGGACACGGCCGAGTTAGCCCCTGATGCAATGTGATGAAGAATAAATTGAAAGCAATAGTACGATGGAGATGGTGTTGCTGTTGTTGTTGGCGTTTTTGAGGAGTGAGGTTGGGGTTGGGGTTGTTGGGGTTTGGGTTGGAGGGGAGGGGGGGTGGGGGGGGCGTAGGAGGTTGGCGCGGGGAGGTGCCAAAAAAACACTGAGTTAACCCCTGGTTACGCGGAAGAAGGGCGGCATGAAAAGCGGCGGGGGGTGGTGCTATTGTAGAGGGGTTTGGGATTGAGTTTTGGGGTTGGGGTAGGGTAGAGGATTTTAGCAGGCGTGATTGCGGGGGGTGGGGTAAGTCGTAGCAGTATGAAGAACATCAGTGATGATATTTCCATGTTAGGTCATGTCGATAAAACCTCCCGCGGTAAAAAAAAAAACTACAAAAAACAAACAAACGCGGCCACAAAGAAGAATCGACATCAGCGTCTCGATGGCAACGTAAGGTCCCAGGTACGCATCTACAGCGACAGCAGCACCCACCCGGAGCCCGGTCGTGGAACATAGACGTCGAATCCATACCCGCCACGGCAAACACAGTCTCTCGATCCCCAAGACCGGCTTCCCCAACAGAAGCCCAAGCACTTTGCCCCCCGAGAGGCTTGCACTGGGGGTCGCGATCACCGTTGATGTCTGTCCACTCTAAACATGCCTGCAGGGGGGTGGGGGACGGAGAGGGAAGCGGGGGGGGGAGGATGGGGGGGGGGGAGGGATGGGGAGGGGGGAGGGAGGGGGGGGGGGGAAGGGGGAAGGGGGGGAGGGGGAGAGAGGGGGGGGGAGGAGAAAAGAGGGGGGGGGGGGGGAAGGGGGGGAGGGGGAGAGGGGGGGGGAGGAGAAAGGAGGGGGGGGGGTTAGAGCAGGGCGGAGGGGGGGAGGGGGGACGAGGGGGGGTGGACAAGCGGGAGGCAGGCGGGCAGGCAGGGGGAGTCGATTCAGGACAGCCTGATGAGTACGCTGGTTAGCATGGGGGGTGGGGGGGGGGGCATCGGCTCAACGTAAGCTGGGTGCACTGCGTTTAGTCGGGTCGGGGACACACTGCGTTTAGTCGGGTCGGGCACGCGTAGAGCGTGTCCGTTGTTAACCACCCCGCGCATCGAGCGGGCACGGTCTTCTGTCTGCCATCCCCTGGATGTGAGCAGCAATCAACAAGGTCTGCCGCGACCATCGCTTCGATTTTTTTGGTTGATTTCCGTTCATCTTTGGGCGATATACAAGAGCACTCTTATATCCCCTCCCTCTCATGGCATTTTCTCGCGCTCGCGCTTGGCCGTGGCCGCCTCCAAGCGGAGGGAGCAGCGCGCGAAAACAAACCTTGTTTCGCGTTAGTACCTGACTGTTGAGGTCCATGCCCGATCCCCCGAAATAAAACGCCATCCTAGCCTTGTGTAGAGGGTACCGCCAGCCTTCAGACCCTGTCACGCGGCGCACAGTTAGCAGACCACTTGAGTTAGCCCCCTTTGAGGTACGCCGGCATTTCTGGGGACGCATTATCTTGAAAGCAAAGTTAGCTACTGTAGTACTTACAGCAGGAAGAGGGTCAAAGGCTGGAGCAACAAAAATAACAGAACATTCTCCTGGGGAACAAAACCACCCCCAGAGGACTTATCGCAAGAAAAAAAAGAAGCTGAATGAAAAACGTTCACCATCTCACTACAGCGGTAGAGGTCGCTCGATAGTGCCGGCTGAGTGGTGCCGGTTGCCCGCTACAGTGCCTGTGAAATCGCTTGTCACACACACGGGAGCAACCAGCAGTGGCACTATGCGGAGCAGTGCCGGTAGCCGATATAGTGCCGGTATTTCTGTGTGGCGAAAACCGGCACCACAAAACGGAGCACTCCTAATTTTACAAAAATATTTCAAGGACGTCAGCTGTGAGTTCGACGAATTTAGGGTCGATACTCATCTTTGCAAGCTGCGTTGTTGGTGCTTGTAATATACTATGTGGGTGAGTTTTTCTTAATGGGAGGGGTCCTATTGGTTTGTTTTTAAAATATTTATACTGTTTTTCTCGAATACAAGGGTGTGGAATTTTCATTAATGACTAATTGTGCATGACTAATACCACGTGCATTACACTATAACAGGAGAAGCAAAAACTCATGTCTGGGGGGGGGGGGGATCTCCCCTTGAGCAGTTACCGTATCGCAACCAAAACAACGCTTAATGAAAGCGGTCTATTCACGCTCCACGTCCGAAATGTCACACCTACTCAAGCGGTAAGCCCAATCGAATGACACGCCCATGTTACCGTTCCAAGCGGCTCGCATATAATACAGTGTGTACCCCGATTCATGAGCACCCGATATAAGAGCCCTCGGGCGTCAAGAGCGGTCAAGATCAGCGTGTCCCGCCAATACTAAAAGCTATGTATTATCCGTAACAGATTAGAGCAATGCGGATTTAAGACTGCCTGTTTCAGTTTGTCACGCTGTTCTCTTAAATCGGGGTACTTAACCGCTGGATGCAATTTTCCAACCTCTATCGGGTTGGAAAACACGAAAAAAAAAAGCAGTGAAAACGACGAGAATGTCATAACCCTAGGCCAGCTAACCCGTGAGAAAACTAGGTAAGGAAATAAAAATGACATTATAAGAAAGAGTACCAGCATGTCTTAGCCATTTTTTTTCGGTGGTTCTTCGTGGGTTGGGTTGGCCTTGGATTGTGACGTTCGACGGTTTCAAAGCTATTCTTAACACATTTTCCTACCCAACTCCTGCCCTACCAAGATTGGTACATCGCAAAACACCCTTATGTCACTGTTCGAATAGCCTCGTTCATGTTGCCTTTCAAACACGCCCCGCCCAATGCTATCGCCCGAAGCGATACACCCATGTTACCGCTCCACATATTCTACCCATGCCACCGTACCAACTGTCCCACATACTAAAAACGGCCCTGGCGGGAGCGTGTTTGCATAATATTTGCATACCACCGGTACCAAACTTGGTTTGAGTAGGAAAAATCTACGTATATTACTGAAACCGTCGAACGTAATAGACCATCAGGCCAATCAAACCCACGAAAAAATAGGTTAGAATGTCATTTTGGCCCGTTTTTGCTCATTTGTCGTGGGTTGGGCTGGCCTTGGGACTTGACATTTTGTGGGTTGCAATACATGTTTTATGTGTTTCCCTACCCAAGGAAATTTGGCAGCACACAAACACGGTATGTAAACGGTACAGCCACGTTAAACTTTAAATCGGCTCGCCCATATACCTGCTCGAAACGTCCCACCCATGTTTCCGTTCGACCCCCCCCTCCCCGCCTATATTTCCGTTCGAAGCATCCCACCCATGTTGCGTTTCGAATCGTCCCCGCCGATGTTACGTTTCGACACGCCCCCACCCATGTTACGGTTCGAATCACACCGCTCATACTACCGTTCGCAACGCCCCACCTCTCTTGCCGTTCGAACGTCCAAACGGCACACCTGTGTTACCCTTCCAAACTCGAAACAGCTCACCGATGTTACCGTTCGAACCCTCAAACAGCTCACCTACGTTACCGTTCGAAACTGCGCGAGCCCGGACTCGATCCACGCTACCGCCGACCACAAGCGCCACTGGGAAGTCGAGACTCTCCATCATTAATCCGTCGCCTCTGGGGTTCCACGGATAAGAGGCGTCTACGTCGAAAACAGCCGTTGGTGTGGAGTCGCCCTGCAGGAGACAGAAGCGGTGTATGCGGAGTTCCAGGACGGGTACTGATCCATGTGTTAAAATCCACATGTTGGTCCGTACCCGTATAGCAATGCAGCACAGTACAGTACAGTAAAGTACAGTGCAGTGCAGTACAGTACAGCACATTACAGTTAAGTACAGTACAGTACAGTACAGTACAGTACAGTACAGTACAGTACAGTACAGTACAGTACGGGTACAGGACACCCAACAAGAAGCAGTGTAACAAGAAAGCTAGGCTGAGATATGCAAAAAAAAAAAAACGCGGCCACTAACGAAAACAGTAATGCCGCATGTATTGAAAATCAACAACCTATATCTTAGATCATTAATAAATTGGTGTTGAACACTGTACGCCCCCGCCCAAAACATACCGTAGGAAAAACAAACATGCGTCCCACCTGAGGTGTCGAAACATCGGGGTTACTGGACCCCACAGCACCCCCCTCGCCCCCAACCACCGCCACCCCCGCTAAAGTCGACCCCGAACCACCACCACCACCATCACCATCACCATCACCACTATCCCTGTCCTCCTCGAGCACGAGCACCCCGCCTAACAGTCCCGTGTCCGAGAGCCGCGCCAGCGTGGTCCGGTTGAAAAACGCCTCCGGCAACACAGCTACAAACCCGTCCCCTATCTCCTCCAACGCATGTGTAAGTAGTTCGTCCGTCTCCCTTGGTGCTCTTTCTTCGAACTGTCGTTGGGTGGCTTCTTTCGATTCCTTGTTTTCCCCGAGCCCGAGGGGAGTCCGGGAAGACAGCTCCTGAGAAAAACCGGAAATAAGATCGGAAATAAAGTTGAGAACGAAATTGAGAACGAAATCGGGACTGAAATCGACACTGAAATCGAGAATGAGATTGAGAATGAAATCGAGAGTAAAATCGGAAATGAAGTCGACGGTTAAAATCGCGAGGGGACTCAAGACTAGACTGGAGAACGCAGCTGAAAGAGGAGTTGAAAACGATGTCGAGCATGAAAGCGACAATGAAATCGAACATTAAGTCGAAGATAACGCCGATGACCAGGTCGAAAACAACCACCGGCGAAAATAGATATACATAAAATGACGTATGGACAGCATGAAACCACGCGGATGGGCAATAACTTTATCAGAATCGGAATCCCGGACCTCAAATTTCGCGAGGGATTATTTCTTTTTTTCCAGCGCCTTCTTGGAGGATCGACTTCGGCGCCGCTAGCCCTTTCTTCTGCGATGTCTCCCTCGCCGCGTTCGTGGAACCAGGAAGAGAAGCGGGAAGCAGGCGACTTATTGGATTTTAGGCGGCATTCTCGAGCCTTTCAATCTTTATGGGGAGAGAAGTTGAGCAAATAAAACTCGGAAAAACTCCAAGAAAAAAAAAGCTAACATAATTGGCATCTTGTTTTGAGTGAAACGAGCACTACTACTGTACGTATGTACGATTATAGGTTTTCGGGACTACGTGCACCCAGTTACAGTAGCTGCATCCCAAGCTCGAGCGATGTAAGAGCACGAGCACATAAACGGGTACCAGGTATGTGCGAGAACGAGTGCGCACGCTCTGTCTGGTGGTTCGATCTGCTGTGCTGTGGCGGTACGTAATATACGAGTATTCCGTAGGTTTTTGGCTTTGTTTAACATATTGGTGTAGGATTTGTTTTCTTCACGAAGCCTGGATCTTGGATTCTTAATGCGAAAAAGATGTCCCATATTTTCATGCTATATTTGATTTTGTGTGCATTTTCGAGCAAGAGTGAGCACGAATGAAGCAGTAAGCATGTTGTACGAATGCGAGTCGCCTTCGGAGACACGCTACGCGCAGATGTTGTGGCTGCAGCTCGAGCACGAGCACGCCCGAGTTGAGTGAACGAGTGCATTCGTGTACGAGTATTGTGCCAAACGTGGTAGCTCACGGGTACGGAAGATACGAGTACGCGCTATTATACGTCTTGCTGTGTAAACGTACGCAGCGATCCTTTCTATGGCAATTTGCCTCGTCGCGGACAGCAGCTCGGACGCGCACAGAGGCAACGTGCAACTCGCCGTGTCGCACATTGCCGACACCATGTCCAGCGTCCGCACTGGATGTCGATGATGATTTGCGAGCGAAGCCGCTGGCATTGCCATGTTTGCTGCCCCGCGCCAACCTACGTGTGTGTTGTTGTGTTGGGCACGCTCGATCTACAGAAGAAGCAGAACACTTCTGAACAAGTGAGTATAATCTACAGAGGCAATCAGCAAGCAGAAGTAATGCACAACTTGATTGAAGAAAGCAGCGTCGACGTTCCACCTGAAACGCCGTCAGCACGTCTGTCCACGGTCGGACTACCAACAGTCGGTCTGCGAGGCTCGTATCCAGAGGTTAAGAGAAGCTGGCTCCGTGCACGCCTCTCCGTGACTACGTAGGAGACAACAATCAGTCAGCGTGCCGGCCCCTGGCACTTGATTGAATCGGAATATCATATTTAACGCACTCGATTCGTCTATTCGTGGCCAGACTGAAGAGTCAGTCGGCGCGAGCTCAGATTTCGCATGAACACGTTCCAGGAGTATATCTAACGGTATGATATCGTACTGCACAGTGCCAGGATATAGCGTTACTTTAAATGCGTACGATACTTGTTGCCTTGAAAGTCCGATCGAAATTCGAAGCTCGGAATCGGATTCGCATAAGAAATTGCGTATTAGTTCCATATTATTATGCTGTATTGAGCCCTTGACACTAATTTACATACTGCACGCGCAGTGTAGACTACTACATTTTTTTCATGCGCGTCGTACAATTTTCCGCTACTTTTTTAATTGAACAAATCGACCTGCTGCCCTTCCCTACCCGAATCATGGGAATGCCGGCACCCATGCGGAGGCCTTGTAAAATCGAAAATGATGTCACACACGAAATCGGGTAGTAAATCGTAACTTCAATCGATAGTGAAGTCGATAAGCGCAACGAAAATAAAACAAGAAAGACATCGCGATAGAAATCGAAAACGGAACTCGAAAAAGAAAGCATCACGAGGTACAATGATAACTGTAGACTGTTATTAATACGATCAATCGCGCAGGAAGAAAAAGGGGATATCGGGGTGGGAGCACGAAGAACTTCATGTACTACATACCAGGTAATGTATAGCACGATAACGATCGTGTTGAAAACTATTGGGATATACAATATCACACCTTGGAATTATAAGGAAGTTGACGTAAGGAAAGAAGGAGAGAAGGCGTGTTTGCAAAGGGGGTGATGTAGTGCAAACCCTCTAGGCGTTTCTTCCCAGAGAAACGATCTGTTTGCCGGCGCGTCAGGTCAAACAGAGATAGAGAGCAATCAGTGCACAAATATTACAATTTACAAACCCATGCTAGAAAGCTTACCCTGGGATGGGTAATCGATCGATAACAGGGGGAACTCAGTGGGAACACCTTCACATATGACGATAGCATTCCCTTTATACAAGCGACACCGAAACGAATCTCACATCGAACGTCTACTTTACAGAAACTCTTCTATAGAAATGCTTGCATGAAGGAATGCCCTCCCGGTGCTCCGCAGGCAACGCTTCCACACCCACCCAAAAAACAACAAAAACACAAAATGTACCTCAATGTCTCTCAGCACACCCTCGCTGTTCACCAGCAGAAGCGGTCCCGCGACACCCTCCTTCGGCTCAGCGCGGCAACCCACATCCCCCCCCGAGTGAAACAGGCGGACACACGGCGCGTGGTCCACAAACAGCGACACACCGCGGTCCTCCCCGTTATCCGAGGGGGATGCGGCGGCGACCCCGCCCCTGCCCCGGCTGCCGCCGCCACCGACCTGCGCCAAGAGCGCCACCGCAGCGAAAAGAAGAGGAGCTCGGGTAAACTCCTTTAGACCTGCAAACGCGTTTTAGGGGACGAACACGTTTAAATCAGTGCGGGTTGCTTTGGGCCAGTGACGAAAGGAGGGTGGGGGGTTGGGGTTGCGGTTGTGGTGGGTGCGGTGGGTGCGGTGGGGGGGTTGGGGGTGGTGGTTGGGGGAGGGGGCGGGGGGCGGTGGATGTGATAGTGCTGGCGTTGGAGTTTGCGTTGGCGTTGGTGTTGATCGTATTGTCGGCAGTCAGCAGTGGCAGCGGTGATGTTAGTGGTGGTGGTAGTGCCAGGCCAGCTGCTGTGTTGCGGCAAAGGGGGAATGTGTGAGTGCCTTGTGGTCTTGTATACCGCCGAACGCGAGGTTCAAAATGTAGGGGGAGGAGGCGAGATTGGTTGATGGGGGATGGGGGGAGCGGGGAAACGGTGTCCTTCGGTGATGTCCGCAAGCCTTTCGTGTTTGATGTGTGGGAGTGTGTACGGTATCAAACACAGGTGACTCCGTCGATGACCGCACGCACAGCGGCTCTACAACACGGCCAGTTATAGAAGGACAGGGTAAGGAAATCGCATTATTTGAGAGCAGCACCATTTATTACCGGATACCAGGCACTCTCCCGCTGCTGGCTACTACAGCTATCAGCAATACCAGGGCGTTCACAGCACACAACACTGCTGCGCGTACTGCTGCCTATTGTAATACCAGGTGAATACGATGTCTCTTTCTCCCACGCTTGCCTGGGATTCGTCGAGCAGAACGCATGTCGATGTACGGCAATCCGTGCAGAACCTTTGGAGCGCGCTCAGCTCCTCCTTTTTCCTGCACTGCCACCGCCACAGCCACTTCTAACGAGGATCGGTTGCGGATACACGCCAGGAAGAGATTTACCCACTCTATATCTATGGACTTAACCCGTACGCGATGCTAGCCCCGGCTATCAATAGTCGACACTTTGTGGCACTACAAGGAGATCAGAGTCGGTGGAAAAACAATTGCGCCGCATCCAGGGCGGGGTGATCCGAAGATGCGTCTTAGATGAGATGGAGCACACTTGCAAGTTCTTGACCGTTGTGCTTTTCCAACCGAAGACAACCACCCTAGCAGTTACCAGGAGGTCTCCCACAAGTGTGCACAAATTAAGGAGCTCCCGGGCGGCTTGATGCTGGAGCTTGACGGGCTCGCTTTTGTGCGCTTCGTTGGCTGATTTGGTTGTGTATAGTCCCCGAAAAAACATGCGTATCCAAGGGGTTGAACTCCTACCAGTGGCAGAACACGACCTACGCACTAGACGCACTACGCAGGACAGCAAAGCATGATTACCCTCACAAGGTCAAGCAGAAGCAGCCGCTTCTGCTGCATCAGACCCGGAGGTACGCTCACACTCCGATCCTTGACATCATCTCAATTGGCACCCACAGAGAGCAGGAGTAACCCGGTATCTGTAAGCTGTAAAACGCACACCGCTACGAGCACTGCTGCTCTCTCAAGGAGGAGCAATTCCGATTATGCAAGCGCAAGAAGCAGCACTGCCCACGGCATGAAGGCCACATGGGGACCCACTGCTACTACTGGTGTTGCGATGGAGGATGGGCGTCGGAGGTCGTCACCGCGGAGAGCGTCGTCAGGGTCGGCAGCCAACAAGCGGCCGTTGCCGAGCACCGGCTCGTCTCAAGGAGGGTGAGAGGCAGACAGCAACGCACGTTCGGTTCCTATTGAATGTCGTCGTCGTTGGCGTAGTGGTGGTGGTGGTGGTGGTGGTGGTGGTGGTGGTGGTGGTGGTGGTGGTGGTGGTGGTGGCTGTTGCGCAGTATGGTTGCAGGGGTGGTTATTATTGTTTTGCTTGTTGTCGTTGCAGTTGGTTGTGTATTGTGTTCGTGTTGGTGTTGGTATTATTCTAGTTGGTAGTGCGTTGGTGTGTCATAAACCTACGCCCCACCGTACCATACCTTACCGCATCGTACTATCAATAATAGCTGGTATGAGGGATTGGGGTAACCCAGGTTCGACTCACAACTTGCAACCACTTCTCTTCTTGTTCTTCGTAGCGTGGAGGACACGCCGGGTTGGAGCAAGGTTCGACGGCGAACCAAGCGACGGTAACGATAGAAGTGCCTTGAGGCAACGAAAGGTGCTTCGCAGGCAAAGATTACTTGTCAGCGGGAAACGTCATTACCCGCCTCTCTGTCATCAGAATCTACGGAGACTCGACGACCACTTTTAGTACAACAAGACACGATATCCAATACCTCTGGAACGGCTACCGTTCATACAAATCTTCACGAGAAGATCTGTCTACGTAACGGTAGAAAGTGTACCTGTGACCCATGGGTAGACTATTAATATTTGACTCCGATACCTCACCGTACCATGCGCTTCGGGACCGTGCTGACATTCATTCCTACACAGCGCGGCATCCGGATGGCGGTTTCGGCAGCCCTCACCGTCACTACATCCACAACCACCACCACCACCACCACCACCACAGCAACCTCTACCCCAGCACATTCTCGCGCTCCAGCAGCAACAACACCTCCAACAAGCACACGCGGAACGAGCCGGACTCCCCGTACCCCCGCCGGCAACCGGGAAGGGCGGTCGCGGCAAGCTCGTCTTCCCTCAGTCTGACTCCTTCCGCTTTGTCCTCCACATCCGAGAGCTCACCCAGGACAAGAACATTGTGGGCGTGCTCAACGCTCTCTCCATTGCCGAGCGGAAGGAGGGGGGGGTGGACGTGCACGGGTACAACGCCTGCATTGGAGGCATGGCCAAGGCTAAGCGCTGGGCGGACGCGCTGGGGCTGCTGAGCCGCATGCGGGCAGCCGGGATCGCTCCGAATACTCACTGCTTCTCCAACGCCATCCAGGTATGTAGCGGGCAGCACCTAAATATGAAGGTTGTATCAGGTGATATACACATGTAAATATCTACCTTTTGCCTTTACGCGACGTCTCCCCCGACTTTCCATGATATCTTGTAGGAGTACTCCTCTTTCTTTTTCCTATCTCGCTCGAACCCTTGAACGTCGCCCCCCCTCCGACTCCGCCCCTCACCCGCCGCCCGCCTTGCCCCCTCTGGTATCCTCTTACTGTTGTTGGTGATACCGATGCTGTCACGACTGTTGCGCTTCCTGATGCTGCTTCTGCACTGCTCTTCTCGCTACTGTTCTTGCTGCTGGTGCTGCTGCCATTTATGCTGCTGTTCCTGATGCTTCTGGTGGGTATGATAGGCCTGCTGCCGCTGCGGGGAGTACCGCCACGTCCCCGCCCTCCGGCGGGAGATGTCCTCTGCGGGAGTGCCCCACACTCTAGCGTGCTACCGCCTCGAGCTAGAACACTTCGGTAACTCCGGGAAATGGTCACAGGCGCTCAAACTCCTCTCTGAGATGAAAAGCGCCGGGTTAACTCCCGACGCCAAGGTTTACAACGGTGTCCTCGATGCTTTCGCGCAATCGACAGAGTGGTTCAAGGCTGGGGAGGTCATAAGAGACATGGAGAAGGCGGGGCATGAGCTCCACGCGAGGAGCTACCGGGGGCTGATAGTAGCGGCGGCGAACGCGGGGGAGTGGCGCGTGGCATGGCGCGTCTTTAGGAGGATGACCTCGCGTGGGGTGGAAAAAAGTTCCCGTAGCCCGGTTATCTATAACTCGGTTATCACCGCCTGCGGCGTGGCGGGGAGGTGGAAGGAGGCCCTTGCAGCGCTCCGGTTAACCTCGCGGGGTGGAATGGTACCAAGTTTCATCGCGTATAATGCCACTCTGGGAGCTTTGGGGAAAGCGGGACAGTGGCAGCGCGCTCAGCGCTTGTTAGGGGAGATGAGCTGGGCGTCCCGTCGCGGCCACAAGCTCGCCCACGCCCCCCCCCCGCCGGGGTGGGTGGGCGCCGGGAGCCAGTTAAGCCGACTGGGCACCGCGCGAGGTCATAGGGAGTTAGACAGGGGGGGCGCAGCGCATGCAAGGGGGTCGATGAGACTGTCCCCGCCCGATGTGTACAGTTACACCTCGGTTATTGATGCGTGCGCGAAGTCCGGCCAGTTGCAGCGCGCCCTGGAGGTCCTAGAAGGGATGCAACGCGTGAGGGTGACCCCCAGCCTGGTCACATATAACGCGCTCATATTGGCGTGTGGGGCAGGTGGGGTGGGGGACTGGCGACGCGCGTTGGGGTTCGTCGAGGAGATGATCGACTCAGGTTTAAAGCCGGACGCGTTCACTTTTACCCTGACGCTGGCCGCGTGTGAGGCGGGGGGTGGAGACTGGGACCGGGTTTTGCTCCGTCTGAGAGATATGGGGGCAAAGATTAAGGAAGACGCCGTACTCGCGCGCCTGACCGTCGCGGCTTGCGGCAGGGCGGGCGATTGGCGGGGAGGATTGGGGGTGGTGGAGGAGATGGGGGCGTCGGGAGCGCCGCCGGATGTTGGCGTTTACAATGCTCTGATCGAAGCGTTAAGCGCGAAGCGGCCGCGAAGACGGGAGGAGGAGGAGGCGCGTGTTGCAGTTTGGGGACGTTATTGTTGTCGTAAGCGGCGGCCGTTGTGATTTGGAGGCTTTTAGCTTTGTTGGCGGGGAGGGGGGCAAGGCAGCCCTTGACGATGGTCTGCGAACTTTTGTTGGCGAGGGTACGTCTTTTGTTGTCTCTCCAACTGGGGTGACTGGCGGTGTTGACGGCGGTGCGTGCACTTCGCCAGGAACAAAATGAACCAGTCGTTTTCTTGCAGACGCGAGCTTTTCCAACACTCCTACTAGTGGGAACATATCTCCATATTTTTCCAAGCAATGTCCCTCCGAAAGGGGGCCCAGGTGTTAGTGGGTTAAAAGAGCTTATTTTTGTGTGCGGCGGCCGTTGGATGGCTGTCGCTAGACAGGTGCTTCTGGGGATGGCTGCTATTGGATGGCTGCCTTTGGGTGGGTTCCGTTTGATGGGTAGGGGGCTACCATTACATAGCTTTTGTTTGATGGGAATTGGATAGTGCTGTAGGTTGGCTACCGAACGACACCCTAGGGATTTTACCGTCGGATGGCTACCATTGATTGGCTACCGTTGGAATGCTACCGTTAACCGGCTACTGCGGAATAGCTAGCTTTGGATATCTTCCACACCGGGTAAGATGCGCTGGTATCCATGGGAGGCGTCCTTGGGATTTCGTGTGACACTACAACTGCAAGACAACCATGATCCCAACTACTAGTCCGTCGTCGAAACAAGGGGCCAGCTGGGACGGGGTGAACTTTCCCCCCTCCAAGTACTACTGCGAAAAGTATCCCACTTCAATTCCTAAGTGGTTTGTACCCAAAGCGTGGGCGATGTTGAACAGGGGGCGGTTAAACAGGGGGCGGTTTACCTCTTTCACAGCTACACAGTAGTAAATGCCTTCGAGACCTGAACGGGAAAACGTGTCGAAATACAGCGGCAATCACGCAATCACAGCATCGCCAGCACCAACAAGCTGGACTGGACTGGACTGCACGGGTAGCGGATTATCCGAAGTACACGACGGAAGCACACCAATGTACAATACGCGCGCAGCTTTGGCGTATCGTGGTACCATGATATTTGTATCGTTGCACGCGTTTCTTGTATAAGGTTGATAAGAATACGGCACTCACGAGTCCCTTTAGCTCGCTGTACCTGGGTTTCAGACGGGTTGATACGGAAACATATCGTATTACTAACTCTAACGGCTTGTCTCCGAAACGTACAGTAGTTGCAGTTACAAGCCATTGCGCTATGAAGTTGCAACCCATTGTACTACGCTACCGCGAAACAACCTCTACCAACAGTTCCAACAACTTTCGTACGCCAAAACTTGGCTGCTGTGCAGTTGGAAAACAAAAACGGATTTCGACCCCTGCAAAAAACCGTCCAGCTTAAAATCTCAAGCAGGTCACCCGCACAAACTCGCGTGCCCTCGTATGATACGTTTCTACTGTTGTAACGAGGAGTCACGGCTAAGGGATCTTCTCCAACAAAACGACAACGTGGCAAGCCATCGCCCGGCCCTCCCCAACAGAGTCGACCTTCTCGTGAGTCCTGGCCTTGACGTTAACGCGGCCTGGAGACGTCTGCAGGAGGCGCACGATGTTCGCCCGCATCCGCGGCTTGATGTCCATCACCTGGGAGACGATCAGGAAAAAGGGTTGGGAGACAAGAGAGATTTGTGTGTGTTGTATCCCCTGCTATTTCTACCCACTTGCATCTGCACACCCAGCGGCCACCATTTTTGTAGCACCCAAACCTGCCCCCCCATTACCGGCTAGCGTCCAGTATCACCACGGCGTCTGCACCCCCCCCCGTCCCCCTCCCTGCCGCCTCGGACATGAAATGCCGAGAAGCAGGCATAAAGACATCACAACTTTGTGATTTACAATTGTACCCTATTAAATAGTAAGTATTTTTCCCGCCATCCCTACCTTCGGTTTTTGTAATATCAGGGTAACGTCCACGTTGCCGACTCGAAACCCCCTTAATCGGAACAGGCAACAGACAAAACCGGCCACAAAAAGGGAGGGGGGGGGGGATGGGGGGGATGGGGGGGGAGAAACGCCGTCTACATCAGTAGAACGCCTTAAATCTCGAAGAGAAACGAGTTTGAAGTCATCTCGGGCAAGCATGGTCCCTCTTAGACGCCGAAAAAAAAACATGATTACCACCAAAAAAACGTAGAACACGACGAGGACGCCAAAACAGTGCAGAAGCACAGCAGCGGTAGATTCGGTTCTGTTTGGCCATTGCCACTTTCGTGTTAATAAACAAAAACACCCACCTCAAATATATACGACTGACAAGAGTGATATTTCGGGTACCGCAAACTATGATACAAGCTTGCGCTGCTGGAGTAGCAACGGTGACCGCCGGTACGGACAGCTCGCGCTTTGGTTACCACGGGAACTGAATGATACGCCAGATAGCGCTGGACTGCGAACGCAATCGAGTTAAATTGACAGACTACGTACATGTGTGAAAATACCTGGAAATGTCGTGAGCTTAACCCCTTTAGAGCCCCCGAACCCCTCCCAATACTAAATCCAGGTAATTTTGTCCCCAAAAACGGGTTTCCAGTTCTAAAGGGGTTAAGCTTTGTTTTTCCCCATCCGTCGGAGGAATAAAAACATGACTAAAAAAAAGCAGGACAAGATATGAAAAAGATACGAAGTAGTAGTCGCCCAGTACTAAAAAACGAACAGAGAAAAAGAACAAACGAGCGCGAAAAATGTCCGCCCTCTTCCCACCTGCTCTCCATCCTTCGGACTGCCTCCTCCATGAAGACGCTCGAGTCCGCGCCCGACCACTCCGGGTCGTTGTCGGGGAAAATCTGGCCGATATCGGGCAACCCTAGGGCCCCTGAAAAACAAAAAAACAAGAAAAAAACAATAACACGTTTGAACGGGGCATGACGGAAACCAACCCCCCCCCCGGTCAGCACCACCGTTTTAACGCGGCGTGGCGACGCCAGAGCGAGTAGCGGTTGAGCGAGGAGCCACTCTTCTTCCGCCTCAAACAGCAGGGTGGGTGGGGGGCTGACTTACCCTTCCCTTCGTAGGCATCCCTTTACTGACAGATGCTTAATTCAAATCGGACAGGCGCCCCACAAGTTACTATTGATATGGTTGTTTGAGTAATTGATCTCTGACAACGCCCATTCTCTCCCTCCCCGCCCCACCTCTCACCCAAGATAGCATCGACCACGCTGTGGTAAATCACGTCCCCATCGGAGTGAGCGTCGGCACCCAGCTCATACGGGATCTTCACCCCACCAATCACGAGCTCCTTCCCCTCAACCAAGCGGTGGATGTCGAACCCGTGGCCAATCAGCATCGGAGGATCCTGCCATCCAAACGAGTATTCGCGGGCGATAAAAATAAGCCAAAAATGCAAATTAGGTAATTTCCCTGGAAGTTAGCCCGTGTCCACCAAAATAGACTAAACATCGTCCCGATGGAATAGAAGCACGTACAAATGAAATGCCTGCGATGCAACTATCGCTGTACCAGTCTAGTACGCAAGGAAACGGATACGGGCTGTGGTATATGGCAATTTCCCTGGAATTTAGCCCGTGTCCACCGAAATAGGCTAAAAAACGTCCCGATGGAACAGAAGCACGTACCTGGTACAAAATAAAACGCCTGCGATACAAATATCGCAGTGCTTTTAATAGTCTAGCACGCAAAGAAACGCCAATACGGGCTATGGAATAGTTGATTGTGAGGGGGAACATTGACAACACGAATGTCCCTACCATTCCGTGTCATGTGATCATGTGCACACAAAAAAAAAACACGAAATCATCCATGACACAACCGAAAAATACGAAAATTAAAGGCTCATTGGGACTAGCCGCCGCAAAAACACAGCAATTTAATGTGTTCATCCCCACAATAACATCCCCTGTATGCAATGTCCTTCGAAAGTGGAAATAGTCCGTTTCTTCATCTTAGTATGCGACTATGGATGCTTCGTCATCTCCTATCTAGCAAAGAAAAGCATGATATCTGTTTGTTTCGCCCCTTAAATCCCCTTCTTACCTCTGTGTCGAGCATGTTCATGGAAGGCGTCGCCATGCCGGCCGTCGCCCTTCCTTCCCTTCCTCGCCGCGGCAGTCCCCATGCTGCTCGCGCGTTGTGGTGCCTTCTGTGCGCCGAAAACAAAACAAATATAAAATAGGCGTAAAACAACAGAACATACGAGAGCAAGGGCAAGAGCAGCATGCAGCGGCGGCACGAGTAGCCGTAGTAGCACTGCAGCAGTAGCAGCAGTCGTATTAAGAGTAGCACCGCAGCAGCAGGAGCAGCAGTAGCAGCAGCAGCGGAACAACCAGTACAAACAGCGGCACCTACACCAGCCGCAATAACAGTAACAATAGCAGCAGCAACCGCAGCTTTGCTTGCGCAAGTGACGCCTCCGGCAGCACCGCTGCCATCTAACAGGTACCTGGTATTAGCCTCTGTAGCTGTTCGTGAGAGTGCCCAATGCATGACCAGTTCAGGAATTCCATATTGCACATCGTAGCGCTGCAGGAGACAACCGCTACGCGTGCATAACCGTGTATTCATACATACTTGGTTGTAAGATAAATTAACGCGAAATCAAGGCATCTTACAGCAATCTGGTACCTCTCAAGGGCGACGACAATTACACGAGAAACCTAGGGTACGCAACGGTAAGCCATCCCCACCCCTATTCAATTCTGGTATGAAGGTTACGGTTTCGTATAGAACGGAGTGAGATACAGTGGGACCCCCCGGTTTAGGAGCGTCCATAGCGAAAGGAAACTGATAAGTCAGATCGGCTTGTCACTTGTCACGTCTTGTGACGCGTATACTAACAACCAATCAGTACCAGGTATATGATATTCTACCTAATCTGAGATAAGAGCGGTGCCTATGGAACACTTGCCTGTTCAGAGGGGCTCTTAAATCGGGTAGCCCACTGTCATGGAAATCCGGGGGCGGTCCTTCTACCAGTAGGGCTTTCCATCACCCCGTTCTCTTTCCACTCCAACTCCATCCAGTATGATACGTAGCTGGAGGGTCTGTCTATACCCGTCTCACAGACGATCTGGCCTGTGTAACACTAGCAGTATCATGCTGCAGTGTTTCTGGTGTTGGTATTCTAAGGGTATCAAAACGCCAGCAGTCAATACCCTCCACTTCTAGAATAATCTCTAACGTCCATCATTCTGCGGTGGTGCTGGTCCTAAGGGACTTTTGGGGGATTTTGCAGCGTCGAAGGGGCACGATCGAAAAGGACGGCCACGAGCAGTTACTAGACGTTGCTGCGTATTAGGGGTTAACAAGTCTAGAACCGCAACCGCACCACAACAATGCAAGTCTGCAGGGAGTTGTATGATAGTGCACGCTCGTAGCACGCAGCATGACACTCCTCGTATTGAAGATAAGATGGCTGGATGCTGGACGGCGGTTGGGCCGACCGCGCATTTGTGCTGTTAGTATGTGCTTGCTTTGCTCTGCACATATACGAATACGGCATAACTACAGTAGTCGACGGTGTGTATTCTCAATAAATCCACCCATCTACATCCCGCACAAGCAGTGTCCGCGCCGATGCCTCCTCCTATAGAGACGAGCTCTGTGGTCACAAACTGAAGACGGACGCACAGCCGCTGTGGTGAGGTTATTTGTGCCTCGTTGCTGCTGATATTGATAGTGACTTGGCCTCAAACGCCAAACGCACTGAATACCCACGGGCGGAACATGAGATTAGGATGCCAGCACACCAGACTGCTTGCAAGGAAGAAATACAAGAAGATTCGTGTACCTACCCGGTACCTAGAGTAGCATGTAGTAACGCAACTCAACCGCAACAAGGGATTGCTTGTGGAATACGCTTGCACCTTGGTATGCTGTCACCTGATAGCATAATACTACTATTAATACTGCAGCTGGGATCATAGCTGGATGGCCTATCTGGACGGTTGGGGCGACCCCACGACCATGCAACGCCACATCTGCTGGGCTAATAGCCCGAAAAGCATGGTTGACTATGGCGAATCTTCAACGAGCAGAACGAGCAGCATGGACAGCCGACAGCCACAAAACCTCGCGCGACCTGACACCATCGCTACAGCAGCTTTCATACTAACTGCCGATGCACGCATACATGACGAACGTGAGCTCTTGCAAAGCCCCGATGTGCATGCCGTTACCTCACTAAGCAGGCAGCAACAGTGAAAAGGAGCACCGGTTAGAACACGTTAGATCACCTCGTGACGGATGGCGAGCTCAGACGCGGACATGCCGGCACCGTAAATGCGCAAGCATATCCCACGATCGCCAAAACCACGAAAATTGCTGCCAAGCCCATGATCGTTTTCTGCTTCGGCTGGGGTTGAGCTTAGCCAGTCGAGCTTCATGCTTCATGAATCCCATACTTGAGAACGGTCCCGATTGAAAAAAGCCTGACATGATGTTGAAACCTTGCGAATTTCTAGGGAGCTCGAAGGATAGCTCCGGAGAACAAACCCATCGCCTGACTCTCTCAACTCTTGACGGCGAAGGGTTGCAACTTGTCGAGGACAGCCTAGTCTTGGAAAGAAAAAGAGTCTCGAGGGGAGAGACGCCAGCAGCGGTGTACCGGTACTAGAGCAAGCAAGAGCAGACAGGGAGAAACATCTCCTAAAATCGTTTATCCAACTTTGTCGTCGGTGGTACCCTGCAGACCGAACAAACTTGTTCTCTCAACTAGCCCAAGCACCCAACCAGCAGCAGCAGCAGCAGCAGCAGCGCCAGCGACAACAATGACGGAGCTGAGCAGCATGGGAGGAGGATCCGGCGTGCCCGCGCACATCCGAGAAGAGGCCGTCGCCTCCTCGTCGGCGCCCAACATTGGTGGCTTCGGGTTCGAAAACCACCACCGCAACAACCGCATCATCGCGGAGCTAACCAAAGCCGGCAAGGAGGGCACCGTGCCTCGAGCCAAGCTCACAGGGACCACCATCTGCGGCTGCGTCTTCAAGGGGGGGGTGGTGCTTGGTGCGGACACTCGCGCCACAGGGGGTACGGAGGTTGTGGACAAGAACTGCGACAAGATTCACTACCTGGCGCCGAACATCTACTGCTGCGGGGCGGGCACGGCGGCAGATACAGAGAAGACGACAGAGATGATTTCGGGACAGGTTCGTTAACGTTCAATCTGTGCACTTGTGTAGACTGCGCCCATGGTGTGCTGCTGCTGCTGCTGCTGCTGCTGCTGCTGCTGCTGCTGCTGCTGCTGACAATGCAGCTGTATTGCTGTCTTGCAGCTGTAGTGCTGCTGAACTGATGTACTTCTCTGATGTTGTACAGCAGTTGTTCTGGTGCTGTACGTCTGTTGCAGCAAACAGCATCGCTCGTACCGGATACTGCTGTACAGCACAGCAGCAGTGCCGTTGCTTGCAGTACTGCTCCTTGTAGTCCTATTAATGGTACACGGGTATGTCATGCCGGTACTGCACTTCTTCGTACGTCGATGCTAGGTTCCAGCTATCAATCGAAGTCGTAAATCGACCTCTCGAGCGAGGATCTCTTGAGCGACGTCGCAAGTGATGTAGGTACTTGCTGTGGAGGTATGGATACATGAATACATAAGTGGAGCCTATGTTAGGCGGCCACTCGAAGTAGGACGGCTAAAACCGGTTGCCACGACTGCAACTCTGAAAAAACTGCCGCAAGCGTGTTATACGAGTAGGGCGGCCTCTCGATATACGACGGCCAAAATTCCTTCGTGCTACCATATTCCGCCTTATATTATACTCGAGTACAAATGAAAATACTCTCCAGCTGTGAGATCAAATATTTTGTCGAAACTCATCTTTGCAAGCTGTGTATGATACTCCGATCGCGCGTATTACGGGTTGTGTGTCCTCATTAAGGATATAGGTCGGCGACCCCCCTTGCAACTACAGCGTAGCTATCAGGGTCAACAGGGTCATGTTAGGCAGTCTGTGCGCGGAAACTATAAAACCCGTTTCTGAGGGGGACAAAACCTGACAGCTGTGGAAGGAAATGCATCAGTTTATCAAGTGAATCCTGTAAGTCGAATAACCGGTGAGGGGAGGGCGGAGTTTTTAAGGACTTGGGGGGCTGATTTTGATCAAAAGGGGGGGCGGGAGGGGGGGAGGGACAGGTGGGGCAGCTCAATTTGTGCGTGGAAACTATAAATCCTTCTTGTGGGGGAGGGGGGGGAGAATGTGTGTGTGTTTGTGTGTGTGGGGGGGGGGGGGAGGCTTTAGGTCGCATAGATGTAGGGGTTTGCTATATATAGCCCCTACTCTACGTCGTGCTTCTTTCTAGGGTCTACGATTGAGTCAACAAAATGCTGGACCAGGTATATTAGTCTCGAGTTTAATGTGCACCACAGTTAATCACCTTCCGTCCCCTCCCCTCCCCTCCTCCTCCCCCCCCCCCCCCCATTCTTTCGCTCCCCCCCTCCATTCCTTCCTTGATATGCGCGCAGCTGGATTTGCTTCGTCTGTCTACCGGTACCCAGTCTCGGGTGATCACGGCTTGTACCATGCTCAAGCGAATGCTCTTCCGCTACCAGGTGAGGCGAAGCAGATCGGATCCACGCAAAGATAAGCAAAGCCAAACGAAGCAAAGAGCCGGGCGAAGCCAGGCAAAACCAATTGGACACAAGCAAGTCCTAGCAGACACCTACAAAGCCAAGCCAAAAAGATGCGGAGCAAAGCCAAACGAAGCGAGCCCAAAGGAAGCGCAGCCAAGTAAATTCGTGCGCAGCAACCAAGCAAAGTCAAGCGACATCAAGCTAAATCGACCAAAGCCGAGCAAAACCGAAACCAAGTTGTTATTGCTCCGCTTAGCTTCATTTAGGCTTCGCTTGGTTGCGCGTTTTTGCTTGGTTCTGTTTAGCTGAGCTCGACTTTGCAATAGTTAGTTTGCTTAGCTGTGCTTGTCTCTCTTTGCCTCTGCTGTGTCTACGCTTGGCTGTGCTGGTCTCAATTTGGGGTGGCTTGCCTCTTTTTGCCTGTGGTTGAGTTCACTTGGGTGTGGGTGTCTCGTTTCTCGGCTTATTTGCTACTTGTAATCGGTGGCGCAGTCTCGGCTTTGTTTCCAGCTTGGGGAAAATATCATACCTACCTTTTTTCGTGGGTGATTTTATCGAATGTGGGATCAAGTCCACTTTTGGATGTGATTATACGTCAATGTATGCACTTTATTGTATCCATCTTGAAGAAATTCCTTATTACACCAACAAGTTTTTCAGTGACATGGTCGTATCCACTTTGCGCTCGTGTTCCGCTCTTAAATAGCACATGACCATACCCTGATACCTGGTATGTACGTTGGGGATATGGTTGTACCGCCTTTGGAGATGACCACACCCATTATGGGCCAGGATCGTTTCAATTTCGGGGACATGGCCATATCCCAAATTATCCACGAATTTGGGAACATAATCATACCACTTTTAGGAACAAGATCGTGGAACATGATCATACCCACCTTAAGGACACGATCATACCCACTCTGGGGGCATCGATCGTACCCATCATTTTCAAGACCTATCCGTTTTGGGGACACGATCGATACCATTTTTACCACCTCTTGCTTCGGTACCTTGATTAAATGGTTGGTTGGGTTGTTGGCTGGTGCGTTGGTTGGTGGGTGGGTTGATTGGCTGGTTTTTCATTGGATCGGGCGACTTTTTCACCTCGCAGGGGCACGTGTCAGCGGCGGAAGTACTTGGAGGCGTTGACGTCCCGGGCCTCACCTCTGCACCCTTGTTATATCCCATCCGACGCTGGCTCTATTTCGTTACCGACAGCAACCTGTCCCCGTCCCCCCCTTATATTCAACGCCGGTTCGTTACCGACGGCAACATAACCTTTACCCGTCCCCCCGTGAACGAAAACTGCCTCAGTGCTTATCCGTCGCTTCGTTGGTTGGCTGGTTGTTTGGCTGGTAGGTAGGTTGGTTGATGGGTTTTGTGTGTTTTCAACCAGCAGGAAGGCGTGTTAGCGGCGTTAATTCTTGGGGGCGATAGGGCCTGTTTTTTGTCTCCTCCGCGCAGGATCTATTTCGATGCCGACGGCAATTTATCTCCGCGCCCCCTTCGCAAAACCACCTCTTCGAATGCCCGTCCATTCATTGATTGCTTGGTTCTGCCGTTTTTGTACACCCCTTAGGAACTCGTGTCGGCGGCGTTCGTGCTTGGAGGTGTTAACGCCACGGGGCCTCCCCTCGGCACCCTTGTCATGCCTCATGCGATGCTGGCTCTATTCCGTTACCAACGGCAACCTGTCCTCGCCCCTCCCTTAATTGCAACGCCTTTTACCTTTACATTTTCCTGCCCCCCCTTCACGAAAATTGCCTGTTTGTATGGCTATCCCCTGATTGGTTGGTTGGGTGGTTGATTATGTATTTTTTGTTCACCCCTTGGGGACACGTATCGGCGGCGTTAATGCTTGGAAGCGCTTGTGCTGATAAGTTGTCGGCTTCTGTCTGGATACATTTCATTACCGACGGCACACTGTCCCCGCCCTCCTGTTTCACCTAAAAAACATTTGCTTGTTTGTCCTCCCGTTGCTTGAATGGATGGTTATTTTTGTTCACCCGCTAGGGATACGTGTCGGCGGCGTTAGTGCTTGGAGGCGTTGACGTCACGGGGCCCCACCTGTACAACATCTACCCGCACGGGAGCTCGGACAAGCTGCCGTACCTCACCATGGGGTCGGGCTCGCTGGCGGCGATGTCGGTGAGGGGCAGGAGGCTAGAGTTTAGAGGGAGGGTAGAGCGGGGGGGGGTGGACGGGCAACAGGCAGCATCACGCTGGTGGTCATGACATCGCTGGCAGCGATATCGGTACGGAGCAGGTTGGAAGGGTTTGAGAGGGAAGTCGAAAGGGGAGGGGGGGGGGCAGTACCACGTTGGTGGTCGTTCGATCGCTGACGGTGATATCGCTAAGGGGCAGGACGCTAGGGTTTGGAGGGGAGGTTGGAGGAGGGAGGGCGGAGGGAGGAGCAGGCAACGAAATCATTCTGCCGGTCATTACGTAGCTGACATCAATGCCGGTGAGAGGGGCAAGCGGAGAGGGTTTTGGAAGAAGGGCGGGGGGGGGAGGGCATCACCATACTGGCGGTCGTTACATCGCTCGCGGTGATGCCAGTTTGGAAAAGGAGGCTAGGGTTTGAAGGGGGGGAGGTGCAACAGCGCCACGCTGACGGTCATTACGCCTTTCAGATTGAGTCGGAACCCCGCTGATATATGATCCACCCGCCCCTCCCCCTTCCCCCCCCCTCCTGCGCGTGGTGCACGCGATGTCTGCTTGGTCTGTGATCACTCGATGTGCTGCGTCCCGACATTGTAAGGATGCTATGGTCAATGGTCTAAGACTACGACCATGCATCAAAATGAGTCCCCCCCCCCCCCCCCCGCCCTCGCGCCTACCCGCGGTCAACCTCTCCTGATACACGTCATACGTTTACGAAACCAGCTTCAAGGTTTACATGTTATAATTTTCTAGCCTAACTGCTTTATACCGCCCAACGCTTACAGCCCCCCACCCCCCCCTCCCGCTCCCCCCCCCGCCCTTTTTAATTTTTTTTTTTTCAGGTTTTCGAAACCGGGTTCAAGGATGACATGGATGAGGCGGAGGCGGTTGAGCTTGTCAAGCAGGCCATTCTCTCCGGTGTTTTCAACGACCTAGGATCCGGCAGCAACGTGGACGTGACTGTCATTAGGGTCGGCGGCGAAACTGCAAGGTGTGTTCGTGTTAAGGAGGCTTTAATGATGGGAACGGGGGGCGGGGCGGGTACTCGTTATCATGCATGGCCTTAGTCGTTCGACCGTAGACCCTCACATGCCTACAATGCCAGGACGGAGCACGTCGCGTTTTCGACGTGGACGGGGAGGGAGGCTTTTGACGGGCGTGGCTCTGGCAGCAACGCTAACGTGACTGTCGCTTAGGGTCGGCGGCTAAGCTGCAACGTATGTACGTGGAGAGGGGGAGGGGGGCGAGAAGAAGGGGGAATATTTCAAGCAACGACCTCTCCGGCAGCAGTGTTGATGGCTCCGGCAGCAATGTTGACGTGACTGTCATTAGGATACGGACGGGATCGGGGGGGGGGGGGGGGGGGGGGGTATTTTACAAAGGACAGGTATAGGGGGAGAGGAAGAGGTCACAAAGAGAGTAGGGGAAGGTGTGTGGGGGGTCGGCGTCTACGATAGGGCTGCGGCTAATATTGCGGCGCGTGGTTTTGCGCTTCAGCTGGTGTAGACTTTGCTTGAGTTTGCTTTGCCAACAGGCGAGAAAGCGGAAGAATGAGCGAGGGTAAGCGGCCACGTCCTGCGCGAGCAAGTTGGATGCCTGCTCAAATGGCGAGGAAGGAGCTTCGATGGAGTCACTTGTCATGGAGCGTAGTGGAGGCGTTGAGTGCCCGCCTCGCCCTTTGCGCCCCCCCGTCCCCCCCGGCTCTTGAAGTTTTTTTTAGGTTTGGCTAGACGAGACCCAGGCGGCGAGCTGTGAATGTCGAGGCTGCTACGAGTGCAGAGAGGTCGGGAGGGAAAGAAGGGGGGAAGCAGGGGGGGAGGGAGGGACAAAGGAAGGGAGAAGGGCTGGTAGGAGGTTGTCTACCGCGACAACCACGACGCCTTGTAGACGAGTGGTTGTCTTGCTGAACCTCTTCCCTTGCGGGCGGAGCGCGATGGGGTTAGCGTTGGGTATGGTATCAGGCGTGCTACGTGCGAGTAAGATGTTTGCGTCGCGGAATGCGCTGGGCCGTTCGTTCTCCACCACCAGTGCTCTCGCTCAATCCAAAACTGATCGTGTTAATAACCTCTCAACTAATTCCAATCGAATATCGCAGGTTCAGGGGAGTGGAGAAGCCCAACGAGGTGTCGGAGCTTCGGAAGACATTGGAACGCCCTGCTGCCCTCAACGTAAGCACTCATGATATTTGTGCTGCTGGCTGTGGATGTGTATGAAATGATAGGCCACGCTTTTGTGGGACTTGGTTTCGTTTTTTTTTTCCGGTCCGCCGAGCTCTGCCAAGAGCTCCGCCACTGTTTACATACACTTCGAAGCAGTAGAAATGTCACCACCACTACCATCACTACCATCAATGCCACTATACTCACCAACACGACCACAACACTACCACCATCATCAACGCCACCACCACCACCACCACCACCACCACCACCACCACCACCACCAACATCAACGCCACCAATCCCACCAACAACACCAACACCACCCCTCCCACCACCACAACCACCACCAGCAAGAGAGAAGAGTCTTGACCTTGTGTACGTTTTCATGATTTGTCTCGAGTATTGTTTTGTGTGTGGTTGGTACCCGTTCACCGTTTGCGTGTATCAGTTTATTTGTATCGCTTCGTAGTTTTTTTTTTTCATGTATCTTTTTCGTTTGCATATGTTGGCGTGTAATTATTGCGTGGCCGTTTGTTGCGCTCTTATTTTTTGCACCTTTTCCATGCTCCGTCTCGCGCATATTTTTTGTTTTGTTCCTTTTTTTCGTGTGCTTTCAGGTACCGAAGGGGGCGACGGAGATATTGGCGTCGCGGTTTGAGCCGCTGTCCTCTCTAGTCACTGTGGAAGATGCACCGCAGCCCATGGAACTCTAAAGGAGGCCGGAAGGGGGCGGGGGGCGGGGGGGGGGGGGGGGTTGGGGGAGGGGTCGTTTGAGGTGGAGGCCTCAATGGTTGTCGCAGCATTCAGCACTACGTCTCGAAGTCAAACCTTAGGAACTATGTTATGAGGGCACGGGCGGATCGTGTAAAGAGAGGTATTATAGCCTCCTATCTGCACCTAACTGCTGCCTGCAGGGGTAGGCCAACGGGAGGTCCTGTCCATCTCGAAGTAACTGGTGGTGGTGGTGGGACAAAGGATGGAAATGCCGTCTTCCGTGTTAACTATTGTAGTTGCAGTTGCTGCTCTAATCATCGTGGACTCTTTGTCCTGATCGAATTGTGGTGGCCTCTTTTTTTTCAGGCTGTTTGCGGACAGACGAGCGCTGCTCTCTTTTTTCTCGAGATGAGGGTTTCTAATTTTGACGACGCCGAAAAAAAAGCCTATGCAGATCGCCGAAGAGGTCAAATCTGCGACCAGCGCACCTTGTTCTCCGAGTTGAAATAAACCCGGACCAGCGGCGTTGTTGTCCGTTTTATTTTCATCTTCACGATACGCTACAATTCACACAAGTTGACGCGGAAAATATAAATATCCTGCTGAGCGAGCAGCGACAGCTATATTACTGTGCTGTAGGTTGGGATTGGATTAGGGATGGGCCTGTGATACCCCCTCCCCATTGCTGCTGTGGCGCGGCTCTAGCGAGCGTATAGGGAGGGAGTTATGGAGCCGCGGTGGAGAGGATGAACCTCCGTCCTTCCACGATGCCCACGGAAAGTGTGAGTTTTTTTTTTCGTCAGGAAGCATGCCGAGATCGTTCTTCCTTCTGTTTCATCTTGAGCCGTTGTACAACATTTGTTTCGTGTTTTTTTTTTTGCCCCTTACCCCAGTACAAGGTGCACCACCCGTATTGCGAAACACACCCAATATTAATTCCAAGTAATTTGTTTATAAAAGGGTAAATTTCTAAAGGGGTTTTAAGTTCAAGTTTACACTGCTTTACACTACAGCAGTAACTACAACCGTAGTTCTGCCGAAATGTCCACACTGATTCCCAGGGACTTTGTGCCCGCAAACGTGGGAGCATATCTGATGAAGTGGTTTTGACCACGAACCATTCGATGCTGTTAATACGCGCGTATACTTCAAAGTACGAGTTGTGTTTTTTGAACCCTTGACGCCCCCCCGCGAACATCTCCCTTTGCTTCTGAGAATCATTCCCGATATCATTGTCTTTCTTCGTCTTCATGCGAGCTTCATGTTCACCACAGGCACCATTCCCGCACTCACCCCTTGACGCCGTTGAGCGATACGGCATCAGCTCAGCAGTACACAAGTGTATGCAACAAAAATCGCCGGGACCCCTTCGGCAAGAATACACTAGCAACACCGGTACGTGACCCGTTGGGACCTCGGTGGGAAGAGAGGACAAACAGACGATTACAACACCAACAAAAAAACAGGGTTGGTCCTGTAAATCCGGATGTTGTATCAAATTATAGCTGGGCTATAGGGCCAACCCTCGCGGAAATCATGTCGCGGTAATCGTCTTATTTACTGTTCACGCCCGCGGTCAAGTCAGTCAGTCTCAGTTCTCACAGCAATGGTGGCGTTTTGAGCGCACACACCCCACCCCTCACCAGCTGCGGGCGCTCCTTTTGGTCGAAACCCTACCCCTGTTCCGTTATTATTGCATTTTTACATGAAAATTGAAAAACGTCAGCTGTGCATACGACCGATTGAATGGTTGAAACTCAACCTTGCAAGCTGCGCGGTACAATAGATCTGTGTTTCATTTATGATATGGTGTTTGTGAATTAAACCTGGTTGTTAATACACAGCTTCACGATTTATTACGGAAGGTCGTTCGCGCGTGTTCTATATTTTGCCCTCATGAAGGATATAGGTCGGTGCCTCCCCTATTAATAGATCAACAGAGGACGATTGACTATACGATATTGCTCTCCCTTACTCAAACGCCCCACCAAATATCGAAATCCGCCACATTAATAAACACTTCACGCACAGGATATCACCTCATTATCTTTCGAGAGCCATCCATGCCGCTGTGTCCCCCCCCCCCCCCGCCTCGAACGCCCCTTTCTTCCCCATCACCCGCACCTTCGCCTAGACCTAGCACCACACGTATAACAAACCCCTCACCTAAAGCCCTTTCCCCCCCCCCCCCGCCCCCCGCCCCCGCTCCCACCCCCCACCCTCCCCCCCCAACCCATCCCAACCCCACCCCCTCGAACACTCCACCCTCTCTTTACTCACTGATTGTACGACTTACCCCAGGATATACACGATAAACTGATGTATTATTTCCAAAAATGTCACATTTATCCCCTCGAAATAATGTATAGTTTCCAGGCACATATCGAGCTGCCCCCCCCCCCCCCGGCCTCAATAATATACTGGTGCCAAAACCGTCAGATTTATCCCCTCGAAAGGATTTATAGCTTACATGCACAAATTGCCCCTTCCCCCCCCCCCCCCCCCCCCGCCCCCCTCCAAACCCGCTCGCTTTTGATCTAAACCAGGCCCCCCCTTTCCCTTCACAGCTGTCAGATTTTGTCCCCCTCAGAAACGGGTTTTATAGTTTCCGCGCACAGACTGACTAAAATCATCCTGTTGACCCTGATAGCTACACTGTAGCTGTAAGGGGAGTCGCCGACCTATATCCTTAATGAGGACACACAACTCGTAATGCGCGCGATCGGAGTATCACACACAGCTTGCAAAGATGAGTTTCGACGAAATCTTCGATCTCACAGCTGGAGTGTATTTTAATTTTTATAATATTAATAGACTAACCATTTAGCATTTGAACAACAATATTACGCTTGGTACACATGGCACCCTTTATTGAGCAGCATGCGCAACTAAGCTTCACACGCGATGCTTTCGCATACGATCAATTAACGTAGTATGAGGAAGATCACTCAAGCACGAGCAAAGAGCACCGGCCTGTGGCACAACAATCACTATGGGCTCCGGGCTCCGGGCGCCCGTAGAACTAACGCCACCCCCGTCACACACATCCAGCATTATCTCTGGAAAACTTTTATTGACTTCGTAAAATTCAAAATTCAACCGTGTGGTACGGTCATCGTGACATAGGTCGGACTCCGCTGGCCCTGACCGTCGTTTGGACAAGCATGGGTCCAGAGGGTGCACTCAGCGGTGACAAGGAGGAAGGTTTGAAGTTGGTGGTGAGATGATAGAAGAGTTGGGCAACTGGTGAGCACGCCTTATTGTTTTCTTCGTCACGTACCGCAAATTGCATCCTGTGCAAGTAGGCCCTCTAGAATATTGATAGACGATGAGTACTGGTATACAACTGCGACCGCTTGTTGTGCCAGCAACAGCGCTTCGGTGCGGGCCTCTGTAGAATGGTGTTACTGCTGTGGGTGCTACTTTGCATGCCTGGATGTACGGAGGGGGTTCTCTAGCCCTCTCACGGTTGTCCCGGATCGCTCTACCTGTTGCGGCTGGGCGGTGTGAGGTCGAGGTCGACGACGATAAAGCAGTATCGGTGCATTCGTGATGTTCGCGCGGCGGAATATCCACGGGACTGTCAGCTTTTTTGTTTGTTGTACTCAGCACATTGGTAGCACCTACCAGACTACGAGCACGTACACCAAGAACCTGGTATGCTATACAATACTGCTGCACACGACGGCAAACGCTGCAGTTTCACAAAAGGAACGCAGACATGGAGGCAAGGCTCATTTCCGCTAGGAGCCCTACCTGGTGGCTGCGGTACAGCCCCCTTCAAGTTTTTTTTTATAGTACAAATTGAAAAACGTCAGCTGTGAGTACGACCGATTGAATGGTTGAAACTCATCTTTGCAAGCTGCGTGCCACAGCTTTTGCAAATCTTTCGTGAGGATCAAATATATAGCACGCGCGAACGACCTTCCGTACATTTTGTGCAACTACTGCTGCGTATTTGCTAAATATAGTTGTACCACGCAGCTTGCAAAGTTGAGCTTCAACCATTCAATCAGTCGCACTCACAGCAAACGTTTTTCAATTTTTGAAAAAAAAAAAGACACCCGAATCGAGCAACAACTTCGACCAATTGGCTTCGACCAACCGGAGTGCCAAAAGGTTACTGGTAGGGCGGTACTGGCACGTTCGCTGGCCGACTGAAAGTCGCCGACTGAAATTGATGCCCATCGTATTAATAGTGATTATCGTAGTATCCTCCGTGTTGCCCCCCCCCCCCCCTCCCCCTAACGGCCGAAACAGTAGTGAAAACGTCGTGTTTATTATCTCAGGAGATTTTCGTTTGTTGACGAAGCCCCCTCTTCGTACCTATTGGGAATCCCCGTGGACAATTTTTATGCTCAAAATCAATCGCTATCATCCCCGGGGGGACAACACAAAAAATCAATGTCGCACCGCAGGGGAACAACATACCTAAATCTGCGGTATTCCCTTCATCCCCACCCGTGATGCCTGACGTAAGACCTACTCCCAAGGAAGGGTGCAAGCATGCCCAAGCAAAGCGTTGTCCATTATCTACGTCTGACATGCTTGCTCGTAGATCCTGTGGATATTGCTGTTGAGGCCAGACATCGCGGGTTATTTCGCGCGAGGTGCTCGGCGGCGGGGAGGTGTGCCACACAACCATCTACTGTGGGGTTGTCGAAAATACGTACTTTCGGAAGAACATCCCGGGGATTTTTTCCTGGGACTTTTTGTTTTAGTTTTGACGAAGACCCCCCTACATCTTTGTTTCCCCCGGGGACATCGTATCACTAAAAAATACTCGTTCTCCCCGCGCGGAGGAACTCAAGAGTGTTACATTTGTCGGCTAGGAAGTACAGTTTTTGTTAATACTAGTACTCTGTAGTTGCGCATGGCAATTTGCGGAGTTTAGACTTCTTTACATCCGACTGGCGCGTGTGCCGCTCGACTTGTGTTGTTGATATATAAAGACTGCCCCCCCCGCCCCCCCCGCCCCCCCCCGCCCCCCCCCCCCCCCCCCCCCCCCCCCCCCCCCCCCCCCCCCCGCCCCAACCCCCCCCCCCCCCCCCCCGCCCCCAATAATATACTGGTGCCAAAACCGTCAGATTTATCCCCTCGAAAGGATTTATAGCTTACATGCACAAATTGCCCCTTCCCCCCCCCCCCCCGCCCCCCCCCAAACCCGCTCGCTTTTGATCAAAACCAGGCCCCCCTTTCCCTTCACAGCTGTCAGATTTTGTCCCCCTCAGAAACGGGTTTCATAGTTTCCGCGCACAGAGTGACTAAAATCATCCTGTTGACCCTGATAGCTACACTGTAGTTGTAAGGGGAGTCGCCGACCTATATCCTTAATGAGGACACACAACTCGTAATGCGCGCGATCGGAGTATCACACACAGCTTGCAAAGATGAGTTTCGACGAAATCTTCGATCTCACAGCTGGAGTGTATTTTAATTTTTATAATAAAGACTACCTGACGTGTCAGCTACACCGCCACCCAACGAATCACTACCTGGTAGCAGCGAAGTCTCTATTATTAACTCACAGCCCTGCATTCGTACTATGAACGGTATTTGGTTAATCGTTCGGGGTTTCCATACAATGGGACCGTCTTGTGACATAGTAACGGTACAACGGGAAACGTTATATCTGCGCGATACGTCTGAGGTGAATTAAGCGTGAAGTGCGTGGGGCGGCTTGTATGCATTTTGTTATGGATTATGATGTTCGTGGTGGGTAACCACGAGACCACGAGACGGTCAGCTCATTAGTGCACCTCTACCAGGCACACATTTTTCTCAGCGGTATGGACCTATGATAAGGCGCGGCTTCTGCTGTGTGGGTTGCCTCAGCGTGGTTTTCTTGTCGAGGGCGAGTCTACTCCAATAGTAGCAGGAGTTTCGCCGGGGTGATGACATGTTTGCCCCTCAACTACTGTATCCATGTTGTTGGGGATGACACACGTGCGGCTAGTATGGGATAGGTTTGCTGTAGTACTGAATACCGATTTTGACCACCCCGACATGAACTCGAATCCTGAATCTGAACCCCGAACCCGGTCGCACAGGACGACGCCTCCATAATACGACTTCTTCGTGTATTTCTCGGTGCGGCCCGACAATCTGACCCTGAGCAAGAGCGCCTTGTGCAGCCACCCGTTCACCGCCGCGGCAGGCCCAGCGCTGCCGCCACCGATGGCGTCGTCCTGGAGTCGCCGGGATCAGCAGCAGTAGCACCAGCACCAGCACCAGCACCAGCAGTAGCAGCAACATCAGCAGCATCATCAACAGCAGCAACACCGGCACCTGCTTCAGCATCAGCACCAGCGCCAGCTACACGAGCAGCACTAGCTACAGAAGCGGCAGCAGCTACAGTAGCCGCTACAATAGCAGCAGCTGCAACTCCAGGTACAGAAGCAGCAGTAGGAGCAGAGGCGGGAGGAGGACACGGGGAGGGGGGAGGAGGGGGAGGAGAAGGAGGAGCAGCAGCAACAGCAGCAGCAGCAACGCCAGCAACTACAGGAGAAGCTGCACGAGCGACAACTATAGTTGCAGCTACAGCAGCAGAAGCAGGAGCAGCAGCAACAGAAATAGCAGAAGCTGCATCAGTGGTGGCAGACGCACCGACGGTGGCGACGAACGCGCGCATAGAAGCGGGCTGCGAGCTGTGGGACATGTCCGTGGCCGAGGCTGAGGCCGCAGTCATGTGCAACGCCGGCTTAGCGCCCGTGGCGAGCGCTGTCCTTAGACACTGCGCAGAAGCAGAGGATTTTTCTTGCACTGGTGGTGGTGGTGGTCGTGCTACGGCGGCGGATGAAGATGGGGAGAAGGGGACGTTCGCGGGGAGAGAAGACGGGGGGCAGGGGCGACCGCGGGCAGGTGGGGAGAAACCGGGGGGCGGGGTGGCGGAGGCGTGTAGTGGTCGGCGAGAGGGGGAGGAGGGGAGTGGTGGCTGCGCGGGGGAGGGAATGGGGGTGGCGGAAGCGGAAAGACTGCGGGAGATTACTTGCGGCCTACTGGCGAACGTTTGTGTTCATCGGAGCTTGCGGTGAGCGAAACGGGGCGTGTTTTGAGCTTGCCATTCAGTTTTTCTTGGAGAAGCAAGGTGTTCGGTTTGAGGTTTTGAGGGATGCGCCGCTAGGCTGCTGCTCGGTAACGGGCGGCACAATCTGCTGGTACGGGCTCGCGGGGGTTTTGTGGACGGCTGATCTTGTGCTGTTGTCTTTACGTTTGCCTTTTTTTTTGGACCAGGGTTTGTGGACGACATGTGTATAGAACGTTCGGCGTAATCGACCGTTCGGGTAGCATTAGGCCTCGCGCTTGTCGCCGCAACTTCCTTGCAGTAAACTTCGGACGCGAGATGTGCCTTCCCCTGAGCTACGAGGTAGCAGGTTTGGGTGCTTGGCGTGGTAAGACACTCTTTGTTGTAATCACCAAGTGACCCCCGTGGGTACCATGCGCCCGTACCCTTTCGACACCAGACGGCAGGTAATCGAAGACCCGTTGCTGAGCCAGGAACTCCTACGAGCGTTTCACACTACCGACGACCCCATCAGCCTGACGGAAATCCTTCGGCTGCTGTGCAGCGCCGCCAAGACTGCCCCTGCCGCGGTTGCGCTGGAGTGCGAACCCGATTCGCAATCTTCCGTGGTACCCGTTCCGGCGGAGGCGGCAGTTGGGCTCGCCCCAACTATGGCGGCGGCGGAGACGTTGGAAAGGCTCGGGTTTTTCCTGGAGAGCTGCTTGGAGGAGAAGCTTCTGTCGCGGGTGAGCTCGCGCCGGGCCACGTTTCGGGTTAGAACGCGTTATGGACTTGAGGGAGAAAAAGACGAGTAAAAAAAGAGAAAAAAACGGAAGAGGACCACGGTTGTTGCTGCACACTTCTAAGGCAGCAGTAGTCCTACTGTGTAGGTTTTGTTCTCCTTTGGGGGATCCTGTTCTATTGCGTTGGCGTGTCACCTTGAAATATGGACATTTCGAGGACTGAGTTCCACAAAAAATAATACTCCGGAGTAGTTAATTGACGGCGCGGCTGCCTCGCGAACTGTTGGAACGATTTTGGCAGACCTCGTCGTTGTCGCCGCCGCTACCGCCGCCGCTGCTACCGCTGCTACCGCTGCCACCGCCGCACGCAAGCTGGTGGACAAGAACGTGTACACGGAGTTTGACATAAGCCCCGTGGGGCGATAGAACGGCCAATTGGACTGTGCTGGAAGGTGCTTGCTTCTGTCCTGATCGTGCCGGCTGGGTCAAGCCGTATACACTACTGGTCTCACATGCTCACCCCTGTCCCTCTCGCGCATGCTGCACTACCTTGTTGCCTTGCCGCGTGCCACTAATGTCTGTTGCCACCCCAGGCGTGCTCGCTCGCACACGCGATCATGTATCGACACGGAGATGTTGCTATCCGTCCTCTGGTCGAAGCGTTTCGGCTGGAAGAGTCGCTGGCGCTACTCCTCGAAACTCGCAGCTTGGACCTTTCCTACGAGCAGGTATATTGTAGTCGGTCGTCCCGTATCGGCGCTGCAGCCGTAGATCACGCAGTTGTTGTTGTTGTTGTTGTTGTTGTTGTTGTTGTTGTTGTTGTTGTTGTTGTTGTTGTTGTTGTTGTTGTTGTTGGTGGTGGTGGTGGTAGTAGTGGTGGTGGTGGTGGTGCTGCTGCTGTTGTTGTTGTTGCTGTCGTTGGTGTTGTTGCTGTTCTCATACTTGAATAATTTTCGCCATGATACATTTCGTGTTCACAAAACAGGCACCAACACCGCTGGAGTCGAAGAATACCCCAGGAAAAATATTAGGGTCGCGCTGAGTAGACGTTCGGGTAGAAACAGAGCGAATTTTATTTCTCACACCGCAAACGTTTTAGCCTGGTTGCACTTGAGCGGCTTCATGTCCGAGTAAACCGCCGTTACAATAATGTACAAATCTCACATAGCGTACAGCGTTTTTTCCGTTCCCGGCCGCTGCAGTGATACCATAACCAAATGTGCGATTTTCTTTTATTGCCGGTAGTATTGGTCAAATCTAATTGGTTTAATGTACACCCCTGATATTCAGATATTCTTGCGCTACAAATATTCTGACATCCCGTAAGCATCTCCAGGGCTCGGACTTTTGATGCTTCTTGTACTGTTCTCGCGAATCGATCCGTGCTGCCCCTTCGACCCTCGTTCGCGGTCGATTGAAGCACTCATGCTTAACTACCAAACACCGCGTTAGCTTAGCACATGGAGGGAAACCGCACGCTATGCGATTCGACGCGGCTGGGTTTCGGATTGGAACAGGGGCGGGCTCGCGACTAGTGCTGGTAATGTATTATACGTATCGTTTTCGCGCCTCTACCATTTATAGTGATGGGCGTTTTTTTTTTTTTTTTCATTATCTGCTTTATTTTTGTTGTTTGGCCTACTGTTTGTGTTATTGTTCTTTTGGTTTCAAGTGGATGTATTCTGATCTAAATTTGCTTCGTTCGTTTTATTTTTTACTTGTTCCTTGTTTCGTTTTCTTTCTGGTTCCCTGCGAATGCGAATAGTTGGGGGCCGCAGAGACCGGTCTGGACGCTCTCCTGCGGTGCCTGGAGGTGCTCTCCACGAGCGAGCTGTCTTCCATTGGCCCCTCCCCGCCGCTTCCACCCGTGCCTACCTCGACACCGGCTGGCAACGACAGCAGCGCTAGTGGCAGCGGCGGCAGAGTCGGCATCTTCAGCGTCACTAGCGCTGCTAGCGTGTCTGCGAGCACGAGGGGAAGCGTGATCCGAGGGCTGGTCAAAATCCTCACGCCGTGGGAACACTCCAGGAGATCGCAGAGGGCAGCCTTACTAGTCTTGGGAAATATTCTTGGAAACGCTCTCCAGGAGACAACGAAGGGCGACAGCGGAGGTGTCGGAGATGCACAATTATCGGAGTACTGCATGTGTTCCAAGGAGTTGAGGAGCGCAGTCACCGCCCGATCTTTCGAGGGCGAGGGGGGCTGGGCCGAGGCTGGCGGGGGGGAGGGGGAAGCGAAGGCGGAGCTGTCTGAGCAAGATCGTCGTGAAAAGTGAGCGAGTCAGGTTTGAGGTTTGGACTGTCGGTTTGTTGTTGTAACGCATCGCCATAATCTACTTCGTGGTCACAGAACACGCTCCGATGACTCTGGAGAAAAAAGTACAACACGCCAAAATGTATCACAAAATAGAAGTGTGGTTCTACCAGCAGTCAAGATTACGTTGCCACCTGCTTGTTTCAGTCGTCTTGTTTGATTATTGTTTGGCTGGTCCACGTCTGCGACGCTGGTTACGGGAGCGGGTCGGCGGTAAAGAGGGACTAGGTGGTGGCTTCGTAGTGCAGTCGTTGTAACCCTTGTCGTGGAGGCTGCGTGCATCGTAGACGCTAAATTTACACACTTCGGTGGTAAGTCGTGGTGATGATGACGAGAATGTCGCGGTCCAACCGTTTCTCTTTCGCAACGCCAACCTTGTTCCTTCTTTTCCGGACGCTTTCGGGGTGGGCATATATTCATCATGAAGCCCCCTTACGCGCCGTGCACAGGAGACTCTTAAGCACGCCGATGGTCATTTGACGAGTCGATGCCATGGTGAACGCATTTTGCAAAAGTTAACAAAAAATCGTCCTTAGTCATGCGTATAATCGATAGTTCAAAGCACGCTGCCAGTATCTTCGCGGTTAGAAACATCTACCCGCCCCCCCCCTCCCCCGTGTTATTCCAGCCAATGAGCGCTGTAAGCCTAAAAGTATCAGCTGCAAGATCACTTTAATCTATTATTTCCACTCATTCGTTTTTCATTCTTCGTTCCATCAATTAATTCTCCATGCAATTCATTTGTTCAATGTCTTGTCATTGGTAAACTCTACTGCATGTGCCATGGTGCGCCGCCGCTGCCGGTCCCGCGGCAGGTTGGCGGGGACAAGGGACGAACTGTTGGACAACATGGCCGATTTGGCCAAAGGAAACGCGTCCCTGGGGGAAGAAGACGAAGACGGCGTCGAAGAGGAGGAACTCCTAGAGGGCCTGGAGGCCGCTCGAGCGATGCTGGAGGGATGGCCGTCAAGGCAGTAGTAGCGATGACGTGGTTTTACCAGAATATGCCGACGTCCGACGTTTTGAAGGCCGCGGGGGATGGACCCCTAATTACGGGGGAGCATAGTAAATGGGACCTACGGTACTCACAAAAACGTAGATATTTATCTATTTTTACTAAGAATATTTGGTTCTATTTACTATGGTCTTCCGTAATAAGTAATATTGTTGTCAAGTAGTCGCGAGTAGGCGTTTCGCTTAAGTGTGCTAACGACCTGGAAATAGAGGTAAGACTTTTGCAGGCAAGATCCACAACTTTCGGATGGTGAAAAAATAATGCAAGTGTCGTACAAGACTTCAGAGCATTTTCGTCTTGTTTTTGCCCTTTTTTTGAGTCCGATTTTTGACGGGAACGTGATTTGTCTGTGTCCGCACTTTTTTGGGGGGGTACGAATTGTTAGTATTTCAAAATATTCACGAAATGCTCAGTTGACGTTTGTGGTGAAACCCGTTAATTCACACGCTTTGTAGCCATGGTGGTACGTACTACTGGATGTGCAAACAACTGTTTTTTCCATTTTTCCACTTTTTTCTCAACTTTTTCGACATGCTCACAGGTAACTTCGACTTCACAAAGTCACCTCGTGTCATTTATAGCTGCCCGCACGACGAATGTTGCCCGGCGCACCCGACGCCCTCACACCCCATAATGAGCGTGATGACTCAATTTAGCGGGCTATGGTTGTTTGCAAGATGTAGCTGTCCACGAGCAAAGTGCAAACATTCAATTGGCGGTTGCTTGTTTGTCTCATTTGGGTGCCTTCCGAATTTCAACCAATTTCGACCACTGCAGCACGGCCAAATTCGAGGTGTAAACCCCGGTTGCAAAACTGCGGACGGTCAATCTGAGTAGAACCACTCGAGCTGTTTGTTGTGGATGCAATGCAAAAAAGCTACCCCCGCCCTGTGCAAAGGCACGAACCAGCCGAAGGTCGAAACGCAGCGTGTTAAAACTGCGGCGAAATTGACTGCACCGAGAAACGTATCTAGATATTTAGGGGTAGCCGGAAACCCGGGGATAGGGGGGTGTTCATTTCATGCATAGCCTTAGAGCCCTAAGACCATTGATCCCCCGCGGCCTTATCACCTCTGGACAATTTGGAACCCAACAAGTCGTTGGGGACACGCAACTTGATTTTGTTTTAGTCTCTTTAGAACTGCATCGACGTTATGATGGGCCTGCATGGGTCTCCTATGCAAGGTCTATGCATGCGTTCGTCCCCGGCAAACGAAGACGGAAACGGCCTCGGAAGAAGAGGGACTCCTGGCGCGTGCTACGATAGAGGGCGCAGTTTTCGTCCGAAATGTTTTCTGAACGACGGGACTCCTTAACCCAAAATCGTGGGAAAAAAAAATAATAATAGGACATTTTTTTGCCTGACTCTCGTTGTGTACCTAGGCCATGGGATTTTTCATCCGGCATCAGCCTTGGTTTTTCTCCAAATCATTTTTTGGGGGAGGTCTTAAGCCCCCAAATTGAGGAACCTTTCTCAGAAAAAAGTAGTGCACCTCTACCGTGTAGCACGCGTTTCCTCAAGGGACTGGGGGAGGCTCGGGCGATGCTGGACGGATGGCGGTCAAGCTACGATACTGACGGAGTCTTACGAAGACAATTCGACACCCGACGTTCTTACAGAAATACACATGGTATACTTGGTTCCACGGCACCAGGTTCACCGTAAAAGAAACGCCTCCGTGGAATCCTAGTATAAGAGTACATGAACACAACGGATGTCTGCGGAAGACCAATTGTTAGAAGCAAGTTCGTCAGGGATTGTCGTTAAAGGGATCTACATGTACCTTAGACTGTGTGCGGAGCAAAAAATCATGCACGCGACGTCGACGAAAATACTTGATTTACAGCAAAATGATGTGTGCGCTCCAAATTCCAGGGAAAGCAACCAGCATAACGCCTCTACCAGGTGGATACCTTGGAAGGATGTGCACGGAAAAATGACAAAAATTGAACCAAGACTTCCCAAGTGAGACTGCCTTTTACGTCGATCTCAACCTTCAAAATGCTCCAGTCAACGCCAGAAGTTGCCCCTTACGATGAACACGTCACCAGGTCTCTGCTATTCTTAGTTCAACGGTTGGCGTGCGACGGACTAATTGCCACCCGTGCTCTGATCCCTGAGCCAACACCTCCTGTCTCAGCGGCCCAGCTCCTATGGCAAAGCTTGGCCAGTCCTAATGTTCTGTGTGCCGTCACCTCGTGTTGACACCGTACTGTACGACAAGCGTCGAACTATGCGAGTAATATTGTATTGTACGGCAAAACACTGTACTGCACGGTAATTATCGTGCTATATGGAAAAGGTCACACTTTACGACAATGTACTGTACGGCAAACACCGTACTGCATTGGAACCCCCCGTACTGTCCGGAAAACACCACACCGCGCGATAAAACCGCTCTGTACGATAAACAGCGCACTGTACTGTACGCTAGGATAAATACCGTACTGTAAGGAAAACACCGAACTGTACGGCAAAACCATATCGCACGGCAATTGCCGTACTGTGCGATGAACACCGTACGGTGAAACCGTACACTATACGGCCTACCCCAAACTGCACGGCAAACACACGTACTGTACGGCAAATGCCGACTTGCACGGAAAACACCGTGCAGGACCACCCGGGGCCGGAGTTCATGATTCCTTGGGGCCGCCAACCGTGTCGCGATTGTCAGGCTAACGACAAACACGACTGCGCGGGGCTACATCACGACGACCCGCACTTCCGCTCGCTGCTTATGGCCTGCTGGCGTGCTCCGGCTCTTTCGATATTTTAAATTCTTCACACCTTTCCATCTACTCGCGTGGCTTCATCTCCCCTTCAAAATCCTCGTAGTCGACGAACACCACCCCTCGCCCCTCGAAATCGATTGTGTTAGCAACCTGGTCGAACAACAACCACGTGAGGCAGATTCCGTCGGGGAGAGGGGGTATTACACACAAATGGGTGTTGTCAGTGGTTTCAAGGGGCACAGACAAGCAATAATGAGGCCGACGTTTCAGCCAAATCCACACGACCGAAGTGTATTACTTCACCAGGCGGCACATCCTATTTGCTCCGCTGGGGTTTCCACACGATATAGAGGCCGGGCCGTGCCGACACGCCCCGCAAGAAACGTTTTTTTTTAAGGAGTAACAATTTAAAAATACCGCTGCCCTCGCTGCTGCCGCGGATGTCAAACCGTTCATAACTACCGCCCTGTATTAGGTTCAAAATGCTGGCAGTAGAGTTGGACAACTATTGCAGGAAATTAGTTAATAAAAAATGACGCTAAGTGTTAACGTATCGAGGGAGCATACACGCGACTCATCCCACGGTAGGGTTCGCACTTTTGGAGGTCAACCGTTTGTGACCTTCTGGCCGGCTGAGCTCCTCGAGTGTGGAATTATCGGTTATTACGATAATTCAAAGAGCATACATGTTTCAGGACTAGCGCATAGAAGGGTTGGCCGGACTACGCGAATGAGCTTCTTCGAGGTAATGTTTCCGGTGAGATAATGCGCTCTTTCTGTTAGGAGCTCATAAACTTCTTAGAATCTGCCGCACCCCTAGCGAGGGATGTCTCACGCATACTATTAATACGAAACAAAGGCAACCGCTGGTTGTGATCGTACAGTAGCAGTAGCTCCGACGTGTACAAGTCTTTCTTGCCTTTGTCCCGATGCCCGGCACCTCTCCGGCGAAAAGAACCTCCCCTCCGGTGCCGTTCTTCGTCCCCCCGCTCGCCGTCACCTTCCCCGCTAGAGCCTTCGTGTCGTTCGTCAAGACCGCCAACTTACCAAAACTTCCCCCCTGGGAGCAACCAGCACGGTTTCGAGCAAGCAGCGACGTAAACAAAAAAGCAATACATACAGACCAAAAGCAGGTTTAATACATTAAGACAGAAGAGAAGAAAAACGAAAACCAGTATCAACGAAATAGGTCAACATCACTGACAGTTTTCGTAAATAGCTGTTGAGGACAAGGTGTCCTTCCGGCATGTGCCTACAGTAGGGGCGAGTGGCTCAAGAACGAACTGAAAATAATGAACCATCATCTGAGCACATAACGCAAGCATGTGTGTTTGTTTCCCACACGTCCACGGGGATGACCCCTGGTTCGGCTTGCGTCTGCAGGACAGCGCTGAGTACAATCCATAATTTCGTCCAATAAAACACGGCAGATCGCACGAAGAAGGGTATGAGCATGGCGAGACGTTAGGCTTACCTAGTATTCGACGGGCGCTGGAATGTCGTCAGGCCATTGCTTGCCCAAGGGCAAAACGTTTAATCGACGGCAGCAGCACTAACATTTTGCAATACACACGACCACAGCAGTACAATAATCTACAAAGCATCGATTATATCTCGGTGAACTGGAAATGACCGCCACGGAAGATTCCCGCTCGGGAAGATATATCTCTACCACAAATATCACGAGAAACATCGTCCTTGAACAATCACACGCGAAAACACTGGAGAACCTTACAGTACATTAGTACAGCGATTGAATGCTGCAAGAGGGGGCAATGTTCCAGGCTCGTTGCTGCTCAACGGCATTTGTACAAAGATGTTGCCGCTGTTGCCTTTACCCCTGCTAATTTGCGCAGCGTCCCACCCTCGACATGGTCGAACGATCAGGATGCATCAGGAATACATCCAATTTCCGAGTGGCCGTTAGCTTCGGTGTCGAGATATTACGCACGAGCGACGGGAAGCTGCGCGCCAAGGTGTCGCCAAAACTTGTCATATGCCTGAAATGCTCTTGCATATTGCCGTCTGGCCCGTGGCTAGGTCGAGCGAGCAAAATGCGTTAAAAAAACGCGTGCAATTCCGTGTGATCGCTGTCGTCAAAGCTGAAGATGAGCATCCCCACGAGGACAAGCTGGACGACAACATATCGCCCATCTTCTCATCGTTCGGACGTACACCGTCCGCTTTGAGGCCAGTAGTCACGCGGAGATGCAGGAGTCTCTCGGACAAAATTTGATCGCTCGAACCGGCCAACAGCGGGACACCACGCAAATTTGCAGCGGTAACGGCACCTGCCGTAACATCCCGGCATGACGAGCGAGTGACCGACGAAGCTATAGGAAGGCTATAAGAAAATGCAGTGATGAGGAAGGAGAGCTGTAAGCCGTTTACTTCGCTACCGTCAAGCATCAGCACGAAATACGAGTTTGCTGCCGCCGTGATGTTTGACACGGCGGCGTTTACATCTACAGAAAAAGAGAAGAGCTAAGTATTTTCCCTGGTAGTGTTGATCTCTCTATTCCAGAGACTGCCGTTGATACAGCAAGCGAACTCACGTGCGTTTCGCTATTGTGTGTATTTGAAAACCCATAGAACTTTACACAAGGCCCGAGCTGAGCCTATCCCGCCATCGGGTATCATACGCATTTGACAACGACCCGGGGTCGGTACCCTCCTTGTTGTCGGTGGTGGGGTGTGGATCTGCGTCCTCTTCGTCAGCCGAGCGCGGGGTACCAAGACCGACCTTGTCTTCGGCTGGTGGCGGCGGAGGATCAGGGTCGAGGCTTGCGATCCCTGACCTTTTGTCCTTCACTATCTCGAAAACGCTTTGAGGGCAAGAGCAACAAAGCGGGTTGCCACGGGCGCAGGCCTTACTCGATATACAGGGATGAACCCCAGTTCGACTCATGTCTGTAGCACTCCTCTTCCTTGTCTGGGTAGCGCGGAGTACGCGCCAGCCTTTCGTCTGATCATACACGGCTCGTCGTACGGGCGAGCGTATGAGTGTGGCGAGAGGGATGTCTTGTCTGCAGTACTATTATGCATAACTCGTAGTGTCTACTGTCATTAGTTTCCCACGGGTAACGTAGTGCATCGATCGCAACAGCAAAATGATTCTCGACCAAAAACGAACACAGCTGCAGATAGCATATCATATGAATACCCGTGACCTCGGTGAAATGGTATGAACGACACGGAAGATCTTCGCGCGGGAAGACATACCCATACAATGGTTGGGCGAGAACCCGCGAACCACACCTCCGATGGTTGCATAAGTATGTATCACTGGCAGGCACAGTACGGCGTTCGAACCTTTCAGACCGAGACGGAGACAAGTTGCTGGCTCGTCAGTATTCAAAGGCATGGTACCGGGGATGTTTCGGCAGTCGTCGTTACCCATGCAGTTTTACGTGCTGTCCTGCTTTTGACTGAGTTGAGCGATCGATCGATTGCACATGCGTGTGATTGCTGTCCTCACAGCTGAAGGGGCGCATCCCAACGATGACTAATTGGGCGACATTTTTTCTTTGTCGCCCAACTTGCCATCGTTCGGACGTACGCGCTCGGCTTTGAGGCCAACGATCACTCGAAAATGTGAGTACTTCAGGCACATCATTCTGATCGCTCGCCGTAGTCAAAGACGGGACGCCACGCAAAGCTGTGGCGGTAATGGTGACTGCCTTAGCATCTCCGTGCAACGGGGGAGGGACCGAAGACGTTATGGTGAGGAGCCAGGAGAGCTTGAAGACATATGTTTCAAATGCGCCAGCTGTTAGCTCGATCGACTCAAGGGTCGGTACTCATCTTTGTAATCTGCAGCTGTGAGTTGCGATACATTCAAGGGTCGGCACTCATCTTTGCAAGCTGCGTGATACTTCCGTCGCGCGTTTCTACAGATGCATTACTCTATGAAGACATGTGACATCTTGCTCTCTATTCCCGGGCTCAGCACAACAGATGGGTTTGCTGTCGCGGCGATGGTCCACACGGTGTTGCCTGCATCTACAGGGGCAGAGAATAGCTAGTTCGTATTCTTGACAGAGATTATCTCTGTCCCCGAGGTCATTGTTGACCAAGCAAAGCGACGTCACACATGTTTCGCTACCGCATACTCTTTGAAACGCCATCCAACTTCGTGCAAGGCTCCAATTCGGCCTGACCTGCTATTGTGTACGCGTTTGACGGCGACTCCCGGTCGGCTCGCTCGTTGTTGCCGGCAATGATGCCGACGGGACCGCGTTGTCCTCGTCAGAGGGGCGCGGGGTAGCAGAACCCACTTCGTTTTCGGGGGGTGGTGGCCGAGGATTAACATCGGGGAATGTGGCCCTTATTCTGCCCAGTTAACGTTTAAGCTCAAGAGCAACACAGTGAACCGTCACGGGCGCCAGCCTTACCCGACGTCAGTATGGTGATGGCCCCGGGTTCGACTTGCGTCTGTAGCACTTATCATCGCTGTCTGGGTAGCTTGGAGTACGCGCCAAGTTTCCGTCCGATCGTATACGGCGGATCGCACGGACGAGAGTAGGAGTGGTGGTGAGAGGGCTGCCTTGCCTAGGAATAGAAGAACCTTGGGATGGCGGCAGTCATACTTGCCCGTGGGCAAGGTATTGCATCGGCCGGAACGGTAAAACGATTCAGGGAACACACACGACCACAACAGTATATACCATATTGCACAATATGTCATACACAGCTTGCAAAAATGAGCTTCGACGAAATCTTCGATCTCACCGCTGGAGTGCCTTTCAATTATGATATCAACTATCCATGATCTCGGTTGACTAGTATGACCTCCACGAAAAATCCACGCGCGGGAACACATATCTATATATACGACGGTTGGGCGAGAAGCGGTAACAACTATCACCCCCCAACCTTTGCACGCGTCTTACTGGAGAACCCTGTATAGCACATAGCACAACCTTCCAACAGCTTAGAAGGGGAGGTTAGGGACGCTCTACTATCCAAAGGCATGATACGAGGCTGCTGCGGCAGTTGCCGATGCCGCTGCAGAAATTTTCGTTGCGTCCGGCGTTTGACTGGGTCGAGCGATCAAAAATCGCCAGAAATGCACCCACTCTTCCGTGTGGTCGTTGGATTCAGAGTCGAAAGTGTACGCGCCCGGACGATGAAAAGTTGGGCGCCAAACAACGTCACCAATCTTGTCATCGCATGTACGTGCTCGGCTTGGCGGCCACCGATCACACGGAAGTGCCTTCGATTTTTTCGTCTTCATCTTGTCTGTTTTTTGTCGGTCCGCGCAAGTCAGTTGATGTGGATGGGTTCCATTGTCATGGCATGGCCGTAGAGCCACTGCTCCGTTCGACGCTCTATCTTTCGATAACAATCAGTTCCGTCAGGGATTAATCTACGTACAGTATCGGCGTTCATCAGCGCCGGTCAGCCGGCGTCCAACGGGTCGATGGCACTGCCGCTTCTTGACTTTCAAACTTCTTTTTCACTTATCTCGTATCGTTCTTTCGATGGTTATTCATTGCGTCAGAGATTTATCGAGAACTTTGTACGGGCCCTTGGCAACGAAAAGTGCTCTCTGCAGTTAGCTTTCGTGAACTGTTAAGACTGTAGGCCTTAGCTCCGTTGGCGGTCTTTACTAGGCCGTCGGCGAAGCCCTCTTTTATAGATGGAACACTAAACACCCTTTAGCAGTGAGACTCGAGGATTTGGTCAAAATTCATCTTTGCAAGCTGCGTGTGGTGCTCCGATCGTACTCGTGCTACTGTACTTTGAAATATATGATCAAACCTCTTGAGCCCACCCATTTGAGAGCCACGGACACTCCTCGTTCGAAAAAAAAACATGGTCTGTAGCAAACACCTGCTTGACACGCACAAACCAAACTCGTTCATATTTATTACCAGCACATGAAACCGACAGGGCTAAGTGTGCACCAAAAACAGAAAGCAGTTGGACTAATCAAACCTCCGAGATTCTTGATTTCACCGGGTTGAGCGCCACGGAAACTCCGCTCCTGTCGTAACCCGACAGCCGGTTAGCCTCGCCAGCGAGGGGCCCGAGGATTTTGAGCAGTCCTGCGTCCTGATCTTTCATGCCCAGTACATCCTTTTTCACCGAAATGTCGTCGTGCATGGGTGCGATCGACAGGGCGAGGGAGGGAGAGAGGGAGGGAGGGGGGGGGAGGGGAGGGGAGGGGGAGGGAGAGAGGGAAGGACATGAGAGATTCAAGAATAAAACAAAATGCGGCGACATCACTTCTCTTGTCGAGCGAGCGGACGGAGGCCAAAGAAACGGGCCCTTTCTTGAAGAACGCGCGAAAAAAACAGGGGGCACGAAAAAAGCGGTAAACCAATCCAGGCTACCAGGTGCCACACCCATATCGGGAAAAAAAGGTCGCCGTTGCTCGCACTCCACAACCTGTTCCCTCACCCCCCTCCGCGAAGTTAAAAAAACAACTGAAAACAGTGCAGATGACAACAGCTCAACATATACTAGGACGCTTAAGTACGGAGAGTAATACAGTATTTAGGGCAGAACTAGGGCTATATCCACCTAGAACAAACGTAGCTTGCAAAGATGAGTATTGACCTGAAATTCGTCGAACTCACGGCTGACGTCCTTGAAAATTATTTATAAAATAGAGAAGTGAGAAAGTTGAAATGGCAATATGAAGTAAGGAGTATACCAGGAAAGAGGTTGCCAGCCATAGCTGATAGGGCTCTATAGGACAAAATAACAAAAGGGTGAGCTGGAATAAGATGGGACAACGCAGTCGGGAAAACATGGAAGGATAAGGGGGAGACCAAGAAGAGGTACTGTCCAGAGATAAGCTTGGCGGGTTCAAGACAGACGTAAAATAAAGAATAGCAGAAAGGGAAGGGCAAGCGCTAAGAAACAAGGTGAAAGAGGAGAGGCACTTGGAGATATACGGGGGGTTGCGGGAAGATATCGGAATGAAAACGTACTTGCACGGCCCAATGGACTACGCGAAAAAGCTGAAACTGCGATTTCGTGTAGGGGACCTGGACCAACCAGAAGGAAGAAAGAGATGTACCAGTAGTCGGGAGGAGGACGTGGTTGCACATATGTGCCCGTGTGGTACAACACTAGAGAGTAGGACTCAACTGGTAGAATATGAAACCTACAAGAAGGAATGGGATGTGTTAGAGGAGGGGATGAGGAAATTAGACGTATGTGACATGGATTAGTTTGGTGCTAATAGACTAGAGAGTAGCGAGAAAACGATCGCTATCCTAGGAGATAGACGGTGGCCGCAGACGGCGAAACAGGACGGGGGTAGGATAAGCAAGTAATCTGTACGTAATATATGAAAAAAGCGTAATGAGCGCCCAAATATTGGAGGTGGAACGGTGCTCCGTCTCGAAATGGATGCGTGGTCAATGATCAAACGACTAAGGCAAGCCAGAAATGAGTACGCCCCCTCCACCCCCTCCCTTCCGCCCTCCCTCCCCTATATCCTCCCTCTCCCGCCCCTCCTCCCCCACCTCCTCCTCCAGCACCCCGTAAACCCTTCCCTCAATGCGAGAGACGGAGATTACTAAGAGAGAGAGATGGAGAAGAAGAGAGAGGACAGGAGAGGGGGAGAGAGAGAGCCACAACACATGAAAACACTCGGTCGGCATCTCACATGGAAGTAGGCTGTGGCTTTGTCCGGGTACTGGGTGCCGAACGCAAGCACCGAAAACGGATCCCGCCGTTTCCCCTCCTTGACCCTTATGGTTGTGCCGCATGGTGACGTTACCTCAACAAAGTCCTTCGTTCCGAACCAGTGAGGGACCACGGTGCCTCCCTGAAGGCGGCCATGGGGGGGGGGGGGAGGGGGGGAGGGGAGGGGAGGGGGGGGTACTTATTTCATGCTCAGCCGTGTTCGTATGGCCATAACCCTTGCATCCCTGCAATACCGGGACGGAGCACGTTGGGTTCTCACCGACCGGGCAGACATTGGGTGCACCAAGCACGAAGCGCCGTGAGGTGTTCGGCGAGTCGCATGAAGGGGGGGGGGACTGTAATCATTATCATTATCATCATCATCATCGTGGTCTGTAAGACCATATGCCCTCGCGTCCTTATTGTGCCAAGACGAAGAACGGGAGGGGAGGAGGGGGAGGGCGATGCGTGGTCCTAAGGAATGTTGTGGGGCGAGGGGACCCACAGCTGCGATTTTCAGGATTCACTGCCCTTGTCGGCCTCATCGACGAACCCTCCTCCCCCCTCGCCCCCACAGCTTAAGACGGAACCCTCCACCGACGCTCTTCGCACGCCCTGACGACGAGACAAAAAATCACCAACTACAGTCACCAACTAAAAGTCAAAGCCAACGAAATCAGCAACAAAAACTATACAACCAACACCATTACGTCTCATCTACGTAGCGTCCGCTAGCCGTGGAATGTTTCAAACTAATTCTTCCACTCGCCACCCCCCCCTCCCCCCCTCCCCTTATTTGCCTGTGGAACATACCACCCTGGAAGCAACAATAGGGGCAGTTGTTGTATGAACATGAAATACCGAGCGGTCCTTATTTTCCGTCTAGAGTACACAAAAAACGCCTTCACCGTACTTACACATGAACTTCCCCCCCTCCCCCCTCACATCCCCATTCTCATACCACAACATAGACGCATTACCTCTTCTTCTAGCGGGACCCTCCCCCCCCTCCGCCCCCCGCCCCAACCCTCGTATATAGTGCGTATGATATCGCAAAAAAACGCCTTTTTTTCTCTTCTTACCGCATCGTCGGTCTTATAGGCCACCATGGCGAGGGTGGAAGGGAGGGTGATGCCGAGGTACTGGAACGCGCCCCCCGAAGGGTAGGCTACTGGAGCCTTGGGGTCATACACCAGCTCTAGAGAGAAAAAACCTGGCATTTGTTTTTGGTTTGTAGATATTTAGGTGGTTGGCGCAACGAAAGTATGTACTCGGGTTAAACGAAAAGGCGACGATGTTGAATATTCGAGATTTTCAGGTAGGGGATACAAAAAAAAGCACCTTATTAGAACTAATCTGCGTTCTGTGTGTTTCAAGACTTTGGAAGCTGGGGTAACAAAAAAAGTACACAGTCAGTACCCGGATTTAAGAGAAACCGGTTTAAGAGCATTCGGGATTTTCGAGCGGTCAAATTGTCGTGTCCCGCCATGCTAAAAGCCATATATCGTACACCACAGTAAGCAAAAATGTGTAGTTAAGAGCGCCTGTTCCGGCTTCTCATAGGGCGCTCTTAAACCGGGGTACCCACTGCACCAGGTACACATTGGCATGACACATGCACGGTTTGAGACGGATTACTGGGATAATCTGGGGCGGAGATTTCTTAGGTTGGGATGGAAACATGCAACGGTACCTGTAGGCGGAACACATGGGTACGTTGGGATGAAAAAAAACGTATGTTGTTGGGACACACACTCTGTAACGTGGGACGAAAAATGTACGATGAAACAAAAAAAAGTGAGCTGGGACCAAATGTATTGTGGGACTTACAAAAGGGAAACCATGCCTTAGAACGTTGGGACGACAAATGTATGCGGGCAGCTGGGGCGAAGACAGGAACTTGGGGCGAAAAATAGAAACTATGGTGTGTGGCGAAAACCGTACGTTGGGAGGAAACAACGGGCGGAAGCTGTTCGCTGAGACGAAAACAGAACAAAAGCGGTAGGTTTTGGGGCGTAAATCGTAACTTGGGACTAACAGTTTATGCTAGGGCGGGATATGTCCACTGGGAAAAGAAATATCCTCTTGGGACAAGAAATATCCGTCGTAACGAAAAAGAGGCGACGCGAACTATTGATACACGGATGAATAGCCTTTCCCCCCCCAATATTTACGGGGGAAGAGGGGGGGGGGGGGGGTTAGAGGGGAGGGGGGGGGGGGGGGGGGGAAGGGGCTCTTAAGAAAAGCACGTTTTTCTTTCGTCACCCACCTCCGTCCTTCGCACGGAGGCTTTCCTCTCCGTACGCCACGAAAACGTTTCGGGCACCGTTGACTTCCCTCTGTCGCACGACCTTCATTCCCAACCCCTGTGTGTAGAACTTAATCTCTTCGTCAATATTCGGCACCTGCTCTCGGGTGACGGGGTGAAGGAAAAGGGGCAGGATTGGGGGTGGCGGGGGCATGAAGTTGAGAATGTGAAATGAAGATGTGGGGGGGGGGTTGGATTTGGAACGGGAAATCAACATTTCCCTGGGAACTTGGTACTGTTTGGATTAGGTTTGGATGGGACTACCGGAAAAATAATTGCACGGGAACGGGGGAAAAAAAACCCCACTTCCCTTGAAAGCCCGCAGCAAAAATCCCGAGGACTGCCCTGGCGACAACAGCTGTACAGTATGCAGCAAACGGCCACAAAACGTAAAAAACTGTCCACCGGACAAAAATGGTCTCACCTTGAAAACGGCGTGTTGAACGAAATACCCCGAAGCCGGGAGCCCGTTCGGAGCGCCCCCTGTCGCCGCTGCCGACGCCGCATCGGGGGACACTGAAACCGCAACCCCTGTCTGCGCAGCCACGGCCGCAACTGCAGTGGCTGTCTGCAGCCCGGAGGAGGTGAGACCGCCGATGAAAACATTGGACAGACACCAAAAAAGGACCTTAGAGAGGCAGGGAAGAAGACGTTATCGCCTTGTATAGGGGTATGCGTACATAAGCACTGCGGCAACCTTGCAGCAACACGCTTGATACTGGTGCATCATACCACGTACCAGGTATATAGCTGTTTTTGGGTGAGTAGCTAATGCCGCCTGGCCCCGACTGCGCACCCGGGAGGCAGGCCCAGCTATTTCACAACGGTAACTGCTGTGCATATGTGGCCGCACTACAAAACAAGTTGTTGCCTATAGTATCATACTACGGCATTGTAAGACGACGGTTCACCTACACTGCCCTGACATATATGGTGTACCACCAGAGTGATAGTCAGGCTACGATACACGATCCGCACGGGCAGGGCGTGCGCTGTCTCTGCGTGGTACTATAAATATCAGCAAGTGAGCATGGTACAGATGCACAGGAGTATCATGTATAGTATGTACTTTCAAAACATCGATTTCCAGAGAGGCCCTGAGGGACCTCCAGTTTTTTCGCTTTCCACGCTAACATCAAGACATTCTCCTCACCGGACGGCTGAGCGGGCTCGGATGCCTGAAGCAGCGCTTTTCAGCGCTTTTCTTACCGTTTCCTCTTTTTATGAGTATACTATCAATTCTTTTTTTAGTAATAATAGTATCATTTATTTCCCTCCGATGATACCTGGATTTGAACCCACGTATACCAGGCCCAGAAGCGGACAGTCTATCCACTATTAATAAACAATAAAGTCACAAGTCTCATATCTCACATGTGGATAGTCCTGTATATACATTTTTTTTCTGATGATGCTGGGATTCGAACCCACGCACATCAGGCCCAGGAGCGGACAGTCAATCCACAAGACCACAAAGCCACAGTGACTCTGTGATCTAGTGGACAGTCCTTTAACACTACATACAATATCGATTTCCTGAGCGGCCTCCATCATTTCAGGGCTTTTCACGGGCCAGGTCAAGCCTCGCGGGCCGGGTCGGGTCGGGTCAGATGACCCGACCCGCGAGAATTTCAAGGCGTCTTGACCCGACCCGACCCGACTCGACCCGACTCGCGAGATTTTAAAACCTCCTGACCCGACCCGATCCGACCCGTGGGATTTGAAAATTTCCTGACCCGACCCGATTTGACCCGCGAGATTTTGAAAGCCCGTTGACCCGACCCAACCCGACCCGCCACACTCCGAGTGACCCGTGAGGTGCGGGTTTCATGCGGGTCGGGTCGACTGGACCCGTGATATATCTCACGGGTCAAAGTCGAAAAGGCACGGGTCAAACATGTCTGGATATGTACCTTGTTCGGCGGGTTGGTCCTTGGTCCCTCGTACTTTCCACAGGATGTTGTGCTCTCTGGTTTTTATATCGGCATTGTTTGCTGCATTATGATTAGGTGTGAGCGCCAAAAATGAGAAATAGACCGCAACCCACGCATGGGCAATTAGCCACGCTCGTAGCGCTAGGCCACCCGGTCGACCCGACGAGCGATCCGACGAGCGACCTAGTTATCTATGCAGTCCCCGGCCCCGGCAAGCAGCCTAGCTGAGCCGCCGCCGGCAGCAAGCCCAAAACTGGGTTGGTGGATCTGTCAGCAGGGGCTGCGATCCGCGAGGATGCGTTGTCTGCTGCTGGTGCTTGCTGCTGCCAGTGCTGCTGCTGCTGCTTCGACGACGACTGCTCTTGCTTTTTTAAGTTCGGTCACATTTCGTACTGGTATGAATATTCTCGAGCTATTAATAGCCACTGTATCTATCTATGCACTCTCCGGCCCCGGCAAGCAGCCTAGCTGAGCCGCCTCCGGCAGCAAGCCCACAACTGGGGCGGTGGATCTGTCAGCAGGGGCTGCGATCCGCGAGGATCCGGGGTCTGCTGCTGATGCTTGCTGCTGCCAGTGCTGCTGCTGCTGCTTCGACGACGACTGCCCTTGCCTTTTGACGCTTGGTCACATTTCGTACTGGCATGATCAATTTATTACCAGGTATCCAATGTGTACGTATACGTCGAGCATGGGTTCCTGCTGCCTTTTGTCTTTGTTGTTGCACCCTGCAATGCAGCAAGAGTTTGTGCCCTGGCTTGTTTTAGTGGACTTGGATGGATGGCGATAAATCTATTATACTCCGGAGTATTATTTATATTTTGCCTGATGACCACTAACTACTTGGACTACAGTAGACACTGCTAACAACTGATTACACCGTTTTCTTTTTCTTTTTTTAATACAGCGACACTACGATACGAAGATACAAGGTTCCCCTCCGTGAAGTTCGTAGGAGAGTGGCGTAAGGACACACATTATTATCGCTACACCGGACGCGATGGCCATTTTTGGTACATGCCGAAAAAAAACTTTCCCGAAAAAAAAAACGATTTCGCGTTTAACCGGTACTTTCTTGGGTTTGCTCAATAGCAGTACTTTTTATATCTTTTGGGTATTGATAGACGTGCCCATGATCGCGATCTGTTATATCGTTATTGAGCCTCAAAACACAACACTTACGTATTCTTAGACGGTGTGTATGGTACCTATGGATAATTCCGAAGAGAGGGCCACGCTTTGAACTCCAGCTACTTATAGAGATTGCCAGGAAGCGGCACGTGTTGTTGGGAGGGTGTGACAGGCCCATACCGATGGCGTGGGACGTGGCTTACAAATCCTGTAGCACAAAATTAAAAGAGCACATATTGAGAACGAGGGAGCAAGGGGACAATACATGACAGGCTACTATGGCAAAATAAACTCGCCGCAGTATGGAGAGGATACGGCACGCGCACATGGACTTGCCTGCTGCTGCTGCTGCTGGGCGGCAGGGTCGTACAGGCGGCGTCGAGCTTCCCGCATTTTGTTTGGTGTCTTGCCATCATCTGTGACGTAGGCAAGAAATCTCCGCAAAAATTGATATGCGTAAAAAAAAACTGTCTCTGTGGACTACCCGTAAAATGTAAGGATTGGTTTGTATCTAACTAGGGTAATTTCTAACGACACTTTTTTGGCAAGTTTCTTGCCACTTTGGCAAGTTTTGGAAATTTGGACTTACCAAAAGAGCAAAAAACTTGCCCTTTTTTTTTTTGGATGTTTCCGTTCCGCTTCGTTGGCAAGTTTTTGGAAAGTGAGATTTGCCATTTCCTTTGCCATTTTAGGCCAATAATGCCAACGCAAGGTTGTATAAACCAGACCACCCCACGACGCTCGACGCTAGACTTGCTCTAACTTCTGTAATAGAGGGAGGTACGGAGGATACGCGGTGTCATTGGCAACCGCTATGATAGGGCTGGCAACACTGGCCGTGAGGCCCGCGTGGATGCAACATGGGCGTCGTTTTAAGCGGGTGCTGAAGCATCATCACAAACAGCAGCCGCCCCAGCTTTTCCCAGGCGAATTTGGCCGGGATGGAAGGACTGCCAACCTCTGAGGTACATGGACTGTGCCTGGAGTCCTTTCTGCACCAGCATTTACCCCATAGAGAGCGTCGGCGTGCCGTTGGCTCCCTGCTGCTGCTGATGTGAGGGGTTAGAATAAAAAATGAGGGCGTTACGATGACAAAACTTGCCAATATTTCCAAAAACTTGCCAAATGTGCGGTGTTTCGCGATAGAAAGTTTTGTCGCCTTTTTATAAAGTGTTGCCAATTTTTCTTGCCAAAATAGTAAGGATTTGGCAATTTCGTTTGGTCGTTAGAAACGACTCTTACTATGCCAAAGGTCCCTGTATTTCCGTCCAAATTTACGCGACCAATGAGCTGTGAGCTAGAGCACACACTCACGCAGCCGCAGCGCAGCAGAAAGGTGCGGTATGGTGGACTGACAGATGACAGGACAAAAGCAATTAACCGCAGCATAGCGAGGACTCGCTTTGCGCACGTACATGATGTATCCTACTACTGCTGCTGTGCGGCAGGGTTGTACACGTAGCGTTGTACTGTCCTCATGTTGTCTGGTGCCTGTCATCTGTGGTGTGGGCAAAATCTCCGACACGAAACATTACCCTTGGTATGTACGTAAAGATGCTGCCTATGTGGACTTACACGTAAGGATGGGTGGGTAAATAAACTAATATAAAAAATGTTCCTATATTATCGCCCAAATTGGCGCGTTCTATGGACATGCTACAGCATAGCACACGCATCGGCAGCACAGCAGAAATATGGGGTGTGGTGGGGTGACAAATGGCACGCTCCGATTAAAGCAATCAGCTACTACAACAGCAGTCACACGCGCACAGAGTTGCAGGCTGCTGCTGCAAGCGGGCTGGACTGCTGCTGGGCGGCAGGATCGTAGCACACCCACGCAGCCGCAGCACAGCAGAAATGTGCGGTATAGTGGACTGACAGATGACAGGCTCCGACAAAAGCAACTCGCCGCAGCATAGCGACGACTCGCCACGTTCACGTACATGATATATCCTACTACTGCTGCTGTGCGGCAGGGTTGTACACGTAGCGTTGCGCTGTCCTCGTGTTGCCTGGTGCCTGTCATCTGTAGTGTGGGCTAAATCTTAGACGCATAACATGTGGACGTAAATTTAAGGATGGGTTGGTATAGGGTTGGTATATAAATTACTACAAAAAATATTCCTATATTTTCGCCTAAATTGGCGCGATCTATGGACATGCTACAGCATAGCACACGCAGCAGCAGCACGGCAGAAATGTGGGGTATGGAGGGGTGACAAATGGCACGCTCCGACCAAAACAATCAGCTACTACAACAGCAGTCACACGCGCATAGAGTTGCAGGCTGCTGCTGCTAGGGAGCCGGACTGCTGCTGGGCGGCAGGATCGTAGCGTGGTGCTCTGTGCAAAAATAGGGAAATGTACGTGTACCTTACGAGCGGAAAAATCCGGTTTGCATCAAAAATCTTACGAGCGTACACGGGGATAGGAGATGCGGAAACCCAATCTCCGGGGGGACGCGTAAACCCAATCCCCGGAGGGATGAAGAAACCCAATCCCCCCGGGATGCGGAAATACCATCCCCGGGGATGTTGCGGAAACCCTGGGATTTGCCTTAAGTATGCCCCAGGCCAAAAAAGTTTGAAAGGCTTGCCACGCGCGGCAAAATGCACGGATCGCGCCCAAACCTTCGGCAACGTGACCCCAACGGTCGAATTGTGCCCACCCCATCTGACGTTTCGGATAAAGGTGCGAGCACGAAGAGGTGTGCCCGATAAAAAGAGGACAATTACACGTTTACATATTATATAAAATAAAAATACACTCCAGCTGTGAGATCGAAGAGTTCGTCGAAACTCATCTTTGCAAGCTGTGTGTGATACTCTGATCGTGCGTACTACTGGGTGTGTGTCCTCATTAAGGATAAAGGTCGGCGACTCCCCTTAGAACTACAGTGTAGCGGGGGCAACAGGATGATGTTCATCAATCTGTGCACGGAAACTATAAAATCCGTTTTCGAAGGGGACAGCAAAGCTGACAGCTGTGGAATGCACCACTTTATCTTGTATATCCTGTAGTTACTTAGTGGTAGTATGACCGGTGAGGGTAGGGGGGCGGGTATAGGGGAGATAGGTCGCATAACAAATCACGAGCTTACTGCTTGCGTACAACTTAAGTTGAGAGGGTACAGCAGTGCGAGTAGCCCACTCGATGACATGCGAGATAATTTGCTTTTTGGCCAGCAAGAACAGCAGCAGACAACAGCAGTAGCAGGCAGCACACAAGATTAGGGCAATCATCACACCCTTAAATGAAACTCAGCAGCGTATGGTGCTTGGTGCTCGTCATATTTCACCGCCGCAGCAAGCGGGTAGGGCTCGTCTTGTCCTGTGTGTGGTTTTCGAGCGAACTCAGTTGTTCTGACAATGCTGAGTCAAGCTCCTGGGATATGCTCTGCTTCGCGGGGTAGAATCGAGTTCTTTCTGAGAGGTCACCCCACGCCGTTGACGACTGCGGTAGCTACCGGACTCGCCACGGTTAAACACAAGCAGCATCGCATGTATACTGTTCATGTTGCCGCCCCACCCCCCCTGATAAGGGATGTGTTGCCGTGTGAGTGGTGTTTAAGCCATCTTGGAGGTTCTCAAAATATAAACAAACTTGGGTGGCGTTGGGTTGAATACGAGTACGAGTAAAGAAAGGTCGCTTTGGATGGAGAGGCTCGCGCTGGTCGAGATCACGAAAGCTATCGAGAACTAGCAGCATCGATCTTGCACTACTAATGCCGCCGCTGCACCAAGCGGGTAGGGACAGTCTTGCTCTTGTGTGTATCTAGACAGCTCGGTGCTTTGAAATCCACAGAGTTTGGTACGAGTGAGTCCTCGCGCTCTCGCCTCTCGCCTCTCGCCTGCGGTGCTACCTGGTACCCGTACGAACAGTTTTTGTTATTTTTCGAACAGCCCGCAAGAGCCGGGTGAAAAAAAAACACAGAAGGCGCCAAATTAAAAAAATATATATTTATATATTTTCCTGATAATTTTTACGTGGAAACCCTATATTACGAAATAAAGAGGTACGCTCGAATTGTGACATCCAACTTTTCGTCAAAACTCATATTTGTAAGCTCTGCGTGTTATATACACTCCGATCGACTGGGTGTGTATCCGGTCACCGACTCCCCTTGGAACTACAGTGTAGCTTGCACCAGAGTCAACAGTGTGATATGAAATTGCGCGAGTGACATCTCACAGTCGATTCACGCACAATCTTCGCATTTCATTTATTCACGCCGCAATTCCGTAAAAAGCGATACCTTTTCCGCCGCATTGGAGACGATTTCAAAATTATAACCAAATGACTACCGTTCAGTCTACTTGGAATACAGTGGACACTATTAGCGAATGGCTACGTCGTATGCGTGCTTTCTTTTTAAATACGGGGACACTGGAGAGTTTCGGATTTGTGATTTTCCAGATTCTGAATGTAGACTTTGAGAAAAAATCTGGGTTTCTTGTACCAGTCCCGAGGTTGAACCGTCGCCCATTTACAGCTGCACTGTGCAGCGTTGATCCTGCACCAGTGAAGCTGTCTGCTCTCAGAAAGCAGAGCGCGACTCTAAAGCTCGAAACGTAGTAGTACAGTATAGACCACTTAAATAGTCGAACTCACAGGTGACGTGAGTTGGAATCAATTGGTGAAATGTTCAAAAAAGGAATCATGTTTTTTTTCAATGCGTTCATGTCTATATATGCACATCATATTCATGGTCTGATTCGAATTCGTGTTAAGAGCCCTAGTATTCAACTTTCGAGGACCCGACCTCAGATGTGGCAACAACCATCCCTTGCTCCGTAAACTTCCTTCGCCCTCAAGTCCTCTTGCAGAAGTTGGTCGAGGGGAGGCTCTCTTAGGGTGTAAGCGAGCTTTGGTCCTTTGGTACGCGATGTTTGACCACTCCTGTGGTACGCGATCTTTGGTATGATAAAAATTCAACAATCGGAGCACGCACGCCTTTGCATACCAGCTATGTCATATCTGCATGCACCATGTGGTCTACCCTGTGATATCATCTAATAAATACGACCAAAACTGCGTCCGCTGAAATTCAAAATCGAAGCTTGTGGCTTGTGGAGTGGCAGCGTGTGTATATCACCGCCAGGTGCCTCTCTGTCAACTACATTAGTACCAAGACCCTCTAGAACTCTAGACACAAAGCGCGCCTTCACCAAAGACAACAAAACCTTGCCCGTCATCGCCAGCGTCAGGTCAGACCGCGCAAACCACTCGGTGCTGGTTCTTTTCGCTGCCTGCTTGTGCCCTGCTTCGTTTGCCTTCCTGGGCATCGACCCACGACGAGTTCTGTGCCGCTAACATCATCCGAGGGCTCTGCTCCCGCCAACTGAAGAACCTGTCGGGCGTGTAGATTGCCAAGAGCCTTGAACCCCACGTGGGTCTTGGCTTTTGCCGCCTTTCGTGACTGCTGCTGTTCACGACCAATGGCCAGGGCCTTCAGACTAGGGGCTGCAGACCTTTCGCTCTGCCGAGGAGGTGGCAGAGCTGTTGGGTGGGCAGAACAGCTCCTAGGCTTGTGTGACCACGACCCCTTTCAGGTCAACTCTGGCTATTTCTGAGAGGTGCCTGAACTCCTAGAAAAAAGCTGCTTGTGAAATGTTTTTTTCGAAATCTGGACGCCTTCTCTCAGTATTAAGCAGAAATTGCAGGGGACTGTGGGAACCGGTCGATGGATCGGAGGCTTATTTATAACTTTTGAGTCGAAAAGCCTATGTGTTTTCACCTTAATTAAACATGAAAAATAATCGAGTTCGAAACTCTCTACTACTATAACAAAGAGATTGCGAAACATAAAAACAGTGTAGCTCGTACCAGGGTCAACAGTGTGATATTAAGTTGCACGAGTAACATATCACAGATACGTCACGCATGACCTTCGCATTTAATCACCACGGGTTGAGTATCCTCGGAGCAAGGCCGTGAGGCGTGACACAGTTTTGTGCGGTGTGATACGTACAGTAGATATGAGTAGAAGTAATGTTATCTCCATTACCGTAACTGCCGTGACGAACCGACGTCTCGACGACCGAGGTGGACGTCTCCACTCTGTTCTCTCGCTGATGAAAATACAACAAGAGTTCTGTCAACCAGCATGAGTGCTGTTTATCCCGCCTAACTGCGGAAGACCTGACAAGCCGCAGACTCACGATCACGCTAGCATGAAATACGTCGAGACGTCATATGAATGGGCAAGGGGCAGCAGTTAAAGCGATTCCCACCTCGAAAAGATGAAGGAAAAGATGGAAGAGAGATTGCGAATTATGCCAGTTTGGTCGTACGAGCGATCACGCTCTCGACGAAGGTGCTGGAAGACGAGCGAGCCTCTCGGATACGCGACAGTGCAGAGGTTGGTTGTGATATGGAGCGGAATATGCAGGGAAGTGAGCAGGAAGCAGTTGGACGGTACCGAAGGAGAGAACAGAGGAACGGATGGTCTACCCAGCAGCAGTGGTCGCACCAGTACTCGCAGCAGCAGCAGCAGCATGCACAGCAATACTCGCAGCAGCAGTATCCATAGCAGTACTCGCAGCAGCAGCATGGAGGAGATAGGAGTTGTGATGGCCAACACCAGTGGCAATCAGAGTGGCACGGGACCCGCGTCGCTGGTCGTGGTAGAGGCAATTTCGGCCGGCAAAAAGTGTCCGCTCATGAAATTGCTCTGAGTCTTCAAACGGCGCATTTTATGCCCCAAGGTGAGTCTGAGCATATTTTTGTTAGAAAGACTGCTGCTATACGAGTACCGATGCCTGATATAAATGTTTGGACGGGTAACAGCGCAGCTATCAACCGAATGACCGGAGACCATGAGCACGTGTTTAAGCGCCAGGTGCCCCCTATAGGCACCGATGCACATTATTTGACTTTTTGGCGGAGGTCCGCGGCAATGATCGCGGAACTTCCGTGGACTTCCGTGGGTATTGCCATGGGCTACCGTGGAAATCCGCAGGTATCGCATGCGCCACGGCTCATGGCATCTGTACGGTAAATGCCATGGTTGTGACCACGGAACGTGCCGCAGTTATGTCCGTGGCAAACTCGGTCGTACCAACCATGGCAACCCACGGGAGTTCGCGGCAATTGCCGCTGCAGTTTCCGCATAAACTGTTGTGGCAATTTCCACGGCCATCCGCGGCCATTGCCACGGCAACGGGGCAATCACCACGGGAGTTTGCCGAAGTCCGCGGCAATTGCCACGGCAGTTTCCGCGGACGTCCGTCCACTGCATTTTCCACGGCCATCCGCGGCCGTCCGCGGTCATTGTCAAGGCAATCTTCCGATACGCGGCGATTATCACGGAAGTCCGCGGCAATTGCCACAGCACGTGCCGCGGTTCTGTCCGTGGCAACTCCGTCGTACCAACCATGGCCACCCACGAAGGTCCGCTGCAATTGCCGCGGAAACTGCGTGGCACGGAAGTCAGCGGCAATTGACACGGCAGTTTCCGCGGACGTCCAACCGCAGCAGTTCCCACAGCCATTCGCCGCATTCCCCAGCCATTGCTACGGCAATCCTCCGGTACGCGGCAATTACCACTGAAGTCCGCGGAAGTTTTGGTTTCGGTTAAGGTAAGGGTTAGGGTTAGGGCAGGGTTATTTTTGTTCTGATGGGTAAATGACCACAGAGCTTGTCTATCTACATAAACCAACAATTGGTTACGGTCGGTGATGGTACCGTGAAGAGGGTTCTTTTCGTAGGAAACTGAACTTGAAACTGCACTGCGCTACAGATGTAGGCCTACAGTTGCCGCGAGTATTCGTAGTTGACAGACTTGTCATTACCCTATTCTCGCTTCATGAAGTACAGGCCAAGCATGTTGTCACGCAAGCGTTTATATTTTTGGTCAATACCCTGGTACACGTTGAAGCAACGCCCAACGCGAATTCCCACCGAGAGACCGGTACTACGGTATGCTGTTGTGCTGCCCGCCTTGAGGCTACTCGGGCAGGTGGCTCTGAACCTCACCCAAGAGGTTGGATGTGAATGCGCGCCACCATATTGGAAGTTCTGTAGGACACACATCCCCCCCTCACCATGTTTTCCCTACGTCGTCTATTCCACTTCACACCATGCACTCGATTGCGTACTCTTCTCCTCGAAGATCGCCGAAAGCTATCTTGCACGTACTGCACACAAGACGCAGAAAGCGACAAACATCACGTGTACTGCTACATGACACTTCTTCTTGCCATCATGCCAAGCATGCTGTAACACACGTGGAGCCAACCCTACCCCGAATTCCCACCGGGAGACCCGTACTACCGTAGGCTGTTGTGCTGCCCGTCTTGAGGCTACTCGGGTGGGTGGCTTTGCACCTCACTCAGAGGTTGGATGTGAATGCGCGCCACCATATGGAAGTTCACGTGCTGCATGTTTTATCCCATCTCGAACTGTGCATACATATTCAGGGAGACACTGCTAGGAAGAATAATGTCTGGGGACAGCACTTTGATCCCTCGACCGACGGCAATATTCCAATAGTTTACCTTGACTGACGCGAACTACTACCAGGTAGGTTCTAGTGAGGAACGATCGGTTTGACACCCGTTCACCACTGGACGTTTTCCCTTGACCGACGGCAATTTTCCAACCATTTACCTTGGCTGGCGCCAAACTGCTAGGTTTTAGTGTGGAACGATCGGTTTGACACCCTTGACTGACCGCTGGACGTGTTCCAATGACTGACCGTCTCATGGCATATTTGGTAGGAAGTATTGTGGCATAACTTTCGCTGCTCCAGCGGAGTTAATATCGCTTGAGTACAGTACGAGCCCCCGTCTACAAGAAAAGCCTGCTCTAAGCAAGGCTTAAACCTTCTCGTGATGCCTAGAGTTCGCAATTCCGCGAACATTGTAGTCTTGACTAACAAGGAAAGGATGTGCCCCTCCAACCTCTGTGCTAAGGCTGTCGTCAACGTCGATTACCCCCTTTTTACTTCCTGAGTTGGTTGATTTACAATAAAAAGTTTATGTGCCATATTACCGCGCGCGTTTAATGGGTGCAGCATACACGGCGTATCATCAGAGGGGATGTGTAAACGCCGGGAACATTTCTTGTAATTTAAGACCGGTCGTACCGTGGCATATGTTCAATGGTCTGCTGCTTCCTCTTTCGTTTCATTTGTACACGTGCTTTGTTTATTTCTGACATTACCAATGCTGTGTCCACGCAACCGATAACACGCACCGTCATGGGTGTGGCGGGAGACATACTGCTGTCTACCCCCGTTTCTCGGTTACAATTGCAACGGACAGAGCGAGAGATTTAAGAGAAAACATCATGCATTCAATGAAAAAAGACACATGAGACATACATAAAAAAAGTCGTCGAAAACCATTTTGAACACTATCGAGCGCCTTCGTTATACAAACTACGTCTCTTTGTCTTCGTACTAATTCCAGATATTTTTCTAAACAGGGCATCCCAGTCTCGACTTCGAACTTGCCCCTTCTTTCGACGACAGGATTGGGGCTATCGCAATATTACGTCTTGGGGCTTTCGTTATTCCTTCATATTTGACATGTGTCAATCATGAACAGTACCGCGACGTAGACCAAAAACAATAACATGTACGAAACCCACATATCTACACATACGTTGGTTTACGATTTCTTTTCCATATATATAGTAGCTACACTGTAGTTACAAGGGGAGTCGCCGACCTATATCCTTAATGAGGACACACAACCCGTGATACGCGCGATCGGAGTATCACACACAGCTTGCAAAGATGAGTTTCGACAAAATCTCCCATCTCACAGCTGGAGTATATTTTCATTCTTCATAATATATAGTTCATACTCACAGCTGGCGTTTTTTTTTTTTTTTTTTCCAAGTTAGTTATATATATACGGGCGCTAACTTCGCTTATTTTTCGTCAGACGTATACTACTACCAATATTACACTAAGTTAAAACGGCCCTCCACCCCCCACGGCAAGAGTGTCAGGTGCTCAAGCGGTGACAAGGGTGTCGTAATCTACGCCTGACGTCAACTAAACATATATGCACATCATGATTTAAACTGTGAAGTTCATCTACTTCTCCATCTGGCCCTGCCGCCGTGGGGAGGAGGGACAGTTAGTTCCCCAGTAATTCTTGCGGCTTCATCCGACACGGGGATTCGCGTAGCAATACTTTTATGCCTGGTACGAGAACTTTCCTGTTTGGTTGACGTTTCTGGACGCTATGTGATAACATACGATCGGAGTATCGGGACGGGAGAGGCTTTCATGCAGGAAGCGGAAAGTTTTGTATCATTTTCGGATCCGCGGGTCGGAGCCGCCTCGAGGCGCCTGCACGACAAGGACCCTCCGGCAGGCAGCTGTAAGTTTGAAAAAGGCGAACCCGCAGGCCAGCTCCGCGGGTTCGACCCACGGGTCAGCCGAAACAACCCGCGGGTGATGGTGGCTTGACCCGCGAGTGACCCGTATTTCGCGGGTCACGACCCACCCCAACCCGCGAGAATTTCGAGATGTCTTCACCCGAACCGACCCGACCCGACCCGCGAGAATTTCGAGTCGTTCCGACCCGACCCTACCCTACCCGCGAGATTCTAAAACTCCTTGACCCGACCTGACCCGACCCGCGAGATTTTAAACTTCTCGACCCGACTCGACCCGACCCGTGAGATTTAAAAACACAATGGCCCGACCCAACCCGACCCGCGGGTCGGGTCATGACCCGTGAAAAGCCCTGTACAGTAGCGGCTACGGTTTAAGAGAGGGTCGGTACAAGCCAATTTGTCTCTCTTAAATCCGGCTTTCTCTTATACCGTCTCGGCTACGGTAAAAGAAAATATTCTCCTAAAATGACATACGAATTTAAGAGAATATTCTCTCATACCGTAGCCAAATCGAAAGCGCGCCAGAGAGAGACGTTCTTGTCCGAACTATATGGCGTAGGAGGTCGTAGAGAGTGTATCATTCAATGTCGCGTAATGCAGCAAGCGTTACAACGTCGGGCTACCTCCAAGCACCGCTCATTCTCTTGGTTGGCGAGCACGTGGACCCAAGTACGTGGTGCGCTTTTGGTGGATCTGCGCTTGGAAAATAAACCATCGTCGTGTCATGCGATGCACATTTTGCACGTGGACACGCAAAGTCGATACAGTTAGGCCTGGGACTGGCAAAATTTTAGACGTAGAATTTGGAAAAAAAATGTCCCATGGTCGTTCTCTGGGAAAAAAACTCTTTAGGAAATCAACCAATCAGCGATGGGGGGAAAGGCCCCACATCACCTACAAAAAATTATTCGTGAAAACAAAGCCTGTGCCGCTTGCTGCTGTTCTGCGGCAAAAAAAGTTGGGAGCGTGTGTAGAAAAAATAGCTGCTGCTGCTGCTGCTGCTGCTGCTGCTGCTTGCTGCTGCTGCTGCTGCCCGAGGTGCTGCTCTACCCCCCGCGTGTAGCAGCGTACTCAAGGGACAGCTAGCGTAGGCGGAACACATATTCTGGGGGACCCTCCGGCAAGATGGCCGACAGCAGACCTCCTATGCATCTGAATTCCTCCAAGATGGTGATATTATGCAGCAGCAGTGCCGTAGTTTTTCCTTTTTTGCGAAGCTCCAGCGTCTTTCCCAACTCTATCTCGCGTGCCTCCGATGCAGCACGCTTCACCTCTAGCTCGCGGGAAAGTTGCTGCTGTGCGTTTAGCTCGACTCGGGTTTGGGCCAAGGCTGCATCTGACTCGTGTCGGAGGTCCCTGCTCCAGGTTGAGTTTGCCTTCCTCCTCGGACAACTGTTGAGAGACATCTTGCAGCAAAGACTTTGCCTCAGCGGCCTCGACCCGGCTCTCGTCGCGCTTCTTCACGACCCGGTCACGGATGCCCTCGGCCGCCTCGACACCGCCGCGCTGGATGGCAAGCGCCCGGCGTGCAGCCACGCCCGCGTCTGCCGTCGTGGTCCCGGTACGCGCCCGATAAGCCTCCTTGACCTTTGCAAACTTTTTTTTTCCTTTCGGTCCCGTGCCTTCAGGTTTTTTCGAGTTGCCCATGGCTAATTTTGCACGATTACTCTGCCAGAATGACCCAATGGGGCCAACTTTGTTTTCGAATTTCTCGCCGGCTATTTACTCGATTTAAGAGCGGATTGCTTTGCTGTCTCCTCCAAGTCTCGGCGGAGGGAAATACGGGTATTTTACCAATACCCAGTTGCATTAGTTCGACCCCATTGAGCAAGAGACGAATATAAGCAGAAAACACGAGTTTTCCCGCACATTTCCGTCCGATTAGACTTCAAAATACAACGGAAAATTCAGAATAATCCGTATTTCCCTCCGTTTACACTGATTACACGTGTCTGTTGAATTTCAGGATCCAACTCGCCTCCTGTGTTGCGTATTTCGTGATACCCTGTCAAACATTATTTCAGTCTAAAACCAAGTAAAAACAGTGTTTGCAATTTTTTTCTCCGAGACATTTTTTCGGATCTTTTGGTGGTTTTCGCCGAATAGATCTGCCATTTTTTTGGGTCAAATCGACTTCCAGTCCCAGACCTAACAGTAGTGGTTTTGTTGTTTAATAGGTGTGTTTCATGCTCGCACCTCTTCTAGAAGGACAACACGAGGCTACGAATGCACCAGCACTCAAGAAAGACGCACCCGTTTACATACTGCACCCCTTTCTCCCACCGTACCCTCAACACAACACCCTCAACCTCTCATCCCATCGATTTAAACCCCCGACAAAACACGAGTCAACGAAAAAAAATAACTTCACATTATCAAGGCATCACTCGCCCTACAAATAACACAAACCCAAGAAACTAACGCTACCCTCGCGACCTGTCAGCCTGAACACAATCTGTGTGTGTGATGTGTGTGTCCACGTGGTTTCCAAATTGTTCGATTCAAGAGAAAATCTCGGAAGCAATAGTAATTCTCTATTCAATCGATTTTGATTGGTACAAGCCAATTCCTCTCTCTTAAATCCGTACTTTCTCTCAAAAAAAAGTCCTCTTAAACCGTAGCCGCTACTGTATTATATTCGCATGCCACAATATTTGATTTCTTTTATTCAAAATTCATTACACCACGTACCGGTACTGCTACACCAGGTTTGTACGTACAAGGTATAACGTTGTTTAATCACAATGCACGCCCAGCTCAGATCAGCCCAGCTATATATAGCTCAGCAGCGCAGCGCAGCGCCGTTCGGTGCGGTGCGGTGCAGTGCCGTGCCGTGCTTACCCTGCGCTGCGGTGCTGTGTCGTGCTACGCTGTGCTTTCTTTCGAGCATACGTCAGTATCAGGTATGACCGGTCGCCCCGGTGGCGTATCAGGTTATCCTCGAGCCTGGTATAGGTCAGTTTCGTGAGTTCGAGCCCCGCCGAGTGCATACTCGTATAAATTCGTTGGAACTTTTTCTGGTGCACAAATTGACTTGCGGAAAGCGCGAGAGCGTGAGTTAGCAACACTCGATGAAAATCGACGAGCAGTTGGATTGCTGAACCCTATGCGCGATAAAAGTTGAAGGCAAGAACCGGGAGGGAGAAGGGACGACACCTGTGACCACGGCTTGTTCAGAAGACGAAAAGTAGAAGTGTGAGAAAAAAAAAAACAAACGAAGCGAAGCCCCAGGTACCTGGTACCAGGTATCGGTATTTACGTGTTGTGTACTCGTCTATTAACAGCTGCTTTTTTTAAATCGATCTCTCTCGGTCCCCATGTTTTCCCCCCCACGCAAATTACACCCGTACTGCAGATCAGAACATGACACCGCCAACAAGCACACAGCACACAGCACAGCACAGGGCAATTAGCTCTGCACAAGCAGCTCTTGGCGCTGTGTATGTGTTGGTTGCATTCTTCCGTACGCGAGCGAGGTGGGCGACTGCCGCCCGCGGAGCGGAGCCCTTGAAATGCCATACAAACTGCTACGCCACAACGAGTAGCATGTTCTTTCTGGTGCTCCAGACGAAAGCAGCACAGCAACTACCACGATAACCATCAAGCGAAGCCATTGCCCATACCCTCCTCTTCGCACCCCCACCTGCAGCCACCCCTGGCGAGTCAGTTGCCTCGCCTGCCCCGCGAGCTGCCCGGTGCTGCTAGCTTCGCTCGTCATTGAAAGATCATGATTGGCGGAACTGCCAAAACATGATGCTCGATGGGTGTGCTTTGTCGCCAGCTTCAGCGTCGACGAGGGACTTAAAAATCCCGATGCTCCCGCTGCGATGGTCAATGTACCGATCGCGGCGAGTGTTGGTCTCCCCATGGCTGTCTCACTCTGTTTGTCACGGGTACAAACAAAGCCTTTCCAAGCTTGCGCTCACTACGCCATGTTAGAGTTTATAAAACCCGCGGTAGCATGTTTATTACTGTGGTGACGGTTTCACTTCCGTTTCATAAAACACAACCGAGGGCACATAATAACCAATAATAACTGGGCCAGAGGACAGGGAAAACGCCTGGTTTTTTCTTTTGAAAATTATGTGCGGCATGCCATGTCAAAAGGATCCATCAAATTTCAAATTCGAGTTTGAGACTTGACTGGCAGTATGACTTGCACTTTGGCCGTGATTGGTCATTAGTCTCGCCGCCCACCGTTCACTGCTGCGGCGAGAGCTCTCACAGCCCGTTAACAGGAGGAGCAGCGAAAATCGTCTCTGCAGCTCAGCAGCGCGCAACACCATGCACCTGTGGCGATACACCCGCGCTGCACTATGGCTAGTTGGGTACATCGGATCCTGCGATCTGTCACCGCGAGGGTGGACCGACGATAGAGCGGTCGGCCCCGCCCAGTCTGTATATTTTTTGTCGGCTGACCGCACCGCCAGCAGCAACCCCCTCCAGAGGCAGTCTATACACAGCAACAGCAGTGGCTGCAGAGTGTGCGCGCCCCAGAGACACACCCCGGCCCACTTTGCATTTTTTTCCCGGCCGACCGCCAGCAGCAAGCCCTCCCCGAGCCTAAACAACAGCTGTGGCAGCAGATTGTGCGTGCCACAGAGACACCCTGGCGCGTGGATCCCGCCGTCGATGATCGTGTTGTTGCGGTACACCTACCACGCCGTCTTGCGCCTAGTTCAGCTTTGGAATCATTTTCATTAATCGATGCGCGTCAGCGTAGAAACCATGCATTAATTGTTCCTGGTTCATTCTACTACATTGACTACGTGCTACATTGTTGTACGACGTACCTTGCAATAATTCCTTTATGTACCCTGTACAACGCGTGTTACGGGGTGGCCTCTCCTTTTACGTACCATAGACTACGTAGTCTAGGTCTAGTCTACTGTAGTGCTCTTCCTTTTTTTATCGCACGACCAGGCTGGTAACAGTAGTAGTAAAAATAGTACAGCAGAAAGTGGTAGTAGTTCGGCTTTGGAATCATTGTCATCATGTACTTCGAAGTATATCATAGCGTGTCAGTGTAGAAACGTGTTTCGGAACATGGTTGAATTTATCCATGTCTCTGTGTGTACTTGTAGTCTAGACTAGTAGTACTATTTACACTGTTTGCAGTACTATTAACTATTAATAGTACACTATCGCGTTGGGATGCGAAAGCAACTGAGTTAAATCGACACACGACGCGTATGAAAATGCGTGGAAGTGTGTGGTGAGCTTAAGCTTTATTTTTCCCCATCCGCCGGAGGATAAAAAAAGAAAAAGAAAAAAGTACACTACTACTATCGATCCTGATGTCAGGTGTGGCTGCCAGGTGATGCTGTTTGTAGTACCAGGTACATATTACTATATAGACTATATAACAATCGACCCATTTCGTATTTCGGCATTTCTTTCTCTTCCGGCAAAAGGTTTTTTGTCTCGTGCTCTCGGCCGCGGGATGTCCTACTACAACAGTAACCCTAACCCTAGCCCGTACGAAATATACCGATGAGTGTAGATGTACCGATCAGTGCCCCCTAGTGATTTTGGTTTAATGAGAAGAACACAAAGGGGGGTGGGGGGGAAACAGGAGGAGTAGAAGGAAAGCCGTCCAAGGGAGTGGGGGCAGGGGGGGCAACAGGAGGAATAGAAGGGAGACCGCGGTGGACGAAGGCAGGAAGGAGATGGCAGACAGGGTAGCAAGGTACCAGGCCGACTAGTAGGTACGTAGCACTTTTCTTCTTTTTCTGGGGCATTCTTTTCCCCTTTGTTCCCTCCTTGCGTGTCCAGGTTTTTGGCTCGTGTTCGGAGTATCTTATTTTGGTTTTACTTTACTTTATTTTATTTTATTTTATTATGTTTCTTTTCCGAGCTTTGGCTCTCCTTTCCGGTTGGGTTGTTTCCTCGATTTCCCCTTCATTTTGTTTGTTTCATTTTTGTTTTATTTTTATCTTTGTTTTTTATTTGTTTTCTTATTATTATTTTGTTTTTGTTTTTGTTTTTGTTTTTGTTTATTTCGTATTCTCTCTTCCAATGTATTTCTGTTGCTGACGTATGTATGTTGTGCCTGTCGTACCCAGTACTAGGGCATGACATTGCGTTGTCGAATGCATTACGGTGCATTATCTCTGTGTCGTAGCTTGTGACCACAGAGCTGATCTTTCTAAGGTGAAGAATCAGTACGGACACTGGGTGTGCTGGATGTCGACGAGTAGAAGAACGGTTTAATGTGAAGAACACACACACAGTGACGTTACTGAAGTGAAATGGTTGAAAAAACACAATAATGCATATCTCTGCGGCCGCGGGGCACGCAGGGGACCAGAGTGCACACCACAGTTCAAGCGTGGGCCCACGTCGACGTCTGTGAGGCGTGCTCTGGGCCTGCAAAGCCGCCAGCTCAGGCGAATAACCAACTACGGGGAGACGTTCCGACTTCACACGAGTTGACACCGCCTCGCGGCTCAAGCAAAACCAGTCGTAGAAACTTTGAGGAAGCTCTGCATCTCTGCATGCTGCCCTCGCACGACGTTGCGATGGACAAGCGGCCAAAACTGACGAGTGATTCGTACTCCAGTACCTAGTCCAGTCTAAAGCTGTACTCCAGACTTGTTTCAAATAGATAACTCGCGCGCATCCACCGCCTTCGGTGCGCCTCAGCCTGGCAGCCAGTACAGCAGCTCGGCAAGACTGGCCCTCGACCCGGTTCATTTCTCAATGTCCGAAAATGTAGGCATTCATTCGCACGAGAGTCAATATTCATTTTTTGTGTGCTGGAAAATACCACGAAACTTGCATCAAAATATGCACTTTGCCACCTTGTCTTTTCTTGGGGGCTCCACATCTCGCCGTGGTCTGTTGTGGTGGTTTTTACTACAATTGACGGACCGTTTTGTTTGGTTTTGAAACGTTTGCCACGCGCTGCTCTTCTTGCGCTGCCCATTATCATGCTGTTTGTGCTTGCTCGGTGCAAGCTCGATGTGTGCACCATTATCGGAGGAAATGAGGTTTCCTTATTAGAATAGTTTAGGGAGACGCGCCGCTCAAGCACGGGAGCACGAGAGAGGGGTGTCTCTAAGAGACACGCCGTCCAAGCACGAGAGCGGGATGCCTCGACCACCGCCAACGTTGCTGGTGTTGTACACATAGACTAGGCTTATTACTGCCGGTTTGTGATTCGCAACACACCAAGCGGCCTGCTGTAGCTGGGTTGAACGTTGCATCTACGGCGAGCTGTGTGCTGTGCAGCCCCGGCTGAAGTCCGTGGGAAGTGGTCTAGGTGTTCAAAGCCGCACACTCTGGCGAATAAACAAGGGGGGATGTTCGGACTTCACGCGAAATGACACCGCCTTGCAGTTGCCATGCAAAAAAATATCTCAAGACTATTTTTCATCCGCATTATTTTTTAAATAATAAAAAGATTCAATTCAGCTGTGAGATCGACCAAAGAGGAATTTGATCAAAACTAATCGTGGTGATTCGTTTCCCCCCGCCGTATGAAGGGAACACACAGCACGCACCACGCACGACCTATCACGCGACTCATTTCTCATCACCATACAATGTGATAATTTGTTTTCGCCTGGCCGCATGTAGCTTACTGTGGGCTTCATGTGCAGCAGCAGCAGCAGCAGCTGTATGATACGGAGATCGAGATAAACTAAAATGCCACCATATATCAGGATCCTTTCACAGCGTCAGCAGAAAGTAGTAGTAGCAAGAGGAACGAAGGGAGAGGCACAGACTTGTGCCTTTGTTGCCGGACCCAGTAACAACATCTTTTTGCTGCCGTTCCCGGCAAGAAACCCAACTCGTTTGTTGCTCGCCTTGATCTTGCTAACCTATCAATTCGCGAGGTCTTTTCCCAAGTGTAAGGGACGAAGAGTGCCTGTTTTTGCGCCTGTCTGACCCCAAGCCCTAACCCCCCCGAGCTTGATATATGCATGCCTAGTTATCTCTACCATAAACCGTTACTTGCCGGTGGCTGCACCTACGGAGAAACCGTTACTTCGGCTACCTCTGGTATCCCTATCCCGTTTAAAATAATAAAAAACACATGAATAAATCCGATCCTTCCCTACTCATGCTTTATTGTTCATGCCCGGTTGGGCTCAATGGGGCACCACCCTTTATCGTTTGCATCGGACAATCCTGTCTGCTATTGCTATACCCTGCGCGAGAAATAACCAATCAATGGGATTGATTGGGGTACAAGTACATATCCCGTGTATACCTAGCTGGAATGGTTGGGTCAGGTATATAGAGCTCCTCATGCGAGGATCCTTGGTTATTATATATTGCAGCAGCGGTCGATAGGCACTCGGGCAGAGGGGGGGGGGTTACTGGGGCGTCATATTGCGCGCGATTGTATATATTGGACTGACGTATCATAGCTGTTGTGGACTGCGTTGTATGGGCGCGATGGTTTAACGCGTGGTCACAAGACAGGCTCCAGTACGACAGGCTATCTATGACACACTTTTGCTGCTGCCCTACGGTATTTGTCAGTTCATGCTTAGTCTATGACGTTAACCCAGATGTGCATAACTCTATCTAGACTCCAACAATAAATTGTCGTCGGCATCCGTCCAGAGCTGAATTCCCATATACCGCCGAATATCTTTAAACTGCCGCGCATTGCCGTGTAATATCTACTGCAACGCATTCAACCTGAACCGCGTACGATTGTGTTTACAACGACAGAAGCACAGCAGCAAAAGCAGCAGCAGCCGCGGCGATCTCTTTAGCATGGATTGGTGATCCTGCGAGATGTTTCAGCAGGCAGCAGAGAGATCGCAGCTGTCTGCTGCTATGGGAGTAACCTCTGCTGCTCGTACCTTCGTACGAGTACCACGGGTCGCACAGTAGCGTCGAGCATTGCTGTTTCGCTTGCACGTGTGCCCTGCGGCGTGTGGCAGCAGCGGTCTTGCTGCGATCGAAATCACGGCGGGGGGTGTGACGGCAACAACGTTCACAACTCACAGCGGCAGGCTATCCACCAAAACGAAACGATGCGCGTTTCCGATTTTGCCGTGAACGGAAACAATTTGATATTATTGCGCCGCGTCCAAAAACCATACCTACCGTGAAGTAAACAAAACATGTCCGCAACCATGTCGAAAGCGGTCCCCGTTTTGTCCTCTACATATCTGGGTCATCCTGAGATAAGGGGTGCAGCCGGAGTTTTTGAGCTCCTAAATAAGGACATGAGCTTAATCTCTAAGTCCCCACACATAACTCGAAGACATTCGTTGGCGCAAGCTAACCAAACTTTCTAGACTATACACTACGAAGTCATTAGCAAATTTTCTCGTAACGTTATCTTACTAACCGATAGTTTCACAGGCTATTAATGGGAACCCAACCGGCCAGAAACGTTCGGGGGCCAAACACTGCAACCAACCGTTTGGGATGACTGATATGTGCAGTTTTGAGAATACGCTTCGTGAAAGGCCATCAATCTTGAACGGCGTACCAAACGCCGCAGTCAATTCGAAACAGGTAATTATTGTTGGCGCCGTCAAACTCCGAATGTTTAGGGCATTCGCAGAGCAACTATATGTAGCACTCGCTCGCAACAACAATTTCGCCCGTACTGTCGCGTTCATGGTATTTAGCATCCTCCCCGAGGGGTCCGGTGGTCGGTCGGGTGTCCGTAGTCGGCCGGGTGCGCACCTTTTTGTATCATTTCTCAATCGACTCTCAATCGTTTCTCAATCGGCTCTCAATCGTTTCTCAATCGATTCTCAGTCGTTTATCAATCGATTGAGGACCAAGGTTACGGTAGATGGGGTATCCTAATCATGTTTTGCTCTACCGAGTTTACGCCCTTCGCGCGCAAGGCACCGTCAGCCAATGACGACAATACCTTATAGTGTTATCGGAGCGTAACTTGTACACAGTTTAACAATCAAAATTGTACACATATAGTCTAGACTACAGCAAAACGGAAAAGCTCGTCGATAGGGATCACAACCCGCAAGGGGGGCTTTGTGAAAAACAAGGACCCCCCTCATCGAAAAATATCTAACCGTTGGCCTCTGTTGGCACCGACGTAGTAAAACACTATAGATTATGTACAATGGGGTCGGCGTTGGTTGCCAAACGACGCTGCAAAACGTGCCAATCACTGCGAGAGCTAGACAACCAGGGTACCGTTCTCTTAGGTTTGTTGTAATTGGCGGTGGCCATGATGGTTATCGAGTCAGATCATATTGTGCGGGGTCGAGAACCCTAACTCCGCTTAGCGTTACGTAGCGCGAATTCGGCGAGACACCCACAAGTCAGTTACACAGTAACACCCATCGCTGTATTTGGAGTTGCCACACCAGAAGACAAACTAACCCATTGGCGCTGTCACCCGTACGCAAGAAAGTAGGGGCACAGGGTGCCGAAGTCCGTCTTACGAGCGGTTCTTGGAAGGATGATGCAGTTCACCCTTGATGGGACTCGCCGCACACGTCTCTGCGCTTCGAGCTTGGTGCAAGCATTGTCTGCCTGGTTGGTGACAACCCGACGCGCTCCGTCCTGGTATAGTGGGGATGCGCGAGGGTCTATGGGCATACGTCTAATGCCATGCACAAACTGAGCACACCCTACAACATTAAATGCTTATCCGATCCGCCCCTTCTTCACGCGCATGCTTGCCGCGAACCTATATATGAAGCTTCGCCACCGGGGTGAGGAGTTCAAGCGACACTTTCACCAACACCCATTCAGACGCGGTTGATAACGACGGCCTTTGCGGTGCGTAGCTGCCGTGGCTCAGGGGTATGAGTCGGTCTCTCAAGGACCATCCACACGTTCTGTGATAAGGACAGGGCACGTTTTGGCTCTATTTTTTCTGATTGACGGGGCTCCTCAACCCAATATCGCCCGGATGTCGTCCGAATGACGTTCTCGTGGTTAGCAATACGATACATATGTGTGCAGTCTATAGCTACACTCGTAGGCCCTGGAATGATCTAATGGGTTGTGCGCAATCGTTTGTTTGATCGAAATCAGGGTTTGGGGTAAAGCCGCTTTGTAGCACCTGAAGTAGGGTGATCATTAGAACCCAGCTGGGGCACCTCTACGGTGTCTTGTGTCGATTGGGATCGGGTAACGCTGATGGCCCCATGTCAATGTGTATGTCGGCATGGCGTTGGGGCGGGTGGCCGATGGAATTCGCAATTGACAGTGCGGTTGGTGCGTAGGGTATGCATGCCATGGGAGGCTTTTGGGAGGCCCTACTTGACTAACGAGACCATCGTTAATTTCGGATTATCGAGGATATTCATACAGTACGGCAAGTTTGATTTCGTGATAATTTATGAAAATATTTCAAGGACGTGGCGTACAGATTACGTTGCACGGCTTGACCGCCGTTGTCCATGGCTGCTTGGCCATCGCGTTCCATGGACCCATGACCATCGTCGTCTATGGTTTCCAACTTTCCCTGCATGTAAGGGGGCTTATTTACTCGATTATTTCCTCTATTTATTGCTTTATTAGGGGTTTTCCTAATTTGTGAAATTTGCAAAATGTGGACGCTAAACTGTTGACGAGTACGAAGAACTATTATGTGAGTGCGGTTGCAATTCGATGTAACAAGTGTGTAACCCGATGCTGAATGTAGTAGCATAATTATGCAACGAGGGAGTAGGATGCACTGGAAGAGCGCAGTGAAGCATTTTAATATATTGGGCAAGAGTGATGATTTTGTTTCACATACTTTGAGTTCAGAATGGATTGTGAACTGCTGGTGGTCGGAAAGCAAACCGACAAGTAAGTGGTGGCGATCAAAATCATCAATATTTCCGGAAGGGTACATCACCCATCCATCTGATTTCTATGCAACGCGCGTAACTGTAAACATAATGTACTGGCGTGGCCGCGTGCGATGACGGGTTCGTCTGCAGCCCCGGGGCGGTCGGCTACACATGTGATGGTAAGATGAAGTGTTGCTTGCAAAGTGCCAAGCGCTGTAAGCCTATCACCCCTATATATATGGCCGCGGACGTAAAGAAGCAAGCACACCGCGCGATATCCGCAATGAGTGTGCAGCACACAATCCTTGCGTCGTACAAAGGCGCACTCGAAATATGCGTCTCGTGCTATTACGGCTGGTTATATATAGGAAATACGCTTCAGTAGGCTCCCCACACCCACGCACGAAGAGGTTTATGTCTCACCCAAAGCTGGCCTTGGGGTAAAAATTGAAACTGTCACCCCCAACAAATAATCTCACTGCATATGGACACAACGAATATTTCGTTAAAGCACAAGCGGGGAATTCCAACGATGTTAGGTGGGGTCCCGGTTGGGGACGCTCGTCAGTCACTCATGGGGTGGCCAAAACGTGCTGTACCTCCATGATAGCTCCCGGTATACCAGTGTTCGTCTATGTAAATGAGATCGAAGATGGCAACAAACGATGCAGTTCATGAGCGAAATCGTTTTCTAAAAAGCCGCCATAAAATTGGAAGATGAGTGCACAACGCATACCCCAAACGCAGGTGTCAGCACGTTACGTCGATGTAAATGGTGTCGAACCACTTCAGCTCCCATGACATCCGCCCCTGCTACGCCTGCCCCCCTTTTGCCCCATCTGCGATCTCTCTGTGTCCTCGACCTGTTCATCGTTGGCGCAACCAGCTGAAGTAGGTAAGGGTGGCGTGTTTTCCCAAGCGAATGCCACTCATGAGGTAGAAAACGTGGCTTGATTCGCTGCGGTGGTGTGAGAGATGGATGGAATCTTACGCAGAATATTTTGCTGGTCACGGTTGGAGACATGCAGCAAATGCAATACAGCTAGGAACTTTGCGGGACGCAACCCACGCCCATTACCGTCCAAGAACACTGCATGGGTTAGCCCATCCCCGGCAGCCAGTATTGTGCCGCGTGACTAATGATCTCTCTTTCGCGATGGCTATTTTTCGCAGCTGTCAATCACCTGAGGGCTTGCCGTAGGCGGTATACCGCATGTTGACCTGATTCGGGTGCGTTCATATCAATTGATGTTGGCTATACTGCAAGACCCCTGCACGATCGCTGTACCTGTAGAAGTGTTGTGTCAGCATTGCCCTCCATACATCTCCTTCGGCTAGGACATTAGAGATACACCGTAGCCTCTGGCCTAGATATAGACCGTATGCTCTGACTGCAGATCTGGAGCTCGTGCGGTACATTGAATCTATTATAATGCTCAGGTCGAAAATCGAATTCTCCCTCTACGTCTCTATCTCCCATTTGTCTCAGTGGTAAAAATGTAGCTGATGTATCTAATCCAAGGGATGCTTCCATTCTTCATGTCGTCAGTGGAAGGCAGCCCACCGAACGGCTACGACATGTACTAATAAACCTCCTAGTCATGTACACCTGGTCTGCTTCACCCTGCAAATTCGATACACACCCCGCAATTTTCTCAGCGGCACGCAGTGGCATTTATTTGATCTCAACATGGGCACTCTCGCAACGTCGCTTGTTAACTTATCACAGTTTGCGTGGACGACAGCGGCCGTGACACGGATGCCGGCGAAGTGTGCTGCTCGGCGAAGCTGACATGTGGAGTCCTGACGCTGCTGATCCTAGAGCTTGCGGTGAGAAGCTGGTTGGCGTCTCCAATCAAAACGGGGACGCGTGCTGCTGCAAACGAAGTAGCAAGGTATATCTAACATGTTGGTATGTCTGGTCCTCCACTGAAGAACTACCCATGATCACTGGAATGCTCACCGGGTTTAAATATTGTAATCGGTAGATATCCCGGCCATGGGATGATTCCATTGGGTTGGCTTTGAGTTTGTCCTAAAAGTCAGCTTTAGGGTGCGGTACACACGGTCTCCTGCACTACTTGTTTTTTGCGCGGAAGCTTCCACCGCTTCCATGGACGCTTCCATCGCTTCCATGGAAGCTTCCATAGCTTCAAGAAAGCTTTCATGGAAGCTGTAATGGAAGCTATGGAATCTTCCACGGGAAAAAAAACCCGGAAGCTTCCACGAAATCTTCCGCGGAAGCTTCCATGGAAGTAGCTTCCACGAAAGCTTCCACGGAAGCTTTCATGGAAGTAGTGGAAGCTTCCACGGAAGTAACCTCCACGAAAGCTTCCACGAAAGCTTCCACGAAGGGTTAGGGGTTAGAGTTAGGGTGAGGGTTAGGGTTAGGTTCTGTGACAGACTTCCGTGAAAGCTTCCGTGGGGGCAAATTTACTTCCGCGAAAGCTTCGGTAAAAGCAATTTACTTCCACGAAGTGAAAGCTTCCGCGTGAAAGCTTCCGTGAAAGCTTCCGTGGAAGAAAATTTACTCTAGTTTGAAATTTTCGGTAGAAAGCTTCCGCGAAAGCCTCTACGAAAGCTCCCACGAAAGCTTCCACGAAAGCTTCCACGAAAGCTTCCACGGAGGGTTAGGGGTTAGAGTTAGGGTTAGGTTCCGTGACAGCTTCCGTGAAAGCTTCCGTGGGGGCAAATTTACTTCCGCGAAAGCTTCGGTAAAAGCAATTTACTTCCACGAAGTGAAAGCTTCCGCGTGAAAGCTTCCGTGGAAAAAAATTTACTCTAGTTTGAAATTTTCGATAGAAAGCTTCCACGAAAGCCTCCACGAAAGCTTCCACGAAAGCTCCCACGAAAGCTTCCACGAAAGCTTCCACGAAGGGTTAGGGGTTAGGGTCAGGGTTAGGTTCCGTGACAGCTTCCGTGAAAGCTTCCGTGGGAGCAAATTTACTTGCGCGAAAGCTTCGGTAAAAGCAGTTTACTTGAAAGCTTCCGTGAAATCTTCCGTGAAAACTTTCGTGGAAGAAAATTGACTCTAGTTTGAATTTTGCGGTAGAAAGCTTCCACGAAAGCCTCCACGAAAGCTTCCACGAAAGCTTCCACGAAGGGTTAGCGGTTAGGGTTAGGGTTAGGGTTAGGGTTAGGGTTAGGTTCCGTGAAAGATTCCGTGGGAGCAAATTTACTTCCGCGAAAGCTTCGGTAAAAGCAATTTACTTCCACGAAAGCTTCCGTGGAACCTTCCGTGAAAGCTACCGTGAAAACAATGTACTTCCACAAAAGCTTCCGTGGAAGTTTCCGTGGAAGCTTTCACGGAAGCCTCCGTGGAAGTAACTTCCGTGGAAGCCTCCACGCTTCTATGGAATCTTCCATCGCTTCTATGGAAGCTTTCATGAGCTTCTACCAAAAATTCAGATAGTGCAGGTGGCCCGGTGCACAGCTGCTCAAATGATTACTCCCAGCAAACACACTAGGTGCAGCCTGGCCGTATCGTGCGTCGACATAATTTCTCTCGAATAGCGGTAACTCAAACCTTTTTTATTTTACAATTATCAGATTTAACCAACCCTGATTGGCGACTTGAGGGTTTTACATACAACTCCTGTCGAGGTTATAATTTGTTTTGCTCTATATACTGTAATTGGCGTCGTCATGGTGTCTACACGACATTTGCGTGCTCCCGCAAGCACGCGAGGGGTGTCTTGCTCTCCCTGACTCAAGTGAAATTTCGTCGGGGGGGAGGGGTGGGGGTTGATGCAGTACAAGCCGTCGGCGTCTGTGGTGATGATGGAGATTCCGGTCATGTAACTAATCTCGGGCAGAGGGAAGGAACCGGAGTAGTAACGCGCATGTTGAGGTGCATGTACGGAAGGTCGGAGACAACAGCATACCACGCCCCATCTTCACCCGTGAAGTCGAACTTTTGGCCCCGGAAGCCCGTCATGTGCGGGCCACCTTCATGGGGGGCGGGGATCGAGGGATGGAGTCACGGGGGTCACGACACATTCTTACAACTCGCGTCTCCGTTCAAATACCGCAGATTGACCGCACAATCTACCGCAAGTGATACAAGTATGTCTATTTCACCCATGCATCCGTCCTGCTGATGGGTGTGATCAGGGAGTTGTGACCGTCAGCATCTGCAACGGCGCATGCTACGGTAGAGGTACGAGATTTTTTCAGAGGCTCCTGACTTGAAAAGCTTCCATGCCCCACTCGTGCCAATACAATAGGTGTTTACAGTAACCTGAAGGTACATCTCTACGAAAATTTATAGCCAAATAGTACAATAAAATATATAGCAAAGCAAGGATGACATTTCAACCATTTTGGATTAAGGATCCCTGACATTCATGTAAACTAACACTCCGAGAATGGTAACACCTTAATACCTCTCTCGTGGAACGCGTCAATTTGCACTTCGCAACGCCCAACACTGTTGAACACATCTATTAGACTGTGTTCTAAAACACCACGTGAATTCCAAGTTTGAGGAGTGTTCGAATCTTCCAGACGACAGTCACAGAACAGTACTACGGTCTGAATGTATACTGCATTGGGCATGCTTTCAATGTGTCGTCCCTTTACTGAAATAAATCGTATCTATAGTTCCGTGCCACGTAGAAGGCGTGTGGTCGCGGGCGGTCTGCAGAGAGGTTTATCTGGCCGAGGACGCGAGGATCACAGTCTACTATGTAAACACCCCCAACGACGAGATACAGACGGCGCTTTGAACAAGTGGACGGGTCAACCTAATGAGGGAGAGACAAGTGGGAGAACCGCTGACCAAGCACCGCGGTTGTACCAAAGCCACGGTAGATGGGCCATCCCGATGTTCAATCGCGGAGTTCTTGGCCACTAACAACGGAGTCTAATTTTGTTGATGCTACAAAGCAAATATGTTACATGGCGGTGCTTGTCGGTGCTTGTCTTGAATCCTACCGTAGAAGCACAGGTCCCGTGAAACCTATTGACACATGCCGTGAACCCTGCAAGCACAAAAGCTGCAGCGACACGAGTTAGTTGCTCTGGGTGCGGCTGAAAATAAAACGAAGCACGTGACCCCGTACCGTGTACCCTTGGTTATTAACGCAACCACATAAGGAACCACCTTGAGTCTGTTGCGGGTTAAGAACACGCGTAATGGCCTCGGTAGTGCGCTGCTAAGCGTGTGAAGCCTATGGTATTTTGGTGAGCTTTTATGCAGGACTGCTCTCCATCCCGTATGATGCACCGCGCATGTCCCAGAGAGGGGGCCAGACAGTTTGCACCCGTCAACGGTTAGCAACCCGCACAGCGTGGAGAGCGCCTGCTCTATCGGGATGTCCTCCTGCCTCGCCGACGGGGCCCTGCATGTGGTCGCCAACGGAGAAGAGATCATGATCGAGCCCGAAGAGGTCACGTTAGCTCCTGGTGTTGCCAGTGCCGCAGTCAACCTTCCTGAGGAGTGCAGGAGCTTTGGGTTCGAGAAATACTGAGAGCAGAAGAAGCTCCAGCTTACTCACCCCGGTCGAAGGCTTATAATAGTGGGAGCGATGGTATGCAGGACATGCCCGACCGGGTTCTCGCCGACCCCACCGCGACTAACACGATGGAATGTGAAGAGTACGTGGCTACGGCAGTTGACGGTGACGGCATGTTCGAGCACCAGTCAGAGCACAAAGCTTGCAAAGATGAGTTTCGACAAAATATTCGATCTCACAGCTGGAGTGTATTTTATGTTTTATGATATATATTCGGTTCGAGTCGTGATGTGCGACTAGACGCGTGGAAAGCGAAAAATGTCGTTCCGCAATTGACAGCCATTTCCATTTTTTCTGGAAGAAACTCGAGTTCTGCTTCGATTGGCTCCAAACACTAATATTAGTCTATGCTTACTGCTGTTTGTTGAGGTTTTCCCCATCCCAGGCATTAGCTGGAGACGATACTCCTGGAACGTCTGCAGAGAACCTGGCTACTGTTGTAAATCCGACCGGGTGTTTGTCTTGTACCGCTGTCAAAACGGCACGTGTTGCTGTTTGCGTTGGGATTCTACGGTTCAATTTCCGTGTTCACCTTGACAGTCGTACGCCGCACAAAAGATTAGTCTAGAGGTGTAAAACGTTTTTTTTTTTCACGATTGAACAAATTCCACAACTTGAACTGATCAAATAAATTGTCCTCATCCGTCTTCAAATTTCGGCTTCGGTTGGTGCTTTCTGACAGACCGCGTCAGTGGTCCCCTGGAGGTCTTTTTTTCGTAGGGCCAGAATCATGACGACTTGTTCAACACGTGCGTTCTGACACAGTTGGACACAGTTGGATCTTCTCGGCATGTCACGGAACCCTCCAACGGCGATCAATCACTTCATGCGTACACGCCAGAATCCGTAGTGCTTTCCGTTGTTTTTTGCGGTTTCCGTCCAACAGCTCTATTAGTCAGCCTGGTCGACGTGCCATCGACTTTGAACTGGCATCTGCAGGTACCTCTGCTTTGGTTGTGTACATGCTCGCCTTCCGCGAAGCCCTTTGTAAAGGAGTATCAGCATCAAACGGGACTATGGTTCGCTGGTGGCCCACGCAAGGGTTGGCACGCGTTTGGGCACACGCTCGCACTTACGTTTCGCGATCAGCACGACGACATAATAAGCCAGATAACTGAACTAGAGAGCCGAGCGTACACGAAAAACGAACGATCGATCTCGCTTTTCCGTGTGTGAAGCCCACGCAGGGGGGGGGGGGGTACTCAGTTTGTGCATGACCGTAGTCGTACAACCATAGACCCTCGTATCCCTACTCTGCCGGGATGGAGCACGTCGGACTTTCGCCAACCAGGCAGGCATACTTGCACCAAGCGCGAAGCAACAAGACGTGTGCGGCGAGTGGCATGAAAAGGGTGAACTGCATCCTTCCAACAACCGCTCGTAGGACGTACTTCGGCACCTTGTTGTGCCTACTTTCTTGCTTACGGATTACAGTGCCAATGAATTACTTTGTCAGCTGGTGTGTCCACTCCAGATACAGCAATGGGTATCACTCTGTAACTGCCTATTGGGCGCCTTACCATATCCACACAAGGCTATATGTCGGAGGTCTACCTCTGGTTGGGTTGTGATGTGTGCTGGTGCCTGGTGCATCGTTTTTTTCTTGGATGCAGGCATCCGTTACGTTCTCGTCTATGGAAATGGAATGTGGCCAACGAGGAGTTTGAGATTTTCCACGTCCTTCAGCATAGTGGCAGGCCAATTCTCTCAACAAATCGGTGCATACGGAGGCGTTTTGCCGCTTGCGCTTGCATTCCCTCTTGCGGAGTACATAGCAGGGGGGGCTGCTAGAGTTTTGGAGTCCAGTCGTTTTCCTTTCGGAGGCGTTCTGTCGTTTGCTCTTTCCTACAGAGTACAAAGCAGGGGGGCCGGTGTGAATGGGCGATGGAATTTTATTTTTTAGACGGTGTTAGTGATTGGACTGTATTTAAAGGTTCTCCCAATATGTTTCGCTTGTTGGATTTTTCCTTTCCTGTAGCTCCTGTCGTATATTATTGTATTTTATGCTGACCTTGAGAAATTGAGTCATTTTTGGTATTGATATTGCGGTTTTAACGGGCAATCCTTGCCTTGATGCATTGACATATGCATTTATATAGTGTTTAAAAATTCGACAGTGAAAGAGGACATCGGTTGAAACGACCTTTCACTGCACAAGCTTGAGTTTGGAGGTAACCTGAGGGTAGGATTTTCTGGTAAGAACATTGATATTAATATTGCCGTTTTACCTTGGCAGTTATTGATGATGGAATTTGTGGTGGCCGTTTTGCCCTTGCAATAGGAAGCCTTTTTGATAGAATTTGGGATGTGCTGTTTTATCTTCCCATCTGTGCACTGCGTTGTTTGAGACCTATCGTATCTTGATTCGAGTAGGGCGGCTGTTCGTGGTACTACACAGTTTCAGATACTACTGCTCTGCAGATATTCGGGTTTCGTAGTATATGCGGAAGCATTATTGATATGTGCTTGAGGCTTGTTGAGGTGGAAGGTTGCCCTATGGACGCAGTCGATGATTATAATGTTACGACCCGGGTTTGATGGAATGACACTGCTCGTATATATGGTCGAGGGAATTTTGTGACAACTAGGTACGACTCACTCTTGTGGCTTATATGTGTGGCCTTTTACAATTAGGTACTGGCTCTTGTGTGCGTTTGGTGGTGGTACAATGTAATACACAGCTAGCTGCTCTCTTCCACAATATTTCATGGGTATTTCCGCGCCTGTACGTAGTGCAAGCGCTCAACATCGATCATATAATACGAACACGTTTCCAAACAAGCATGTTTCATGTACTTTTGGGATGATGGCCAGAGATTAGCAACTCGCGACGCTCAGAACGTGAAGGTCAGCTCCTATCGTAGATTGCGTCCAGCTCGTAAGGGCTGCCGTTTTGCCATTCCCTCCACTCCATGGCAACATTATTGGGAATGTGGAGTTAGGTACATGATAGTTGATGCGGCGACCTCGCGTAAGCCATAATGGAGGGTGAAAGCATGTCATGCTAGAGTAGTTAAATATACGTTTAGGATGATGAGCAGAGGTCCGAAACTTACGACGCTCAGAACCTTAAGGTCGACCCTACCCCCACCGTATGTTGCGTCTAGCTCGTGAGGTAGGTCCAATCTTCTAAGGCGAGTCTTAAAATATGTCTTGATCCAATTCTCAAAGAGAGGCGCGTCTTACTCCCTAAATGATCGCGTCTTGGCACGTCTTAGACTCGCCTTACGAGAATACACCTGGCACAGCTTATTAAGACGTCTTAGGGGATCGACACGATCATAACGAGTTGTGGGAACAAAACTGGAACTACAACAGCAATTTAACGCATGGCTGCAACTTGTTTTTTTCGAACCTTCCTTTTTCGGATCTTCAAGCGTGTTTCCCTGTATCCGGGGTGTTAATGAATTAGTGGGGTATTAGTCCGCTTTACCATTTGCAACAGGGCAACCAATAGCTTAACCAAGCTGAGCCTCATTACACCCCCCCCCCTGAAACGGCGGGATAGCAGGTCGGCCGGATATACGGGCGGACCTGTCAATTATCCAAGCCGTTTCATTTCCTGGGGATACCGGGGAGAGTGTTTTTCAAGTTCGATCATGGGAAAAATCTGAAAAAGTTTATTATGGTGGGTGTGGGATTTGAACCCACGACCTAAAACACCCATGGTCTGTCGACGACGCCATTTGTTAAAGTATTAATGGGGTATTAGTCCGTTTGACCACTTGCAAAAGGTTAACCAATAGCTTACCCAAACTAAGCTTTATTGCAGGGGACATTGAACCCTGTTCCTCGCATTTTCACTGATGGCGTTTTATTTCGAATATTGCTTTGGGAAAAATCACACCCCGCGCACGCCCCCCAAGCCCACACAACCGAAGTTCTCGCCACAGCCTCACCACCCCACGGCGCCATCCAGGCACACTTAACCAGCACATCGCAATAGCACACGAAAGCCGCCTGCTTTCTGAGTGAAAGTGCGATTCATAAAACGTTTCCGTGCTGCTCCATCATGTGTCTCGTCCAATCCCAACAACAAAGGAGAGCATTAACTACGAGCGCGTACAGTCATTAATGTACCATTCTTCTTGCACATACCAAGGATACTGGTGCGTCGTACTCGTACGTACGAGATATCGTACTTCGAAGTATTGCTCTTCTTCTGTGTATTTACTTGTTTTTAGTAGCATAATTGAAAAGCGTCAGCTGAGCGTACGATCGATAGTTCGGGGTGTATCTTCTCGTTGTAGTTATTTTACAGGCAGCAGATGCGTGGCAATACCAGGAACCTGTGGTAGTTGCCTGTCGGTTGTTTATCGATATATGTATTCCTTTTTTCAGTACTATCAAAGACGCAACAACATTAATCTACGACGTGCCAAGACATATCTAAGACGCGCCAAGACGAATCTAAGACGTGATAAGACATATCTAAGACGCGTTAAGACGAACGTAACATGCTCTAAGGCGCAATGAGCAAATTTAACGTGCCAAGAAGGACCTAAGACGCACCAAGACGAATCTAAGATGTGCTAAGACGAATCTAAGACGCGCTAAGACGAACGTAAGATGTACTAAGACATAAAAAGCGAATAAAGACGAATGGATTTCGCCACGTCTTATTCCACAATGTTTTTGGGCTTATTCGTTACTACCCCAGATTTCTAAGTCCGAGTTACTGCTCGTTTCGCTCGTCTTAGAAGATTGGGCATATCGTTAGGTCTGCACAGTAGTGCCTTTCTGCCAGGCCGTTGATGTAGAACACAGGGTATCCCTGAAGGTCGACGAAATAGGCATGCCCTCGGTGTTAGTTTATCACTTTATTGCTCAGAAGCTTAGGAGAAGCAGCTCGTGTAGTTTCCTCAGGGCTGTGATGAATAACTGAGTTAAGAGCCGCGTGCCTCCTTATCTCCTGAATATCCCGAACAACACCCCACTAATCGATACCAATACGTTAATTTATTTGTGGATTTGGGGTAATTTCGGTCCTCCCATGGACGTATCATATCCCTAGCCCACCCTAATGAGCTGTATATGTGCAGAAATATGGTAATTTTGGAGAAACCCCGGTTCTACGAACTAGGAAATCAGTCAAATCGGCTCATCAAAACCCACTGATGTCAAATCGGCTCCCACACCTGTGAACGGAAGGCTCTGCAACCGCGAAAAAAGACGAAGAATTGCAGCAGAAGGAAATACTTGTGGGCACTATGACAAGGGAAACCAAGCCAGAAACCCTCCTGCAGACCACCGGCATGTGGGGAGGGAAGATGAGGAAACGACAAACACACCCGAAACAGAAGAGGACACTACCTACAGCCCCGCCAGGGGGAAATATTCTAGCCGAAAATGTACAACGAACACCACACAAACAGATACCGGTAGCAAACAGCCCCGTACCACGGTGCGAGTCGACAGGGTGCTCTGGTCGCCCGCCGGCTCGGGGCGGAGGAGCGCGTAGGCAGGGCGAAATTCGAACGAACACGAGAAAACGACCACTTCTGCCTCAAATTGTGATCCGATTACTACCCAGACCCTGGCCCGACACTGAGCGGGGGGGGTCGGCAGGGCTAAGGAAACAAACACACAATTTAGGGACAGCCCCGAACCTAGTCCAAACGCACAAAACACCACAAACAACCCAAGGAGAAGAACTCCAAACCTCATAACCCAGCAAACAAAAACCGAAAACTATCGAGGACGGCGGCGGCTTGAAAGTCAACTAACGCCGATTTCCCAAGCCGCCACAACCCATCACCGTCCTTTGTACCAAACGTGGGCTCCATTTGGGAGTACATGGTCGTGGAAGTGACGAATCTACTCCATGCGCGTGACGCGAGCGTAGCTGGTCGCCAAACCTTTGACCCTTGATCGGAGAAAGCTCACGTTATGCCGCACCAATGCGCATTCGGCGGTAAAGGCGGTTGGTTTGGCGGTGTTGGTCCAGGATGCCCACGTTGGGGGGACCGTATCACACCAACGATACCTACAACATCCACCCTGGGGGCCCAGACCCCATCCGGACCTAATCCCACCAGGAGGTGCAGAAATATGCAGCCGTCCGCATGAGCCGCCGCAAGCCGAGAGCGCGAAAGCGCAAGCCGTCTTATCAAATATTGGTCTGGTTGTTGGTCTGATTGCATTGGTCCGAATCTATCTCAAGTTGTGTATGTGTTGGTGCACGAAGCTCGCACCAACGTGGGTGTCCCAAACATTGCTGATGTACAGCAGGTATGGGACTACTGAATGTACAGATTCTACCGAGCTAATAGGGATTACCGGCGGCTAAGCCCTTAGGAGCTACAACGTGCCGAACGGATAGTCTTCTCCGGCAAGCATCGTTCTGGAATTTCAGTGGGACCATTTTGGCAGTCTGTCAAAGAGCTTAACTCCCCAGTCGTTGTCTATCGTTTATACTCTTCAAGCTTGTCAATCTCATGGTCGGTAGAGCTACCTTCACATCACGATCCTGCAAGTAGCGGACCGCGTCGGACGTCCCACGGCAAAAACGATGCGGCGGTAGATGCGAACGGACTGCATGGATTCGGAGGACGCGTGGGGCGGGTGGTGTTCGCATGCGGAAATTTTATACCTGGCAGTTGTTTTTAAAATCCCAGCCACCGTAAATCCGCCATGTCAGGCAAACTTCGAGAACCTGCCTGGAAAACAAATGCACTTGATTCCCAAAGGCAACCCGTAAAAGAATAGAAAATCGACTGCATGCACAGGCGAAAGCACACACGCACACGCACTTGAGCTCGGCAGCAGAAGCAGCCACAACCGCGCACAGGCACGACCGCAGCAATCAATGAAACGGCCACGTACAAAATGGAGGTCGCCCCCCATGCCCACGAAAGCAACGGCAACGCGAGAATAACTCCCTCTGGGTGTCCGAAGGGTGGGGGGGCCCGGATGCAGCTGACAGGACCAGCATCAGGACAGCGTCATCATCGTAGACGATAGCTCCTTACGGGTCGCCCAAAACGACTTGCGAGGTGTTCGGCGACCCACCACACACGAGCATCACTCAACCTGCCTTTGCTGAAGGATTCGGACGCCCGACTCCCGCACAGGAGCTGGAGGAGGTTAAGGTGGGGGCTGCTGGTAACCCTAACCCTAGTGCTAACACGAACTCTAACCCAAACCCCAAACCTACCCCGAACACGCTCTGATGGCATACGATCGGAGTATCGGCACAAGATAGGTTTTCGGTCAGGAAGCGGCAAGTTATATATCATTTTCGGAATCGCGGGGCGCCGACACAACAATGGAAGCTGCTGTAAGTTTGAGAAAGGCGGATTCGCAGCCCAGATCTGTGGATTCAAACCTCGTGTCAGCAAATACAACCCGCGGGTCATGATGGCTTGACCCGTGAGTGGCTGTAGCTCGGCGGTAATTACCCGGCCCGACCCGCGATATTTCCAAATCTCGTGATCCCACCCGACCCGACCCGCGAGATTTCACATCCCTTGACCCGACCCGACCCGATCCGAACTGCGAGATTTTGAAACCTTTTAACCCGACCCGATCCGGCCCGTGATTTTTTTGAACTTCTTGACCCAACCCGACCCGACCCGACCCGACCCGACCCGACCCGACCCGACCCGACCCGACCCGACCCGACCCGACCCGACCCGACCCGACCCGACCCGACCCGACCCGACCCGACCCGACCCGACCCGACCCGACCCTACCCTACCCGACCCGACCCGACCCGACCCGACCCAATCCGACCCGACCCGACCCGACCCGACCCGACCCGACCCGACCCGACCCGACCCGACCCGACCCGACCCGACCCGACCCGACCCGACCCGACCCGACCCGACCCGACCCGACCCGACCCTGCCCGACCCGACCCGACCCGACCCGACCCGACCCGACCCGACCCGACCCGACCCGACCCGACCCGACCCGACCCGACCCGACCCGACCCGACCCGACCCGACCCGACCCGACCCGACCCGACCCGACCCGACCCCGACCCGACCCGACCCGACCCGACCCGACCCGACCCGACCCGACCCGACCCGACCCGACCCGACCCGACCCGACCCGACCCGACCCGACCCGACCCGACCCGACCCGACCCGACCCGACCCGACCCGACCCGACCCGACCCGACCCGACCCGACCCGACCCGACCCGACCCGACCCGACCCGACCCGACCCGACCCGACCCGACCCGACCCGACCCGACCCGACCCGACCCGACCCGACCCGACCCGACCCGACCCGACCCGACCCGACCCGACCCGACCCGACCCGACCCGACCCGACCCGACCCGACCCGACCGGACCCGACCCGACCCGACCCGACCGGACCGGACCCGACCCGACCCGACCGGACCGGACCGGACCGGACCGGACCGGACCCGTGAGATTTTAAGACATGATAACCCTTCCCGACCCTACTCTCGACATGATTGAAACCCCTCTGACCCGACCGGCGGGTCAGGTCATGACTCGTGAAAAGCCCTGATAAAATTTGCGTGTCGGATATGACCCCAACAAACGTTGGCGTATCAGTACTGCAGTCACGCTCTTATTCTCCGTGAGCCGTGTGGAGTGTGAAGTACACCCCCAGCTCGTGGCAAAAAGTCTGATCCTTCGACTCACCTCGGGTATCAACCGGGCCGGCGACGCGCGGTCGTCCTGACCGTCGGCGAAGCCCCCCGTTGCACACACCTGGTAGGTATCATGGAGTTCCTTATCCATTCGGCTGTTTACACGCGAGGCAGAGTTATGAGTGGGTGCTGTTCGCCCCGCACCTCCCTCCTCGTCCTTCGGGGTTCGTTCATTAGGGGGGCGCTCTCGGTGCCACAACGACAGCAGCAGGAAGCGGCAACAGTTCAACATCGTGCTGTGATCGTTGTGGCGTTTGGTCGATTGAGTACGTTTCTCTTTCCTGTAAGCCGTTCCGAACATTTGAGCGCAGCTTCTTTTTACACTGTCTAGCCATCGAATTCACCACCTGCGTCTTCGTCTATCCTTCACGATCTCGGGGCTGGCACAGAGATTGCCTGTATCGAGCGTTCTGTTCTGTCGTGCTGCGGCATTGTGGCAGCGTCGGAGTGCGGCGGTACTGGCTGTTTGCAGCCAATCAAATCGCTGTCATGCAACAATTTCATGAAAAAAACGTATTGGTGGAGAACACCTTGTTGTACCGCGTGAACGACCGTTGATTGGTCCTTGTTTGGAACTGACCTACGACATTGTACTTAAATATAGGTATGATTTTGTAGTATTATTTATGATAAAAAGTGCCTATATTTATGGACGTACACGTACGATGCCACTGCCTGACAGTCCCGTGCGCGAATCGATGAGCGAAACTCCAACGAGTCGCTCGGCTTCCGCAGCACCTGCTCTCTACATGCCCCTGTGTCGCCTTGTCACGCATTTCTGATTTCAGACGACCTACGAATCTCACCACCCAGCAGCGTTCGGCCTTGCTTCCTGTCCGAGGGTCTTCCTTCCTCCATTCCTTCTGACTTAGGTACCAGGTATGACTGATGTCGAAGCTACTGCTGTATACATGTATTTTCTAATATAAAATAAAAATGGTCAGCCGTGAGTTGGCCGAATTTGTTTGGCGATGAGACAACTGATCAACCGCACGGAGCACCCCGAGCTGGAGCTTGGTGTCTCCAGACACGACCGACCGAGGAGTTCTTCGGGACGAGACTTGATGCGCCAACTCCAATTGCTGCTGCTGCTGCTGCTGCTGCTGCTGCTGCTGCTGTACGAGCAGTTTGAGCAGGTGTCGTAGCTGACAGCCGGACGGAGTCTCTACCTTGAATCGATTTGTTTCTCGCAATACATACGTAAGTCATGAATTAATAGAGCGCGCAGCACTCGTACAAAAGCATGCGTTGCAAGCTTCTCCTCTTCTTGTGTTTCTATGCAAGAGCGCACACCCAGGGCCGCAGCTCACCATTATTGCTGTCCGCTTTGACGCCTTTGTTCCACAATCGCTCGCCGTCGCCTAGTCTGTACGTGTACAGTTTAAAAACAACAACAGTCAGGACACAAAGAATTTCACTGCAGGCTTGCTCCTGCTGCCACCGCCGAAATCATGTCAGGGCGTCGAATCAACTCTGCTCTCTGTTCGCGACCATTCCCTTCCCCTATCGAGGCCTTTGGCGGTACGTTTTTTTTCTTTTTTGCACACACATCTACTTTCCAGCTTCTGGACAAGCCGTGCTCACAGGTGTCGTCCATTTCCCCTCCCGATTCTTGCTTCCAATTTTTCATCGTGCATACGTAAGGTTCAGCAATCCCACTGCTCGTCGATTTTTCGTCGAGTGTTGCTAACACACGCTCTCGCGCTTTCCGCAAGTCAATTTGTGCACAAGAAAATGTCCCCACGAATGTATATGAGTACTCGGGGGAATTCGAACTCACGATAATGACCTAGTCTATGCCAGGCTCGAGGATAATAACTTAATACGCCACCGGGGCGACCGGCTCGTACATATGAAGGAGTTATAGTTTCCATGCACAAATTGAGCTGCCCCACCCGCCCCCCCCCCCCCCCCCCGCCGCCCCCCTTTTGATCAAAATCAGGCCCCCAGGTCCTTAAAAACTCCGCCCTCCCCTCACCGGTGATTCTACTTACAGGATTCACTTGATAAACTGATGCATTTCCTTTTTCAGCTGTCAGATTTTGCCCCCCTCAGAAACGGGTTATATAGTTTCCGCGCACAGACTGACCCTGTTGACCCTGATAGCTACTGTAGTTGCAAGGGGAGTCGCCGACCTATATCCTCAATGAGGGCACACAACCCGTAATACGCGCGATCGGAGTATCACACACAGGTTGCAAAGATGAGTTTCGACAAAATATTCGATCTCACAGCTGGAGTGTATTTTTATTTTAATAATATGTATGGCGTGCCGGGTGCGCTCATTGCACCATATACTACTTTGATGCGACCCTGCTGCTGCGGTAGTACAGCAGTGCAGGAATTCAAGCGGGACCACCGGTGGGTACATATCAGGTACACGCCAGATTACATGCCTGGCCGGGACCCTAACAGTAAACATTCCCTTGCAAGGATCGTCACTAAGAAACGGGGGTGTAAGAAAATCAGTCTGACTGAGGTTTACAGGCAAATAACAAAACTCGGAAGGCGTTTCAACTGCTGTCATTATTGCGGAACGAAATCATTTTCTTAAGATGGAAAATCCAGCCTGAGCAAAGTTGCCTGTTTCTTGCTTGGCGTCCTGTGTGTACTCTGCAGCACGTGCTGGTGCTGTTTTTGTCCCCGCTATTCCCCGCCACTGCTGATGCTACTGTATAAACAGTACTCGAAGACTCCCGTCTAGGGTGGCTTTCTTATTTAATAGCTGGTACCAGGTGGGGCGTTCATGCTACGTATACACCAACTTCAGCACTATTTTTCAACTGCATGCCGCCCTGGCTTTCTCGCCATAACGGTACCCGTTTCTCTTAGCAGGTGCGTGGCTGCCCTATGTTGCGCCAACACGGCAGCAATTGGTAGCAGCAGGGGAAACGCTGTAGGCACAGGCCCGCGAGTACTCGTGTTTTACTAGACTGCCAATACATCGGGTATACCTGGTACCAAAAGTCGTATTTTTAATAGTAGTACACTAGTGGTACTCCCGACGCAGGCCAGTTGCCGGCCGGTATAGCGGAGAAAAAATAATTAGTGCCGCAGCTGTGTGTATGTACTTTAAAACGAAATAGTAACAGAGCACCATAGCAGTGCAGCAGTACGTACGGTAGTAAACCGGTACCAAAAGTATGGCCAACCCCCACAGCACCAAAGCATTACCCCTCGTACGGAAGGATCCACCGATCCGCCAGGCACCACCCAGAGCACCCACCACCTACCCACCACCCACCCACCCACCACCCACCGACGAACCCATTGCAGCAGTACAGCAGTGCAGCAGTACGTACGCGGTAGTGAACCGGTACTAATACACAGTAGCTCAGCAGTGCAGCAGTCGTACGGTAGTAGTAGACCGGTACCCAAAATAGGGCCACCCCCACGCAACAAAAAACAATTAACCCACGCACGAAACGATCCACCAACTCGCCAGGCACCATCCGGTCAACCACCACCTACCCACTACCCACTGACCAACCCACTACAGCAGTACAGTAGTGCAGCAGCATGTACGGTAGTATACAGGTACGCGAGGAGCATTTGGTTGGTTCTCGAGTCTTGAGAACCCGCTAAAACCGGGGAAAGTTATTTTTCTTACGACGCCCTGTTGAGTTGGGTTTCATGCCGGTTTGGACTATTGGACCATTATTGGGTGCCAAGTAGTACCCGGCTGGCGTTCTTGGTAGACTGCTGTGGATTCTCGCTCAGGAGCTCACTCTTCTCGGAGGTGTCACGCATGAGTTCTCCTCTCGACTTGCCTCTACCCTGTGGTTGGGAGACATAATACAACGACTTGAAACCTACCCCGCTTGGAGCTAACGAACAATCTAGAGCGAACAGATTCGGTCTAGCCTCTCGGGAGATCCACGCGTCAGCAGTATTTGATCAAGGCGATGCTTTCGTCGAAGCATGGTGGGGAAGGAAGGGCCATGTTTGTGGTGCCAACCTTTTTGGGGATCAGCGGAGACGAGCAGCAAGGCGCAAGGAGGAGTCCGGCTGGGGAGAAGGAGAGAACAACCGCTGGTATGTCAGGGGGAGATGCTGTACTGCCATCGTCGGGATTGTTACTTATTCGCACATAGACTATACAATCAAAATATTATCTTCTTTTTTTTTGGTTCGCTGCTCTCCGGCGGCCGAGTGTTCCTTCTCGCACTTTCGGCCGCGGGGCAAGCTAACCTGCCATGGGTACATCATGAAGCATGTCTGATTCTCGTCCGAGCTCCGTGGCGGCGCTCGGCGCATTAAACGTCGCTTAGCTGGCTCTATTTGGCAAGGGATTGCGTTCCACCACCGTGAGACGAGCAGGTCACTTGGAACACCAGAAATTGTTTTTCCAATTTTTATATTTTGATAAGAATTTTACAATTTTTGTTCTTCGTTGTTTTGTTCGAAAAGAAATGACCCGGTACTCAACTAACCTCGGCAGCAGCACAGCAGCAGTAGCGGCAACCGCCCGGACTAAATTAACCGCAGCAACAGCAGCACAGCAGCAGCAGCAGCACAACAGCAGCAGCAGTATAAGCAGCAACATATAGCAGTAGTTGCAGCGGTACACATGTGGATCGGATTAGTGCGGGGTTTAGGGGCGCGCCGCTCTGGGCCGTTTCGGCCCCAGATCTCGACGTGGATGCGTGGGCATGGGTGCAGACAAAGGTAAACCGGCCTGCGCTCTCCCGCCGCGCGAGCGGCCGCTCGTCGAGGCAGGAGCGAAAGCGTCTGTGGACGTGGGTGACCCGGTGTATTTATTTTCTCTTGCAGGGTAACTAGACGTGTCCGAATGTAAGGACCGTTTTTACTTGAACAAAAAGACATAAGCCGGCACATTATACTTCCGGGCAGAGCGGATGCCAGCAGGAGGAGGCTGGGAGGCAGAGGCCGGGAGCAGCCTAGTGTTGGAACGAGCGCCACAGGGCACGGCTTGCATCTCTCCGCGCGGGAGACGGGGCTCACAGGGACATAGAGCGGGGAAAGCTTGGAAGATGGCGCCGAGCGCGGCGAGGGTGGCAGGCATCACGAGCGCAGCATGCACACGAGTCTCGACCAGGCCATATATTTTTTGGGGGGCAGAGTGGAGCCATGGGTAGGGTTCAAGGATATATAACTCCTTATTAGCGATGGCCAAACCCAGGTATATACACGGTGCTGCTGTGGCCGAAATCGGGTACAGTTCTCTTCAGCGTTCGCCACGCGCCCAGGACGCGGCATGGCCAAAATCGGGTACAGTTCAGCGTCCGCCACGCGCCCAGGACGCCATCCGATTGGCTGGGTGGATCGTGTTGCTATTATCGTACACACATGTCATACGCACATGCATTTCTGACCACATGCATCAAGTAGTGGCGGGTTCAGTGGGGAACACTAGTCTATCGATCTAGCTCTACTTTCTACGGGGATAAACGAGGAATACACCAAGGTTTCGGTTCCGTACCAAAGCGTCGAACACTACCTCCAACTCATGGAAAATCCTACCACGTACGCCATACATACCGAAATTGTTGCCGCCAGCCAATTAATTATTGTACAACATCCAAGAGCGACTGACATTGGCTGGTAAACCCTTTCCATTACCACCAAGTGCAAACACATGTGACGTACTAAATTGCAACGAGCACTATCCCACGTACGGTACACAGCATCCCCCGACCACTAATGACTCGTCTGCGCTTCGCGTACATCAGTACAACGTGCACCCACCGCTATCACACTCTTCCCGCTGAGTACTACTCTGCTTTCTTTGGGGCAATACACTAGCTCATGCCACACGTTTCCTCTTAGAAGAGCACAATGGGGTTACCGGTGTCTCCCTTTTCGCCTTGCGACGCCCCCAGGAATTCACGTTACCCGCATCCCGAAGGGGAACATTGTGCATATGTTATAGAGTGATTCTTTTTTTTCGGGGAGAGGAATTTGGTAAGAGGAGTTTTTGTCGCCTCGGCGTCAGTATGGGGTTCTCGGAACTGGAATTTCTCGGTCAATTCGCTTCGTTCGAGCGCCGTCTTCGGGGGGAGGCTCCAACGCCCCTCGCCCTGCCCTATCCGTTCTACACCTTGACGTGAACGCGGATAGATGCTGAGCGAGACAAGCGAGAAGTTGCAAACCTGTTGTATTTTGAGGAGGTAATCTCGAGGTTTCGGTTGTACCTTGACGTCTGCAGCGTCTGCATAGCGTGATGATTTCCAAATTTGGCATGATTTCCGAACGGTAGTTGCTAAAGTTTTGAATTTTGCGGTGGTATACTCTCGAGCGTTTGTTTTTGCTTGATTAACGTCTGCAGGGCTTGAGCATTTGTTTTGCTTGGCGTCTGCAGGGCTTGAACGAATACAACACGGGAAAATTGTGAAGAATGATGCAAGAAGACTAGAAGGGCTGCAAGACGAATAAGATGCGTCCACAAGCACGCGTGCTATACCAGTAATAGATCGCTCTAATTCGTTTTTTTAATTGCGTTTGGTGCTGTTGAAGTGTTTCTCATTTTGAGCGTGCTTGGTCTGCACGTCAACCTGACATAGGCTCAATATCGTTTTTTTGCGCGACCTATTATGCAAGTAACGTCTGCAGAGCTTGAACGAATTTTTTTTTGAGCGTGCTTGGTCTGCACGTCAACCTGATATAGGCTCAACATCGTTTTTTTGCACGACCTGTTATGCAAATAACGTCTGCACAGCTTGAACGAATAAAACATGAGAGAATGTTTTGCAAATGGCAGTTTAAATGGCATCATTCCAAATTGACATCATTTGAAAACTCCTCTCCCAGGCAACTTGATATAGGCTCAAAATCGTTTTTTTTGTGCGACATGTGATTCAAATAACTGGCCAAATTGCGACAGCGTAATTAATTGCGAGCTTAGTTAGGCTTTGGCCCAATAGGCCAATGTTTTTTTGCGCGACATATCATTTAAGTAACTAGCCAAATTACGTTTGTTTTGCTTGACGTCTGAAGGGCTTAAACAAATACAACACGGGAAATTGGGAGTCGTGAAGAATGCGATGCAAGAAGATTAGAAAGGCTGCAAGACGAACAAGATACGTCCACAAGAACGCGTGTTATACCAGTAGTAGGTCGCTCTATTTACGGAGATCCATTATTAGCAGAATGAAATTTCACAAAAAAACGGGAAACATCGGCACTTTATAGGCGAGCTCTCCTGCGTTACAGCTGTGTTCGATCGAGGCTCTGTATGCTTGGCAAGACCAGTCAACGAAATAAACTGTAGCCAAGGGCTTTTACGCAACGCCGGGTGCTCTTTTGCCCCCTTTGTTGTTTGATAATTCATCCTGCTAACAATGGATCTCCGTAATAATTCGTCTTTGTATATTGCGTTTGGTGCTGCTGAAGAAGTGATTCTCATTTTGAGCGTGCTCGGTCTGCACGTCAACCTGACATAGGCTCAAAATCGGTTTTGTGCACGACCTATTATGCAAGTAACGTCTGCACAGCTTGAATGAACAAAACATAGGAAAATGTTTTTTCAGCTGGCATTTTAAATGACATAATTTCCAAAATGACATCATGTGCAAACTTCTCTCCCAGGCAACCTGATATAGGCTCAAATTCATTTGTTTGCGCGACATATGGTGTAAATAACTAGCCAACTTGCGACCGTTTAAATGATTGCGAACTTAGTTAGGCTTTGACCCAGTAGGGCATTTTTTTTTGCGCAACATATTATTCAAGTAATTAGCCCAATGACGTTTGTTTTGCTTGACGTCTGCAGGGCGTGAACGAAAAGAACACGGAAAATGGGAGTTGTGAAGAATGCGATGCAAGAAGATTAGAAAGGCCGCAAGACGAACAAGATACATAGTATATTACAAGTACCAACAACGCAGCTTGCAAAGATGAGCATTGACCCGAAATTGGTCGAAATCACGGCTGACGTCCTTAAAATGTTTTTATACGATACGTCCACAAGAACGCATGTTATACGAGGAGTAGCCCGCTCTAATTCGTCGTTTTGTATTGCGTTTGGGGCTGTTCAAGAAGTGTTTCTCATTTCGAGCGTGCTTGGTCTGCACGTCAACCTGATATAGGCCCAAAATCGTTTTTTTGCGCGACCTATTATGCATATAACGTCTGCAGAGCTTGAACGAATAAAACATGGGTACATGTTTTTTCAAGTGGCATTTTAAATGGCATAATTTCCAAAATGACATAATTTGCAAACTCCTCTCCCAGGCAACCTGATATAGGCTCAAAATTGTTTTTTTATATACTCTATTTACCAGATACCAACAGGTAGCAGCATTATAACAGCATTCGAGGAATTGAATGACGAAGGCAGCGACACCGTGTTTCACGCCTGGAATACCGTCAGCAAGTCTCTCCACGATCAGAATATACACACACAGACAATCGGTCTGCGAGCCTCGGCTCTAGATACTATCATGCATGGTGTAGCAGAGGCTGGCTCAGTGCGCTCCTCTCAGTGGCTACGTAGAAAACATGCTGCATACATGGCCACCCCCTTGCTTGTCCTGGATGCTTGCTTGTGTCGAAATATCTAGAAACGCGCTCGAAACGTCTCTTCGTGGCCAGACTAAAGGGTCAATTTGCGCTGGCTCGGAATCGGATTCACGCAAGAAAGTGCAGAAGCAAGTAGTCCACTGTAAGTCTACATCGATCTCTTGACCTTACTTTATATTCTACACGCGTAGACTATGTGTTGTGTGGTAATGGTATTGAATCGAACAAATCGAAGTGCTGCCCTTCCCTACCCATGCGGGGCCCTTGTATACATACATAATTATTCTCTTTTTCTAGGGGACAAGGGTTTGGTCAGGAGTTTTTTCGTCTCGGCCTCGGTATGATTCTCGAAACTGGAATTTCTCGGTTAAATCGCTTCGTTCGAGCGCCGTCTTCGGGGGGCGGCTCCAACGCCCCTCACCCCGCCGTATCCGGTCCACACCTCGACGTGAACGCGGGTGGAGGCTGAGCCAGACAAGCAAGAAGTGCGAAAAAAAATGTATTTTGGGCGGTATACGCCCGAGCTATTCTTGGATCTTGGCATATGCAGCGCTTGAACGAAATAATTAACGGACAACCTTTCCCAATTGGCCGCTTTTCCAAATTGGCATGTAAATTTCTTCCCGACGACGCTTTTTTCATGGCCGCCTCGAAGCGCTTGCCTTATCGTAGCTACTACGGCTGCGTGTCGTTGCCTTTGGGCCCAGTGGGTATAGTGATACATAACTAACGAAGGATGGGTCGTGAGTTCAATTATCACCGACATCATATTTGGTATTCAGGAGCGTGCGCGCTGGAGACGTTATGATTGGTTATGATAGTGTTCTCCTGAGTGTGCTACTGTATCACGTGGAGAGGGGATAGCCCCGGAGTTCCCTGTTGCGAAGTCGGTGACAATCAATTAACTAACTCGAAAACATTTTTGGTTGATTTTTTCAGCATAACCTACTGAGTTACTGAGTCACGTGACAGTGGGTAGTGCAACGTGTCGTCATTCGATTCTCACCGACTTCATATTTGTCTTTTCCAAGTGTGGGCGCTGAAGACATTATGAATGGTTATTTTGGTAGTATGCTCCTGAGTACTACCTCTACTACTACTGCTGTGGTCAGTGGCGAGGGGAGAGCCTCGGAGATCTCTGCTAAAAAGTCGGTGATAATCACTCGAAAACATATGTGACACTACCCACTGAGCTACTGAATCAAGTTATTAAGTAGCTCAGTGGGTAGTGCTATAGGATTTCTCGGCTAAATCACTTTGTTCGAGGGGCGCCGTCCAACGCCCCTCGCCCTTCCTTATCCGTCCCCTACCTGGTCGTGAACGTGTACTACGGGGGGTAAGAGACACATCCGAGAATCGGCGACGAATTTAGATTTTGGATACCTGGGCAGATGCTTTTCCAAGGACGGGTCAACGCGTGCGTACTAATCGATGACACAGAAGCAATCTGTATTAATAGGTATCTTCTTGACAACATGTCGTGTGCGCGAGCAATCGATGATACAGCAGTACATACTCTGTAATAATAGTAGTCGACGATGTACACCAGGTACGCTGTTTTCAAAATCCGAGCTTCAAGAGCAGCAGCAAATAGTGTAGACTGACACCACAGGCAACACCTCTCTGGGTAACGAGGCGTCAACCATCGTAATATAATACAATTTCGAGGCAATGTAATCTCTATGCATATATCCTATTCTGTTTTGTTCATTTGTCAGTCGGTCGCCCCGGTTGTCTAGTGGTTACCCTCGAATATTACTAGCGTTTGTCCTTGGGTTCGATTCCCACCGTGATGAGGTTTGACTCATTGCCATTTTTTTTTAAAAAAAGGATCAACTGCTGAGAGCGGCTAGCAGCGTGGGTAGGTACAATTCGACGCGAGTCGAAGAGACAAGAAAATGCTGACTTCTACTCGCGATAAAAAAACGCACGTGCCGAAGTGGGGAGGGGGGACGAGGGCCCGATAGTTGACCCCGGATCTGAGTTGCCACTGGGAGGGAGCGCGAGAGTAGTGCGAGGATAATTAATGGGATGAAGAAGAAAAAAAATGTTGAAAGGTATGTTGACTACCACACACAGCTTCCCTACTCTTTTCCGGGAATTTTTAATTTGTATTTGTCCATTCTTGTCTAGGCAAAAAAAAAATACAGATTACTTTTTTGGTGCTTTAGAACATCCTGAAAGAAGATAGTAGAGTGTCTGCGCCTATTTTTTTTCTGAAGTTGAATTTTCAGTCCGAAACGAAAAAATGCTGAAAAATGGACCTTCCTCTCTGCGCATAGTCCAAAATGAAAAAATACTACCAGTAAATAAGGTTAGTCTCTGAGTAGAAAATACACACGCACCCTGTCGGCAGTCGACATGGTAGAGAGACTCCCCGGATTATATTTATTGAGCGGACGCGTCCGGTTTTATGAAAACTGAAAAACGTCAGATGTAAGTACGATCGATTGAATGATTGAAAGTCCGAAAACGTGAAAGCACGCGCGAAGCAAAGACATCAGATACACATATCCCGCCTTTCCGAGTAAAAACAGAGAAGAAGCGCTACGCTAACCTCCCGCACGAGCAAAGCCGCCCCAGCATCTATCTTAGACAGCGCCTCCGCAACAAGAAGATGGCTCTCCTCTTCTTCGTTTTCCTCCTCGACCGTGACCACGCAGAGCAATGCGACAGCCTTCAGGCAAAGCTCTTCTTCTTAAACCTCGCCGGCTGGCATGGCCCCATGTTGACGCTTGATGCAAACTGACTTTGCATCCTGTCGATTTTGAACCTCCATTGCCACTGGGACAGCAGTGCAGTTTCTTCTTTGATGCCAAGTCCTCTTTCGTTTCGCCTAGAGGCGAAGCAGGCTCTCAAAACTCCTTTCGGTATTTATTATTTGATATACGCCAACTTTACGGCGCATTTAACACCAACAGTGTGTTTCGTTTGTCCTTGCCTTTCTTTGTTGTATGTATGTGACGTTTTTCTTGTGTCAAATTATTACCTTCACAATCTCATGTCCGTACGAAACTCTTGGCATTACTTTAATGTTCCATGAATGTCAAATCGGACAGCTACAAGTTATTTCGTCGAAGTGCTGCCCTGCCCTACCCGAAGCGTGGGCGCCGGCGAATGCCGGCGCCTTTGCGGAGCCCTTGTAGTTATTTATTTTTGATGATTTAGGTCGTTTTTTGCTATCTCCCGGCAGCAGAAAAAGTGATACCGCGCGCCATCCCACACACACCCAGATGCCAAGATCCACATACTTCACAGTATGCTAATGTTCCGAACCGGCACGTAACTGTAAAGCTAAAGAGGCACTATCAACGAATACGCTCCTCCATCTCTGGGAGCGAGCGAACCGCCAACACCTAGCACCCACCACCCGTCACCACCCACCCACCGACCTACCCACCACAGCAGTACAACTGCAGTGCACTAGTATGTGCTGACCAATCCACAACGGCAGCACATAGGCCGCAGTGCAGCACTACGCACCACAGCACCTCCGGTACGCGAGGAGCTGGGCGGGGTGGGGATTTTCACCTTCTTAATATTCTCCGTCTTTCCGGGGAGAACGCGATCCGTCCCCGGGAGAGCCTTTTCACGCTCCCCGCTCGCCGGGTTGGAAACCGTCAGCCGTTATGTCGATGGGGACACGGAGGGATGATGCGTGAGGTGGGCGTGGCACGGGCGTGGGGTCGCCGAGGGCCGGGTGGCGAGCGGTAGAGAAACCGATTTTCTGTAAAGATCCAAAATGACATACCACCACGACGCTACGGTATTTTACAATAAGGATACCCGTACATACTCCAGGTACGAGTACTCATATCAGAGGTGTAGATTATGCCAGAAAACGATCGTGACTATGAAATTTATAAAAACTCACCCATATAGTACATTACAAGTACCAACAACGCAGCTTGCAAAGATGAGTGTTGACCTGAAATTCGTCGAACTCACGGCTGACGTCCTTGGAATATTTTTTATAAAATGGTGCACACTGCTGTAGCTCTGCTGTGTCCGAAGTGTGGTGCGACTTTCCGCGGTGCACTAGTCCACCATTGCTAGAACACCTGCTGCTGTCTATGCACGTACAGTTACTTTGTGGCCAATGTTGAGCTACGTGCATTGACTATTAATATGTCTATCATAGTTCGCAAGCGGACGTGAAACTTTTGGTCGGCGGATCTCTACTTCCTCTGACCGCCCTTCCGCGCGGTTTCTTCGCTGAGGAGTCCCCCCACCTCGTCTGCAACGGCTGACTTCATGGATCTGCCCGCTCAGTGCCGTAACACATGCGCCAGGCCTTGAAGTCGAGATATCCTAAAAATCGTGGGCTGTTAGCGTTTTGGCGCGTAGTCTGCAGACAGGTCTTATTTCTTGGTGTTTTTTTTTTCCTGTTCACCTTCTCTGACTCCGGACCCTCGGGAAGCATCGGCTACTCTACCGCCCCCGCCTTTGTGGGGGTAAACGCAGGCAGCTGCGTGCTCGCATCTATGTGTAGTATTGGAACACCCCTAAAATTCATGCCGTCCAGGCTTCGTAGAGAACTACTAATACCTAGTACCAGGGTAGGTACCACGGGTACAGGTACCAGATACGAAACCCCTTGTCGAGCTGCACGTAAGTACGTACATCAGCAGCTGGCATAGAACACGTCTCCAGAGCTACGAGATATGTAAACCAGCAGCTGTGATGGATGGAACCTTCCTACGGAGCTACGTGTGCAAAGGAGCAAATGTACGGCAGTCGTAGATGCAGCCGATGCAGATCACCAGCAGACTATTTTTCGGGGTTTCCACGTAATATTATAAAAGATACCTGGTATGTTGTTTATCCTCATGAACACGGCGGTTATGATCTATCTTATATCAGGGAGTTCCATATGTTGTTAAGGGATTCATGTATAAGGTGTAGGGGAACTCTTTGGCCGGATGTTTTTCCGGCGTGATGTGCCATGAGCTATCACTCGTAGTTTTGATCCATATGAGACCGAGTCAGGCTCGATGGTTCCGGAGGTTCGATAATATACATGATATAATGATATTAAGGGGCTGTTACAGACACAGGCCACCCTTTGCAGGTTTCTCAACTAGGCAGGTTCCACGTTGGTCACTCACTTGTACTAGATAAGCTATTGTATTAGTTCCACACACGCCACGGACGAACTAAATAGCGTGCATTTCCGCGAGGCAAAAGCACCATCCCCTTTTTTCTTTACGCACATGCCTTCAAAGGCATGTGAAACCCTTGTATATCCAGCCGTATCCCATATCTTACTCCTTGTTAGGCTCCCAGGGGAATACCGTATGAATGAGCTTTGCGTGAATATCTGGGAGTCTTACTTGTCCCACGTTCGTCCATATAAGACCTGTCAACGCTGAGAGGTGGCTTCTAACAAGCTCAATATCGTAGAGGTACCTAGCTTCCTCTCACGGTAGGGCGTTGGCTTCGGGCAAGCCCCAATGGGGGGTGGGGGATTCTGGCGTTTAGAGAGAGAAAGAGAGAGGGGAGGGGGGGGAGAGAACAGAGATAATGTTTCGCCCCCGCAGCATCCACGCGGTCCCAGCGAAGCCAAACATGAGCCGAAGCTGGTACATCTGCATGGCGCTGGTGGCGAAGGCGCTGGAACGCCGCAATTGTCGCAGAGGCAGCGGCTGCCCCACTCGCCCCATCTGCAGGAAGAGTTGCATTCAGAGGATTGCTGCGCCTGCAACGAAGAAGAATTGCCGCCGAAATACTCGTCATCACCGCCGCCGCCACCGCCGCCGCCGCTACCGTGGCTGTCATCAGCACCGTCACCGCCGCCGCCGTCGCCGCCGCTGCCGCCACCGCTGGTTTTACCGCTATTACCACCGCATCTGCAAGCCCGCAGTACAGCCAGGCCTGTGCCTGAATCTGTGGCAAATTTATTTTATATTACAAGGGAAGAGAAAAGGAGAGATGATATTACTTGGCCGGCAGGTGCCGGGGGAAAGGTGGGAGTAGATTGCGAGCGCGATGGAAATCGCGTATGGAAACTGGAACGGGATTGAGAGAGCGGTGATGGGCACTGGTGGAAGGGTCTGCACCGTCAGTTGGGGGTCGGAGCATTGACGCAAAATCAGGCGATGCTCAAAGCGAGCGCAAGTGAAGGAAAAAGGATCAACGCGCCATCATCAAGGGATTTAGGCCTGAGGCATGTTTGATATTGTTGATTTTGCTTGCTGATTAATTCCGTTTTTGCCTTGTATTATGTTGGTTTGAGAATGGCGACCCCCCCCCCAAGATTGAAAATCGAGAAATGAAGGCCTGATCTGCTGACATATCCGTAGCTTCACTCGCTGAAGCTATCTTTGTAGGGGTACTCTTGCAGGAGTATGATGTATGTCTCTGTGGGGTTTTTATTGCCGGGCACTCCTGCTAAACATTAGTTTGAGTAGAGCCCGAAGCGTGTAATGTGCAATGGAAAGAAAATGCCGAACCAATATTCACATCAGTTGCGGTATCATATAATAAGTCAGCAGTACAGCAGTGAGAAAATTGCGTGATTGAATTAATTGCAAAAGTTAGGGTAGGGTTGTGGTACTTCCTCGCATGTATGTCGGGCAATGCTTAACATACAAGTATGCCCCTTGGAGACCCTGCATGATGAGCAGTACAGGGGTGATCAAACTGTGTTGCTAATGGTGCCCTCTGAGTTGCGATAGTGTGTGGTTTATGGTGCTGCTGGCCCACTGCTGAGGCATGGTGCTGCATGATGTGTCACAAGCAAATTGCAGCTTACCAGTGTTTGTTAAACTGTCGTATACTGCTGAAACTGTTGAACGTCAAGTGCTCTATCATTTCGCATCTTTGATTCTATTTACTCGCAAATCATTTTCGTACTTGCGTCGGCATTCTACAAGTAGTTTCGTCCCGCCAAGGTATTTCTGGACTACCGTAGTATGTTTACATGGGTGCATAAGTCCTGGACAGCTGTCCGTCAAGGGGCGACGGTGCCGTCAACAAATGTATGTATCCGGTATGTCGTTGACGTGTGACGTGCCCTATATGTAGCGTAGAAGGAGCATGCAGTACAACAAAATTCCTACTGTCTGTTGCCACACGTCGGTACAAGAGGATACGAGTACGAGTGATATACTAGAGCGTGCACTACCCTGAGTTGTCCACCTGATACTTCTAAGTACATGATAAACCCTCCTACTCTCTTCGGTGCGGGATAGCAGAATGGGATATCTCAGCCTTTTCCCCCCAGCGCAGTAACGTGATAATATTGCTGCTGTTGAAGGTATTCATGGAGGTGTTACGGGTATGAGTAGAGGGCTCTTGGTGTGCCGTTTGAAAACAGGGCAATTGAGAGATATCGAGATATTGTTTGGATTCTTGGCGCAATAGGCCATTGGTGCGTGGTATCATACAGCATTCTACTTGTACTGTTCTTAACAGCAGTGGTATTTGGTAACTTGAAATATTTGCGGTAAAATGTTTTGCGAGCTGACGAGTGCAAGAGAAGAGTAATACACCCAATAGCGACCTAATCGCTCGATGGCACCCATCCCCTGCTTGTGTGGAGTCAATCTTGCGCCAGGGACAGCTGATTCATCAAGCTTGAAGGACGATTGGCTACGCAACACATTCGTAGAGTAGTGTCTCGATCACCTCGGCTTTCAGCATCCGCATCTTCAACCGTAAGCGCACACCCGGGCGATTATAGATTTCCATCTTGTACCGCTGGAAGCACGCCCAGGCCCTCTGAAGAAGCCGCGTTACCTCGATGCTGAGGTCTCTGTTCGCGCTGATGTCCCCGCCCAAGTACACTATCTCGATTGTTTGTTTGTATACCTGGCCGGCTGCATTGATGGCTAACGACACATTCCCGCCATCTTTAGTCTGCAGGCACATGATCTTCGTTTTGGCCTCGGCGACCGTAAGCCCGAACGCCGAGCACGCAGTCGCGATCACCGTCATCATCCTCTCCAACCCTTCTGATGATCGCGATACGATGCCCGCATCGTCAGCGTACAGCATACCCCACAACCTCTGCACCTCCTCCTCCCCCCCCCCCCGTCCGTCGACTTTGCCTGTGCGTGGTGTGCCCCTTTTCTCCCTTTTCTTCTTCTTTCGTTGGAACTGCACCGTGTTGTCCGTGATGGCTGCATCAGAGAGGAAGCATTTCTCGGCCACACGCAGTACCGCCGTGAAAAACATGTTGAAAAGCAGTGGCGCGAGCACGCACCGTTGCCTGAAACCTTGCCACACGTCGAACTTATCCGAGTACTCTCCATCATCCAACCGCACGCATGCTTGCATGCCGTCGTGGAATTCGCGGATGACGGCGAGCATTCTCGGTGGCACGCCAAAACGAGCAAGGATATCCCACAAAAGGGTTCAATCGACGGAGTCATATGCTTTGGTAAGGTCGATGAAGCACAAGTACAAGGGGGTGTCCCCCTTCCGCGCCAGTTCCTGCAGAGGTCGTACTACGAACATCATGTCAACCGTCGAGCGCTGGTGTCTGAACCCACACTGTTCCTCCGGAAAAGTGTTCTCGCCTTCGCAGTAGTCACTAAGGCGACCCGCGATGACTTTGAGGAGTACTTTGCCTTCGTGAGCCACGAGAGAGATGCCACGATGATTGCCGCACTCTGTCCGATATTTCTTTTTGTGCAGCACCTTAATCGTTGCATCTTTCCATTGTTGCGGCACACCACCTCCCCTCCGCACAGCGACGAAAATATCGTGGAACGTTCCGAGCGTGTGCAATCCTCTTTCGTCAGCCAAGACGCCCAGGAGCTCGGCCGGGAGGCCATCAGGCCCTACGGCCTTTCGGTTCGCCAACGCACGAATTGCCTCCTCTACTTTATTCCTAGATGGGACGTCATCCAGTGGTCTGCATGAGGGCCACTGCTTAAGCTCGTCCACAATGTTCGAATCTACGGTCGGCGACTTGGTGTCAAGAAATTTATGAAACCACCTCACACACCGCTCCCGGATTTGGGCATTTTCCCGCAGCAATCGACCTTCCTCGTGCTTGATGTACTGCGAGCTAAAAACCCTCTTCCCTTCCACATCCAACCCCTTCAGATGTTTGTAGAAGCCAAACTGATCACCTTCTCGGATACGCCCTTCGAATCGGCTCAAGTAATCTTCGAAGAACCTCTGTACAGCTTCCGCCCGCGTGCATTTCAGCTGGTTGCTGATCGCCTTCAAGGCTCGCCGTAGACCACGATCATTTGGAGCAAAGCGAAGCCGTTTCCTCGCGTCCTCCCTATCCTGCCATCGTGCATCCAACTCTGCTTTCGTCTCTTCGGTCGCACACCAACCCCTCGGTACTTGCTTGCGCCGAACAGAGGGCGTTATGTCGGCCGCATTAGACAGTAAACTCATGGTTTGTGCTGAGGTAATGCCAATCAACGCTTCCCGTATTAGTACTAGGTATTGGCGAGGAAAACTTGGCGGCTATCTCTTCTTGGAGATTCGTCCGGAGATGTGGATCCACCATTAGCCTTGGCAAATCAATAACTCGCCGGTTCTTGATTACTCTCTTTGGACGATTTGGCGCACGATACGATCCAAAAGGCGAATATTGCCGAACACGAGATTGTGGTCCAGTTCAGTATTTTTCTTGGATTGCGTCCGCACAGTGATGGTACGTACCAATCGCGTATCCACTTGCCGTATCAGTACGTAGTCAAGCCTGTACTGGGCGTTTCTTCGGTTAGGACTCTGGAAAGTGTACGGTATACCACGCGCGGGTGTAGCGTAGTGCGTGACTGAAGAGGGCGAGTGTGTTGTCTGTTGCGCCAATCAATACTCGCTCTCCATTGTCGTTAAGCTCATCACTTGTTTTACTGCCCTCTGACCCCACATCCCATAAACGCCTTCTTGCCGCAGTGACGAGCGTTGTTCCGCACTGATACCTTCGCAGTGCACACCCACGCGGTGTCGTCGTCTACAACAACATTGACGTCGGGACAAATACAATTCAAAACTTGGACGGCTGCGCTATGGCGGAGGAAGACATATCAAGGTTTCTGGACAATGGGCTGTCCGCTTCAAGTTATGTCTGGGGCGCCGTGCATGGGCAGCAGGTGAGCCCCTGTGCCCCGCTTTGCCGATGGAGGCGTTTTTTGTGCTCAACCCTGCTGCTTGGTTTCCAGGCAGGTAGTTACTGCCCGTATGCACTGAAGGCGGGTGCATAGGCTAGGGAAAGGAAGACAGCTTGAGCATCTTTCCGATCCTTCGCGAGGGGATGGCGTCAACAACCCGCCTCATCGATGCCCTTCCCCATTTTGTGGGTACAACTCCCGCGCTTATTGATTTGCGGTTGGACCCCATCTGATCGATAACTTGACAAACTCCGGTCGACGTCGACTCGGTGGACTAGGCTGTGCTGCTCGTCAGCTCAAATAATCAACCTCGCCGAAACCTCTCTCTTTTGAAAAATAGAATGCCCTTGACGCCCAGACTTAACGTCGTGCCCCCTGCTCATCGCTAATACCAGTGGGCTCCTGGCAATCGAAACAGGGGGAGCATAGGTTGAGGGTAATCGTGGCCGGACGTTGCGCCCTCTAAGCCGCATCCACGGCCTCGGGAGCAGCAAATGGTCCAGACAGCGCACACGCGGTTGAGTCCAACGGTTCGTCGTCGTCGTTTTGCCGATTGCGTCCCCTCTCTGCTAAACTTACAGCGCATCTCGTGAAGGCACAATTAGCACCAAGTGTGTGCCACTCTGGGCATATATTTAAGGAACATCGGGGTGTTCATATACCTCTCCAAACGGTCCTTACATTTCGGTCTAGGTTGGTCTGCCGGTTTAGTGGTCTGCTGGATTGTTCAATATAATCAAAACAGTATGTACTTGGAAGTCGTCGCATCTCGCCAGCTTCGTACCATTGGTCTCCGAGCAACTATAGCATATAGGCAATCAATAACCTTCGATACTTTTCTCCCCGTCCAGAGTGGTAAGTGTTATCGGTCAAGTTTTTCAACCGAACGTATGGTAACGCAGAGAGACGGCCAAGGTGCGGGTAGCTGAGGCTCTTATGCTGCTGTAACACAGGAACCAGCGTTGAAGTTTTTCTCCTCGAAGAAGTCAGCGATTTTCGTAGCCGCCCTCATTTTTTTAGTTTTTTCTCCTATGAAGAAAGCCTTGCCAGCTGGTCAGGAACTCTCCTACGTCCATTTTTCAAAGTAGAGAGAGAGGTATCGTTCGTTCGGTGACAAAGGAATATGTTTTCTGCGGCAAAAGCAGCTGGTTGTTAACACGTTTAGCCATGGCGTCGGAATTCCATCTGTTGTCCGACGCCAGCCGTGTCATACACCGACGCCGATGTTTGATGTCACCGTAATCCGCACCGGGAGAAGGTTCGTTTTGGTGTAACGTCTCGGCTCCGGATTGTTACCTGTGGTGTACAGCGATGGTTTGTCGTCGTGCTATCTACGACAAGGACGCTAACTCCGACCGCTGAATTGTTTCCAGCAACTATTCTCTTTCTAGCGAGCCAACATTGTCGTTGTAGCAAATCCGCCATATTATTTTTACTCGCAGGAGGGAAAAGGGCACGACTTGCATGGGTGCGGAACAGATTGGTGAGGCCATCAGGCGGCTCGGAACACGACCTTGGTCCTTTTCTTTCTGTTCCGGCCTCAACGGCGATTAGTTTTGACAGCTGCCGTTTGCCGTGTGCTTACCACGCGATGATTTGGCGTATGCTAATAAATCATGCGATCCGTTTGTGTTTCGGATTCCTTGATTAACCACCCGATTGGTGTTACGCTACACCGCACGATTGACCACATGCACGCTACAGTATTATTAACCGTGCGATTCGTGTGTTTTGTCATATGCTAACCGTGGGATTGGTTTGTCGCATGCTAACCACGCTATGCGCACGTATTTACGCCTCGCGAAGGTTCATCGCATCGATTTGGATACCGTGGGGGGGTTCGGGGTCAGCTTCACCACCTACGGAGCTACTCTGCTCTCCGTCCGTGCCGGAGACCGTGCAGGGGCAATAGAAGAGGTTCGTGCTTTAATAGAAGCCCAACCTGTTGAGCTACACCAGGGGAGTGGCGTGTTGTAACAGCTGAAAAGTATAACTTGTGGGAACACGTGCACCGGTAGAGGTTGTCTACTTTTTTTTCTGAGGCCCTCTCACTTGCCGAGCTCTACGAGTATACATAATAAATTCAACACTGAATTTTTAAATACATTATGATGTGTAACAATCCCATGGTCTGCTGTAGGTATTTTAATGAGAACTAAATATCGGAAGACACGAATGCTTCTGCCAACGATATTGGCTAGTTCTTCAGGTAACGCGGTTTCAACGGAAAACCCGTGTTTGGGAAAAAAATATTTTGAATCAGTATTGGAAGGGGCTTGGGGGCTCTGAAGGGGTTAATGATGCCTGTCAGTCGGACCATAACTAAAACGTCCTAAGAGTGCTACCTCTATCGTAGCGCAGCGTCTGGCCTGCTTGCTTAAGTCACGTGACTCAAGCAGCCGAAAGCGTTGGAACTTCTGACTAGCAGTTTCGTTCACGCGTAGCGATTGAGTTTGGTCACGTACAGCATGCATCAGGCTGTAGAGCTCGTAGCGCCGTCCAAGGACTCTCTGAAAAACTGCCACGATAGCGTTTAGCACCACCCGTCTTCTTTGTGCAGGAGGGCGCCAACAAGTGCACACTTGTTCTGAGCAAATGTTGAATGGAAACCTCAGCTTATCGTCAGACTTGGGTATCCTTGAGCATACGTACCCCTTCTTCGCGCTTCTCTTGCTGTTGCGTTTTGTGTGTGTTCCTCTGCGCGGGCCCAGTCCCGTGCCTGTGCCGCCCGCACCTTGAGCAGTTGTAGAAATGTGCATGAATTTGCGCACCCCTTCCGCCGATCTGTCGTGCGGTAAGTACGGCCTCCGTTGCCAGGTCCGCTGCTCTTGGGGTAACTTGTTTTTGCTGCCACCGCTGCATGGCTTTCTCGTGGGGTTTTATGTGTTCAATTTTCTGGGGGCAGTGTGCTACAGGAGTAAACCGGTACAACATTATCTGGTGTTGTGTCTGTGTTGCACTCCGCTTTGGGATGCCCCCTCTACCTACCCTGCCTCCGTAGAGGCATTCTGCCAAGCATTGCATGCGCCACCGCCAAGATGTATTCGAGCAAACAATGACAGATTTTCTGGCCGTGAACGCATCGCCTGACGGTGCGATACGGATACAGGTCACGCTGCAGCACGACACTTTGGAGGGTGTGGTGGGTGGAGACGCCTTCTACGGCAGCACCGTCGGGCGCGTTTGCAACCGTATCGGGGGCGCGACATTTTCCGGTGTGTGCTCGAGCTAAATCTCACCCTTGCGCGCACCATCACACCCCGTGTGCACGAATGAGGACTACCCCCTGCCTCCTGAAAATAACGTACCAGGTACTGCCTAAGGATAACTGTGCTCACCTGCACCCCGTGCCCGTCCCAAGGGGCCCGACCATGTGCGTCGAATACTCTCCTCTCAATCTCCTTGCCCGCAAAGGGTGTCATCCCTGAGCTCCAACTCCCCGCCCCCCCCCGCAACATCAATCTTGCACAGTCCCTCCCCCCGTGTATCGGCTCACGCATTCGCACATGTAGTGGTCGTCTGTCTGTACTCCTGCCGAGTTTTCCCCCTGAGGCACCCGCTGTACGTCGTGGGAGCGCAGCAGTTGCCCACACACGTGGCGGTATCCTCCCGTTACCATGCGCGAAGTCAGTTGTCAATTGGCTGCCGCCATAAGGCTCGCGATGAAAAATCTTGATCTAGCTGTGTCGGTAGCCCAAACGCCTCAGCAATAATATGGTACAGGGGAATGAACCCAGCAAGAACGAAAAGCTTGTGTCTTGGGGGACTATAAACAAAATAGAGTAATAAATCCTTCTCAGCTGCGAGCGTTACCCTACAATCTACCAGGTACCAGGTATGCAATACAGTACTTGTATACGCTCAAGGTTGCTCAAGTTTGGTGTCGCAACTACGTTTCGCTTCCTTCCTTGGCATTGCAACAGATTGCAGATGGGGTGTTTCTTATTGACAGGCGAGTCATCCCTCTCTAGTGCGGTAAGGGTTGCATTTTAGGGGCCAAAAATTTCCTCTACAGTGCGGTACGGTTGAGCTCCTCCAGTGAGGAACCGCGGGTTAGTCTTATACTTTTACGAGTATATTTCTCTAGGACTAGGGCGTAGAAGTGCTGGCCGGGTTGCGCGAACGAATGCCTTCGAGGTCATGTTTCCGGTGGTATATATGGAGCTCCTTATGTTAGGAGCTCTCAGAAACGTTCTGCTCCACCCCTACCGACGGGATGACTCAAGCCCGCGCTCAAACTGCTTCGCGCCCTTCGCCCCCCCCCCGGCCCCTTCCCTCCCCCCGTTCTCCGTGCGCGTTGCTTTTCGGTCTGGGTGTGCCCAGTTGGTGGAGAAACGTTTGCATTGTCGGCGAATAACGGACCAAACTGCCTCCACGGGGGACAGAAAGGATTCGACAAGGCAAGCTTTAGCCCACCATGGTATTCGCCGTGTCTGCGTTGGTGCGGTCATATGCTGCTCCGTGGACACTGAGTGCACCGCCCGACCCTTTGCTGATATTTTTTGTGTGTGTACTTTTCGTTCCCCCCCTCTCCGTGTCTGAGCCCCATGTCTTGCTGTGGTCCTATCCATAGAGTTATGTAAAGTGATTAACAATATCACGCAGCTTGCAAGGCTGAGTATCGACCGCTCGCTTGGGTCGAACTCGCAGTTGACGTTTTTTCAAATAACTTCCTAGCATTCGGGAACTGTGAGTCCGACCGATTGAGTGGCCGATGCTCAGATTTGCGCAAGTGGTGTGACGGCTTGACAAGCACGCCGCGTACATCCAATGCCGTATTTCGCGTTGACCGCGTTTCAAAGTGCGTTTTCGCGGGAAAACCTCCCGCGCCCACTCAACTACTCGCATCGCGATTGCTATTAAAAAACATAGTTGGTGATTCAATCCCGCTTTGTGGTGTGTTATCGTTTGATGTTCACCCTTCAGCACTGCGGCCACGTCATGATGGACAAAACACCTGAAGTTCGTATAGAACTTGTTTTGCGGTAGTCAAATTTTGGGAGCAGAGGCGGACAAGGTCCCGCGCCTGATTGCCGTATTCGCGTGAGCTCTCCGGGAGACCTAAAGGTCAATGAACCACAAGAATCGAACACTTGTGTGCGCCGTAGATACCGCGCGTCTCTGCTAAGTGACGGCGCTAAAAACATTGGGACTCCTTTCGAGATGGCTGAAGAACTGATTTTTTCGTCAGATGCATCTATGTTGTTGTCGTCGTCGTCGTCGTCGTTGTTGTTGTTGTTGTTGTTGTTGTTGTTGTTGTTGTTGTTGTTGTTGTTGTTATCACCTCAACTCGCTTAAGCAAGTCTGTAGTCATAGGACAGGCTTAAATCACTCTGGAATGGAAGAATACCCCAGGCAAAATAATGAAACTAAACCAAAAGTGATCCACGTACTTACCATATCTGAAACAAGTCACGCATCCGCCCAAAAATCATAAAATGAAAACCGGACGCATCTATACTATTCTCACACCTATCAACCAACACATACAGCTTGACGACAACCACCAAACACCTGGCTGCACAAGCTTCTATCGGCAGCTACACGATCATGTTTCCTGCCCCTGTACGCTCCCCCGGCGGCACATTCCACAGGCGGTGTGGCGGCACGAGCTCATCTACACCTCAGACGGCGTCGGCGTTTGTTTCGAGCTCGACAGCCCGGACGGGGACGGAGGGTTCCCTGGCGCTCTGGCGGTCAAGGTACGGGGATGGCGGGAAGGGTGACGTGCAAATAGGTTCTGACTGCTGCGGTGGGTGGGGGGGGGGGTGGGGGGGCGGGCGGGGCCCGTGCGAATCGCCTGCGATAGGAGCGGTTGGCGTAGTCCATTTAGAATGAAATACAGTTTTTTTGACGACAAGTGTTCTTGGAATGACGGTGGGATAAAATGTGCAGCGGTAAATAGACTAGCGCTAACGATTGGGGCTTCAGGGTTAGGGTTAAGCCTGACCACTTTTTCCCTGGTACCGGTGTTGATACTGTACGCTTCTGTGCTAGAGATGCATTAAAAAAGGTTTACTGGGTCGCATGGTGCGACAACTTGACAGGATTTGAACTGTTTTCCATAATTGTTTTTGGCGTTGTTGTTGGCTCGAGCTGAGCCTTGTCGCCAAAGTTGGCATCACCATGATGCCTGCCTCATCGCTGGTTCTGACGTACAGTAGTACCAAGAATAATTTTCGCATTATATACTACCAAACATGTAACGTCAGTGTTGCAGCGTTATCACAGTTTTTTTTCCCTTTTTGCTCTTGATTTCGATCATGCCTTTTATTGTCTTCCCGCTTTCCTTCAATCTTTTCCCTCCCTAGACGTAACTCGAATCCGCGGTCACTACAGTAAGCAGGCTCTTCCCCCTTCATCCCCACTACGGTACGTATTTCTTTTTTTTTGCGAGAAGATTCCAGCTACTCCTTCCCTCGTCGACTTCCATCGTAACATAATTTTAGGCAGTTTTGTTTTGTGCCCAAGGCACGGAGGACACCTACTGCAGTCGCAACCCTTTTGTACCTGGGTCCTCGTTTCTGGGCACTAACTCTTTGGAATCAGGGTGGGATTAACAATGCAGTTCACAAGAGTTACATATGCTGTCAGTTGCATGTTTGGAGGAGACTTTTTGTTGCTGTTGCTGTTTTTGTTGTTGTTGTTGTTGTTTTTGTTGTTGTTGTTGTTGTTGTTGTTGTTGTTGTTGTTGTTGTTGTTGTTGTTGTTGTTGTTGTTGTTGTTGTTGTTTTTGTTTTGTTGTTTTCGTCGTTGTCGTTGTTGTTGCTGCTGTGTTGCTTGTATAACTCCCTCGCATGCATTCGGCGTGCGCCACGGAATCCCCACCCATCAACCATCATCGAAGCGCTCCGTCAAAGGCACGTGAGCTCTCGTTCCAACGGCACTTTCATCCGAAATCGCCCTACTCGGAAGGGTCACCTCAAGGACTTCGATCAGCGCTAGGCTCCGCCTTCAGAGCACCTCGACCAGCAATAGTCACCGCCTTTTTCAGCGAGAAACCCTCAGATTAGCCCTTTTTCGTGGTGCCCGTGTACTATTAATAGCCGACACAAAAACAACAAGCTTAATCTGGTGAAACGTATATTTTCAATAGTAAGACCCTGCAAAATAACGAGTGTCTCCATGTTGCGCGTGCGGGATACAGCTCTTAACACCGCAGTGCAGTTCGGCCATATCCCCTGCTACTCAGCAGCCCCTGGTTGCTTGGTGAGGTCCGCCGTGTGTACATATGTGTCACATTTTTTTTAGCCTGTTTCCCCCTGATTTCTGGCTGAACTATTATGTTTTTCGGTTGGTTCCCTGTGCCCAGGTGACCTACACAATCAAGCGACTGTCAAAGCCCGGAACGGGGGAGTTACACTCAAAAATGGAGGCCATGCACCTTGATGGGGACGGGGAGAAAAAGAAGGTGGCAACGCCTCTGAATATGACGAATCACGCCTACTGGAACCTGAGTGGAAACCACAAGCGGTCGATCAGGGGCCACGGTCTCTTGCTGCGGTGCGACCGGTACCTGCCTCTCGACGACAATCAGGTGTGTGCGTCGTTTCTTCTTATTTTTTTTTTACATAATCATTACCGCGATATATTACTAATAAAAGTACCGTTACTGACCTTTTTCGCGGCGACAATCAGGTGTGGTCGTTGTTTCTTGTTCTATCTAGAGTATCCAGGGATGCGTGTTTCCCGGTAATGCCAAGTTACCTGAAACTTTCGATCCCAAGGACATTACTATGAGGAGGGAATTCGGCTTGTCTCCTACCCCTCCTACCAGACATGCCCTCAAGTAGTATGGACCCCCGCCGGATCTTTTAAACATATCGTTGAGCTGATATTGTCTGTATTACGGAAAACGTACCACAAACATTACCAGCTAAGACGGCCTGGCCGAGGAAACACGCAACCCCGGTAATTACAGCAACGTATTTCAACTAATATCACCAGGTGTGTGCGTCGGTTCTTTTTTTTTTTTGTAAATAATTATTATCGTAATGTTAGGACACGCAGTTTGCCAACAAGGAGTTTCCACAACTGGGCTTCAACTCCCGCATGTTTTTCGATTTAGATATATATGTATATGTATAATTGTGATTTTTTTTTTTTCCCTTCGGGCACATCTCTTCCTGCTCGCTTTGTCCGAAACGTCGGGTGGGGTGGGCACAATTCGACCGCCGGGCTCACGTTGCCGGAGGTTTGAGCGCGATCCGTGCAGTGTGTCGCGCGTAGCAAGCCTTTTTAACTTTTTTGGCCTTTGGCACACTTAAGGCAAATCCCCGGGTTTCCGCAACATCCCCGCAGGGTTAGGGTTTCTGCATCCCCTATCCCCATATATATACGCACGTAAGATTTGGATGCAAACCGGGATTTTCTGCTCGTAGAGGGTACTCGCACATTTCCTCTTGCACAGAGCACCACGCTACGATCCTGCCTACCAGCAGCAGTCCAGCTCCCTAGCAGCAGCAGCCTGCAACTCCATGCGCGTGCGGCTGCTGTTGTTGTAGATTATTACTTTGATCGGAGCGTTCGATGCTCTACCCGCCTATACGCCACTACCTCTCGCTGCTGCTGCTTGTGCTGCTTCTGTCAAGCGACACGCCGGCGTAAAGGGTAAGGGTCATTTGAATATCACATTAGTACTCAAACGTTCCTTATATTAATGGCCATGTTGGTGTGTTTCTTATATGATACCGTACCATACCAAGAGAGCACAATGCTACAATTCCGCCGCACAGCAGCAGCGGTAGGCAACACCATTAGTGTAAGATCGCAGATGGCAGAATATATATACTCCCTCCGATTCTAAATATAAGGGCGGTTTGGAAAATTCATAATATAAGGGCGGTTTGAGGGTTATTGGCAGAAACGTGCCATTTGGGCAAGGTGGACCTCGGATATCTTTGGCATACGATAGGATATCGCATTGGAGAGAGAAAAAAAAAAACGCTCGATGGGGGGGGGATGGTGCGGTGAAATCCCCTGATCGGGAAAATGGCGGAAATCTGCCGTGGTTGTACCCAGAAGGGACAACAGACCGCCGGAGTATTATATATATGTACAAGGTTCCCCATCGGGATGCGGGTAACGTGAAATCCCGGGGGCGTCGTAAGGCGAAAAGGGAGACACCGGTAACACACGTCTAAACTTTTCTCCACCAATAACGGTGTTACACCAACTCACATAGATAGGCCCCACTACTCTCAAACGTGTGCCCCGACCTAGTGCATTGCTCCAAAGAAAGCAGAGCAGTACTAGTACTCAGCGGGAAGAGTGTGATAGCGGTGGGTGCACGTTCTACTGACGTACGCGCAAACGAATTATTTGTGGTCAGGGGATGCTGTGTACCGTACGTGGAATAGTGCTCGTTGCTATATAGTACGCCACATGTGTTTGCATTTGATGGTAATGGAGAGGATTGACCAGCCAACGTCAGTCGCTCTTGGATGTTGTACAATAAATAATTGGTTGGCAGCAACAAATCGGTATGTGTGGCGCACGTGGTAGGATTTCACATGAGTTGGAGGTAACGTTCAACGCATTGGTACTGTTGTGTTTGAGGGGAACCGAAACCTTCATGTACTCCTCGTTTATCCCCGTAGAAAGTAGAGCCAGATCGATAGTGTTCCCGCCTGAACCCGCCACTACTTGATGCATGTGGTCAGAAATGTGTGTGTGTACAGTATGATATGTGTGTACGACAATAGCAACATACCTAGAACCGATCCACCCAGCCAATCGGAAGGCGTCCTGGGCGCGTGACGAACGCTGAAATATAAATGTACACGATTTTGGCCACAGCAACACCGTGTATATACCTGAGTTTGGCTATCGCTAAGAAGGAGTTATATATCCTTGAATCCTACCCATGGTTCCACCCTGCCCCAAACAAATATTTGACCTGGTCGAGACTCGCGAGCATGCTGCGCTCGCGATGCCTGTCACCGTCGCCGCGCTCGGCGCCATCTTTCAAGCTTTCCCCGCTCTATGTCCCTGTGAGCCCTGTCTCCCGCGCGGAGAGATGCAAGCCGTGCCCTGTGGCGCTCGTTCCAACACTCGGCTGCTCCCGGCCTCTGCCTTCCAGCCTCCTCCTGCTGGCATCCGCTTTCTCCGGAAATATAATACCGGGATATGTTTGTGTTGAAGTAAAGACGGTCCTTACAGTCGGACATGTCTAGTTATCCCGCAAGAGAAAAAAACACACACCGGGTCAACAACGCCCACAGACGCTTTCGCTCCCGCCTCAACGAGCGGGCGGGAGAGCGCAGGACGGTTTACCTTTGTCTGCACTCATGCCCACGCACCCACGTCGAGATCCGGGGCCGAAACTGCCCAGGGGGGCCCGCCCTCAAACCCCACACTAATCCGATCCACATGTGTACTGCAGCTACTGCTGTATGTTGCTTCTATACTGCTGTTGTGCTGCTGCTGAGGTTAGTTTAGTCCAGGCGGTTGCTGCTACTGCTGCTGTGCTGCTGCCGCAGAGGTTAATGGAGTATCGGGCCATTTCTTTTACGAACACAGCAACGAATATAAAAAAAATGTGTAAGTCTCTCAAAATACCAAAATTTGAAACAATTTCTTGTATTTCTTTCTTGGTGCTGTTCTAAGCGGTTCTTATGTTTATGTCCAATCCCGGTCTCGTGTAGCAGCACCCGGAGATTTTTTTTTTTTTTTTCATGGGGCCACCAGGCGCCCTATCCCCAGTCACCCTCTCTCGGCCGATGGCGGCCAAGTCGCGACGGAAATCGGCAGCCCCGACCCCGCGAAGTCGACGAGACCCAATCCACGTCGCGCGTTCAGCAGGTGCACACGGTTCCAGGAGTCTATAACGGTGTCCGCGGAAGGCAACCGAACCTTGAGGATCTGTTCACAGTTTCTATCTGGGCGAAAATATAGAGTACGTTGAAATTTGTATATGATAATTGCATTGTTCCTTTTATTCCCGGCCGACGGGGCGTACCGAGGGAGAGAACAGGGGTGTAACAGAGCCATTTCGGCGCACGAAACACCCCTGCCTGCACCCCCAGCGCTGCTCGCCGCCGTGAGAGATATGGCGCTCGACAAATGTGCACTGCTGCTGCTGTATATTGCTCCGGCTGCTGCTGTGGTACTGCGGCTACTGCTGCGGCTACTGCTGCGACTACCGCTGCTTCTACCGCTGCAACTGCTGAGAGGGTGTGATAAAAACAGAGAATGTGATTCGAGACTGGGCGGGAAGCGTGCCATTTTTTTACAAACAAAACAAAAAAGAACAAAAAATCGTAAAAGTTTATTGAAATTTGATTTTTTTTTTTTTGAGTTTTGCAAGTGACCTGCTCGTCTCGTGGAGGTGGAACGCAATCCCTTGCCAAATAGAGTCAGCTAAGCGACGTTTAATGCGCCGATCACCGCCACGGAGCTCGGCCGAGATACAGACATGCTTCATAATGTACCCATGGCAGGCTAGCTTGCCCCGCGGCCGAAAGTGCGAGAAGAAGCCCTCGGGCGCCGAATAGCAGCGCGCCAAAACCCCCCGAAGATCACACGCTACATACATACATATATGTTTAATCTATGAGGTACACCCATGATTTGCTGATTCGTCACCTTTGACTAGCTGCGAGAATGTTCGAGGTCGCACAGTTTCTACATTTCCGGCGAAGAAACTAGGTCAGTAATCCCCGGTCATAGCAGTAGTAGCAGCAGCAACAACACCAGCGGCAACAACAGCAGTAGCAGTAGCAGCAGCAGCGGCGGCAGTAGTATTAGTAGTAATGCCAGCAGCAGGACTGCAATTTGTCTGACCATGCTAATTGATACTAATGTAAGTCACTGTGTAGCGAAAACGAACCTAAAAAGCAAAGCAAGCAAAAACTGAAAATATAAAACTCGCCAGTTGTGAGTTAAAAACGTCTACCATGCCGTCCTCAGCATGTTCAATTGGTTGGCTAGGCACTTACAGTTTTACCGTAGTTGCGTGTGGCAATTTGCGGAGCTATGCGTCTGTTTGGCCTAGCGGTGCGCTTGTAACCGTCAATGTGCTTTATACCAGTTGAGGACCACTAGCGTCAGTCGGTCAGCTTGCCTTGCCACCCAACCAGTCTTCTGCAGTAGCCGTCAAGTGCAGCCAACTCACAGCCCTTCCCAGCCGCCATTCTTACTGTGCTGCATTTTACAAATGTTGGGCAATACTCGAAACGCCGCACTAATGTGCTTTTTAAAAAAAACGCGGAATCGTTTCATGTTACCCCCATGTTTGGTAACCAATGTGCTTTTTTATCCGATGTTTGGCGCTTCTACAACAGACGTTTATATATAAATTGTAAAGCAGAATCGTTCCGTGTCATCTTTTACGTTAGGAGAAGAAAGACGCCATCAGATGGGGGCTGCATCGAACGTGCCGTATTGTTCGATGCTTGGCGTTTCTCGAAGCGCTGCGCGAACAGGCTTCAAAAAAGGAAGAACGCGGAATTGTTTCACGTTACCTTGATGTTGGAAGACGAAGGACGTTCTACGACAACGGTAACGGATTTTTGCTGGAACTTTCTATGCAGGACGAGACTCCTGAACCCGTACATTAAACACACAAACATTGAGTGTGCGACTGTTTTTGGCCGGACACGACCCTTCTCACCTCCCCAAACATTCCCTCGTGGCGCGCCGAAGATACCAACTGGAAAGCTTGCTCCGGTCCGTGGAACGGTCTTCGATTTTTCTGAGGAACGATCCCTAGGCACGGCGATCGACGGCATCGGCGGCGATCCTCCAGGCTTGGACCACTGCCTGGTCTGCGTCGGCGCTCAGAATGACGGGCGAACTAAGGTGATACCAAAAATTGTGTGCCACAGTTTTCCGTCAGTAAAGCTGGTGGCCTAGGGGCTAGGGCTAGGGTTGGGGTTAGGGTTAGGGTTCGGCCAAAGTAATACCAAATCTGTGCTCCACGTTCTTCTTCTGTTTCTACAGCTGGATGTACACCACCAAAGCTACGGTGTTGTAGTACCATACCTCCATTTTCAGTACCGCGTTTTCATCACTCGCTCGAGTGACTCTGTGTGTACCCTCACGCACGGCAATAGTTTTACGGGGGGTTGTTTTTGGCGCAGCATAGCTTTTACCCTTTCTTTGCGGATTCACATCGAGAAAAAACTGGAACCGCACGAAAGCTTGAGGTGGCAAAGAAACAGGGGGGCTCACTCGCGAGAGTGACCCCCAGTCACTGCAAAAAAAACAACAACCCAACTTGACCCCCGTATCGGAGCCTTGGCCCTTTAGCAGTCGTTACGGCTAGGTCTAGGCCAAGGTGGCATCAAATCTGTCCACCAGTCTTTTGTGCATCATCTACGCTGGGTACCTAGGGTCCAGGTTACGGCTAGGGGTTGGGTAGCCCTACCCTCGAACAAGTAAGTAGATTCATTCCGAGAAAAGCACAGCCAACTTCGTCGCTTTTACGGGTGGAGAACGTCTGCGATTGGCAGAAGAAGCCGAGATCAGGTCGAACCGAAAATAAGCCGCATAAAATGCAAGGCCTCAGCGCTCGATGTAAGGCGGTCCCGCTAATATTTCGGCCCACAGAGCTGCGATATTTGTTTCCGCTTTTGTTCTACTGCCATAATTTTTCAAGAGCATGTTTGTTTTTTGTTTTTTCAATCTAAATGCGGAATGTTTACTGTTTGTATTGAATCACGGTAAACAATATATGCTGCAGTAATCCCGAGTAAGATGTACCCGAAAGGGGATTAATGTATCTATTTCAGCGTCGATTTTGCCGTAATACTTGGCTTCTGTTTTCCTTTCATTCGCGCGGAGTGTCTTGCAAGCGTACGTAGTTGTTGCTTTTTCTCGTCGCGTTCCTTCATCTTCTTGGTTATCACGTTTTCAACCGAGGTCTTTTGCCGGCAGGGTTTACCCTCAGCTGTTCTCTGAGACAAACCGTGGCTGTAGGTGTCGTCCCTTCTTCCCCCCGGTTGGCACTTTGTGTGTATGACGGTTTTCCTGCTCAATACTGCACCCGCGTTTACGGCGGCAGACACCTGGGGAGAAAAAACAACCAATATAGACGCGTTCTGCAACAGAGGTATTAAAAACACTCCAAGACCAACTACAAACCTCATTGACGGAGCGCAGCTCCTTAACCCGCGATCGTCAAAACGCCTTTCTTTTTGCAACATGATTTTTGGAGTTAGCCTGGGCCATGGGTTTGTTTCTTCGTGGGGTCATGGGGTTGAGTTCTCAGTTTACCAAAAAAAGGGCGGGGGGGGGGGGGGGGGGCGACGAGTACAGCTCCTCAAGCCACGACCCTCAGAAGGCCAAAAAATAGAGTCAGTGCACCTCTACCACGGCACGTGTCTATGGCTTTGTACCTCAGTGAAGACACCTCCTGTGACAGTGGTGCGGACTGATACAAATTGTAGTATTGAGGGTGAAGTAATTAATCGATTCCCACATTCGAGGAACACGACGAAGGGGGAGGGGGGGGGGGGGGGGGGGCGTACTCGTTTGTTGCTTGCCTTAGTCAGTTGACCATTGACCACGCTTCCCTTTCGAGACGGGGCACCGTTCCTACTCCCAATAGAGAGAGACACCTCCAGCATTTGGGCGCTTGTTACGCTTGTTCCACATATTACATAAAACTGTTCGCTTATCCGTCTTGTTTCGCCGTCTGTAGCCACCATCTATCTCCCAGGATAGCGATCATTTGATCGCTACTCTCTAGCCTACCAAAACCCTTCCATGTCACATTCGTCTAAATTTCTCATCTATAACGCATCCCGTTCGTGCCTGTCTATTTCACATCCTCGTACTCTGTGGGCCCTACTCTCCATTGTTGTCCCACACAGGCGCATATGAGCTTATTCGTGGGGAGGGGTAATGTGTGATTTTTTCAGGACTGGATAATATTCTGAGCACTGGGTAGTACTTCGGGTTCATTAACAATGTAGGGTAAAGGGGGAGTGGAGGGTAAAGTGTAACTAATGAAATCTGGGAAAAACGTTTGGATATTGCATGCTGTTTTGGGTTTTGATGGTTATTTTCGGGACGTGGAGGAGACAAAAAAATGAGTAAAATATTAAGTTAGGTTTCATTTTTTTTGTCTCCTGCGTGCGTCTCTTTCTTGGCAGGAGTCGGCGGATGATGGCGCCGACGCCGGTGATCTCCCCCTGATCGCGCGTCTGCACGAGGCCGAGAGCGGGCGCGCTATGGAAGTTTTCGGATCGCAACCTGCCGCTCAGGTCTACACGTCCAATTTCCTGTCTGAGGGTAAGATATTAATTCGCGCTTATTATCCTGGAATACGTAGTTCGACAATGCTTAAGGCTTCACCGTAGTGGAGGGCTGCTGCGTGATCCCGGATCTGAGCACGAAAAGGGAGAGGGCGCTGTCATAATAAGCGCAAAATAGTACATGAGATAAAAATTATCGGAGCTTGTTCTTTTTCTTCATGGCATGCTTTTTTGTAAGCTACCGTACAGAGCACCTGTTATGTTTGTAAGAAGCAGGAACGCCGACTCAGCCTAGACTTCTTCTGTAGACGAGAGAGGGTTCTACAGTCCCCCCCCCCCCTTATTTTTGTGCGCATCCCATCTATTTTGTTCGCACTTTTTATTTCTCCTTCTCCCTCCCCAGACGTGACTCAGATCAGGAGTCACTAAGAAAGCTTTTCTCCCCCCGTTCCCACTACTGTTGTAAGGCTTAGTGTGGGTATGCTATTGGTTAATTTTTTGCAAGTGGTCAAACGGACTTATGCCCCACTAATACCTTAACAAATGGCGTCGTCGGCAGGACCATGGGTTTTTTGGGTCGTGAGTTCAAGTCCCACATCCACAATAATAAAAGTTTCTCAGATTTTCCCCGTGTCGAACATGAAAAATACTCTCCCCGGTATAGCCAGGAAATGAAACCGCTTGGATATTGACAGGTCCGCCCGTATCTCCGGCCGACCTGGTATCCCGCCGTTTCAGGGGGGGAGAGTGTTATAAGGCTCAGTTTGGGTACGCTGTTGGTTAACCTTTTGCAAGTGGTCAAACGGACTAATGCCCCGCTAATACCTTAACGCTACGGTGCGCGCCGTCGTTTACGGTATATCGCGAGAAAAAGTCAGCTCCTAAATAAATTCCATCTTGTCCCCGTCGGGGGATATCTCCCCTTGGAACTAGTCTGCCTTGCTCAGTACTAGATTTGTTTCGAGGTCGTCCTGTATTTGCTGCGTGCGACTATTGAACAGTCTGGGTGTATTATGTTTCGCTGCTGTACAATGCGCCGCTCGTTTCGCGGTGGCGCTCAATCCTTTCATAACCCCGGCGGTCACCAAATGATCCCTCGTTTGTCAGTTTGCTGATTGCTTCGTTGAGGCGCTCCATCGTTTTTGATCACCGACGCCCGTACGTCCGTACGTCCCGGTTCCGATTTCGAAAACCAACGCTTGCAGGGCGGTGTTCGATGGCTAATGGCGTGTCTCTAACATCACGCAATGCATTTCCCGATAGATCCTCGTGGCAACCCCCCCGGCTCTTGATTACGCCGTTCACACGAAAACCCAGCGCCTTCCCTATCGCTTGTGTTGCGACGCTAATCCTGTGAATCGCCGACGCCCATCTCTATTTTTGGAACAATAACGACAAACAACGCAACGCAACGCAACCCCTCCCCTGCAGATCCTCGCGACAAACCCCACTCGCGCCATTACGCCGTCTGCTTGGAAACCCAACACTTTCCCGACGCTGTGAACCAAAGCGATTGGGCCGAGTCGGTCCTGATGCAGCCCGGAGCGACGTACTTGCAGCGCTCGAGGCATGTGTTTTCTGTCGACGGGGTCGCGTAGAGGCACATAACTTGCAGGAAAATATTACGCCGGGTCGTCCTGTGTTTAGGGCGAGCGGAGAGTGATACGTTTTTTTTTGCCGGAGGTGTTTTTTCTTTTGCCGGTGAGGGTCGCGTGAATGAGATGTCTGGTGGTGCACGTGTCTGGCACATTTCATCCCGCAACGTGTGTCTTACCGTTGTAGAGTTGTGCATGGAAGGATCTGTGCAGTGCATGTAGTTTTGGGTCAGATGACCTCGTGCAGACTCATTGGTGGGGGTGGGGGGAAAGGGGGGAGGAACGTACGGGATTTTCTTCGTTGGGCGTCTGAATATTCGTAATAGTTTTCCCCTCTTGTAGTTGCAGCTTTTTTGCTCACGTTGTGCAACGCGTTTGCGGTGTTTATTTTGTGTGGGGTATAGGTTTAGACAGACGGACGAGGGGACGGACACGGTTCGACTTTCCGCCACAGAGCATCCGTGAAGTTAAAGTGTGAACTGGTGAATTGGCACGAATCGCAGCTGTAGTGAAACATTGGAATCGCCCCCATGGAATTTCGATAAAGTCAGTGGTGGATGATGCAAGGTTCGCTTTAGTTTCGTTCAGCCTTGGTGCCTTGCCAAGTTAACCACGTTCATCCCTCGGAAATTGCCGCGGACCGCAGCTGCAGTATAGGTTAGGAATTGCCCCCGCAGCATTTCGCTGAAGCCAGTGATGGGTGATGTAAGGTTCGCAATAGTTACTTTCAGCCTTACCGGCTTGTCGCATACCATTTGCATCCGGCGTTTTTGTTACAGGGATTGGAGAAGCCGGGGCTAGCGAGGCGTTACACATGTGCTTTCTTGATAGGAGAAAAATTCGCAGGGACTAATGGATCGGTAAGCGGGTTATGACCATAACCCGGTTATTTCTAGCATAGAAGGGCGCAAGGACTACCTACCCGATACGCGGGTTGTGTCCATACTCCGGGTTATTTTTATAAATAGCCTTGCAGCAGCAACTGAAGGTTGGGAAAGGTCGGCACGACTCGAGCAACGGTAGAGGGTACCCCTGTGTTCGCTATAGGGTCTGAACCATAACTGGTAGCGCGAGCGGCCCCGTGTCGCACTCAAACACGTAGTATTATGTGATTGTTGGCGCAGCGTATGAACCAATTCCATCGCGGTGAATATCGCGAACGTCCTAACTTGGAAACAGAAACTAAGGTAGTAGCGCGAGTGGCCCTTACCCAGTGGCACACGATTCCCTGAGAGTATCCCCCGCACGACCGTAGCCTTCTGGGCTGGGCTGCAAGCGGACGTACCGGTACTTTGTGACAAATGTGTTTACAACGAAAGCGAGGTGCAAATTTTACACGGCTGTCTAATGCATGGGGGGGCCATGTTGGACTGGATTCGGGCCGGAGATTCGCGCCGTCAGACCTTGAGTCTCTGACTGGATTGTGTTTTCTATGTCTTTCACCAGCGCATACTGCCGACAGATACAAGCACTGTCGTTGAAAGTATGTTTCTACTGTACTGTGGAAACCACCACATCTAACGGCGGCGGTTCATTACTGAATTGATTGGTCGGCCCTGAATCAAAACATGAGATGGTCGTACCGGGGCGCTGGTGTGGGAGCTGTAAAACAACAAGTCACCTGTGTCACCCGTGGCCAGCATTTACAGGCGGGAACCATGCTGTTAACCCCTGTCGGAAGGCGCTCTGGCGCTTTGAGGGCCCTACTGCTTGGAATTGGCGTAAGGTTTGCGGTGCCAGAAGATTTTCTAGGCCGACAAACGTTGGCACGTCGTTCGCCGATACGAGAGCACCTTGACCCGATTCTCAAGAATATCGCCAACTTGGGAGTCATCTCACGGTAGGCGTGTCGCGGAAGTTTCTGAGCTGCGAACATGAAGAGCTCAATACCTCACCCGAAGCATGACTTCGACGGCATTCAATCGCGCAACCCGACCAACAAATCTGTGCGCTAGCCCTGAAACAACTATTAAACTCGTAAAAAGTATCAGGCTAACCACAAGTTCCTCGCTTGAGGATCTCAATTGGACAGAAAAAAAATGTTTACCCCAAAAACTGCTGCCCCTACCGCACAATAGAGGCATGACTCTTGGAATGAAAACTTGCATTCCCAATAGTCGAAATTACCACCGTCCCCCGCGTAAATTGCACGCCGTTACCGGTGGAAATTTATTCACGCTGAACCTCGCCGAGAGCGTACCCAGCCACACCTCATCATGGCTCTGAACTGCATAGCTTTCACTTCATTATCATAGTAAAACATGCAGCATCATCCCCTCAATACCACCGCTCGCTTCCCTGTCTCTCGCTCCCATCGATGTACCCCACCTTCTTGGACTAAGACATTAAAAACCCATAGACCCCACCCTTGCGCGACAGAGAGCGCCAACAAAAGGGAAGCCCGTCCGAGTCACAACTGTCCCCCCGCGGCGAAATTACCGCACATACAGCTCTCTTGACACGCTTTGAAGACGGAGCATTATCCCAGCCCAGACGCGAAACGATCGTACCCCTTTATCATCTCCTTCGTTACCCCTGGCCGAGCAGCGGATGAGGTAGCCGCAGCCAGTAAATTTCGCATCGTCACGGTGGCTTGCTTCGCGACACCGACGGCTCCGAGGTCGTTTTTCCCGCTGGTCCCCTCATCACCAAACCCAGCCTCCCTTATGGAGGACATGGCGGCCTCTCTGCAAACGCCCTGCGGGGTTTCCCACGTGGCAGACAGGTGGACAATCGGTGATCGGCGCACGGGGCGTGTGAAAAGATATTAGCGCATGAGAGGGAAAGAGAAACTAGTGAGCACAAAGGAGCATAAACGACCTGTTTCCTCGTAGCATATAACTATAAGAGAACATAACCGGATCGTAATTATTACTTGAGGCACCAAGAACTGCCACAAGAACGACAAACAACAGGTAATACAACAGGTAGCGCAGTCGGCGAAAAATTAAGCAAAATGAGGCAAGTCCTAAGTGAACCATCTCGTTTGGCCTAGACAGGATAACACCGAGAATAGAAAACGGTGCTATTTTCTACCATCACAAGATGGGGGTCATCATTGGAAACGGAAAACAAGTGGTGACGAAATTCGACGAAGTCGAGGTAGTACTTGAGCTCCGTTTGGGGGACATTTTAGTTGCAATTAGAGCCCGATATGCGTGTATACACAGTGTGTAGGTAAAGAGGGTTAAAGCTGTCATGAACCGGAACGGCGCGGCCAGGCTAAACTCTGGAGCAAAGGTATCTGCGCGAAAGAACGCTCAGCAGGGTTTCTAATTGGCTGACAAAAGTCGGCCAATAAGATATTTGTCTGTTTTTAGTCGGTGTACTACGACTCAGCTCCGTCTGGAGTCGCGTTATTTTGATCTGGCTCGTGGGGTTGTGGTTCGCAAAGTACGTTACACCGATAACGCCTAATTTTACTTCGGGCTACGCCTTGAAGCAAAGGTAGCTCCGCGAAAAAGCGCCCAGTGGGGCTATGAGTTCGCCCACTATAAGTCGCCGACTAGCAATTAGTTGGATAGCTAACACACTACGTTTCTCGCGGCAATTGCTTAGTTTCGCGTTAATCTGACCTGGCTGGTGGGTTTGTGGCTCGAAATGTGCATTATACCAAAGACGACTCTTGTTAGCTGCTCGGGCTGAGCCCTGGAGAAAAGGTTTTCCCGCGAAAGAGCGCCCAGCTGAGCTATGAGTTGGCCGACTATAAGTCACCACCTATTGAAACGTTGGCTGGGTATCACAGTGAGTTCCATGAGGTAATCACGGAGTTCAATGGTTTTTAATCTGGCTGGTGCGGGTGTGACTCGCAATGTGTTTTATACAAAAAACGACTCAAGTCAGTTCGGGCTAAGCCTTGGAAAAAGGGATCCCAACGAAAGAGCGCCCAGCAGGGTTATTAGCTAGCTGAATCTAAGACGCCAACTATTAAATAGTGAAACGTTGGCTGGGTAATACATTAAGATCCATGAGGTAATTACGGAGTTCTGTGTTTTAAATCTGGCTGGTGCGTTTGTGGCTCCCAATATGTTTTATACCAAAAGCGACCCAAGTCAGTTCGGGTTCAGTCTTGGAGCAAAGGCAGCTCCGCGAAATAGCGCCCAATAGGGTTACATGGTATATTTGACTACATTACCAGTATACAAACAAGAAGACGCCAACAAGCTAGGTGTTACAGTTAGCTCTTTGGAGCAATAGCAGAGTTCCGCGTTCTTATTTTTAGCTTGCTGGTACGTCGATGACTCGCGATGTGCTTTACATGCCAAAGACGACTCCGTAAAGCCAGTTAAAAGCCAGTTGGATGGCTTACTCCGCCGTCCAACCAATAAATCTTCATGGTTCATCGCGCGCGTAATGCTTATTGTAATTGATCATGTTTTTAAATGCTGCGGTATACATTTAGCATTGCCTTTAACGAAGATCAATATGACAACTTACTAGAAAAGGGCGGCCGGTGTACCACGCAGCTTGCGAAGAGCAGTGTCGACCCTATATTTGTCGAGCTCACAGCAGCTGACGTTGCTGTTGGAAAAATTAAAACAAAAAAATGATAGCCGTCAAGCCTAGCCAGATCACAGTACTAGCGCCCAGACCTCTGCAGGTACTTGTGTTACGATATGGGGGTCGCGTGTTGCGTCCAAAAACATCCGACCGACGGACCTCCTCAAACTCAGGAGCGACCCAACTGCGTCGGAATATATTTTGCCTTCTATTACAACGTTTGCAGCGACCCAACAGAGGCGGAATCTCTTTTGCCTTCTGTTCCAACGTGTACAACACACCCAGGGCATGGTGTTGTTTATCGGCTTGCAACATTCATTCGTTTCGGTTCGGCTCAAGACCAGTTTTTAGGGGCGACTGAGCGAGCTCAAGTGAGGGGCCCCAGGGAAAAAAACGTGCACCCGTGAGGTACTGTATGTTTTTTCTGGATCAGAAAACCAGGTTCACCTCTATCTCGGCTCCTGTCAGACCTTCCGACACCTTTGCCAGCTTCCGGAAGTCGACGTTTTCTCTGTCCATGGCCATATTTCTGGTGTGTACCTCGAAAATCTGGAGGGCGGGAGAAGGGCACAAGTTCTTCTAGTGTTAAGCGCCATGGTGGTGTAAGCTCAACGCTTGCTGGACAGCGCACAGCGTTTACTTTTGGGGGATGACGAGACAGGGACAAAACGAATAATGAAGTTTGGTATCAGCAACAGTTACGACGAACAGTGTGTGGGCACACAGCAGTGCAGGCTTAACACGACACCCGCATCATAGACGGATTCCGTCCACAAAAGCGACACGAACATTGCAGACCGCGTTTGCAAATTCATGAAGACAGAACAAGAATTGCAAAAAAAAAATACAAAAGGAAAATATATTGAACAACGAAAACACGGCGGGGATCACCTGCCGTCTGGCGTCTTCCACGGGCAGCGGGGCGTAGACCACTTGATCGAAACGCCCTGGTCTGAGCAGCGCTCTGTCGACCGCTTCCGGCCTGTTCGTGGCCCCCACGACGATAACGTTGTCCCCCCTCAAGCTGCCCACGCCGTCCATCTCCGTCAGGAACGTCGCCAGAACCCGCGATTCAGCGGAGTTGGACGATCCCTGCGTTGTGGTATGTGTTTTGTGTCGTTTGCAGTTTCAGTTACGTGCGCGCTCAACAAACAACAAACGTAGTCAACATAACGTCGACAAGGACAACAGCAGCAGCACCAACAACTGCAGCTACAACAAGCATTTCCTTAGCTTTGCCTTCAGGGGGCCTGCAGATCGAAATGGTGACGACCGCGACAGCGTGCGGATGCTAACTACGCGTTACGCAACGCGTTACGTGCGTGCGTGAAGATCAACGAAACAACACAAAACCACGGTGTCAAGGGAAACAAATACGTAAAATCATGGCTACGACGCGAGTTACTCACCTTGCCCCCGCCCTCTCGCTTGCAGACGATGGTGTCGATCTCATCGAAGAAAAGGAGCGCCGGAGCGGCGTTCCTAGCGAGTACGAAGGCTTGTCTCACCGCTGCCTCCGCTTCCCCGAGGTAGGGAGAGAATACGTCCGCGCCTATGAGAAAACGGCGGCAGAAAAACAAAACCAGGACAGAAAAAACAAAACGACCTGAGACCACACTTTTGATGTTTTTAAGCATGCCATTCAGGCTATAAACAAGCCATTAAGGCTACAGCAGTTGTCCCTCTTGACCAACACACGCAAGGTGACGTCGAAAATTCTAGACTGTCACTTCGAAGCAGCTGCGGTCCGAAGCAAACACAAGTGGAACAACAGGACTCGCCGAAAGGACCCTCCAGGTCTCGCCCAATACTTAGCACCAGCCCGAGCACGACATTTGGATAGGGAGGGATGGAAGTCAACCTCGTCGCCTCGGGTCAGAGGACTTCTATCACAATAAACACAGGAACATTTCAAGACGGGCGCACTGTTGACGCGCTCGCGGGGGTCCAGGGTGTAACCTGCCCCCAATCTCCTCGTCGTCACGAAACCAAACTAATGCACGGTCTTGACCCCATTTATGGGGACAACCTGCTGATAATTACTTGTAGCGTGAAATAAATATATTTTTGGCGGGAGATAAAAAAGGATAGCACCTGGTTCGGCCCGGCCGCGACCCGCAACACTTGCACGCCGCCCAAGCGGCCTGCCTTGGATACCAGGCTGCCAGGCCACACGAAAGACGAGCACGCTCACCCCGTGCGCACACTTGGCTGACGGAGCTAGAGGCATGCAACTGCGGGGTGGTAACGTGTCCAACTTTCTCTCTGAGGCTCGTCACGTGAGGAGCTCCATAACCCCACACAACAACAGATTTGGAGAAAAAAAAAAGGTGTGTAATGTACCCGATGAATGAACAATCCCACGGCCCAAGCATACGACGAAAAGTACAGCAAAAGAAATAACCCCCTTCCGGCAGATTTCGGTTTAAGGTAGGTTAACTCCTTCACAACTGGAACCCCTTTTTGGGGCAATTTTACTTGAAGCTAGTGTAGGGAGGCTCTTAAGGGGTTAGGGAACCCCGTCACCCCGAAAACGTTCGCGCTTGGCGCGCGCGATCTCTGCCAGGTCGGTCAAAACCCGACGTGAGCCGTTTCAGCCAAAACGTTTATGCTCTTATCATAGCACGCATCGCTACCGCTGTTGCAGCGTTCCCATGCAGTGCACCGCGCACCGGTTGTCACTACCTGGTTCGGGGTACGAAGCACGCGAAAAAAACAGCGTGTTCTCGACATGTGCTCTCTACGACAGTACATCTACAGCGAGCTGTGCCGGCTCGATCGCGCGCTGCGTGCTCTTGTACCCAACCCGCGTGTTCCAGAGTTGTGCTACGTTAGTGGGGGGTACCCGCACTTTTTCTACCAGGTTTGGGCCATGTTTGTGAGCGGTCCTGTGCCCCACTATAAAATGGACCAGAAAGCAAAGAAAGCTCAATAATTGGCAGTGCTATCGTGTTGCTAGTAAACTCAACCCAAAACAACAACGCACCCACCAGTAGCCCAACCCAACATAATCAGAACTAAGTCAACCCAACTCAACTCAATTCAACCCAACCAAAACCTCAGTGTGGCCCTCACTGCTGAGCTAATCGTTCCCTACCGCAGCCTTGATCTCCACTGACCTGACAGGCAGACGAAAGTAGCCCCGGCAGCTGTGGCGGCGGCCCTGACGAGGGTAGTCTTGCTGCAACCTGGAGGACCGAACAGGAGAATTCCCCTACAGTCAAAGAGCAACGGAGACATGTCACGATGAGAAAAGAATAGAGGCAGAAACAAAGCATATTAATACAGGTGATGGAGGAATGCCACAATGGGAACGGAAGATGCACAAAAATAATCTGTCCATACACGTTGGCGTATCCCCCAGATCACCCCCTCTCTCCTACGCAAGGCTTCATGCGGAACTCCGCCTACTTTTTAGGGGACAAACAGCTTGGAATTAGTGGGATTCATTTTTTCACCCACGTTCTGGGAGTAAAACAACTACCAGGTAGGAAATAGTGTGGATGCTTTTTTTAGCAGTGAAAAGGTTAACCTCTTGGAATTCAGCGTGCACAATTGGAACAAGCTCAAGCTCAACGCGCCCGGTAACGTCGCTCGAGCATGCCACAGAGCTTGCTTTTACGTGCAGCGCTAGGTCTGTATGCATTCGGCTTGCACCCCGACTCCGGCTTCGCCCAGCCATTCCGCCCGTACCCCTCTCACCGAACCTAAAACATCTCGCTTAGAAGACGTTAACAGTTGAAGCATATCCCCGACTAGACTAAGAAGGTAGCATGCGGTCGTGTTTGCAATCCTCACCTTGGCGGCTTTAACCCCATCCGGTCGAAGGCCTCTTTGTTTGCCACCGGCCACTCCACCGCCTGGCGCAGCTTCGCCTTAGCCTGGTCCGACATAAGAACGCGTTGTCAACAACTCAGCGCGGCATCACACACCACGACTTGAACGAACATCAATAGGGCAAGGACTAACCTGGTTGTCAGCCCTAAAACATTAGGGCGGGCTCTGTTGTGCGCGTGCAGGCATACGTGTAGTTGCACGTTGCATTCGCCGCGCATCTGAAGGCGCCTGCCGCGCTTTCGCAGCACTGATATGCCGTCCACGATTCCAAGCTCTAGATAGCGCGCAACGGACTGCTTCGCTTCGTCTCACACTAAACCAGACCCCCGAACCAAAACGAACACCAAAAGCCTACCCCTAATCCCCGACCAACCAACCTCCCACCCCCCAACCCCCGCCCCACCGATCCCCAACCCCCACCGCCAGACCCTCCACCCCCAACCCATCCCAAACCCCGCCCTGCAACAGTGCTCCGTCTCCAACGGGATTCATGGTCAATGGTCCAAATACTAAGACATGCATCAAGTATGTGCGCCCCCCCGCCTCCCCCCTCCCTAACCCGCAACCCTCAACCCCCAACCTCCACCTCCCACCCCCCACACCCACCTCTTCCATGCCGCCAATGTCAGACCATGGAGTATTGGGAACGGTAACATGGTGTCCCCGTAGAGACGATGCCCCAACCTGATCACAAACCGCGATCCGCACACGGCCACAGCGTTTCGAGAAGGGGATTTCAAGCGACGAAGAGATGGAAACACGTTGTAAGTTTTTTCTTTCTAGCTGGGGCTCTTTCTCTGTGGCGTGAAAGTCCAAAATATGTCCGGTTCCAAAGACAAAATAGTGTGAGAAAAACATTTTCGGCGCCCGCTCTACATTTCAAATATCATACTGCAATTAAAATATGTCTGTTTTCCCCCCACCCAAACCTTACGTAGGCAATGTTGTTCAAGTCTAAAAAAGCAGCACTGTTATCAAAGTACTTCCAACATGTCTAAACTTTTGCGGATACTCCGCAAGGAAATCCCAAAGCGCGGCAGTCAGACAGACCACTAGCGCGGTGGTACGCCCTTAACTCCTCTACAGCCCCCAAATCCCTCTCTATACTAACTTCAAGTAAATATGTCAAAAAAAGGGTTTCCAGTTGTAAATGCGTTAACGGCACCTCTACGCAGCCCTCGAATCCACCGGGAACACTAACAATATCACCGCAGCCAACGCGTACCACAGTACAACAGCGGTGCACCCAAATTTTGTTAGGCTCTTCAATTGAGGATATCCACACCGAACCCAAGAACGGAGAGTCACCCCTCTATAGTGCCGTAGGGGTTGCACAGTTGGGCCAAACGTTAACGTTTTTGATCGGTTGAGCTCTTCAAGCTTGGAACTATCGGCTAGTATGAAAACTTTACGCTTTCATTCGATGTAGGACTACTGCTGTAGCGAATAGAAGTGCTCGTCGGGTTGCGCGAACGGATGCCTTCGACGTATTGTTTCGGGTGATGTTGGTGAGATATTGATGAGCTTCTCATGCTAGGAGCTCAGAAAATTCTTAGAATCTGCTGCACCCCTAGCGTGAGGACGACTCCGGACTGCGACAACATACGAAAGTACAGCCCGATCAAAAAATGTGATTTGATCTAGGTATACACCGGATGATAATCGCAAAAACGAAGACAACGATATTCGGATATTTCCTCGGGTGAGTAGCTCGGTCGAACAGAAAACGTTTGTCCTGAACGCCTCCCCCCCCCCCCCCCGCCCCGCCTCGCGCTTGGTGCAAGCAATGTCTGCCTGGTCGGAGAAAACCCCGACGTGCTCCGTCCCGGCATTGTAGGGATGCGAGGGTCTAATAGCTACCACTAGCTACTATACCATATGGTAATAAGACTACGGCCATGCATAAACATCGAGTGCACCCCCCACCCCTCCCCTTTCGTGTAGCTGTCTCTGGAAGAGGCCACACCAGAAAACAAGTAAACTCAGTCATAGCTGTCATCCAACACGCAAGAAAGTACGCCGCACAAGGTGCGGAAGTCAGCCTCACAAAGTGGTTCTCGGTAGAGCATGCAGCTCACCCTTCACCCGACTCCGCGAACAGCTCACGCCTTGCGTCGCGCTTGTTGTTCGCGATGTCTGCCTAGTCGGTGAAAACCCGGCGTGCTCCGTCCCGGCATCGTACGGGCTGCAAGGGGCTATGGCCCTAAGGCTACGGCTATGCATAAAAACAGTACACCCCCCCGATCGCGGTACGCATCAACCAAAATCTTACCTAAATCTAGCCAGTTTGTCGCCAGGTACCGTAAGGATGCGAGTCGTCGCATATATCGGAGCTATCGCACAAGGGGGGGGGGAGAGGGGGGGATACTCATGTGTTTGCTTGCTTTATTCATTCGACTATTGACCACGAATCCTTTTCGAGACGGAGCACCAGGGGGGGGGGGGGGGGTAAAATACCAGGACCAAATGATTTTAATCGATCTACGCACAGGAGTCGGAAGTTGTCGCACGAATCGGGGTTATCGCACAGCGGTGCGTAAAAACGACAAGAACTAAAATATGTGAAAAAAAACGATCGCACCCCTCTGCTACTTACGGCTATAAAAAGGGCCAAAACTGTGCTCCATCGGAAGAACGTGCCGCGAACTAGCGCGGGCGGGTATTCGGAGGGATGTTCAAGGCTCGTTTGCCGCAATCAACGCCGGAATGGCATACCAAACGATTTCACCAATCGCCGCAGTTGAAAAAATGGAAAAGGAAACAAAAAAAGGCGATGAAGTTTGAACGGAAATTCCTCAAAGACGAACGACCGTCGGGTTGCAACTTTGGTACTTCTATTTATTGCGATCGAAGCTTTGAATTTACGAGTGGCGCCAAGCAGTAGGGGCTGTTGTCCACCCTCACGCGGCCGACTTTCCACGCGGTCGCATGTTCAGCTCGACCGCCAATTACTTCATAAGACAGTTAATAAAAAAAACTTGATTTTCTGTGACTACTGAGACAACAGCACCGGCATAGCAGTAGCACAGCAGCAGTTTGTACCAGCAGGGTTGGGTTGGGTTGTGTTGGGCCGGGTTAGGTTAGGTTTGGTTTGGTTTGGTTTGGTTTGGTTTGGTTTGGTTTGGTTGGTTGGGTTGGGTTGGGTTGGGTTGGGTTGGGTTGGGTTGGGTTGGGTTGGGTTGGGTTGGGTTGGGTTGGGTTGGGTTGGGTTGGGTTGGGTTGGGTTGGGTTGGGTTGGGTTGGGTTGGGTTGGGTTGGGTTGGGTTGGGTTGGGTTGGGTTGGGCTGGGTTGGGTTGGTTGGGCTGGGTTGGGTTGGGTTGGGTTGGGTTGGGTTGGGTTGGGTTGGGTTGGGTTGGGTTGGGTTGGGTTGGGTTGGGTTGGGTTGGGTTGGGTTGGGTTGGGCTGGGTTGGGTTGGTTGGGCTGGGTTGGGTTTGGTTGGGTTGGATTGGGTCGGGTTGGGTTGCGTTGTGTTGACAACAGTTACAAACACCCATCAGCGCGAAATTCTAGGGAGAGCCATAGTATCCTAGCGGAGTAGCAGATCTCACCGGATAAGGTCGGTCCCTGGTATAAAGCTGGTCCAATGCCCAATCGCGACCGGACCAGCTTTACTCAGCGAAGCCGACGCTCACCCCCTAACCCGTTTAGCCCCGCAAACTTAACTTTTCCAGCTTCAAGTAGTTCGACTGAAGCACTGAACTAAATTCCCGATCTCGATTAGAAATCATCACGCAAATACCCCCCGGTCGACAACCTATGGAGTGAATGCAATGCCAGCCCTGGAAAAAACAACAACAGTAACCATAACCCCACGATACAGACCGCCCACTCCACCGCCACCCAACCCCCGCTTCCCCCGCAATCAAAACGCCGAGTTACCTTTTCCATCGCCGCGGTAAGATCCTCAGCGTCCACCGCCGCTTCGTCTTTCCCTTCTCGCCCCGCAACCCCAGGTTGAGGCCAGCCAACACATTTCCTTCTGCGTTTCGAATCGCGGGACACGGGCGTGGGGCTACGGGATTGCACCAGTTCGGTTGTATAAAAAGCGCTTACTGCGCAGAAATGTGCGTGTTTGGTGGTGTGGATGCCGGCCACGCGCCAAAAACAGCAGGCGTCTCCCTATCGAGCTATAGCTGGTGCACAACACACACCCATCCGCCCTCTCACCCACTCAACCACCCACTCAACCACCCACCCACCCACCCACCCACCCACCCACCCACCCCACCCACCCACCCATCCACCCACCCACTCAACCACCCACCCACCCACCCACCCACCCCACCCACCCACCCACCCATCACCCACCAACTCAACCACCCACCCACCCACCCACCCACCCCACCCACCTACCCATCCACCCACCCCACCTACTTACCTAATCACCTAACCACCCAGCAATCTATCCTCCTACCCTCCCCAATGGGACTCCCTCTTCTCAGGACAGCGCGGCTCGTCCTGCCGGAGAGAAACCCACGAACCATTTCGGGGGTCCATGTAGACATGTAGACATGTACAGAGATCAAAGCCGACGACGAGTGCGACTTTATCAAAGCGTCTACACAAAACGCAAGCCCGTATCATATAACTGTCATCGCGCTGCACGTACGCGTGCGTGTCGCCCAGCTCCTTGTACAGGTACGCACTGCAGCTGGGATGTAAGCCTTACCCCAGCAGCCCTGGCCGTATTCGTTGCGTAGCCGATGGAAGTAATCGCTAAATGTTTTCGATACTTCCCCCCTCGCAAGCCCCAAAAGGGGATACAGTGTCCCCCAACAGTGCCACCACTCTCTTATAGTGCCGGTAGAATCGCTTGGCACGATTTCACCCATGGTAACTCCTTCTAGCAACCCGCTTCCCTGTAGTGCGGGTACCCCGAATAGTGCCGGTACATTGGGTTGGCGACATACCGGCACTATTGGGACCCCCCCCCCCCTCGACTGCACGCAGTAAACAGCGCCAGTCCAGTGCCGGTTGATAGCATCGAGGACCGGCACATTGAAATACACGGGAATCAATGTAGAAAACAAACCCAACAAGCGAGTACGCAGCTGCTGCCTTAGTCTGCGAGATAAACGTAAACACATGGCAGAAAAAGAAAAAATAAGTTTTACAAGGGTCATGACCCGACCCAAGGGTATCTCGCGGGGGGGCGGGCGACTAGGGTCGGGTCAGGCGGTATTAGAAATGGTATTAGAAATCTCACCAGTTGGGTCGGCTAGGGGCGGATTGGGTCGAGTCGGGGCGGCTCACGCGGTATTAGAAATGGTATTAGAAATCTCACCAGTTGGGTCGGGTAGGGGCGGATTGGGTCGACTCGGGGCGGGTCAGGAGGCTCTTAAATTTTTTCGGGTCGGTTCGAGTCGCCCTGGCAGGACCCGACCCGCGAGAAATGATCCGACTCGTCCTTAAAAAAGGCCTGAAAATAAAGCTCAGGCGCGTGCTACGACAGGAGTAGCACTGCTTTTTCCAAGGTTCAGAATTGTTCACGAGTCATAACCCGATCCAAGGGTATCTCGCGGGAGGGCAAATTGGGTCGGCCCAGACGGCATTCGAAAAATCACGGGTTGGGTCGGGTCGGGTCGGGTCGGGTCGGGTCAGATTAAATATTACCGGTCGGGTCGGGCCAGGTCAGTCGGGCCAGGTTGGGTCACCCTGGCCAGACCCGACCCGCGAGAAATGACCCGACCCGTAAAGAAGGCCTGAAAATAACGCTCAGGCGCGTGCTATGGCAGGACTAGCACCTCATTTTTCTAACGGTTCTCATTTGAGGAGCTCTGTACCTCATCAAAAATCGCTGACTGACACCAAAATCAAAGCCCAACCCGATCAAAAATGCCCCATGGCATACATATATATGTATGAACCAACAATCACGTCAAAACCGAAAATGGGGTTCCAGCGCTATAGGTAAGTTCCTCAGCCTACTTTTTTTATTTTCCCACAAGGGCTACACCTGCCGTAGCATGCCTCCCCATATCGTACCGTACTATACCATGCCATGCCATACCATACCATACCATACCATACCATACCATACCATACCATACCATACCACACCATACCAAACCATACCACACCATACCACACCATACCATACCATACCATACCATACCATACCTACCATACCATACCATACCATACCACACCATACTACAAGGTTCCCCTTCGGGATGCGGGTAACATGAAATCTCGGGGGCGTCGCAAGGCGAAAAGGGAGACACTGGTAACACACGTCTAAATATTTTCCCACCTATAATGGTGTTACGCGTATTCACATGGATAAACCCCAGTGCTCTCTTCTTAGAGGAAACGTGTGGCATGAGCTAGTGCATTCCTCCAAAGAAAGAGTAGTACTCAGCGGGAAGAGTGTGATGGCGGCGGGTGAACGTTGTACTTATGCACGCGCAACCTATTTATTAGTGGTCAGGGGATGCTGTGTACCGTACGTGGAATAGTGCTCGTTGCTATATAGTACGTTACATGTCTTTGCACTCGGTGGTAATGGATAGGGTTGACCAGCCAATGTCAGTCGCTCTGGGATGGTGTACAATAATTAATTGATTGGAGGCAACAATTTCGGTATGTGTGGCGTACATGGTAGGATTTTCCCTGAGTTGGAGGTACTGTTCAACGCCTTGGTGCTGTGGTTGAGGGGAACCGAAACCTCGATGTACTCCTCGTTAATCCCAGTACAAAGTAGAGCTAGATCGATAGCGTTCTCGCCTGAACCCGCCACTACTTGATGCATGTGGTCAGAAATGTAGTGTGTACAGTATGATATGTGTAGCAACAAACCTAGAATCTACCTAGAACCGATCCACCCAGCCAATCAGATGGCGTCCTGGGCGCGTGGCGAGCGCTGAAATAGAACTGTACCCGATTTTGGCCACAGCAGCACCGTGTATGAACCTGAGTTCGGCTATCGCTAATGAGCAGAGTAATATATCCTTGAATCCTACCCATGGTTCCATTCTGCAAAAAAACAACATATATTTGGCCTGGTCGAGACTCGCGTGCACGCTGCGCTCGCGATGCCTGCCCCCCTCGCCGCGCTCGGCGCCATCTTCCAAGCTTTCCCCCCTCTACGTCCCTGTGAGCCCCGTCTCCGGCGCGGAGAGATGCAAGCCGTGCCCTGTGGCGCTCGTTCCAACACTCGGCTGCTCCCGGCCTCTACCTCCCAGCCTCCTCCTGCTGGCATCCGCTCTCTCCGGAAATATAATACCGGGACATGTGTTTTTGTTCAAGTAAAAACGGTCCTTACATTCGGACACGTCTAGTTACCCCCCAAGGGAAAGAAAACCACACCGGGTCAACCACGCCCGTAGACGCCTTCGCTCCAGCCTCGACGAGCGGCCGCCCGCGCGGCGGGAGAGCGCAGGCCGGTTTACCCTTGTCTGCACCCATGCCTACGCACCCACGTCGAGATCCGAGGCCGAAACTGCCCAGGGCGGCGCGTCCCCAAACCCCACACTAATCCGATCTACATGTGTACTGCTGCTACTACTGCTGTATGTTGCTGCTACTGTTGCTGTTGTGCTGAGGTTAAATTAGTCCGGGCGGCTGCTGCTACTGCTGCTGTGCTGCTGCTGAGGTTAGTTGAGTAGCGGGCCATTTTTTAGGAACAAAACAACGAAGAACAAAAAATTGTTCAAGTTTATTAAAATATATATACAGCTTTGAAATAATTTTTCGTTTTCCAGAATAAACATTTCCAGAACCAGTTTTTTCTTCGCTTTCCAGAACGAAATGGCAAATGACGTTTCGTGCTGATTGGTGTAAAAATCGGCCGGGTTCAGAGAGGTTTCAAAATGTTCTTTTTTTATGTTTTAGCTTTGTGCATCTGGCCGAGGAATGAACGAACGTCAGCAGCAGGGGGCTAGCCAAACAGCTATAACCAGCGTGTGCGACAAAGCACGCAGCAGTAGCAGCAGCATGTGGCCAGGATCTGCGTACCCGTGGTCGGCTCAAACATAAGATAAGGCAGTGGCTCTGTGTCAGTGGTTGTTGGCAAAATCAAAATCAACTCTCCCACATACGTAGCTGTGTGTGGGTGTGCGCCAATTCGCGTGCCAGGTATACCAGACGTTTTCAGCAGCAGGTACGCTACTTCGCGAAATCCACGACCGTGCTAAACACAGGATTGTGCAGAGGCTGCCAAAGCAACAAAGCACGCAGCGGGAGTGCACGGCGGTACCCTCAGGTTCGAAAGCCCTTTTGTGACTCTCGGTCGCTGTAGCTGGCCCTCTTGGTAAGCCTCTCTCCCCAGCACCAGCACCCAGCTCCCCCGCTCCCAGCTCTCCTGTCCCTTGCCCATTGTAGGGGGCCAGCACCGATTCGAACCTTCGTTGAGGGGGCCCACATCTCCCACATCCTTGCGGGCGTTCGCTACTGCACGCGTGTCTCGCTGCTGCTGCTGTTGCTGCGGCTAGCTACTGGTGGTACGAGGTGTGAAATGTTTGTTGGTTGAAGCGCTATTATAATAATGTCTGTGATGTGTATCCAGGTACAGGTACTGCTGCAGGTACGTGGTGTGGGTAATTCACATCAGCGCGCTCTCCAACACTAAAACACTGATACACCACATCTTGGGGCCGGTTCGTTCTGGTTTTGAACCGGAACTTGAGTTTCCAAAACGAGAGCCCTCAAAAATCCTCTGGTTCTGGATTTTGGGGGGGAAACCCAGAACCAGACGCGATTTTTTCCTCTGACTCTGGAAATAGTTTCATTCTGGAAAACAAAAAACGTTTACCGAAACCGTTAAATATCAACATTTGAAACACAATGTGGGGTGTTCCAAATGACCTGCTCGTCTCAGGGAGGCGGAACGCAATTCCTTGCCAAATACAGCCAGCTAAACGACGTATAATGCGCCGAGCGCCGCCACGGAGCTCGGCCGATATCCAGACATGCTTCATGATGTACCATGGCAGGCTAGCTTGCTCCGCTGCCAAAAGTGCGAGAAGAAACACTCGGCCGCCGGACAGCAGCGAGCCAATAAAAAACGAACATAATATTTAACATATACGTATCTCATATCATACCATACCATACCATACCAAAACGCTTACCTGACCGCATGTAACACCGCCTGGCGTGCAAGGGCGGCGAGGTCGGCGCCAACGTACCCCACGCATTTCAAGGCCACAGCTGCAATCACACCCTCTCCTCCAGCCACCTGGGGAGGAAGGGAGGGAGGGGGGGGGGGGGGAAGGGAGGGAAGGAGGGCGAGAGGGAGGGAGGGAGGGAGGGAGGGAGGGAGGGGGGAGGAGAGAAGCGCTTTTACCACTGCGGTAAACGGCCCACACTGTTAATACTATAGTTTAAAGTGCATTCTCCTCAAAATATGGGTGCAGCTCCAATGGGGTTGACGGCTTGATGAGGCGCAGTGCTCCGTGTTCACTTGCACGGTAAGTTAACCTCGTGAGACAATGTTAGATGCCAAGTACAAAAAAGCGAACGAGCACAAATGCACAAGCGGGTACCGCTGCGCCCCTATTCACTGTGACCCAGGGCCGGCAACCACGTTTTCTTGGTGACAAATCGCTCGGAGCTAGAGTGGCGTAGCCTTGGCAATTATTGCTTGCATTAAGACGGGGTAACGTAAGCGAAAACAAAAAAGCCTAAAAGCAAAATGACGGAATAATGACAAAAAAAAACAACCTGTGTTCATGAAATGAAACCCAAAACCAAGAAATCATGGACGACGCCTCGAAGAACGATCATTCTTCCCGGACTAATACACCGTGCACAGCTGTAGGAGGGGGGGGAGGGCGGAAACAAAAACGAAAAACAAATCTATCTCAGGGAAACAGGTCCAACACCTCCCACAGCTCAATAGCTGGGGGGGCAAAAGAAGACAAATACGAAAAGAAGTATTGCTCGGCGAAACGAGTCAAACACCCGCCGCAGCTCTCACGGGGTGGCCGGGGGGGGGGGAGGCGAACACAGAAACGAAAAACTTCTTGCTCGGTGTAGCGTCTCGAACGGTAAGACAAGCGCTACGGTAAGGGGCAGCGCCTGAACTTTCTAAGGCTCCCCACTAAAAACAAAAACCTCTGTATTTCACTGTACGACCTTGAAAAATATGAACAGCGCAACCCGACGAAGAATCCCATCGCGCCTAGGCATACAACCGACAACCTTGAAAAACAGCAAGTTGAAAGTCTAGCGTTGTTGGAGAGCTACTCCGTTAAGCCTGTTAGCACCGCACTCGCGACATGGGGACAGAGCGCTTGGAGTTAGATTTGGATCATTTTAGGAGCTGGAAATGATTTAAGGACCGCCGTCCGTGTGAAAATGTTTTGGCCGGAACAGTGAAGCCATCCCACGCTGGGGGTGCCGAAGAATCGTCGGAGCTCCTAACACTAGGAGCTCAGTCATCACACCCGAAACATGACTTCGAAGTCGATCGTCCGCGCAAACAACGCGACCGAACATTTCTATGCGCCAGTCCCGAACCAGCTACACTCGTACATTTTGTTTTCATACTCTAACCGACAGTTTTGGCCGGAACAGTGAAGTCATCCCACGCTGGGGGCCACAGCTGAGGCGCTTAACCTGTTACAATGGTACAATGGCCCAAAACGTGCAACCCCTACCACGGGATCACTCAGACCTGCCCCTACTACAGGACGCGCCGCAAGATCGGTTACCTTGACACCCTTGAGGTGGTGTCGGAGGATGTCCGCCCTTCCTCGTAGGTCGGGCGGGGGCAGCGCGAGCTCTCGGTCAAACCTACCAGGTCGACGCAGAGCTGGGTCCAGGTCTGCCGGCCTGCCCGAGAGAGGCCGACAAAGGAGAACGGAGGGATGAGAGGCGCGCGAACAAAGCATTGGAATAGCTGATGGTATGCTGTACAATTTGATACAGAGTAATCTACAAACAAAGCCGTTTGGTCGGGTCGGCGTTAATTGTCCGGTTACTTACGCTGTGGCTAGTTTCATTTCATTTAGTCTTCAAGAATAATTAAGGTCCAACCTGGTATAGCTCATAGCTCGTAGGAACGCCTGCGTTAACCCTTCGTGTGGCCGACGGTGTATTTAAGCCCAAATTTAGACATGCTTTCGCTCTGAAGTCCTACCAGGTACATGCAAACTAGGCTATAAACTCATCTGGGCTGGTTGGTGTTAAGTGAGACTTGGCGCAGGTTACTTGCGCGGTGGCTAATTGCCTCTACTTTAGTTTGTCGCAAGAGTTTCGTCATTCTTTTCAACTTGCGACCCCCCCTCGGGATTTCAAGCGAACCACATCCCGATCGGAAACCCTGTACGGCACGCTTTAAAGTCGGCGTTCTGGATCGTTGAGCCTGTGGTTTGCGTTGTGGCTGTAAGTTCAACCAAGAGTAAGAGTAAGACGAGCAACATCAATAAGATCGACATCAGAGACGACGAAAGCAAATATGAAAACGACAACAATAGTAACAACAAAATCAGCAACAACATAGACAACAACAGCCTCAGCAACAAAGTCGACAACGACAGAATCAGCAACAACACTGTCGATAACAGCATCAGCAACAACGCCAACAAAACAAAAATCAACATCAACAACGACAACATCAGCAGCAACAGCAGCAACGACAACACCAACGACAACATCACCAAACCACCACCGCCAACATCGACAACAACCGCAACAACAGCAATAGCAATAACAAGAACGACGAAAACAGCAACAACAAACCCGACAACAGCAACACCAACAGCAGCAACAACAAAATCAACAACAATAACAACAACAGCAACAACAACAATAACAACAACAGCAACAACAACTAGCAACAACAAATCCAACACAGCAACAGCAACAGCAGCAGCAGCAACAACAGCAGCAGCAACAGCAGCCGCAACACGCGCGCAAGATAGCAAGGCCTACACAAGAGGTTGGCCGCTCATTCAAGCGGGCAAGCAACACAAAACATCAAACCAGCCTTGAATCCAAAACAGTATCATGGCACGAAGGCGAGGTTTGTGCTTTGGAAACGCACAAGCTTCAGAACCGCAACCGTTTCGGGCGGCGGACTAACCATATAGGTGTAAATGTAAGGACCGGTTATGTCTACATTAATACATAAGCATTCACGATATTTCCACCTTGAGTGGTACATACAATTAGCGCCGGATGAGGTTTGCAATTCTGAAACGGGACCAAGCCACTCGGAACTAATACGGGTGTGGAACTAGCATTGTCCTTCCATGGTCGTACCTTTCCTTTTCCCTCCGCAGTTCTCAGTTTATCCCGTTCGGTTATGGCGGTTCGAATGAAGCGGGTGCCTCTCACTTGTTACCCCCGCTATTCCACATGTATTCGTTCCCCCGGCTCCGTCAAGGATCAATATTTGCTTTTGTTTAGTTCTTTAGTAATCAAAGTTACTCTCCGTCTCAATTCGTAAGATGTTTTACCCTGAGCGACCTTCTGGACAAGCCGTGGTCAGAGGTGTCTTTCCTTCCCCCACCGGGAACTTGCTTTAATTTTTATAGCGCATGGGGTTCAGCGTTCCCACCTTTCAGCTTTTTACGTGTGCTCGATTTGCATCGAATTTCGCCAACTCAGGCTCTCGCGCTTTCGGCTTGTCGACTTGTAAGAATAAGAGTCCCTTGCTAGATTCGAACTTACGTCCTCGATCTCAATAGTTACGCGGCTTACGTAATGACCACCGGAAACTATCGTCAACCGAAATACTCATTTCTCAGTGTGGGTTCTTCCTTGACGGCTCAAAGCCAAGAGTGCTGTCAACCAAATATACAAGTTTAGTGTGATAACTTCCCTGACGGATCTCCCTTGACGGCTCTCCGTCAAAGGGAAACAGAGCTGTCAACCGAAGTATTCAAGTGAGGGTAATTCCCAGATGGCTCTCCGCCAAACGTTTCTCCAGCAAGGGGCAAAAGTGCCATCAACTGGTGGTCCCCCTTTTTACCAAAGAGGACGCTTGATGGCGGTCTAGTTTTCACCCGTCAGTGCCTCTTTAGATTTCAAATACTAGCGTTAATGTGGAGTTCCTTGACGGGTCTCCCTTGAGGGCTACTCCTTGACGGCTCTGCGCCAGTGGGCAAGAGTGCCATCAATCTACGTCAACCTACATACCAGGCATTTTAAATCTCTCGTGACCTGTTCGTGGCTCCGAAGACAAGAACATGCGACCCCTCCGCCTTGTGGAAGCCGTCCATCAGCGTCAGCAGCTGAGCCAGTGCTCGCGCCCCGTCCCCTCCCCCCGCCTTGTCCCCGTCCCGATCACGCCTGCTGGGGAAAAAATGGAAAACAAACACGTGCACCACCGCGTTAGCTCCTGTATGGGCATAACCCGTGTTACGTTGCACGATTCGAGTCCTATTCACATTCTAAGTTGTTCGTCACCAAAACGCGGTTGCATTCAGAATTACAAACTAACAGAGGAGCTCGAGTTGGACAATTTTTCTCGATGTTTTTCCCATTGGGAATAAACCCCTTAGAATGAGAGTTGGAGATTTTTTTTTGGTTTTTGCTTGGTCGACAAAACTGTCCGTGCATGGTGTGTAGTGCCCCGTTATACATACGACGCAAACCTTGAAGGTGGTATGATACATACGGGTGTCCACCCAAAGGCCATCGCCTTCACCTAAAAAAGCGTGGTGTAAACGTTGGATACCTTTTTCCCTTTTTACCATCACTACAACCGCACCCGCGTGTCAACCCTTTCATAATTGAAAACTATTCCACATTAATGCCAAGTAGTTCGCCCCCAAAAAACCCAAGCGCAGCACCAGAGGGGGTGGTGAACGGTTACTCCGCGTATGTGTTCTTCAAACGAAACTGATATTTCCACCCATCCACCTCCGGCCCAACCAGTGCCCGTGCCAATGTCTCCTAGAGGGATTTGCTCCTTGAAAATAACCCACACCATTACCAAGTGATTTGTAGCAGAAAAAGCTGGCCAAGCGCTAAAGGAGTGAAGGGCCAAGCTCCTTGCAGTTATACTCGAACTATGTCTCCAACAGAAAAAAAACTAGTTGTGACGATTTGCTCACCTGGCTAGGAGGCCGTCCGCCTCGTCCAAGAAAATGACGGCGCAACGCCTGCCGGTTGCGTCAGGAAACCCGCGCCGCCCTCCCCGAGCTGAATCTCTGCTCCAATTCTCCGCCGCGGAAAACGCCTCACGGAGAGCTTCGCAGGCTTTCCATTGGCCGAGCGACAATATTTCAGCTCCGTTGAGCGTGGTGAGTTGGACCTATCATACCGTTCCGAAAGACACAGCACAGCGGGGGGGGTGGGGGGTGGTACTGGTTTGTTGCTTCTGCTGAATCTGGGTTGGATAAATCATAAACGTCCCGAAAGACACAACATAGCACAGCACAGCGGACACAGGGGTACTCGTTTGTTGCTCGCGTTGGGCGTGGTGAGATGGATCTATCACAACATTTTGAGAAACACAGCACAGAGGGCGCGGGGGCCGGCGGGGGCGGCGGAAGGGGGGTGTACTTATTTGAAGCCGGCGTCGAGTGCAGTATTTTTGAACCTAACACTAAAAAAACAGCACTTCAGACCGAGCGGCCTGGGGGGAGGGGGGCGTACTCAATTGTTGCTTGCGTTGAGTGTGGTGACCTCGACCTAACTTTCCGAAAGACGCAGCAGAGTAGACGGGGAGGGGCGTACTCATGTGTTGCTCGGGTTGGGCGTGGGGAGTTGGACCTATCGTATCATTACGAAACGCGCAGCACAGTAGGTGGGGCGGCCAGGAGTGGGGAAGGTACTCAGTTGTTGCCTAGTCATTGCCCCATTGGCCACGCACCCCTTTCGAGACCGAGTATTGGGCGCTCATTACGCTTTTTTCATGCAATAAATTATTCCAGTTTGTCTAACGTGTCCCTTTCCTGCTTCCGGGGGCGGGGGCGGGGGGGGGTGTACTCAGTTTGTGCCTTACTATTAATATGCCGGGACGGAGCACGTCCGGTTTTCACTAACCTAGCAGACGTTGCTTGCACCAAGCGCGAAACGCCGTGAGATGTTCGGCGAGTCGCATGAAGGGCGAACTGCATTCTTCCAAGAACCGCTTGTAAGACGGACTTCGGCCCCTTGTGCCTACCTTCTTGCTTATGGATGACAGCGCCAATGAGTTACTTTGTTTTCTGGTGTAGCCACTATGGGTATTACTGCGCAACCGCCTCGTGGGTGCCTTAGCATATTCACACTACGTGACGCGATCATTCCGCTTGTGCGGAGTTAGGGCTCTCCACCCCGCACCATATAACCCACCTCGACAACCATCACGGTGGCCGCCAACCAAAAAAACAATGGTACCCTGTTTGTCTAGTTCACGCAGTGATTGGCATATTTTACACCGTCGTTGCCAACCAGCGCTAACCCCAACACACATTGAGTGTTTTACAGCGTCAGTGCCAATCGAGGCCAACAATTATATATATACATTAAGGGGGGGGGGGCGTCAAAATGGATTTCGACCAGATTTAGGCAGGCAGGTCGGCGGCTTGTGGACGGGGTCATTGAACAGTTCGACGGCGCAAACAAACCTGTATCGGTGTCTGTGCGCGAAAAATGTGGATCCGCTATACAATTACTTCAACACGCAATCTGTCCGTGGCACGATTGATTGGAGGACCTTGCAGCGCTCTCAGAGCTCCCACCCGGACCACGCTTGCCTGACTAATCGTCTCGGCGAACCTCCCCCGCTTCCTTTGAGTTCCTTGCTTTCTTCGCTTTCCTAGGATTTTTGCTTTCACGTTCCTCTTCATTTTCATTTCCGTTCGTCGTTGTTTTGCGTTTTTCACGATTATCTCACACAGCTTTGACTGTTTTTCGATCCTGGGTGGAGTTTCGACAAGTTGTATATGTGTTTTTTTGCGCTGCTTAGTTTGAGTTTCTTTTTCTCCCTCATTTGCGTGACTTTAAATCGGGTTTCCCGGTGTTTTCGAATACCTTGCTCGTTTTCGACTGTCTTTCGAGTCTGATTCGAGCTCTGAGAGATCGTTTTCGTTTTTCTTCCCGATATATATTTTTTACGGTATTTTTTCCGATATTCGTTCCCGATAATTTTTATATTGTGGACGTTTTTATCAGGTTTCTGCATAATACGACTACAAAAACTTCGTACAAACACGTACGTGCACGTTTATTTTACACGTATCATATAATATCTACGCAGCACGGTCGTTGACTACACGCGTATTAACGTTGGTAGACTACACGTGTACTATGCATCTGCATCTTCTGCTCGAACCACAAAGCACACTCACCCCCAATTCTTCAGAGCTACAGCAGTAATAGCATGTTGTCGTCGAGCATCTACAAAATACCACAACGACAGAGCAGCACAGCGTAACACACTCAGCCCCCACCCCATCAAAACACACGTAGTAGCTGCTGCACGACAACCCAAGTGTTTGACGCAAGAATACCCGGAGTTGGCGAGGTCCACCATGTTTGCGCCATCGAACTTTTACACCTCGCTTCGTGGTCCGACTTTTTTTGCGCCCTTTTCTTATTCGTAGCAGTACGAGGCAAGTTTAGAATCCTACGTACAGTACGCGTATATATTTCTGTTTCTGCTCAAATACACAACCAGCACACCCAGCCCCTTGGCTAGCATGTGTTGTCATCTACCACCTACTGACCATCTGCTGCAGGCACAGCACGGCACAGCGTGACCAGCCCAGCACAACGTAGCAAAACAGGTCCCACGTGCCGAGTGTGGCGCGACAATACAAGGACAAGAAGACAAGAGTTGCCGAGACCCATCAAGTCGTCAAGAGTCTTCTACAGCTTGCTGCGTTTTCGAGGCGAACGAGTACCTTGAACTATTCCCGGCAAAAAAACGTATACAATCCCATCCAGCAGCAGCTAGCTGATGATGCGTGAAATACTTGCCTTTACTCCCAACTCATTAGGATACAACACTACAGTAACACAGTACTGCTCTCTCCGCGTCCTTTCTCTTCCGTGGGGATGATATGATTCATGCGTGATTGCGACGTCCGGGTCGTTTTCCTGAAGCGTGGAGCTCTTGGCATGAGGAAGCCGTAAGGTGCACCCAGTCATGGACCTGAGTCCACTTCACGTTTTGTTCTATTTGGGGCTACCGTAGCGGGCGGATGCCGCCCGCGGAGCGACGCGCCTTGAGTTTAGTATATAATACCATGTTCTCTGGTAAATTTGGGCTACGCGACAAGAACACCCCCGCCACGAATGCCGTCTAACCCTTTTACTGCTGCACCCGTGAAACCACAACCTCGAACTATCTGTGTCTAATTCGATCTATTTTGTCCACGGACGCGCATAGTTCTACAGGGGTCAAAGGCCAATATTTCGGCTGACGGAGTAAAGCTATGACATGTACTTCCGAAAAAAAAGGTTGCTCTTGATAGTAGATAACCTACTACTGGACTGTACCGTGGACCCGCAGAAGCACCTGAAAAGGCGATTTCCCAGTTTCGGATGCAAGTTCTCGCACGGTTTCCACCGCGTTCCTGACGGCAAACGTCTTGCCTACTCCGGGCGGCCCCGTCAGCAACACGCCTTTGGGAAGAAGGAACTCCAACGGTGTCGATTCTGTGCATGGGGAAACAATAATAAGCACACAAACGCACGACGTGATACATGCTTCGCGAAACCCAGAGGAAAGCTTTAACGCGTTCATTGCTGCAAAAAACAAATTACACACTAATTCCACGTAGTTCGCCCCCGAATGCTTGAGTGAAGTTCTAAAGGAGTTGAGCACATCCCTCCCTCCTCCGGGGAAGAAAGGGCACACACCGACACGATGGATGCATGCCCCGCAAAAAGGAAACGGAGAACTAGATCCAACGCAGGAAAAAACGCCACCACGGTTACATGCCCCGCAATTAAGAGGACGGGTTAATCAAATGCATTGCCCCGCTCTAGTCTATCTAACAGCTAGAGTCGGCACGATATTTGATGCCGCACAAAAACTGCAATTGCGGCGTAGTCCGTCCTTCCCGCGCTGGTGTAATTACGGGGTGGGGGGGTCGTATCCTACCCCAAAGAACGTATTGCAGCGCTCCAGCGAAATATGAGTGCAGCGTAACAGTACCAGGCGCGCGCCGGGGGAAGGGGGGCTGGGCATCACCAGCGTGGGCTCATGTCCTAGTCTAACTGCAAAGCTGCAATACTGTCCCCCACGCGTGAGTGCGATTACAAAATGGTTAAATGCCTCGAGCACTCGAGAGAGGCTGTCCGCGTGGCGTGGGGAGCGCTCTTACCCTCCCGAGAAGGTTTCGATGCGGTCATGGGCAGCAGCATCAGCTCCACTAGGGCGTCCGTCGGAGACATCGGAGCTTTTCTCGCCCCTCCGCGTCCCTTCCTCTCCTCGTGTATTTTCCCCACTGAATAATCAAGAGCAGAAGCAAGAGAAGCAGCGACACGAGCAGCAGCAACAGCACAAGCGCCAACAGCAGCAGCAGGGGCGACGACGGCGTCGAATATAACGACAGTCGCGATAGGTTTGACGTCGGCTCTCGCGACGCCGTAGAGCGAGCAGTGGTCGAAGCATGGGCACGTGCTGGACGGCAAGAATACAAATCTGCCGCGAATCAACATGGAGCGGGTAATAATGACTGAGAGAGAAGCAGAGCACCAACTCAAGCGTGATGGTGGTTTGCGTTTGGCCGGCACCCGCCATCACTGTTTCCTGCCGCGCCGTACCACCACAGTCCCTTTGAAAAGCCCCGTTAATTCCCTACCCCCGCCCGCCCGCCCTTACCTTTCTGGCCCGCATCAGCCCTCATCGCACCACCGCCGTCATTACCGACGTCACCGCTATCTCCGACTCCGGTCTTTTTTCCTGGTGTACAATCTGCACGGGGTGCTGAGACCCCTACAGCATCCGCCGCACCAGCGCCGTCTTCTCCTTCCACGAGAACGATTGAATCTTGCCCGATGACGCACACCATGCCTCTCAGCAACGCCGTCAGCGCCCCCTCTCGAGGGAGATCCCGGCTGCCAGCCATCGCCGATCTGGGGGGAGAAAATGGAGAACCGAACGGCGCAAGCAAGGCCCCTGTAGGGCTAGCAGCACCTGTACCACTGCCGCTACCGGTGCTACGGTTAGCACCGATACCGCTGGTGCCGACGCCGTTGAGAGCTACACCGTCAAAGTGCGAAACCTCGCTACTACCGCCACCGCCGACAGTCGAGAACGAACCGATGCGGACAAGCGCGGTGCCGTCCGCGGGTCGTCGGCGGCTTGCCCCCCCCTCCACTCCTCCGCTCCCGCTTACGTCGCCCGGTCCACCCATCCCGGCCGCAGCATCTACGGACAGGTCTGGGCAGGCGGGTACTGCAACATCGCATCCGCTAGACACGACGAGGTGCCGGAGGGAGCGCTTTACCAAGGACGTGTACTCTGGAGGGAAGGGAAAATATCGGAGGGGGTGTGCACGCCGATTTTCCGTGCCAACCGGACCACCCCCCCCCCCCCCCTCCCCCTCCCCCCTCATTATATTTTTTAGTAGCAAGAATGTTGGCGGAAATTGTCGATGGGTTCTCCCGTTTTCTCGGGATTTCTTGGTCAGTAGACGTAGTGGAGGCCAACCTTCGATCGGTGTCGCTGGCCCTAACCGGCCTTGCTGCCGCCGCCGGACCACGTTTTCCAGCGCTACCGCCAAATGCGGCGGAACCTTTGACGCCCGACGCTTTACGCGGTATTCGTGCAGCCGGCCGTAATACCCGTGCTGAAACCCTACTCGCCAGACGTGGAGCACCACAAAGACCAGCTGCAACGCCGCCAGCCCCCCTAACCGACGCCACCGTCGGGAGTCCACCGTTCGCGCTGTGGAGCGGGATGATCCCCACAACAGCACCTCCACTATCCATCCGCTCTCTCGAAGCGGGCACCAGGGCGGCTAGTGAAGCTTGGTGTCGGCAGACAGCGGCCGTCATGAAATACGACGTGATCGAGTCCGCGCTGCCGTGAATAGGCTCCCTTTTCGTCGTGCCTACCTTCTCCTCACCAGGGTCATCCGATCGGCCTGTCGGGCCTCCCGCGGCGGTAACGTCCGACGGTGACCGAATCGGACCAGGGGGGTAATCGGAGTCGGCGAGCGGAACGTTTACCCTCCCGTCCACTGCGGCCTGCGTTGAAGACAGGTGCGGGTTGTTCCAGACCGTGCACAGAAAGCACCTTAGCTCCGCGCTCGCCGACAAAACGGCGATCCCCTGGTCTTGCAGTGCCTGGGAGGGAGGTTGGTCCTTCCGCTGTGCCTGATCCTCGGGTGCTTCTGAGACGGAGCTCCCTAATATATAGGATCGAATATTTACCACGGCGCCACCGCCACCGCTGCCATCATCACCATCGTCCCGATCCCGGAAGGCTACGCCTGCCTCTTCCCCATTGGGCTCTATACTGGTATGCCACCGTTGCGATGGCACAGCGGCGGTAGCGCCGCCAGCGCCGCCCCCCTCATCGTCATCACCCAAGCCCCGGGCGGTGACATGTCTACCAGGATTGTCGACGGTATGCCGCGGTTCTGGTGACGCGGCAGTGGCAGTTGCCCCCCTACCCCCCCCACCACTACCTGTCGATACCGGTAACGGCAAAGGTGATGGCGTAGGGTCGGAGAGCCACCCATCCGCAAGAGCGAGCACCAAGACCGGGTCTCCAGGGAAGACTCCCAAGTCTGGCATCAGCGCTGGGTGGATCTGGCACCTCCCAGACATGGCCGGCGGCGCCGATGGTAGTTTCTCCCGCTTTGCGCCCGACCCTGCCGGAAAGCCCCGTCTCTGCTGTCGCTTTTGCTGATGTCTCTGCTGCTGTCGCTGCTGTCGCTGTGGCTGCTGCTTTCGAACATTCCCCGTTACTGGCTGTTCAAGGTCGGGGCTTAGCGCGAAAGCATCGTGGTTTTCCAGAGAAACATCGGCGTTGTTGGAGACGCGTGACTGTTCCTCGGCTGGGGTCGGCGGTGGGGTTTCGACTTGAGCAGCCGGCAGGGTTTCGGCCGGAGTAAGCGGTAGAGAATTTGTGGCAGCTTCCGTTATCGGCGGTTGGGATAAGGTGTTTAGGGTCGCGTCGACGCCGTAAAGTTGGATGTGTGCGGGATATAGGAGGACCATCGGAATGTGGTAGTGTCCGCCTCCATTGCTGGAGCCTTGTGGGCGAGCCATGAGTTGCGCTTGATATGTTGCCGCCACCCCTGCGAAGCACAAATACTCATTAGGCTTAGGTCTGCGATCACGATCCATGAAAATTTGGTCAACGAGAAGAACAAGCTGAAATGGCGGGGACGAGCTACGTACGTATGCTTATTACCGGGTGTATTACACGCTAACGCAGTGATCTCGTTTAGTCGATATAGTTAGATCGTGTCAGAGTATACGATTCGACTACCACCTGCATCCGAGCGCCACAAGACCCCCCGAGACCGCGCGACCGCGCCACACCCATCCCTCACAGCAGCCGTCGCGATCCCCGGCGATCAGGGGGCGTCGGAAGATCGATTTTCAGGCAGGAGTGGGTTTCAATTTCCACGGGGTGTAAGGGTCTCAACATTTTCAGGAGGTATAATTTTCGGGAATTTTCCGACCTTGTCTCTTTTAGGGGTTTCGATCTTGTCTCCTTTAGGGGTTTCGTTTCCAGGAGTTTTTCTTTTGGGAGACGCCATCGAATCCCACCCGGGAATACTATTGGCGAGTAATTTTGACAGGCTATATTTTCAGTACGTAACTAACACTGCTGCTGCAGCATGTGGACTTACAGGTGCGCCAGCCGGTACATATTCGTACGCACACACTTGGTACCTGTATGCGCTGACAGGATTGGACTAGTATTTTATAGAAATATTTAAGGACGTCAGCGGTGAGTTCGACGAATTTCCAGTATTGTCATAGCCCGCACGTATTCTGGTACTGTTCAAATGTGTATGTACAGCACTGATACTTTTTTCTTGGGGATGACACATCATTCTCCTCTGCCGGGGCGATGAGTTCATCGTGTTCCGGGAAACACGGGGATGCGTTCGTTGTGTCCCCGGAAATGTGTACAGCAGCATTAGTACAATGATCGGTGGTACGTACTAATACGTGTTTTCTGTCTATTGTGCGTACACGCAAGGGCGGCACCCGTTCTTTCGACTGGAATCGCGAGAGGGCCGCTGCTCGCGGGGGGCAACGCACGTTTGTTTACGCGTATCCGGAGACCCCGCTGGCTGGTTGTGTCCTCTGAGTCCCCGCTCGCTGGTGGCTCGCTCGCTGGTGGCTCCGCACCACCTCGGCTGGCGTAGATACGGGTAAACCACTATTTGTACCAGGTACGTACGTGCTCTTAGGCCAGGGTATACCGTTATACTCGTCTGTACAAGAGACTACCCATGTACAAGCACGCAGAAGAGAACACTTTGCGACTGCTGCGTCGACGATTTGGGACCAAAACACTGGGAAACTATGAGACCCGGAACATGTTTTGTCGTGGTTTAAGCAGAGTGACAGCCTTCCTGCTGTGCTACCTGGTTGGTACGTAATTACCAGAAATAGGTTTTACTGGTATTCCGCTGCGTTTTGCTGTTAGCTTCTTGGGTCGAGTTGAAGATGCTGTGAGGCGCAATACTGACGAGCTTCAAGGTTTTTCTATTATGACAGCTGCGGTGCTATTTCCGACGATTCGCAGCAGTGCGCGAAATACTTGTGCAGCACCCCTACTGCTGTCTGCCGTACAGCCCGATGAGTGAACGAGCGCAAGAGTATACCGAGTACTCTCGAGAACTCGAGCAGTATACGAGAAGTGCACGAGTATTCACGAGAACTAACGAGTACACGAGTACTCACCAATACCTGGTATACGAGTGCAGCCTTCAGTTGTAGCTTTGCAGCAACGTAGCAGCAGCGGCGCCGGTAGTTTACAAGCTCCACTGCAGGCGGAACAACCTCCTACGCACAGCGGCAGCATGATACGCGAAACTTGAATGCCCGACCAGCACAGCAGGATTATTAATACAAGTCGTACCATAGTTCGGTCAAGAGCGTAAGAAGCATGGCAACCTACAGCCGAAGCGTATCACAACTCACAAAAGCGCATGTCCTCTACTCATTGCATCTCTTTCACATCAATGCGATCAAGTGCTCTGCAGCATCGCAGTCATCGGTGCTGGGCTGTCACACCCGACGGCAGCAACCTCAAGTCCGAAGCATGGGCTCCGCGATGGAGGAGGACAGCTCACCTTGCTGCAGCTTCCGATGCCCGAGCACCACCTGTATTCAGCACCGCAGGGGCATATCAGCCCTACCCTATGTTATTGTACGACAACACTTGCAGCGAGCGGTGTGCACTGCCGCCGTGACAGCAGTGCTCACAGTTTGCTGTTTGCAGAACCAGCCAGTAGCAGCAGCGATCGACGTACTTTGATTTTGAACAGGGTTTCCAATTATGGGGGAACGCTTTGTATCTCCGGGAAAATTCAGGCTGCCAATGGGCTGAATGCGCAACATGAATGGGGTGTGGCACCGCACCGCTGTCCCATCAGCTGTGAACGAACGTCCAAATGAGATAGGTGCCTTCGACGTCATCCAGGCCCCAACCCTGACTCCCAGCGTTGATCCCCAGGCCGGAGCTCTGCATCTCCAGCCCACAGCCCACGACTCCGAAAAAAGAAAATATGCGGGACCGTCCGAGTCAACCAATCAGAAGGCACTACTGGTGGTATTGTTTTGCCTTTATTGGCCTTCGTCACCATCTGGCTGTCGAGCTGTCGTGACCTTCACCTTGGTGGCTATTGCTGTTGGCGGCTGGCGTTGTGACCTTCTCTGGTGTCTGATACCACCTACTTTAGTGTAGTTATATCCAGGGTTCAGGTTAGTCGCCGGTTTGTCCCCTCCGGCTCACCACACCGACCTACTGTATGAATATACAGTGTTGTTCTTGCACCGCATTTTTTAGATCACGTCGTTTGTCAATGGTGCGCGCGCTACAGTGGGCACCTTCTCGAGCTGTCAGGACGGCCAGGTAGCCATGAGCATCGGGGTGCACCTGGAGCAAAAAAGAAGAGCCTTGCGCCGACGTGCCTTGATGCACGAGCAATTATGTGGTGATGAGAAGAACCGTTCTTGGGTTTTGAGGGTTTCCAATAATATTTTGCACTTTTTTCATGGGAACCCATCCGAACCACCCCCCCCCCCATCATCACCAAACAGACTTGTCGTCATAGCAGAGGCCCGTCTGCGTGAAATCTCTTCAGACTTCGTGTAAGTGGTGTCGCCCATCAAGCCAGTGGTGCCTGCCTTGTGTTTTATCTGCGATCGTCCGCGATCGAACTTTTCTGGGCCTCCGACTCGTCGACGAAAAGTACGGTCATATTCTGGGAGGAGTGCCTCGGAGCGCCTCTCGACTGATCCCTTGGCTCTAACGCGGGCAAGCGTCCGGAAGACCGAGTAGGCACGGTCCTCTGCTTTCCATACTCTTGCAGTGTTGTTCTTTTAAGATGCACCGCGTTTTTTGTCAGATTTCATTATCTTACGAGACGACGCTGGCCAGAGCTTTTGAGATGTCGAAGAACCCCGCCAAAACGGATCGAACGTGACACGTCGTCGAGAGGGGGTGCTGACGGGAGCATACTTGTGGAGGTGAGCACGTTGTTAGGTGATGTTATTCACAGGACAGCAGTTAGTCAGTGGCCAACTTAGAGCTTTTTTGTGTATGTCTACAAACCACGCACAAGTACTTGTAGGAAGGGGGGAGGGGCGGAAGGGGGAGCGTCATGCCCAAGAGACTGAAGTCTGGGTTTGGCCATCATCGTATTGAAAGTTGTGGGATTTCTAATGGCCGTCACAAGAGAGCATAAGACCGCCCTGACTTCTTCGCCATGTTGCGTTCTCTCCCAGGTGCCATTGATGATGGACGTGATACCCTCTGTTAGCCCAATGCCATCCTTAGCCAGTTCCTAGGGTCTGCTAGTATGACATTTTTCTTTCTTTTCTTTTTCTATTTCTTTTTTCTTTTTTTCTCTTCTTTCCTTGCTTTCCTGTCTTGTCTTTTCTTGCTTTTCTTGTCTTTTTCTTCTCTTTGCTTGCCTTTTTCGTCTTGTTTCGTTTTTTCTTCTCTTTTCTTTTCTTTCCTTTCCTTTATCTTCTTTTCTTTTCTTTGTTTCTTTTTCTCCAGTTGACTTAAGCCTGTCGTGCGTATGCGTAGTGATAGATACTACGTGTAATATATACGTGGTAGTCTTCCTTGGGTGGCAATCGGAATATTTGGTTTCTCCAGGCGTGAGTAGTGAGACGTATGAACCGGCCTGGACCTGGCACATCGTAGACTGACTCCCGATTTCACTTTTATATGTTTCTGGTGGAGGCATGAATTGCGTCAGCTGTGATATATGCGTGTACCACCTTGGGTTGTGTGTGTTTTCCCTGGGGTATTCCTCAGCTCCAGAGTGACTGGAGCCTGTCCTGTGACCACGGACTTGATTATACGAGTTAATGTGAGAACAACAACTACAACTTGTAGGTAGGTACGATACTGCAACACAACAAGCAGCAAGCAAGACGTCGTAACACATGACCATTCTCGCGCTTTGAGATGCTTTGCGCATCGATGGCGCCAAGCAACCTATGCTAGGTACAGGCAGCAGGCAGGTACACTACACATGCCAAGCGAGCCGAGGCTGTACCTATGCCAGACTGCAGATGCGACGCTTGCACACACGATCTGTACAGCAGCAGAACACTCGTTCTTTCGTAATTTCTTTTTCCTCCGCACTTTCATGTCCTATACTATTTCCAAATAGTTTGTCAAAGTAGGAAGAAGACGCAAGGAGGTGAGATGGTCTTGCTCGGAAGATGAGACGTCGTAACACTGACCATTCTCTGTCTCGCGATTTGATATGCTCTGCGCATCGATGGCGCGGTGCAACCTTTGCTAGTTACAGGTATAATAACCATGTCAAGCGAGCCGAGGCTGAACCTATGCCAGACTGCAGATGCGACGCTTGCACACACGATCTATACACATTGTACAGCAGAACACTCGTTCGCACGTACTTTTTTTTTTCTCCGATCTTTCATACCTATACTATTTCCAAGTATTTTGTCAAAGTAGGACAGGAAGGAAGACGTATCTTCCGAACAAGGCGTCGTAACACATCACCTTGAAACTACTACAAACTGCAAACACACAAACGCGACGACGCCAGCATTGGTGTCTTCCTCGCTGTTTACGTCCGCCCTACCCCTTCAATCACGATGAATGCAGCTCAAAGATGAACGCAGCTTTTTCTGCCTGGAGGACGAGGACTCAAAGAGGCCTGCTCTTTGGCGTCAGGCTTTGTTACTGTAGAAATCTGTGTGTTTTGCAGTACACATGGTATGGCGTAGAAGTCGGTGTGTTTTCCAACCTGTAACGCGGTAGGTGTACTCTACAGGCAAACGTAGCCTAGTGGGACTCCGTGTGACATCAATGACTACTGTAACACTTTAATTTGGAGGGCCTTTTCGACACACGGCGCGCACTAGCGTCGTGGTTTCAAGCGTGTGTTGCGCTAACCGGCGAGGGTGCGCGGTGTTCGTCGCGACTGCCGGGAGATAATTTATTTTGGAGATGATATGCTGATGCATAGACAAAACTAACAGCGGTGCCGATGCCAACAGCGGCATGGGGCGTTGTGTGGCTCGTATATTCTTCCTATAAATATATCCATACTCTGTACTGTCGTCTATTCGCCTCATCGGCGAGCAGGGATGGAAACTGACATAAATTAATACCCAGCCCTTCAGGATTTATCACCGCAACCGAGGGACGTCGCTATCATACGCCGAACATCGATTATTATTACGTGCATGCTAACCCTGACCCCTACACCAAGCAAACGCCAACGGTTGCTTTGTCCCCTGCATTCCAAACGCCCCAATGCACCAGTCTAAACCGCGAAAAAAAAAGACTGCACAGTAGGTGTCCCATCAGCACAACTCCGGCGCCAAACAAACCACGCCTCCGGTGAATTGCACGGCCTCCCGCGGTACGTTGCCCGCGGGAGTGCAACAACCGCACTAGGCGGATTTTCCTTGAACCAGTTACCGCGCGCCTTTGTGGGTTCGAGGAATGTCAGCCTCAGCTTGAATGCCACGCCTACCCGCGCAATCCGCCAAGCAATACTCAAAATTTCGAAGGCGTTCTTGTACGGGGGGCTAGTAACTATCCAGTCTACAAGGCTTGATTCGTCGGTGAAGGCCTTGAAGCACGCCTCTGAGGATGCGTCGTAGTGCGTGTCCGCCTGCAAACTGGACGAAGCGAGGCACGCGCACATTTGGGGGGGTTGGGGGGCGGGGGGGGGGGGGCGGGGGTTTGTTAACCGGTATGCACACAAGTCACAGACTCCACAATCAGCCGCCGTTTTGAAGCATTGCCCACAATTCATGTACACAACAAGTGGCCCAAAATCCAAACGAGTTTTGTACCACGGACTGGGGTATTTCCAATATTATGACTCTGCAAAGCGAGTTTCTAGTTTACGGTGGCGCCCGAAAAGTAGGGACCAAGGAGCTCTACGACACGCGCGGAGCATTGCGGTACTCGTACTGCTGTACACTCATCCTGGACGCTTGTTAAGATCGCACACATTGTTTGTTTGGCGCATGGGCCCCAAAATGGTTAAGGGGTGTTACCTTTATTAAAACTAGTGGTACGACCGCTGCTTACGCCAGCGGGGCCTGTACGGCAACGGCCCACCCACCCACATACACCCATAGACCCACACACCCACCCCACACAACCACCCACCCACTCATTCAACCACACACGCACTCACCAACAACCCACCCATCCACCCACCCACAATAATACGTACAGAGAAGGAAGAAAAAAAAACAGGCGCCTCTTCTTTCACCGGGGACACCGAGGGCTGCCGTGCGGGGTGGGCTTGGAACGGCTGTGGTGCCGGCTGGGGTCCGGTGGCGGTCGGGAGAAGCCGGTTTCCCGCAGGGTATAATAAAAAGCAATACACTGTGAAGATCCAAAATAACGTCACGACGCTATCGTATTATATTATAAGGATGTTTGCAAGTGTAATGTAATATAGAACAAAAACGTCATCTGAGAGATCAAGGATTTGCACACATCGGACAGATCAGATCCCCATTCATGATCTGTGCCGTTCAGGGTAGACAGATCTCTGGTATATATGGTCTGCATGGCCTAGATCATGTTGCCGAGCGTGGAGCCGTGTGGTCTGCATGATCTAGCATATGTTTCCTAGGTTGGATCTGTGTTACGCAGATCCTGCACAACATATCAGAACGACAGATAGATGTTATAGATCATCTGGATCGTGATCTGTCCGACGTGTGAAGTATTTGGCCAAAATCATTTGTGCAAGCAAAATCCTGTACTGCCTTGCACACACAGCAGAGTTTTCATATATTGGTTGCACGTAATAATACTAATAATAAGGGGGGCGGGGGGGAGGGGCGGGGGGGGGGTACTATTTAATGCTCTTCTGTTTTGATATATTGGTTACATCTGTGTTGCAGACAGCACGAAAACAACTCTTTTTGGCCAAAACTGCACTCAAATCGACAACTGAAAAGCACCTCTACTTCCGTTTTTTTCCTGCTGTAAAAAGGACCAGTACGTGCGTAAAACTTTTTTTGCAGCTCATACAGCAGCAAAGCTATCCAGCAGCAGCAACCGTCCCTCACCATCGGTTCAAGTCGTTCGTAGTGACGCGCAGGCCTTGCTCTGTCAGCACCATTGCCACAGCATCCCCCTTCGCGCCGCAGATGTCAAGCACCTTTCCCGTAACCTCCACTTGCTCCAAAAGAGCTCGCACCTGCCGCAATCGAAGCGACGTCGAGCGATGTAAGGTTAAGCCAGCGAGAAACGTTGCTATCTGACACATCGGATGTCGGCCTCATGAACAGCTCTGCTGCACAACACTCGCGTACGTACATACTGGTATCTCATACCATACCCCTTTGTTTTTAGAAGCAACGTACAACATGAGGCAGGGCCGTATAATATGAACAATGTGTTTATGTTTGCGACACAGCAGTACTTGATCTCAGTGAGTGCGGTCAGTCGCTGCTTGTAAAAACAGCGGAACATATGTGGGCCTGCTCTATGGTCGTACAGGCTACACACCACATACGCATGATCATGCGACGTACAGTCTATCAGGTATACATCATGGGGAGCTTCACACCTGAAATGAGGTCGAGGGGTATCGACCAAGAGGGGAGGCTTGACCCGTAGCCATGGTTCCCAACGAACCCTTCTCCGCTTTCTGCTGCTGCGCGATGAACTTCTTGTACATTAACTTTAATACCTAGACCTCGACCCCCTCGGAGGTCTCGCTCGGCATATCCTCCCCCCTCTCAGCCCTTCTCAGCCCGTAATTGCCGAAAAGAAAATTAGTTGCTGGGGAAAAGAACCGTCCCGAAGTTCCTTGCCTTCCTTGCTTTCCCTAGTCTCATTCTTACTTAGCTCTCATTCTCTGATCTTTACTGCTTGCTCTCTGATATTTTTATTTTGCTTTTTCAGCAACTTCTTTTTTGTACTTTTACTTTTGAAGTTGGCCAATTGCTGGCTGTTGAGAGGGAATTGCCGTTGACGGCTGCAAAAAATTTGAATTTGAAATTTGCCGGATCGGCAATAACAATTTGAAGTTGAAATTTGCGAAGCGGACCGAGGCTAGTGCGGGAGGAGGCTCCGCCAACAGTGGGGGTGGTGGAGGTTCAGGATCAGGCGTGTGGAAGCTGGTCGGGCAAGAACGGGACTCAGCTTCTTCTGGAAATCCTGATTGGCCGTGCCCGAGCAAGGGTTGTGACGGCTTCCTCATCGCACGAAATAGGAAAAACAGGAGTTCCCAGTACGCTGTCTGCGACACCTGCAGGAGTGACGAGCCTTCCACGTGCCAAGCTTTTCATAACCTTAACAAGAAGCACTGGGGAAGCGGCGACAACCCTCGTGTGTGTGACTAGTGTGACGCGGACACCTGTGATTCACCTTCGATCGGCGTCCCTAACGAAGGAGCTGAGAGCTTGACGAAACGTGAGTTTCATTTCTTCGTGTTGTTGGAATTTGATGTTTGCTGTCAGCTACTATACTACTGATGATGTTGAGAGTTTGTTCCCGTTGTCAGTGTGTTCAGCGCCGTGCGACATAGGTAAGACACCAGATGTCAACACCCTGTATTTTCGGTAGTGCTGCGTTGAGTGTTGGCTGAGTGTGCTGCAAGTTGTGCGCAATAGACTACCAGTATGTGGTTTTGGGTGTTGGTGAACTCAAGCGAATCCTGTTTCCAATAATGATGCACATTGAAATTTACATTGTTTGACCTTGTGTGCCTGTCTGCAACGTCTGCTGTAGCATGTGTGTGCTACACCAGCGTGGTCGAACTACCACATGGTGTGGAAGCTGTGCTTGGGGACGCGTAGCCTGAACAAACTCAAGTTCGCCTTGGTGGTCACGGAGGGCAGTCCCGTCGTCGGGGTAAGCATGTTGTACTAGTTGTCTACGCAGTTGTGTGCTGTGATTTCTTTTTCATGCGTACAAACACACTTTTGCATGTACGAGTACGTGTACGGGGCAGTCCCGTCATCGGGGTATAAGCGGGAATTGTACAAGCACTCAGGTCTACGAGTAGACCTATGCAGTGACGCTGTGTGATGCGATTTCTTCTTCATACGTACAGCCAAACACACTTCATGTATGTACGACTACGAGTACGGGGCAGTCCCGTCATCGGGGTAAGCGGGGGTTGGACAAGTGGTCCATGCAGTGACGCTTTGTGCTGTGATATAAACACACGTCTTGGATGTACGACTACGACTACGTGGTATCTATACATGTAAGACGCAATGAAAACGGGCAAGTCTCATCGCGGGGGTCAGCCAGGGTTGTAAAAATGGTCCATGCAGTGATAAATAACACAGCAGCATGATACCTCAGCACCAGTCGCAGTACACACTGGAGGTTGATATATAGCAGTAAACAGAAGCTGAAGTTAACCTGGGTGATGCTGGAGAGCAGTCCCGTGATTGGGGTTAGCGAGTTGTTCGTGTAGTGACGCGGTGTACTACTACTGTTACTCATTTTTCATACAACCACATAAACTCTTTGTATTAACGAGTACAAGTAGGGTGCGCAACCTCTTCAGGAATCGCAGTACCCGTCGGTCGTAATAGTGTTGATAGCAGCAGTAATAGAGTAGTACCGAACAATATATACAGCAGGTACTGTCTCTTGCCCTTCGTTGTCGGTATTCCGCCGGTAGGCCTTATATAGCAGTATACCGGGGCTTACGCTTACCAGTTGCGACTGTGAATCCCGTTCGTTCCTGTCCCAGTGGTGGTTTCATAGGAGTTAGCAACGTTGTTGTACCAGGCAGGGCTTTGCCCATAAACGACCGCTTTCATTACAACAGTGTTAAATTGTACGACTTCCTTTCAAACTTTGGAAATCGACGACAGCTACGTGGCCTTACTATTTTGAACATTCACTGAACGCAAGGTATTCCCATCCGTTGTTGTCGTTCGCAGAAGCCCTGCGAAGCAGCCGCCGAGGGCCGCCAAGTCGGCGAGGACATAAACACGAAGTGCACCGGCGACATCAAGGTCGGTGACCTCCTGAAGAAGGCAGGCGACCACTTGCTCGATATACATCCCGCATTCCATTCCCACGGTGCCACGAGGGCGTTCGACATCGAGGTACGTTCTACTCTTATCTTGCGTCCTGTGTGTCACGAGTCGAGACATCCATGTCTCTTGCTCAAGACTGGGGGATGGCGTGCGGATATAGTCTATGAAGTGCGGCTCTTTTTCCGAGTACCAAGCACAAGTACAACAATACCACAACAATTACTAACAACGAAAGGAGCTCCAATAATTTGGATGGTTACGACGTCTGCTGGAGAGAAGTACGAATACTTTTTTACACATACTTATCGACGTCCTCCCGCCATGCTTCAACGTTTGTGGACAGATCCACAAGATCATCGACAAAAAACAAGAGTGCAAGGTGCTGGGTACCTCCGCTGAGGAGGAAGAGTCCAAGCAAGCCTGCATGCTCCTTCGGAAGCAATGTTGACAGCACGTTCTTTATAGAACGTTAAGTTGTGGTTTATTATACCAGCATCGTTTTTTGAGAACTATGCCTAAATGCGTGCTCTTCGTCTTTCAGGAATACAAATGTACTTCACATGTTTGCGGTGTGTGCGTTCAAGTTCCTGCTTCCAGCATGTTTTTTTTGGCACTGCGCTCCTTTACATCTTGAGTTGTAGTTTTCCTGTCTCTATCCTTGACAAGCGCGTGCCTGGTGTTTATGCACTGCGATAATTTATTATTGATGATCGACTTAGAGCTATTATTAATAATAAGTGTACAGGTGCTACCTGAAGGTGGAAGGATATGCCAAGCAAGTCCCCCGACGTGCCCATCATGGACTGGGCGAATGGATGATAATAACAAACTCATAATCATAATCGTCTCTATCCTGTACCGTTGTACTTTATATGGACCTCTTGGCGTTTTCAAGTCGCCAGTTGCGCCATTTGTGCTTCTTTTCCGCCTTCCTACTGAATGTCCATTCCTCCTTCCGCAAGCGTAGCGGGCGGCGCCCAGCCGCCCGCTAGCGAAGCCCTTGTAGAGACCACACAGTCCGTGCGGCAACATACGCATTCACCAGCCACAAAACGCTGCTCCGTAATGTCGCGAGAGTGCACCCATGCGGCTCCAACACTAGCAGTCCATTGCTCCAGCGCCGACCAGCAAGGACCGCTCCCCACGTGCCTCCAGCCGACATTCGACCTATCCCGAGCGCCAGGCCGGCCGCACGCATAGCAGAGCGCAAGCCCTCCTTCCGGATTTGGCTTCCCATGCTGTGCCAGCCCGCAAGCTCCGCGAGACCCCCTCGGCATGTTTTGCTCAGAAAAACTGGAAAAGTACAGATTTATTCGGTCGATGTTGATCACGAAAATCCTCGTTTATTCGTGATCAACATCGACCGAATAAATCTGTACTTTTCCAGTTTTTCTGAGCAAAACATGCCGAGGGGGTCTCGCGGAGCTTGCGGGCTGGCACAGCATGGGAAGCCAAATCCGGAAGGAGGGCTTGCGCTCTGCTATGCGTGCGGCCGGCCTGGCGCTCGGGATAGGTCGAATGTCGGCTGGAGGCACGTGGGGAGCTTGCTGGTCGGCGCTGGAGCATAGGACTGCTAGTGTTGGAGCCGCATGGGTGCACTCTCGCGACATTACGGAGAAGCGTTTTGTGGCTGGTGAATGCGCATGTTGCCGCACGGACTGTGTAGTCTCTATGTACAAGAAGTTCATCGCGCAGCAGCAGAAAGCGGAGAAGTGTTCGTTGGGAACCATGGCTACGGGTCAAGCCTCCCCTCTTGGTCGATACCCCTCGACCTCATTTCAGGTGTGAAGCTCCCCATGATGCATACCTGATAGACTGTACGTCGCATGCTCCCCATGATGTATACCTGATAGACTGTACGTCGCATGATCATGCGTATGTGGTGTGTAGCCTGTACGACCATAGAGCAGGCCCACATATGTTCCGCTGTTTTTACAAGCAGCGACTGACCGCACTCACTGAGATCAAGTACTGCTGTGTCGCAAACATAAACACATTGTTCATATTATACGGCCCTGCCTCATGTTGTACGTTGCTTCTAAAAACAAAGGGGTATGGTATGAGATACCAGTATGTACGTACGCGAGTGTTGTGCAGCAGAGCTGTTCATGAGGCCGACATCCGATGTGTCAGATAGCAACGTTTCTCACTGGCTTAACCTTATATCGCTCGACGTCGCTTCGATTGCGGCAGGTGCGAGCTCTTTTGGAGAGGGTGGAGGTTACGGGAAAGGTGCTTGACATCTGCGGCGCGAAGGGGGACGCTGTGGCAATGGTGCTGACAGAGCAAGGCCTGCGCGTCACTACGAACGACTTGAACCGATGGTGAGGGACGGTTGCTGCTGCTGGATAGCTTTGCTGCTGTATGAGCTGCAAAAAAAGTTTTACGCACGTACTGGTCCTTTTTACAGCAGGAAAAAAACGGAAGTAGAGGTGCTTCTCAGTTGTCGATTTGAGTATAGTTTTGGCCAAAAAGAGTTGTTTTCGTGCTGTCTGCAACACAGATGTAACCAATATATCAAAACAGAAGAGCATTAAATAGTACCCCCCCCCGCCCCTCCCCCCCCGCCCCCCTTATTATTTAGTATTATTACGTGCAACCAATATATGAAAACTCTGCTGTGTGTGCAAGGCAGTACAGGATTTTGCTTGCACAAATGATTTTGGCCAAATACTTCACACGTCGCACAGATCACGATCCAGATGATCTATAACATCTATCTGTCGTTCTGATATGTTGTGCAGGATCTGCGTAACACAGATCCAACCCAGGAAACATATGCTAGATCATGCAGACCACACGGCTCCACGCTCGGCAACATGATCTAGGCCATGCAGACCATATATACCAGAGATCTGTCTACCCTGAACGGCACAGATCATGAATGGGGATCTGATCTGTCCGATGTGTGCAAATCCTTGATCTCTCAGATGACGTTTTTGTTCTATATTACATTACACTTGCAAACATCCTTATAATATAATACGATAGCGTCGTGACGTGTTTTTGGATCTTCACAGTGTATTGCTTTTTATTATACCCTGCGGGAAACCGGCTTCTCCCGACCGCCACCGGACCCCAGCCGGCACCACAGCCGTTCCAAGCCCACCCCGCACGGCAGCCCTCGATGTCCCCGTTGAAAGAAGAGGCGCCTGTTTTTTTTTCTTCCTTCTCTGTACGTATTATTGTGGGTGGGTGGATGGGTGGGTTGTTGGTGAGTGCGTGTGTGGTTGAATGAGTGGGTGGGTGGTTGTGTGGGGTGGGTGTGTGGGTCTATGGGTGTATGTGGGTGGGTGGGCCGTTGCCGTACAGGCCCCGCTGGCGTAAGCAGCGGTCGTACCACTAGTTTTAACAAAGGTAACACCCCTTAACCATTTTGGGGCCCATGCGCCAAACAAACAATGTGTGCGATCTTAACAAGCGTCCAGGATGAGTGTACAGCAGTACGAGTACCGCAATGCTCCGCGCGTGTCGTAGAGCTCCTTGGTCCCTACTTTTCGGGCGCCACCGTAAACTAGAAACTCGCTTTACAGAGTCATAATATTGGAAATACCCCAGTCCGTGGTACAAAACTCGTTTGGATTTTGGGCCACTTGTTGTGTACATGAATTGTGGGCAATGCTTCAAAACGGCGGCTGATTGTGGAGTCTGTGACTTGTGTGCATACCGGTTAACAAACCCCCGCCCCCCCCCCCCCGCCCCCCAACCCCCCCAAATGTGCGCGTGCCTCGCTTCGTCCAGTTTGCAGGCGGACACGCACTACGACGCATCCTCAGAGGCGTGCTTCAAGGCCTTCACCGACGAATCAAGCCTTGTAGACTGGATAGTTACTAGCCCCCCGTACAAGAACGCCTTCGAAATTTTGAGTATTGCTTGGCGGATTGCGCGGGTAGGAGTGGCATTCAAGCTGAGGCTGACATTCCTCGAACCCACAAAGGCGCGCGGTAACTGGTTCAAGGAAAATCCGCCTAGTGCGGTTGTTGCACTCCCGCGGGCAACGTACCGCGGGAGGCCGTGCAATTCACCGGAGGCGTGGTTTGTTTGGCGCCGGAGTTGTGCTGATGGGACACCTACTGTGCAGTCTTTTTTTTTCGCGGTTTAGACTGGTGCATTGGGGCGTTTGGAATGCAGGGGACAAAGCAACCGTTGGCGTTTGCTTGGTGTAGGGGTCAGGGTTAGCATGCACGTAATAATAATCGATGTTCGGCGCATGATAGCGACGTCCCTCGGTTGCGGTGATAAATCCTGAAGGGCTGGGTATTAATTTATGTCAGTTTCCATCCCTGCTCGCCGATGAGGCGAATAGACGACAGTACAGAGTATGGATATATTTATAGGAAGAATATACGAGCCACACAACGCCCCATGCCGCTGTTGGCATCGGCACCGCTGTTAGTTTTGTTTATGCATCAGCATATCATCTCCAAAATAAATTATCTCCCGGCAGTCGCGACGAACACCGCGCACCCTCGCCGGTTAGCGCAACACACGCTTGAAACCACGACGCTATTGCGCGCCGTGTGTCGAAAAGGCCCTCCAAATTAAAGTGTTACAGTAGTCATTGATGTCACACGGAGTCCCACTAGGCTACGTTTGCCTGTAGAGTACACCTACCGCGTTACAGGTTGGAAAACACACCGACTTCTACGCCATACCATGTGTACTGCAAAACACACAGATTTCTACAGTAACAAAGCCTGACGCCAAAGAGCAGGCCTCTTTGAGTCCTCGTCCTCCAGGCAGAAAAAGCTGCGTTCATCTTTGAGCTGCATTCATTGTGATTGAAGGGGTAGGGCGGACGTAAACAGCGAGGAAGACACCAATGCTGGCGTCGTCGCGTTTGTGTGTTTGCAGTTTGTAGTAGTTTCAAGGTGATGTGATACGACGCCTTGTTCGGAAGATACGTCTTCCTTCCTGTCCTACTTTGACAAAATACTTGGAAATAGTATAGGTATGAAAGATCGGAGAAAAAAAAATACGTGCGAACGAGTGTTCTGCTGTACAATGTGTATAGATCGTGTGTGCAAGCGTCGCATCTGCAGTCTGGCATAGGTTCAGCCTTGGCTCGCTTGACATGGGTATTATAACTGTACCTAGCAAAGGTTGCACCGCGCCATCGATGCGCAGAGCATATCAAATCGCGAGACAGAGAATGGTCAGTGTTACGACGTCTCATCTTCCGAGCAAGACCATCTCACCTCCTTGCGTCTTCTTCCTACTTTGACAAACTATTTGGAAATAGTATAGGACATGAAAGTGCGGAGGAAAAAAAAATTACGAACGAACGAGTGTTCTGCTGTACAATGTGTATAGATCGTGTGTGCAAGCGTCGCATCTGCAGTCTGGCATAGGGCGGGTTCCGACCTAAGGCCGGACTGCTCTTCCGAGCTCGGAATAAGAAAAAAAAAAAAAATCGACTTCGTGGTTCGCTTTTAAACGGCCAAATACGATGTTAAAAAAAATGTCCCAAAAAAAAAAAGTTGCCCTCCGGATATTTTTTTTTTCTTCTCCGCATTGCCGAACTTTTTTTTTCTCGGACTCGGCGGCAATCGCTTCCGCTTGGTCGAAATAGGGGGGGTAGAGCCACTCAGAAAGTTGTTCAGACAAAAACTCGAGCCCGGAACCGAGAATAAAAAATCCCAGGAAATTTGAAATTGCTCAACTAAGGTCAGCTTTTGGGCAGCCGTAAGTCGATTCCAAAAGCATAACTAGGACAATCCATTGATATCTTCGTGTTCCCCACCCTAAAATCACCTCAAATAGAAGTTTCACAGAGCTCTAATCAACGTGTGGATCGTTTTCCACGGGTGGGAGTTTTTCAGTCTAATCCCTAGTAAATCCCAGGTTATGCCCTCTTTTTGCACGTATCTTTGCGCAGCTGTATCAAGGTCAAATCGATCCCGATCAAAAATCTAACGACGGGTTCGTGATCTACACCCCAAAATTACCATAACCTGAAAATTTTATAAGATTCGGAGGCGTTTGAAATTTTCTCGGGGTGCCCGCGGACGCTATTTTACCTCAATTTTAGCCAATTATTCGCGAGTAACTTACCATCACGAGGGCCAAATCGAAAAAAAAGTATATCTTCGTAATCCCCATAACCTAGCGGAAGTTTGTGCAATTTTTCAGAGCTCAAATCCTCGTGGTTGCCGCGTTCTGAAATCTCGTGAAAAATATCCGGCTTTACCTCGGAACCCGCCATAGGTACAGCCTCGGCTCGCTTAACATGTGTATTGTACCTGCCTGCTGCCTGTACCTAGCATAGGTTGCTTGGCGCCATCGATGCGCAAAGCATCTCAAAGCGCGAGAATGGTCACGTGTTACGACGTCTTGCTTGCTGCTTGTTGTGTTGCAGTATCGTACCTATCTACGAGTACTTGTGCGTGGTTTGTAGACTACACAACAAAGCTCTAAGCTGGCCACTGATTAACTGCTGTCCTGTCAATAACATCACCTAACAACGTGCTCACCTCCACAAGTATGCTCCCGTCAGCACCCCCTCTCGACGACGTGTCACGTTCGATCCGTTTTGGCGGGGTTCTTCGACATCTCAAAAGCTCTGGCCAGCGTCGTCTCGTAAGAACCCGTTTCTCCATTGGTTTTGATTGGTTTCAATTTGTTTTTGAGGCATGTTTTCTACAGGGGCTGATAATGAAATCTGATAAAAAACGCGGTGCATCTTAAAAGAACAACACTTGCTGTACATCCTTCACAAGGGGCAAAGAAACGCGCGACCGTTAGACTACATCTGGTGCTTGTGTCGCTTGCAAAGTTGGGTATATGTCGAAACAACCCCACAGCTGTTGACACACCTGGCAACTAACTGGTGGCGCTGTAGGGGCATTCTCATAGGAGAGGGCGTGAAATAGGTGTCCCGCTCATGGTGCGCGCAGCCGCCGGAGGCCGTTTTGCAAAAACAGATACCAGGCACCTGGTATGCGTCAAAAACATACTTAAAATAAATGTGCGGCTAAAAATAACCCGCTCGTTTGGTCCCCGATTCCCGAAATTTGCTCGTATTAAAATCTCTCTTCGCGCGGAGCGGTAAAAACGCGAGGGGGGTAGGAGGGGGTGTATATACCCCCACCGCCGGCATCCTGCGCCCGCTCCGCACATCCTCTTCCAAAAATCATACGCGACTGACACGCCGCCCAGGGTACACTCGCCCCCAATTAGTCTACACCCCCCCCCCCCCCTTAGGGTCGTTCCTAACGAAGCTACGGCAGCATTACTTCCATTTTTACTGAAAGTTTCGCTATTACCCGAAATTGCGGGAAAAGTCCAAAAACTCACCCCCGGAAAAACTGGCACTTTGGCAGGTGGAAATATTGGAAGTGATTATGCCACTTGCTCTCGCACGTCTTTGGCGTTTGCGATTCAAGGGCACGAGGGCGTCGGCGCCGCCTTTGCTTGCATGCTTTATGTTATAAGGCTTAGTTTGGGTAGACGAAGACTAAGCTATTGGTTAACCTTTTGCAAGTGGTCAAGCGGATTAATACCCCACTAATACCTTAATAAACGGCGTCGTCGACAGACCATGGTTTTTTGGGTCGCGGGTTCAAATCCCGCCATCCACAATAATAAACCTTTCCAGACTTTCCCCATGTCGAACATGAAAAATACTAATAATCTCCCTGGCATCCCCAGGAAATGAAACCGCTTCGATATTGACAGGCATGCCGGTATATCCGGCCGACCTGATATCCCGCCGTTCCAGGGGGGAAGAGTGTTATTGGGCTTAGTTTGGGTAAGCTATTGGTTAACCTTTTTCAAGTGGTCAAACAGACTAGACTAAATACCCCACTAATACCGTCACAAATGGCGTCGTCGACAAACCATATGCGTTTTTTGGGTCGTGGGTTTGAATCCCACATCCACCATAATAAACATTTTCAGATTTTGCACATACATGTCGAACTTGAAAAAACTATCTCCCCGGTATACCCAGGAAATGAAACCGCTTTGATGTTGACAGGTCTGCCCGTATATCCGGCCGACCTGCTATCCCGCCGCTTCAGGGGGAAAGTGTTATAAGGCTTAGTTTGGGTAAGCTATTGGTTGACATTTTGCAATTGGTCAAACGAACTAATGCCCCACTAACACCTTAACACTTACCCAGATACAGATGCTTGGTCGACATCAGCTTTGGGCATCTGTCATATAGCCTAATCTCTGCCAAGAAGGACGGAACTGAACCTTGCGTATCGTCTAGGTACCAGGGCGCTGCAAATACGATTACCCCCGAAAAATTAAAAAATATATACACCTGGAACAGCAGTACTTGTACCACGTACCAGCAGCATCTGGTATCAATACAGCTGTATAGGTGTATACTACCGCCGTCCAGCTACTGCTGATGCTACGCACAGGAGTACACGATACCGGTATATACCACGTAAGATCGAGGGTAACAGGTCCCTGTGTATCAGGAACCGAACAGAGATCAGGGTACGGACATCGCAGAAAAAAAACGACGGTTTCAGTATCGTCCATACATAGCATACTGTGGGGGGGGTTAGGAAACTACTGCAATGGAAAGGACTGTCCTACATTCATCCCGCTTGTTGATCCCCGAACTGCTGCATGCTCTTTCTAAACTGACGGTAACATCGAAATCGTCGTTTCATTGATTGGTCGATGCATCGATGGGTCTCGAAAGGCTAACAGCAGTGCCATCAGGCATACTAGCGGGATTGATGGTGTCGGCGGTGTGTCGGCGCTAACATCTTTTCCCCCCCCGCTTCCGAGTATTCTTTCATCCAGGTCTAGGACTGCTTTGCTCGACAAATGGCGTTATCGAGGTGAAAATTGTAATTGGCGATAGGCCTGCGAATGCTTGCTGGGGGTTCCTACCTGGATGACGCGGCGAGGTTTGGCGCTGCGAACAGCACAGTGTTCGCCGCCCATCGTCTCTCTCCTTTTGTTTTCGGTTGCAGCTTGGGCTTGATAAAGGGCAGGCGGTATTTGGCCTCTTATGACCGTAAGCCGCCACGCACAGCTACCCCCATGCTACTCCATAGTTCGGGTTGCGCGTAAAGATTGTAGCTTGACAGAGGGCAGGGTGTAGTTTGAGTTCAATAAAAAAACGTACAATGGTTTGGCACCCAGCCCTCCTTCGCTGCCCCTCCCTTGTTTTTTTTTTGTTGTCTCAACCAGAGGGCGCCACGCATAGCTAGCTGTTTCCCCCCCTCTCATTTTTGTTTCGCTTACAGCGTGAGTTGAACAGAGTGCACAGGCTGTATTTCTTGCTCTGCATCGGGAAAGTACGTCGGCTTGGCTACCCCTTCTGGAACAGCTCTAGTTTTTTTCTCTTTTAGTTGGATAGAGTGTGCAGGGTGTGTTTCTGCTCTATAACGAGAAAGACCAAGGTTTGGCACGCCCTCCCTCTCCTTTAGCGTTCGATTGCAGTTTGAACTTGATTATTATATGGTGCAGGGTGCAGTTACAATTACTTAGCGAGAGAGCACGGCGTAATAATGATCCTACGCCTCCGTTTGTTTTGACTTGCAGATTGAGCTGGATAAAGCACAGGGTTTGCCCCCCCGGTTCGTTGATTTTCGTGCAGCTTGAGTCTGATCGAGTACAGGGTGCATTTCTTTATATTCAAAGAGGATGTCACGCAGAGCTGTCCCTTCCCTTCTTTTTGTTTCCATTACAGTTTGGGCTTGATAGAGTACAAGGTGTAATTATATTTCGCTAACAGAGAACGCTTTCCTATTGCTCCCTCTCCCCTCGCCCCTCTGCTTTTTTTGCTGATGGTTTGATCTTCATGGAGTGCGGGAGGTAATATTTTTACACAACCAAAGGACGATGCGCGTCGTCAGACCCGCCCCCCGCCCCCTTTTCGGGTTGGCTTCCTTTTTCACAGAGTGTACCAGGTTCGCGCGGTTGTGAACCTTGAATGCTGTTTCTCGTCCGATTGTTTTGCTCGCAGTTTGATGAATTTTTTAGGGGTATCTGTAGTTGTTTAAAGACACGACGACGGCAAGAGTAGTCTACCCATCTAATCCTGGCTTTCGCTCTAAATGCAATGGAGTGCAAGGCATTGCCCACCTTGTGAGGAGAAATGGTTCCGTCTCCGTTATTACTCTCCTCTTCCCCGCCGTTTGTTGTCGTTGGCGCTTCTCGTAGAGAGCAGGGTACACGGGTGATTAAATGGCGGGAGTAACATTATCCCCCTTTCCCCCGTATTATTGTCAAACTTGTCAATCCCAGATTATGCCAGATGAGCTGCCCCTTCCCCCGATAGTGCGAGGTTACGCTCCGCATGCTTGGTGTTTGCGAACATGGGGCATGCGGGTGTGGACCATGAGGCATCGAGGGTTGAACACCGGAGCCGAAATAATAGCCGACGTGTGATCCGTGCCGTTATGGTGCCGTCGTACACTCCAAGCGTTTTGCACAAAGGAAAATTACGATGGGCGTGAGGCACTGGTTGTGTGGAGTTTGACTGAAACAACTGCAATGAATAATGGACGAAATAGCAGTGGATTTAGGCGCTGATGCTCCATGAGAGACGACATGTCTCTATCAGCGACTGGAGAAACCCTACAGTTTTGTTTGGACGGTTGAGAATCCACATGTCGTCCATTTTTTATCACTCAATCTTTACTGCAAAAGAGTCACAGTGATGATGCCCGCTCTCCGTGTCCCTTGGCATGAGGTGTTGATCTCCAGGCCTGAGTTTTCCTGTTGAAAACCCAAGCAAATCCGCAGGCCAGTCGTGGTCCTGCTCTCGCAAGGTTGCGCGAATCTATTTTTTATATAATATCGGAACACGTCAGATGTGAGATGCATTCAAGGGTCGATAATCATCTTGGCAAGCTGCGTGATACCCATCTTTGCAAGCTGTGTGACCTCCTTTGAATGCATCTTCATATGAATCCTGTGGATGTTGTTAGGGTGAACATCAACAAAAACGTTATCTGATCAATATTAACAACCAATCGGTAGCTGCTACGTATATATACGTATTTCGTCCTCGGCAGCACCAGATAAGTTGTTTGGATTCGTCAGCGTCGATAACAACATGTTAAACACATACAGCAGCAGTTATTATCAGCAGTCAGTAGTAATAAAACCTCATCAGTATTATAGCAACGAACGGCGGCACTAACCATAATGAATGGTAGTTGCTCGTATCATTTTGAGTATGTTTTCCCAAGATGTATGGTAAGTCATTATGACTCGACGAGTCAGTTGTATTAGCAACATATTTGACAATACAACACAGCAGCAGTAATAAAGCCCTGTCAACAGTAATAATGATACTGCTACTTGTAACAATTAATAATGGTCAATTATTTGGCCTGGGTGTAATCTGCCGTCGACTTCGCTCATGATGTTTACGTGCCTTCGCCAGTGAGCGCTACCGCGGTAGGGACAACAAGCCGTGGTCAGGAGCGACAGGACGCCGTCTTCCAAACAATGATAAAACGCTTGATATTCCCAAAAATAGTGACAAGTAACCCGTCCTCGTAGTTAATGACGGAATAGTTTTGTCGCAAATACGTGACCACTATGTAAAAAAAAGGGAAATGCGATTCTTCGATAAGAACGGGCCTGTAAATGGACATTATTATCTATCGAATAATCTAGACTTATTGTGCTACAAATGCATACCATGAGTACCATTATTAGGGCCTAGATTAACAAGGAACTTGCTAAACCGAGATTCGAAATTGTTTTTTAGAACTGAAAATTAATTGCATCTGATTGGTTGAAAAGTCAATCCCCTATCAGGCATTCTCAGAATTATCACGAAACTTTAAATCCAACAAACAATTAAAACAAACACTTTTTTGGTCCAATTTTGTCGATGATCGAAATTCAATTTGGGGAGTTAGGGCCGTTCTTATCGGAGACATGTTTCTGTCTTAAATTTCCTAAATTTCCTAAATTTCCATATTTGTGAAATGCGTGTTAAAATACGGAGGCGTTCTTTCATTATTTGCAAATTCTTCAGCCAGCCCCAGAAATTAATTATGGAGAAGTTAACAATCACAAATTAAAAAATCCTGTCGTCGATTTCCATATTTCGAAGGCAGTGCTCCGATAAGCGCCGTGGCTTAACGCTGGGACCATCGGGTAGCTTTAAACGTTGACCAGGGTCCAACATTGTGGCCGATGGAAGGAAGCGGCCTGGGTTCCGGAGGACTCATCCTCGAGTCGGACGAAACAACGATTCAGCCTTCTTAATTTTCCAGACACGAGGCGCAGAAACATGAAGAAGGCTACCGCTGGTATCCTCGTCGTGCTCGGCATGTTTCTGACACCAGGGGCTGCTGTCGCCGGAATGCACGAATCTACTTGGCCTGGGTGCTTTCCTCTGCGGTCTTCCGGGATGTTCGCTCAAGCTTGCCGTTTGACGGCGCGCGTGACTGCTGGTGTGGATGGTGGCGGTCTTGCGTTATGGCTCGGCGTTCAAAAATCAGGATAAAAAGACAAACAACCCCGCGCTCGATAATAATGCAGACGTTTTTCGATGGAAATCCTGGCAAAAAAAGAGGAATTTTAGGAAATTCACGTCTCCGACAAGAACGGCCCTTAGGGCACCTAGGCATGGCATGTTCCGAGTAACCGATACCGGCCACGCGAATTGGTGCCATGTCGTCGGTTGATTGATAGGCGAAAAGCCACCATGGCGAGAGGTAGGACCACCAGAGCAGCCGCAGCGCGGCCTCCGAAGGCCCTTAGCACAGCCAAGACCGTCTGCGATGCCTCTAAAACAACGAGACCGCCGCAAACCCAGTTTTTCGTCGCCCGGAACCTCGAACGATACACGACCAACTAACACGTCACGACTTCGCTCAGAAGTTCGACCATTGTATCCCGGTCGCTGCTGCCCGTGTGGGGCGACGGGGCGGCGCCAATCCATCCAAGAGACGCCTGGAGACATAGCCTCCTAGTCGCTGCCGGCAAAAACAATCTGCCGCTAGCCGCGGCGCTCTGGGGGGGACGCGAGCCATCACTCGCCTCGGTCGTGGCCGACCGGTGTTCGTTGACCCTTTTGCGTTTTGTAATTCTAGAACGCACTACGCCGTTCCTTGATAAGAAGCAGAGTCGTTTTTTTTTGGGAATTGTTCATGAAATTCTAAGAACAAAATCGAAGTGCGATTTTCGGCGCTCTTCGTTGATCTGGGCCCTTAGCAAATAACTGAGCTTATAACGAAACCTTACACCCTTTTTGTTGACACAAAACGAAGCATCCTACGACAGAGGCAGCATCTTGTATCCCGAATATTTCCATAAAAAACAACACCAATTAGTTGATCTGGCACCGTTCGTGCAGTAAGTTCCTATTCATTATGCGATTTAAAAGTCGCTTGGCAACCCCCGGCCTCCCCATTTTTCAAGTCATATTAACAAACAGTTGGTGCGTTGCACAGCCGTCAGTTTTGTCCCCCACCGAAACGGCTTTTTTTGTAGCTTTCGTGCGCAGAGTGATAACGACCGAATATCTTGGTGTCACCCTGTTGACCATGGCACTAACTAGCACTTCGTGTAAAGGGAATCGCTGACGCTTATCCTTCGTGAGAAAATGTACACCGTGCACCACGCGAGATCGAAGTGTCACACACAGCTTGCAAAGATGGGCTTCGACGGACTCCTTGTTACGGATGTAGTAGTTAGGGCCTTACCCAATAAGGTAGCATATCTTTTAGCTATATTGGCTTTTTGAGCTTATTATGGAAAAGCTCATGTCCAACCGAGCATAGCCACCATGCCAAATAAATAGCGTATGTATGTGAGAGCGTAACAAGGGAAGTCGAGCATAAAAGGTGGTTATGCCCGCCTCCATTTCAGATGTATATGTTCGTCTGGTTGTCTGGTAGCACGGTGGAGACGCCAAATGGGTGGGCGCACGGCAATAATGCAATTCTCGAGGCTTCATTACACCCACTGTCGGCTTTGTTTATCGCGATATTGGACGATTCTACATGAGAACACTCAAAAACGCACACACACGCAAGCGCGCGCGCCCACGCGCCCACGCGAGCACAAAGAAAGCGGAGAGCGCAAGGGACGCAGCCGATCTTCCGATGTTCCGATTTTGCAGCGATGGCAACCACTCTTATCAAGTACGACAGGGGGCGGGGAAAGTAGCATTGCGTCGTGCGGGGTGCGGGGGTACTGGGTAGTCTGCTGTGTTTGGCTAGGTCGCTAGCTCTGTTTTTGCTGTCGAGTTTCGAGCATAGAGTTCAAGCAAGTTTTCCAATTGACATGGTGGGCAGTTCATGGTGAGCGGTGGTATGGAAAAGGCAGCAAGGCACTGCTGTGCGAACTGTGCTGTATATGGACACAACACAATAACACGCAACAACATCAATCAGTAGTATGATATACGTAAATAAATAGACGAGTATACACTTTCCAAGTATATAGATAGGAGCATATATCGCATACGAATCGTATACATTTTACTTTTTCAGCACTGACACACTTGCACCTGCCATGTGGCTTGTAGAAAAAAGAACAAATAGCCGAAAAACCCACGTTTCGCGAGCATATCGACGACAAGCAAGGATGCCCAACGAGTGTTATACGAGCAGACACGCTTTTATCGAACAAAAGTCAAGCTAAAGATGGAATAAAACGCGAGCATAAGTCGAGCTTATCCGTGCAAAACTGGCATAAATCGCGAGCTTATTTCCAGTTTTAAAGCCTATGCCCGCTAAGAAAAAAAAACTTATATAATATATCAAGCTTATACTCAGAAAAAAAAGCTTGTTGGGTAGACTAAGGCCCTTGTAGTAGTGTATTTTATATTTTTGAGAATAACTTCGGGTATCAGAGCATTTAGACATGTGAGACACGCCTCATGGAAAACATCAAAATACATACTATTAGTACGCGCGGCATCTCGCTTGAACGAAACCCTTTTTTCTAGCCCAATCATGCTATCACTAGAATGTTTGAAGGACAATGCACAAACCGCGAAACAAGTTAACTTCATAGTAGTGTCCAATGTTTTGTTTTCATCCAGGCGAGAATGATAACCGTATCCTAGTTAACACCTACGTGGTGTCTCGCGTGGCGTTTCGGATGCCCTGTATGAAATTCGTTGCTCTATTAGTGGCTTCAGCCCGTTGGTATGATTGGTAGTCGTTGGCATTGTTGACGAGATGTTTCAAAGCAAGGTGGCGCCCGAAACGTCGCACGAGACTGCTAGATGGGTGAGTGCCAGCGGAGTTCGTCGATTTCTGTGAGGTGTTGAGACGGAACAATGTGTTGGAGCGGTCTGTTGGCCCAAACACTGGGGCAGATACAAGCTTTCTTCGAAAGTACAGTGTGCGGGTGGGCTCGAGGCTCTTCATGCAGATGGTATTCCCGTTTTCGTAAAGGGTGTTTTCTAGTCAAAGTGTCTCCTCGATTACACTACTGCTAGAAATAATCTACGAGTAACAGGCCGCAGCTGAAACGTCACATTTTTTCAGGAGATACTTTAGTCTTATTATGCCCGTTGAATGCCATTGAAAGCACATTTTGGTTTTCGATGTATGCTACGATAGAGATGCACCACTTTTTTTTCTGGGGTTCCTCAATTTGGGAGCTTAAGGCATATCCCTCCCAAAAACTGATTTGAAGAAAAATAGAACTGCTACCGGATGAAAAACGCCGTATGGCCTAGGTACATGCAACGATATATCCATGCAAGAAAAATGATCAGCTTCCGACGATGTTGGGTTATGCCCCGTCGTTCAGAAAGCTTTTCTTCAGACGAAATATATATGATACCTCTACCGCAGCACGCGTCTTTCGGAACAGAATTCCAAACCTTTATCCTATAAAACTTCTACGCTCTGGGGCGTGCCCGAAAACATGGATAAAGTGCTAAAGGGCGCTTTAGAGGAACAACAAAAAAGTAAGCGTAAACGTAATACTTGTTTTTCGTAAGTTTACAGAAAATTAAAAGTTGTTTGAAAAAATTACTTCCGTTTAGCCAAATAAATATTTAATTGCACAAGGAAGGGGGGCACACAATGGTTCGCCGAAAGTTCGAGGTTGTTGTTACGCCAGTACTCGGGACCGAGATATAGCCTTGGGAAAGTTTTCCCAGCAAACTAGCCACCACGGGAATTCAAACGGAAATAAATGTGGGGTGGAATTGTTTTGGTATCCACTCTTCTTCCCCGTTACGGCGGTATGTTATAGATATGTTTTCCCCTTTTTTATCTGGCAGGCGAGTTGTCGCCTGCCTGAACCAACGGCTCTACCCTCACGTTCTGCCAGACAGAAGCGTCTGGGTGGATGGAAAGCAATCAGTGCAACAGGTACAACATCCGAGCAAGCTTCGCGTGAGTGACCCGTTGAGTCAGAGGCACCCCTGCATAGCAGTAATCGGTCCCTCTGTTCGTACTGCCCCATCATACAACAGAAACCTGACACATGTCTGCATAGCAGTAGTCAGTCCCTAGGTCCATACTGGCTCCTTTTACTACACGTTCCGATCACCAGAGGGAAACACTCTGGCGGAAATGAGCCCCGACGGGAGGAATTGCCGGAGAGTGTTGTGTTGGAGCTGGTCCCCACATGAAACGTTCCAGCATGAGTTAATCCCTACGATATTTTTCACGGGAAAATGTGAGCGTGAACCGGTCACAACGGGGCTTCATGGGGCACGAATCCGTCACCGGGATGTATGAGACGCATTATGTATGTTTACACTTGATCCGGTGTTTCCGGTTGTCGGAGGGCGATGCGACGGGCGCGCTACTGTACTACCACCTCGCCCCTCCTCTTATCGAATATAGGCTTGGGTCTGAACTGTTATGATCAGTACGAGCTGCAGAGGTTTTCATAAGCCTTTGCAGGCGTTTTTATTAGCTTGAACATGCTACCAAGAGTAGTGACTTTAGCTACGGTAGGGGGGTCAATGAACAATTCTCACCATTGGATGTAGACCGACAGCGCTAGCGGCCCGACAGTTGGACCAAGAAAATGAGCGAAACGAAACATTCAATGCCGTGCATATCGCAAAACGAAAATGTCCAAAAACACGCGGCTAGTGAGTGATATTGGTGTACACTCGAGGGAAAGGCCCCGAGCTGCTGAAAAAAGGGGAGCTCAAAATGCCTCCTGCCGTGGCCACAATTTAGCATTGCACGCGGAGTGGAGTTGGTTATAAGAAACATTGTACCTAGGAAAGCGTTTCAAACGGGAAGCAGGGGTTCCTGGAATCCTTTGAAATTTCGCGCAATTTTATCCTGTGTGAGAGGATTCCACAGCAGCTGCAGCAGAGGCTTCCCTCGTCCAAAAGAGTGGGCGAACAGGCCGGCAACTGGAGCAAATGTGTGGTACGGGAAAGGTGATGTCGGTGTTGGATTTTGCGCAAGTAGGCTCGATGGAAGACGTCATACCCAATATTAAATACAATATATTGTGTTTTTTACTACACGTAAGAACTGGGTTGCATACTACGTGTAACATCAAACCTTTTCTAGAATAATAAACATTGCCAGCGGGTGATATAAAGGGGTGTCTTCTTGCTAAAACCGTCAGATTCGTCCCCTATAAGGGTTTATAGTTTCCGCGCACATATTGAAATGCCCCCCCCCTCCACCCCCCTCCCCGATCCCTCTTGTTCAAACGCCCCACCTAAAATCAAAATCTACCAGAGTAGTACACACTACCAGCCAGCTGATATAATCTCATTATCCTTCTAGCCATCCATGCCGTAACTCCAACTCATCTCCGCCCTCCCCCCCCCCCGCCCGCCCCCCTTTTGTTCCCCGTCAAGTTCGTTCAAACGCCCCACTTACAATCGAAATCGGCCAGAGTAGTGAACACTTCTAAGCAATTGATATCACGTCATTATCTTTCTAGCCATCCACGACATAGCTGTCATTCATCCCCCTTTCCCCCCTCCAACGCCCCTTCCTTCCCCACACCCCGCACGATCGCCTAGACCCAGCACCGCGCGTATAGCAAGCCCCTACATATATGATCAATACGCGCGATCGGAGGATCACGCACAATGTTGCGAAGATCAGTGTCGACCATATCCTTGATCTCATAGCTGGAGTGTATTTTAATATTATATGTGACCTAAACCTCTTGAAAACCCTCCCCCCCCCTCCCTTTTTTTTTTTTACCTCCCTCTCTCTTGCTCAAACGCCCCACCCAATGTCGAAATCCGTCAAAGTAATAAACACGTTCACGCCCTGGATATCGCCTCATTATCGTTTTAGAGCCATCCATACCGCTGCTGCAATTCCCACCCCCTCTCGTCCCCAACGCCCCCTCCTTCCCCACCACCCGCACCATCACCTAGACCTAGCACCACGCGTATAGCAAACCCCTACATCTTTGCGACATAAAGCCCTCCCCCCGCCCCGCCACATTCCCCCTCCATTCCCCACAAGAAGGATTCATAGTTTCCACGCACAAATTGAGCTGCCCAACCTGTCCCTCTCCTCCTCTCCCCCTCCCGCCCCCCTTTTGATCAAAATCAGCCCCCCAAGTCCTTACAAAACTCCGCCCTCCCCTCGCCGGTTTTTCGACGTACAGGCTTCACTTGATGAACTGATGCATTTCCTTCCACAGCTGTCAGATTTTGTCCCCTTCAGAAACGGGTTTTATAGGTTCGCGCACAGACTGCTTAACATCACCCTGTTGACCCTGATAGCTACATTGTAGTTGCAAGGGGAATCGCCGACCTAAATCCTTAATGAGGACACACAACCCGTATTATGCGCGATCGGAGTATTACACACAGCTTGCAAAGATGAGTTTCGACAAAATCTTCGATCTCACAGCTGGAGTGTATTTTAATTTTTTTAATATTGTGATCTGGATACGCCTGCATGAACGCACTCAAAAGGCAGACCTTGCTTGGTGAGAGAACCGTTATCGTTATACCACGATGCAGAGAGCGGTGGATCACACCAAACACTATGATGAGTACTACCAACCCCCCTGCTCTACCTCTACGGGTAGCGCAGATCTGGCGTTACGGGTGGAGCCGTAGCCGTACTGCTGCATGCATAGAGAGTCTATTATTGAAAAACCTAAACATGATATCCAATCCTTTCTGTCCCTCGATCAAGAGCATTAGACCGGCCCAGTACAGCAAGCGGCTCAACCTAGAAATGGACGATGCGCATGTAGGATTGACTATTTGCTCCTACCAATGTCTGATATATGTAACTGTAAAGTATCTACGAAGATGAAAATATGAAAATCGTATTCAGGGAGTTGCAATATTTGTATTCGGCATGTCAGATGGATTGCGAATTTGCAGCCGTTTAGGTGCCCTTCCTTCTTCGGCGGAGACAACGATAATATACATACTTTTTGCCTTTTTTACGACCGCTTCCGAGGGCCCATTGACGGCTCCCACCTCGACATGATCCATCACAAGGTGACCTAGGCAACCTCGCGTACAAGGTACTCCAATACGCGAGCGTAATCGACAATCTGTATGACCGGCGTAGGGTGGCTCACGGGGAGATTGCTCTTGGTACCCGACGAGGGACCATCAGGCGTAGAAGATAATAAGATAAAGAACATATATATTATCTTTCGAGAGCCATCCATGCCGCTGTGTTTCCCCCCCCCCCCCCCCCCCCTCCAACGCCCCCTCTTTCCCGACCACCTGCACGATCGCCTAGACCTAGCACCACGCGTATAACAAGCTGATACATATCTTTGATCTCACAGCCGAAGTGTATTTGAATATTATTTGTGACCTAAACCTCCTAAAAAATCTTCCCCCCCCCCCCCCCCCTCTTGCTCTCCCTTACTCAAACGCCCCATCAAATATCGAAATCCGCCACATTAATAAACACTTCACGCACAGGATATCACCTCATTATCTTTCGAGAGCCATCCATGCCGCTGTGTTTCCCCCCCCCCCCCCCCCCCCCCCCCCCCGCCTCGAACGCCCCTTTCTTCCCCATCACCCGCACCTTCGCCTAGACCTAGCACCACACGTATAACAAACCCCTCACCTAAAGCCCTTTCCCCCCCCCCCCCCCCTCCCCCCCGCCCCCCGCCCCCCGCCCCCCCCCACCCCCCACCCCCCACCCTCCCCCCCCAACCCATCCCAACCCCACCCCCTCGAACACTCCACCCTCTCTTTACTCACTGATTGTACGACTTACCCCGGGATATACACGATAAACTGATGTATTATTTCCAAAAATGTCACATTTATCCCCTCGAAATAATGTATAGTTTCCAGGCACATATCGAGCTGCCCCCCCCCCCCCCCCCCCCCCCCCCCCCGCCCCCAATAATACACTGGTGCCAAAACCGTCAGATTTATCCCCTCGAAAGGATTTATAGCTTACATGCACAAATTGCCCCTTTCCCCCCCCCCCCCCCCCGCCCCCCTCCAAACCCGCTCGCTTTTGATCAAAACCATTCCCCCCCTTTCCCTTCACAGCTGTCAGTTTTTGTCCCCCTCAGAAACGGGTTTTATAGTTTCCGCGCACAGACTGACTAAAATCATCCTGTTGACCCTGGTAGCTACACTGTAGCTGTAAGGGGAGTCGCCGACCTATATGCTTAATGAGGACACACAACTCGTAATGCGCGCGATCGGAGTATCACACACAGCTTGCAAAGATGAGTTTCGACGAAATCTTCGATCTCACAGCTGGAGTGTATTTTAATTTTTATAATATATTATAATACCGGAGTCCCGGAGGCCACTCTGAACATGCACCCCCGAAGAGAACAAAATAGTAGACTGAGTAACAACAGTAGCACTAGTACACTGCGCCAAAGGGGGCTCAACTCGAACACATCGAAGATTGGGACCGCCAATCATATCAATAGTTCTACTCTACCATCTCCGTAGATTCTATGCAGTCATACACATCACACATCAGACTTGTGCGCAGGCATAAGCCAACACATAAATTAACATCCCCCCTGCCTGTGTGCACGTCATGATAACGTTCATCCAAAGCGCACCATCCGAACTTTGCCTATTCAAACAAGATACATAAATGCCCAAAACATCCAATTTCAATTTCAAGACAATACTGCCTCTGCTCCAAAAACCCGAATGTTGATATCCAACGTCGTAGCTAGCGGAATTGAACCGCAGTAATCGTAACGGAAATCGCTGGTAAAAACATGGGTGATCAAGAGTGCAGTAGGATTAGTCCGTGCAAGACCAGAAAGAAAAACTCTCGATTGTGGTTCAATAAATCAGCTTAAAATAACCCCGAAAGCACCAATATCTCACCTCAAATTATCATGCCCCCAAGTCTTCGATCAAGCAAATTCAATGCTGAAATCAAGAAAAAAGTACCAGGACTAGGTATCAAAGTTCGTCTTCCACTACTCGAAAACAACCAATACTGTTCCCCCATAATAGTATGCTTCCAAACCTTCGATCAAGCAAAAATCTGGTGGACTCCCGATTTTAACATGCCCCAGGCGAAATTAAAAATAGTGAAGCTATTAGTATCAACGCAGACCCGAGTTTGATTCTCGAACATTGATACGAGCAAATTGTCAATTGTACATTCCTCTTGCTCGTGACAACAGTCACGATAATGCTCACGCCATCCTACATTCCTGCAAACTCAAAAGTGCCAGCTTCAAATTCAAACAAAAATGTAAGAACATCGCCTTAACTATTATTTCATTACCCAAAATATGAGCTAAGATAAACTCCCCCACTCCGGAGTCCAACTCCCCCACTCCGGAGTCAAGCCACATTTTGTCCAACCAGTTCCGCTCTGGTTTAGTCCATACCAAGCTCTCAACACGCGTTGGTATTACGGGACACTTTGAATAGGGCATACAATACATGTGCTCTTTCAACTAAGTACATAGGAAGCCAGCATTCATCATACCTACCTACTCTCCCTGTTCAACTAAATCAAGCATCCTGCCAGCTCGACCTCCAATTCATATCACCAGGAATTCATCGCAAGACTGCGGCGGTGGTGATGTCTCCGCGAGCTGAAAATAATCTGTCACGTGGACGATCGACATCTCTTTCCGCCTCACCAGCTCAAAGATAAAATATCAAATTTCCTTGTCAAACGCTCCACGTAAACAACAAATACTTTGCTCGTATTCTACTGTTGCTGTGCGTTCGTTCGTACATGACGTGTGATCACTTGTGGATAGTATAAGCCTTATATCTATCTACCCTTCCCCCCTGATCACTCGGTTTTGTACGGCATTGGGGGAGGGGGGGGGTGAACAGAATCCTCTTATGCTCTATTGCCCAGAAAATACGTCAATAAACTACGATTCTCATGCCTGATATCACAGGTGCTGTATTAATGCAGACACAACACCAGGCAATCAATGTCGAAAATTCAGTTGCGTGTTTAAAACGCAACCACCCTATCCATCACCTCTCGTTGTTGCAACAAAAAACTTAAGCACGAATGCATACGTATACGATCATTTTTTTTTTTTTTTCTCACACTTTTACTTTCCAGCTTCTGGACAAGCCGTGGTCACAGGTGTCGTCCCTTTTCCCCCCCGGTTCTTGCCTTCAATTTTTATCGCGCATAGGGTCCAGCAATCCCACTGCTCGTCGATTTTTCATCGAGTGTGGCTAACTCACGCTCTCGCGCTTTCCGTAAGTCAATTTGTGCATAAGAAAAAGTCCCAACGAATTCATACGCGTATGCACTCGGCGGGGCTCGAACTCACGAAACTGACCTATACCAGGCTCGAAGATAACCTGATACGCCACCGGGGCGACCGGCTATCCTACGATCATATATATGTGAACTTGTCCCGGCCAACCAAAAAAAATGTACCACCACGACCGCGTACCAGGTCGTACCATGTATCAATAGTATAGACTAGAGTGCTAATACACCAACAATGCCGTGATCTTTTCCAACGACCAGGATCAAAAGTAATGCTTTCGGAAGTAACCATTTTTGCTTGACTCTTTGGAACTGAGGGAATATGGTTGAATGAAAAAATGAACCCAAGTGCCAACTCATATCATATGCGACAGAAAGTTTGGCTATCATAGGAAAGCGCTATGTATCATTTCCCGACAAACATCAGTACTTTGAAGAGCAATCGCTCATCCCTAAAAATAATCCAGCATTTCAGTTCGTAGTTGCGCTTGATAAGCAGAGTATCAACCGCTAAATATACCAGTTGTAGTGTCGTATCATTCGACTGACCCTACCTATGCCAACCAAAAAGATTGTAGTCGCTATGAACCGCTAATCATACCAGTTGCAGTATATCATCATTCGGCGAACGAGCATGTTTTCAAACTATTAATACAATAGCTGTGGTACTTGAAAATAGTACGTGCCTTTTGATCTCGACACCCGGTAGTGACGTCACCTCTTTTCGCGTACAAAGTACGCGTGTTCGCCGCGGACGGGTAAGGCGCCGACGAGGCGTCTCCTGCCCCCAACCCCCGAAGATGCTGAAGGACCAACCGGTGCCAACGCTTTCTCGCTTCCAATCGCTCTCCTGCTGGCGATCGCTCTGGCCTCCCTTCGGTTCGCACTTTCCAAACGCAAACGACCCTGCTGTTGCTCTGCCCCCCCAAACAAAAACCTGAAAATCATGGCTTCCAATTTCCCAATCGCTCTTGCTCTCATCAAGACCTGCTGCCATTGGGGTGGCCACAGGTCTGGGTCGGCAGCACCAGGTAGCTGTGGCTGCTGCTGGTTCGGCTGCTGCTGGAGCAGCTCTTCCTCCTTGTCCATCTGCATAGACTCCACCCCTTTTTCCCCATCACACGCCATCACTCCTCCAACCTTAACCATGTTCTCAGATACCATCACCCCTTCGTGCTCATCTCCGCCAACTTCTTCCGGTGGCGACAGGAGGGCCAGCCGCTGCGCTGCCAGCGACTGCTGCGGCGGTAGCGGCTCTGGCGGTTGCGGTGGTTTTGTTTACTCTGCCGCTTCAGCGTCCTCTTCCAACCTTCCCGACTCGGGTTTGTGTTTTCTAATTTCCTCCGATCGCTTCTCCTCCAACGTCCACGCCATTACCACTGAAGCCATTACTTTGAATAGCTCTTGCTGCTACTCATGGAATCCATGCCTTCGTTGCCATTTCAACTGGCCGATGGCCTCGAGGAGAATTCCCTCTAGTAATTCTTGAGGCGTCGGGAATGCAGCGTTCCCTTGGGCGTCTGTCCGTTCCTCGATTCGACTGGCTCCTCTCCACGGAGGATTGTCTTGGCAAGATCCTGTACTTGTAATGCAGCAAACCAAGCCATTCGCCTGTCAGTTGAGCGTCTTGGGTCTCGATCTTGTGGTCCTCGGAGACTGAGTAACCTTCCCAGAAAATTGGCTCCCCTCCATTTCGACCGTAGCCTCGGCAAAAGCCGCTGCCGTCAACAATTATGCTCGTCCCGAGCTCCTCAGAGCAATCTACGTCCGAATGCACAAGTTGTCTTGTCGTACGTTGACATTGAGCAGGCGGTCGTGCAATCTGATCTGGAGGAAAACGTGTTCATGCGTTTGCCTCAGGGTTGCGGGCGGTTGTCGGGGAAGATAGTGAGGCTAAACAAGAGTCTTTATGGCTTGAAGCAGGCATCGAGGCAATGGCATGCCCATCTTACTAGATGTTTGTTGACTTTGGGATTCTTGCAGCGTCTGGCAGACGCATGCGTTTTCCGGTTGATGGAAGATGAGAGAGAAGTGATGACCGTAGTGGTGCATGTGGATGACATATTCGCAGTTGGAGAAAAGACAAGGTGTGATCAATTTGTGAGAGATATGAACAAGATGGTTCCGGTCAAAAACCTTGGAGAGCTAGGTTGGTATTCCGGGTGTTTCTACGAGAGGGATTGGGAGAAGCGGATGTTGATAATTTCCCAGCAGACATTTGCTGAACAGTTGGCGAGCGAATACGGGGTAGAGTATGGTAAGAGTGTCCCGCTCCCCGTTGGCGCAAAACGTGCGAAGTTTGACATAAATGAAGCACCAGGGGGCTGGCCATTTCGCGCGTTGGTAGGCTCACTGATGATGTGGCTGGCAACGCAGACTCGGCCGGACAACTCCAATGCAGTGAGAGCAGTAGCTAGGTACTGTTCCGCTCCCAAGTATGTGCACTGGAGGGCAGCAATATTGGGTATCTTGGGACATGTGAGACGAACGAGCGGATTTGGTATTGCTTTTCAGAGAGGTAGCGTACGAGGTTTGAGCTTGCAGGCGTTTGCTGACGCGGACTGCGCGAGTGTGGCAGCTGATAGGGAGGTCAGTTTCGGGGGGACTAGTAATGTGCGGGGGTGCTTGTGTATCATGGTTTTCTAGGACACAGATTGTGCGTCACGCTGTCTACAACAGGGGCAGAGTACGTGGCGCTTGCAGATGTCATGAAGGAAGTCCTAGTTAATTTCCGAGGCAAGTTTGACGTTTCATGTTGCCTGCTGCCGGCATGCCACGCATACCGGTGTTCGAGAACAATGAGGGGGCTGTGCAACTTGCGCAGAACCCCATTACTAACTCCAACTCCAAGCACATTGACGTACGGCACCACTTCCTCAAGGAGCTGGTCGAAGAAGAAAGATGTAGCGATCATCCACGTGCCGTCCCAGTTTCAGCATGCCGATTTTCTGACCGAAGCAAAAGCCCGGGACTCTTTGAGTTCCACCGTAACCTTGCGATGACTTTGTGGGAAGATGGATTATTATTGGTTGCTTTTGGGAATTTTCGTATTGAAATTTGGGATTTTTTGTTTTTGTCATGATTTCTGTATTAAAATTGGATTGAAGGCGGACTTACTTACATGTAGAGTAAATAAAACATGGGACAAATTCTTGGTTATTTTTGGGAGTTTTTGATGTTAAGACTTGAATATTTTTCTTCTTCATTTCACCAATATTTTTAGATTTTTAAACTTATGCTAACGATGTTCAAGTTTCTCATCTTTATTTCAGTGTAATACCTGATGATGGACGATATGACGTGTATTATGAGCAGGAAGACATTTTTTGGATATATATTTGCGGCTTTTTGATGGTTGAATCTGCAGGAGGCTAACGACGTATTTTTTTGCGAGCTAGTTTGAAAATTCAATTTGAGAACGGATGCTTGAATTCTTTGAACAGGTAGAGAAGGTACATAGGTATGATGAATGCTGGCTTCCATAGATAGTTGAAAGAACACATGTATGTCCTAATCAAGGTGTCAACGCGTGTTGAGAGCTTGGTATGGACAAAACCAGAACGAAACTGGTTGGACAAAATGTGGCATATAGTGGCTTGACTCCGGAGCGGGGGAGTTTGACCCCGGAGTGAGGGGGGGGTTATATCATAGCTTATTCTATTTTTTAGTTGAAGGCGAACCTCTTACACTTTGTTTGAATTTGAAGATGGTACTTTTGAGTTTGAAGGAATGTAGGATGGCGTGATCATTATCATGACAGTTGTCACGAGCTGGTGGGGTGTAGGATTGACTATTTGCTCGTACCAATATCTGATATATGTAACGTTTAAGCTGTCAAGTACCTACGAAGATCAAAATATGAAATTCGTGTTCACGGAGTAGTTGCAATATGTTTTTTTGGCATGTCAGATATATTTATTGTGAATTTGTAGCCGTGTAGGTGCCCTCCCTTCTTCGGCGGAGACAACGATAATAATACACATACTTTTTGCCTTTTTTACGACTGCTTCCGAGGGCCCATCGACAGCTCCCACCTGGACGTGATCCATCACAAGATGATCTAGGCAACCTCGCGTACAAGGTACTCCAATAGCGCATGTACCAACGCCGCTCACGTGTTCGACGATATCGCCACTTGTAGTGAACAAGCCTCAAAAGCTCAGAACGCTACGCTACCACTAGACCGTCCCGGCCGCTGCGCACTAAACGCACAGAACACACTCGTATGACAGTTCGTGCTCGGCAGCGCCTTAGAACGTGATACCTACGCTTGGGAATGTTAAAACCGTAGGCTGGTGTGCGTATTATTGTCCTGCTGTGGAGCTGCCTTCCGCGGCGTCGCTATTGTCCTACGGTTATTTCCTACCAGGTATACCGCTGTGCCGACTGTCACGGCAATCGGTGCTACACCCGTCGAGTTTGAGCATCATGCTGAAGTGCGGTCAATAATTATTTAATAAAAGAATAGGATCCCTCTTGAGAATAATTTACCCACGTAGTCGTATATTACAAGTACCAACAATCAGCTTGAAAATTTGAGCACTGACCCGAAATTCGTCGAACTCACACCTGACGTCCTGAAAATATTTTATAAAAAATGAAAATACACTCCAGCTGTGAGATCGAAGATTTCGTCGAAACTCATCTTTGCAAGCTGTGTGTGATACTCCGATCGCGCGCATTACGAGTTGTGTGTCCTCGTTAAGGATATAGGTCGGCGACTCCCCTTGCAACTACAGTGTAGCTATCAGGGTCAACAGGGTGATGTTAGTCAGTCTGTGCGCGGAAACTATAAAACCCGTTTCTGAGGGGGACATAATCTGACAGCTGTGGAGGGAAATGTATCCGTTTATCAAGTGAATCCTGTAAGTCGAATAACCGGTGAGGGGAGGGCGGAGTTTTGAAGGACGTGGGGGCCTGGTTTTGATCAAAAGCGAGCGGGTTTGGAGGGGGGGGGGGGGGGGGGGGAGGCCATTTGTGCATGTAAGCTATAGATCCTTTCAAGGGGATAAATCTGACGGTTTTGGCACCAGTTTATTATTGGGAGGGGGGGGGGTTGGGGCGGGGGGGGGGGGCGGGGGGGGCAGCTCAATATGTGCGCGGAAACTATACATTGTTTTGAGGGGATAAACGTGACGGTTTTGGAAATAATGCATCAGTTTATCATGTATATCCTGGGGTAAGTCGTACAACCAGTGAGTAGAGAGAGGGTGGAGTGTTCGAGGGGGTGGGGTTGGGATGGGTTGGGGGGGTTTGGGGGGGGGGCGGGGGGGGCGGGGGGGGCGGGGGGGGGAAGGAAGGGTTTCAGGTGAGGGGTTTGTTATACGTGTGGTGCTAGGTCTAGGCGATGGTGCGGGTGATGGGGAAGAAGGGGGCGTTCGAGGCGGGGGGGAGGGGGGAAACAGCGGCATGGATGGCTCTCGAAAGATAATGAGATTTCTATAAAATGGTAGAGTGACAGCGTGCCAACTTGGAACCGTGGGTTCGTGTCCCACAAAGATTTTTTGGGGAGCAGCCGACTTTTATTCTCGAATGCTGTATTAAAATTAAGATATTAGATAACTAATAATACTCTGTATTCGTACTTCTCCCGATTTTCAAGCGGGGCAGAAAAACAAAATAAACCCCATACCATACATATGATAAAGCAGAAAAGTGGAAACTACGATAATACATCTATAAAATAGATATGATGTTAGATCTAGCTCAAACTTGCCCACCTGAAGTAAAAATACCAACAATTACCATTCATTGTAGTGGGCAAAAAACAGGACCCCTCCCAATAAAAAACTCACCCACATAGTATATCACAAGTACCAACAACGCAGCTTGCAAAGATGAGTATTGACCCGAAATTCGTCGAACTCACGGCTGACGTCCTTGAACTATTTTTAAAAAAATTAAAACTTGCGGCGGAACCATCCCTACATAATTAGTTTATTATTGGGTTTTATATTATAAAAATCAAAATACACTCCAGCTGTGAGATCGAATATTTTGTCGAAACTCATCTTTGCAAGCTGTGCGTGATACTCCGATCGCGCGTATATTGTCTTAGTTTACAGAATTATTGTTTTGGAAAATCGTCCTGTTGGCCCTGACAACATCCACGGGAGTCACCGACCTAATTCTTTCACGAGGATCAAACACATTGCACGCGCGAACGACCTTCCGCAAAGTTTTGTGCAACTACAGCAGTAATACTGTATATTAGCGAAACATAAGATGTACCACGCAGCTTGCAAAGTTTAGTTTCATCTATTCAATCGGTCGTTGTTGTTGTTGTTGTTGTTGTTGTTGTTCTCACATTAACTCGCATAATCAAGTCCGTGGTCACAGGACAGGCTCCAGTCACTCTGGAGCTGAGGAATACCCCAGGGAAAACACACACACAACCCAAGGTGGTACACGCATATATCACAGCTGACGCAATTCATGCCTCCACCAGAAACATATAAAAGTGAAATCGGGAGTCAGTCTACGATGTGCCAGGTCCAGGCCGGTGCATACGTCTCAGGTCGTACTCACACCTGACGTTTTTTACTATGATATAAAAGTTACAAAAGCTGTCGCTAAAACGAGCGACAGCTGATAGATGTAACTGTCGTCAGACGTGTGCGTCCACGGGCCATTGGTTCGTGTGATTGCGAGGGGCACCACAGGTGGAATAGAGCCGATGTGACGTTTGTTGTATTGCATTTGATGTGGTCATTAGTTGGCCGCGACGGCGTTGAAGACGCCCATGCCTGTGTACCTACCCCGCGTGCTTTGTGCTGTGTTCACCAGCCTAACCTCTTCCCGCAACCTAGCCTTCGTGGTGTCGGAGTTTCCAAGCTTGCCTATCCTGTCGAAACTCATTGGCTCTACCATGAGGTCCGCTAGTCTTTTAGCCCTACTGAGAAAGACGAAAGTAAGCCCCGTGCAGGCCTCCTTCGGCCCCAAGTCTATGACGGCCTTCTCTAACGTCTGCCCCTGTGATTTGTGCAGAGTGATGGCCCAGCAGAGCCTCAACGGCAGTTGCGTCCTGACTTGCGTTCCCCCGTACTGCCAAGTAGTGTCTACGGGAGAAATCGGCACACACCCTCTATATCTCTCCTGAGACGACCATTCCCCCCCTGAGTACCCTCTGAACTTGACGACAACGTAAAGGGGGAGGTTCGGCGGGGGCGCGTCGTCTGCAAACACCAACTCGACGACTTGGCCTCGAATGCCGTTCACGAGTCCAACTTGTTGGTACAGGTCCTTCGTGAGCATGACCTTGGCTCCCTTAGCTAGGTAGAGGTCCCTCTCAAGCCCCTCCGCCGTGTCTGCTGTCGCCCTTCTGGCGTTGTCGCACGGACCGAGTTTGGGTCAATCGCACCCAACGGACGTCTCTCCATGATGACCTACTCTCACCACGAGACAGCAGTAGATACACTCAGCGGACACACCCCAAGCGGGCACACACTCTCCATGCCCGCTCTCCGCTGGCCATTATTGTCGCCCGCTGCGCCCGTTGTCTGTGTGCTGCCCGCTGTATGAGCGCTGTGTGCCGGCTGTGTGAGCGGTGTGTGCTGCTGTTTTTGCCCGTGTGGTCTGCTATGTGTGTTGTGTTGCTCCGTGGTGGTCTGCCTACACCTGCGGTCTAAAATCAAATGATCCCACACTAAAATCAAGTTTGGTCAAAGACACGCACGCAAACTATTTTTTCTTCATGGGAGCCAATATTGCGAGGCCCAGGTGTAGATTAGAAAGACGCTTCGCTCGAATAAAAAATGTTTTTCTCCACTACAATGATTGGTGTTGGTGTTTTTACTCCCGGTGCTCGCTAGGCGGGGAATTTTGAAGTAGCTCTAACATCATATAGTCTATCTATATTATTGTTCTAATTTATTTATGTGGTTTCCACTATACTCGTAATGCTCTACCATACGTATGGCAGATGGTTTGCGGATGGATGGCTTGGTCAGGGTTGTTGGTAGTTGTGGTCAAGTAGTGCGTAAGTAAGTTTTCTCCACCTGGGGGTGGTCTTACTATTTTGTTTTTTTGCACTACAGTGGCGGGTTTTGGTATACATCGGGAGTACGAAGACAATACTACTAGTAGTAGTGATCTAGTAGATAACATGTAAAAGTTCCACCATTAGAAAAAAATAAGAAAAGACGGGAGTCGGTGAGCCTCGAACCCACCGTTCTGAATTGATACTCTGTCACCCACAACATATTAACTACAGCTATCATGTACGCGTTCTCTCATTATTGTTTACAACAATAGTTGATCGCACTAAATAGTTATCTCCATATGATACAATTTATATTGTTCCCCCCCACCCCCCCCCCCCGCCCCCCCCCCCCCCCCGCCCCCACACCCCCCACCTCCCCCCGAACCCATCCCAACCCCACCCCCTCGAACACTCCACCCTCTCTTTACTCACTGATTGTACGACTTACCCCAGGATATACATGATAAACTGATGTATTATTTCCAAAACCGTCACATTTATCCCGTCAAGATAATGTATAGTTTCCAGGCACATATTGAGCTGCCCCACACGGTCCCCCCCCCCCCCCCCCCGCCCCCAATAATATACTGGTGCCAAAACCGTCAGATTTATCCCCGCGAAAGGATTTATAGCTTACATGCACAAATTGCCCCCTTCCCCCCCCCCCCCCCCCCCCTCCAAACCCGCTCGCTTTTGATCAAAACCAGGCCCCCACGTCCTTCAAAACTCCGCCCCACCCCCCTCGCCGGTTATTCGACTTACAAGATTCACTTGATAAAAGGATACATTTCCCTTCACAGCTGTCAGATTTTGTCCCCCTCAAAAACGGGTTTTATAGTTTCCGCGCACAGACTGACTAAAATCATCCTGTTGACCCTGATAGCTACACTGTAGTTGTAAGGGGAGTCGCCGACCTATATCCTTAATGAGGACACACAACTCGTAATGCGCGCGATCGGAGTATCACACACAGCCTTCAAAGATGAGTTGTGACGAAATCTTCGATCTCACAGCTGGAGTGTTTTTTCATTTTTTATAATTTATATTACCGAGTCTAGTGGTGACATCGCATGCCCACGTCACCTCGCTCGCTGTATTTATAAGATGCATCTCTTGGGCGACCTCAGAGCCCCATATCGGCACGGTAAAATTCATCGGCGTGAAATCGTACATTTGAGACAACAATAATGTGAAAAGGAGGTGGTACAGGTAGATATGTTAAAATTTCGGTAAACCACACTACCAACCTATCACGTAGGGTATTCTGTACATACCGTCTGCATGATCGCCTCCCAACCAATGCCAAGCGAAGTATGACTAACGAAGTAACGTAGTTGAGCGCGTGTACGCTAAGCATTCCTTTAACTTTCAGAACACTAACGATTCGTATTTCTCCCTTTCGTGCTCAATAGCGGTGACATTGCATGACCACGTCACCTCGCCTGTTGTATTTGGCATGTACCTCTTTCTTACAATTAGTGATGTCAGAAAATAATGGGGGATTGTACCTATCGATTGAAATATTCTATCTTTCGATCCATGTACAATAACAAATTATGAAGCTTTAACACGTCGTTTACTACACTTAAAAACTGGGGTGCATAATACATCTAACTAACGTCAAACCTTCTAGAATAATAAACATTACCAGGCAGGTGATATAAAGGGATGTCCTCTTGCTACAATCGTCAGATTCGTCCCCTTGGAGTGTTTATAGTTTCCGCGCACATCATTAAATGTCCCGTCCCGCCCGCCCTCCCCCCTTCCCCTCCCCCCCCGATCCCTCTTGTTCAAACGCCCCACCTGAAATCAAAATCTACCAGAGTAGTTAACACTACCATCTAGCTGATATCATCTTATTTCCCTTCTAGCCATCCATGCCGTAGCTCCAACTCATTTCCCCCCCCCGCTTTTTTTTTTTTTCCACCGCCCTGTTTGTTTAAACGCCCCATTTATAATCGAAACCGGCCACAGTAATGAACACTTCTACGCAATTGGTATCACGTCATTATCTTTCTAGCCATCCATGACGTAGCTTTCATTCACTCCTCCCCCCCCCTGCCCCGCTTCAGCGCCCCCTCCTTCCCCACCACCCGCACCATCGCCTAGACCTAGCATCACGCGTACTGCAAACCCCTACATCTACGCGACTCAAAGCCCTTCGCCCCCCCCCCCCACCTTTCCCCTCCCGACCCCCGACCCCCCACCTCCCCACCTCCATTCGTTCTTTTCTAAACCGTTAGATTTACCCCCTTGAAGGATTGATAGTTTCCGCGCACAAGTTGAGCTGCCCCACCGCCCGCCCCCGCCCCCTTTTGCGCCCCGCCCCCTTTTGATCAAAATCAGGTCCCCACGTCCCTGAAATCTCCGCCCTCCCCTCGCCGGTTATTCGACTTACAGGATTCACTTGATGAACTGATGCATTTCCTTCCACAGCTGTCAGATTTTGCCCCCTTCAAAAACAGGTTTTAAAGTTTCCGCGCACAGACTGACTAACATCACCCTGTTGACCCTGATAGCTACACTGTAGTTGCAAGGGGAGTCGCCGACCTATATCCTTAATGAGGACACACAACCTGTAATACGCATGTATTCTCGGACCAGTTCTTCTTCTCATATAGTGTGGGATAAGAATGGTGGAAGCACCTACCGAAGGGTCGGTGCTGCCACCCCGTCGGCGAAAAAGCCCCCGAGTGTCGTCGGTTTTCCGTGTATTCATTCGCAAGTACAACCGGACACTCGGGTCTTTCCGTCGGCGGTTGAAGAAGAACTTAGAACCAGGTCTGCGTATACCTGGTGTCCCTTACACCGTGTAAATATGTTGTATTCTTTGTGGGGTGGGCGGGCGGTGTCTCAAATAAGCTCTCGATTCTCCCTTCTCTATTTGGAGAAGAACAGCTTGTTGGAAAGTGAGCCTGGGGGCTTGTCTTGTCCTCGAATGAGGCCTATCATTTCGTGGGGGATAGGGGATCGTTCGAGAACGTTCCCCATCCCGGTTCTGGATAATACGCATGTATTCTCGGACCAGTTCTTCTTCTCATATAGTGTGGGATAAGAATGGTGGAAGCACCTCCCGTGGCCGGTGCTACCTCCCCTCCCATACTCTGTAGTCCCTCTCAGTATCACGATATTCAGTTTGTCGTTATGCTGATCGGGCTGTCATCCCACACTCTCTCTCTTGGTCGCTGTTGTTAAGACGATAATTGTATTACATCATTGGAGCATTTCCGAACGCTGCCCATGACTTGCTCTGAGTACTCAACGGGAAATCATTGATAACCCTGTATTGGTCCTCTGTCACTCCAGGGACCATGGGATATCCCGATGATCCTGGGGACACTACTTGGGCTAGCTGCATGTACCTCCATGCTGTTTTCGGGTCTTTCCAAAATGCTCGTTGCATGATGGTGGACAGATCGTCCCCCGCTAAAGCTCGTGAAACCGCCCCCCCCGATCTGAACGAGTGCATCGAGAAATCCCCTTCTACGCCTGCTGCGGCCGCGCTCTGCTTGAGAAAAGATGTCATTTGACTCGCTGAAAGTGGGTGAGCGCCTCGCACCGGCTCGCCACTCTCTCCTACCGTGGTAATGGTCGGAAACAGGTAACCCTTGTCCATGTCCCACCCGGCGAAGTTTCCTACTGCTATCCATTGTTCGACTGCTCTAATGGCGCATGTGTCTGGGTGCTGCTCGTCGTAAGGAATGGTGAGCAAATGGTCTGCACCGTCTCGCATGGTCTTTCCCCACTGGAAATTGAACAGGAAACCGCAATGGTTGGGAAGCCTAAGAATGCGTTGGATGAGGGTGCGCGTAAGTTCGTCTCCTCGCTTTGTTGTACCGAACGCTACCGTGAATAGAGCAATGTTGCGAGCGAGGGTCAGCTTCTCTACCTTATCTACCGTGCCCTGGAGGCGTGCTTGTAAATAAAGGTGTTACGATAGCTGATAGGTGGCTGCGCAACAAAGCCGGTGCCTGTTTCACCCTCACGCCTGCTTTCTTTTGCTCTGCTCTCGTGAAAGCCATGTACTGGGTCACGATGTCGCTCCTGACTGGGTTCCCTACCCTTAACTGGTCGCACCATGCTGGCGCCACCCCGAGATCTCTCTCATACGCTACTGCGAGCTTGGATACGTAATTTGTTCGGAGGGAATCGTGGGCAAACCTCTTGTCGCATAGACCTCCCGTTCTGCAGGAATCTGTGAGTGTGTCTGTCCCCACTGCCTCGCAGTCTACGTGGTGTACGACTGTGCGTCTCCGCTCTCCGCATGCGTCTAACCAACAGAGAAACTGAAGAACGTCTATTGGTTGTGCGGCCGCCATATGTCTGGCGCCTTTCCCCACTCGTGATCTGAGAAACCTGTTAAACAAATCCGTTGTCTGATTCCTGCTCTTTACCGATGCTAATGCTGCTACGGCGGCGTGGAACTGTTCCTCTCGCCGCTCAATGGCCTTCTCATCTACTAGCATCGGCGGGGTTGTACTTTCACTGACGTTTACACTCGGTTTCGCACAGAATTGGCAGAACCTGAATGCCTCGTCGTTCTCGCCATGACACATTGGGCAGAGTACCCGTGCCCGTACCGCTGATACCTTAACCAAAGGGTTATTGTGTGTGTCCGGGAGTGTCTTGTCTGCGGAGAACCCGGTGAGTAATGCTGCCATTTGTTGTGCCAAAGAACGAAACGGTCCGAGCATCCCTCGAAAAGCCTGCTCGGGCCGGTGTCGGATAAAACAATGTGCGCGTTGGTCGGTAACGGTGTCATGCTTGTGCGTGCGTGTGAGTGGAGTGCGTTCGATGGGTGAGACTCGTGCGTTGCGTTAACTTTGTTATTGTATTCCCCTGAAGTCCACTTCCACTGCTCTCATGCCCCACTTGTGGAAACGGTGTGCTATCCTGTTCCTCTGGTGGTGCGAGCGGAAAAACTGGCTATCCTCCCCCGGTCCTGACACCGGTTGAGACCTTACTGTCGCCTCTGCGAGTTTGGGAAACCACTGTAGCTTCAAGTCCGGCACTAGTATGACGGCGTGCGCCCTTCTCTCTGCCAAGTGTTGTAGTACGACGCCTACCATACTCGGGGGTGGGAAACAGAAACCAAAACACTCCCTCGAAGAGCTCGGCATCTTGCTGACATCCTGGCTCAACACGTCTACCCCCGCGCTTTCCTCCGTGTGGTAACGCGAAAAGAAAGGGAGCTTTTCTCCCGCCCCTTGAACTCCTTCATGGATTCTCTGTGTCGACGCTGTCGTCGCCATCAAGTCCATGTCAAAACCTCCCCAACTCTCCCAAAGTGTAGCAAATGCGCCCTGTGTCAAACGTACATACTCCTCGCCGTTTGCTCGGGATAGATCGTCTGCCTCTTTGTTGTCCGCGGAGCATACCCACCGCAAATTGAGAGAGAAATCTAGGTCAACCTGTAGCCAGAACAAACTGGTAATGACCTCGTGCATCCGGGCGTTTGGTGACTTCCCTTTGCGAAAAGCATAGAACACCGTCTGGTTGTCGACGTCTACGACTACCGTCGAACCTTGGATTTGGGACGGCCTGGCCATGCTAAACAGTCGGATGGTCTCGAGTAATGCGTAGGCTTCCTTCTCGTTATGTGGGCCTCTACCCATTCATCGGGGAAATCGGCTGCCGCTTCGAAAAGAGCTTGGTCCGGGCCCCTCATGACACCCCCCCAACCTGATGACGACGCATCGGTCGCACCTGATACTGATAATACTCGGTGTTGTGCTTGGAACCAAGTCGCTCCGTTCATGCGTGCCCGTACCTCCAGCCATCTGTCAAATTCGGCTCTGAGACTTCCGTTCGGAGCTACCTTAACCGTCGCTGAGACTCTACTCTTTCCGGTCCGTTGGAGGTGTCCGATCTGCTTGTACATGTGGAATGTATACAGGCTCGCGGCTGGGACTGCCACCGTCATGCTTGTACACTTCCCGGCTACCTTCTCCAGTTCTGCGAACGTGATCGAACTCGCGTCTATCGCCGCGGTTATGAGTGTCTCTAACTTCACTAGTTTATCCTCTGGGACCTCGAAACGGCATTTCGCCGAGTCACACACTATTCCCAAGTACACTAAACTTGTCGTGGGATTAAGTACGCACTTCTCCACCGACATGAAATATCCTGCTCTGTGGAACACACAGAGCGCCAAGTGTACCGCAGCTAGGACCGCTTCGGCCTGTTGTTCGGGATTGCTATTGCGAGAAACGCGGAAATTTGTCAGGTAGAAATCGTCGATCCAAACCAGTACCGGTACATCTCGTGCCCTCAGGTACTGTCCTACTGCTTCGGACAGCGTGTGGTAAATGTACGGGGATGAGCACCAACCGAAACAAAGCACGGTCCAAACGTAGTATTCTCCTCTCCAGCACAGACCGAAAAATGTCCACGACTCCGGATCAATAGGGACATGGTGAAAACCGCTCTTATGGTCTAACGTTACCTGGTACGCTCCCCTCCACGCTACCTGCGACACCTTTCCTACTCCGTCCATGGTAAAAGGGGTGCGTCTGCACATGTTATTGAGCCACCTTCCATCCCAGAACAGCCTGGGTTTGCTGGGCTCTACCCCTAACGGTAAGACTAGGTCGGGTGTTGGATGTTTTCCGGTATCCGCTATGTCCGACCATTTTGCCAGACATCCCTTCTCGACTAGATTGGCAAGTTCTGCGTCTACCCATAGTTCGAATTTGGGTGGCACATGGTTTTGGAAAATTGCCGGGGTGATGTCTCTCCCGTTGTACCGCCTTCCCATGAATACTCCTTCCGCTTTCGAATCGATAAACTCGTGAACTGTCACCCCTCCGAGCCATCTCAACATGGACTGTCTCTGATCCTCTGCGAGTTCTGCTAGGATCTCGTCTCGCCAGAACTCTAAGGCTGTACTCAAGTGTCCCGGGACGAAATCTGCTTCTCTTCGTAACGGGGCATTCTGTGGTGTGGGCAACGGTTTCTCTTCTAGAAGGGTCTGGCTGTTCAGATCCGAGGTCGGGCGCTGCGTATGCCGATTGCCCTGGACTGCCCCTGCCTCGGGGTCACGCCCTTCGTCCTCGAGAAAATACGTTCGAACTCGATCTATGCGGCGTCTCCGCTCCTCCAGGAAAACCCTTACTGCCTATTTCGTGGAGCAGAAACAAGGTGTGATGTGTATGGAGCACGGGTTTGTGAATTTCTGTTATACGTTCGTGTCTTGTGTGGGGGGCACTTCGGGTCTTGTGAGGGGACACGAATGTGTATGTCTAATACGTTGGATGTTTTTCGAATCTACTCGTCTATGTACTAGCGAGCGCGCGTCGTGCACAATCCTTGAAACCAAAGTCCCTGCCATAGTATCAAGGGCAAGGTTCAGAGGCTTGTCGGAGAGTGTGTAGCAGCTGGCACGTGGCTACCCTACTCTCTCTACAAGCCTGCGTGTAGCGGCTGCTGGCGTACCAGCCCAGCCTCTTTCAGAAAACCTTAACAATCTGGGGTGGAGTACTCATGTACAAAATTTCGGATCTCTTTCTGACTAACTCTCATAATATGGCAGTGTATTATCTGGCGCAATGTTTTGATGCGTGCGAGGCACCCTTCGTGGGTAAAATCCGGGAGTGCACTTCCGAACCGTGGAATATTATGGTCAAGTTTTCGTTAGGGTCCTACTCGATCCAGGATCTGTAATTTGCTTTAAACCCCGGTGTTTGTCCTATACGTGTGTGTTACACCCTCCGCTATCTGTACATGTAAGCGAGGGCTGCCTACTTGGTTCTCGCCGTAACCCAACCTTCTCAGTTTTCCTCCTAACGGACGAGGGACATAATAGGTGAAGAAAATGCGTATATATAAGTATATATGAATACATAAACGCAATATATATGATGTAACAGGTATCACACACCTATATAAATAAAATAAAATAGAGCAATAAGCAATAAAAATAAAGAAAGATGTGCGTCGTGCCGACTCCTCCTGAGTTCCATCAACGCGTGAGCGTGCTCGATGTCGTATAGATATATTATTATGTGCTTGTCGTCCTGACCTCACGTTCTACCGTTCTAGTTTGCCTTCTAAAGGACGGGTAAAAAATATTCCAACACGGCCCCGCGTCTATTCCCCTCCTTGTCCTCGAAACGAATGCATTGACCACTCGGCAACAAACCAATAACAGAAAACAAATCGACTTCCCATCAAACGGCGAGACACATTCTAAAGTAAACTACGTACACCGTGGCGCAGGGGAAAACACTCCCTCTCCCCCTTCCCTCCGACCCTCGTGTGCTCGTCGGGTGCTCGTCCGAGGCTCTGCGCCTGTTCCGCTCATCCTCAATGCCTGTGCGCGACAAACTACAAACGGAAATCCGCGGCGCGAAAAAACCAAACCTCCGGTCGAGTGAAAATGTAATATGATACGTAATTGTACCTCGTGGTACGTTGTGGAAGAGACCACCCTCCGTTGGAGCGAAACCTGTACGTACTATACCTCGTGGTACGTGGAGGGGTATTGGTCCCCCCCCCCCCTTTCGAACTTCTACCCGCATGCGAACGCGCTCTTCAGTGAAAGGAAAATATAAAAACTCCGTCTAATTACCTATAGTATTTAACCTGTAGCTTGTTGGGTGCTGAGATGCGTGCCCCTCGCGCTCTCGGCGTTCGTTTTGCATCTCACTGCCCTCGGTGCAAGCCTACATAACAATCGACAAACCTTTTTTACAGAGAAAGCATGTATACCCCGCTAATCTACACGATATAGATATGTTTCATACTGTTTCCTCGGGCCCTCGTCACTGGCTGCTTTGCGAACGCACTAACGAAAACAAAACAAACCGGCCGCACCTGTCGACGCGAGCAGGCCGGAATAAACGGTCGACCAATCCTAGATAAATATTCCGCCTACCATGGTGCGGGGGGGAATTCTACGCTTCGGCGTTTGTCCCGGCCTCCTTATCTTCCGTGCGAATGCCCTGTGGAACAAACGAATTGTCCACGTAAAACCAGCCGAAACACAGCGGACCACCATAAAACCAGACAGAGCAGACCAACATAAACACCCCACCAATATAATAACCAAGCAAACCAACATAGACACATTTTACCCGCGGAAAAACAAACCAATCACAAACAAGTTTGCTCGAGAGGGGGTGTATATAACCGCTCGTCCATTATATATGTATCCCCCCTCGCTTCCGACGTTCGTGTGCTCGCCGGCACTTCCCCGCCCGTTTCTACGTTGATCTCAGATTGGCATTCTATCAAACCGAGGAAAAAGGCAACTATGGTATTAATTACGTACTCCGCGTCTGGAGGGGTTAGGGCAAGTGGCTTGTACGTTCCCGACAAGAGTGTTTGTCGGTACTTGTACTCCTGTTACGCCCTGCGTCCCTCGTCGGTAATCGATCCGGCCGAAAAGACAACTATAATAATAAAATACGTACTCCGTTCGGGCTGAAGGGAGAAACTATAATAATAAAATACGTATTCCGTGCTCCCATTAAAACCTCGCCGGTATTCGATCAGACCCAGAAAAAGAACTACAAAAGGAAAAGAAAAAAAAAAAAAAAAAAAAAAAAAAAGAAACGTACTCCGCTCCCCGAGAGGTGTGTGTGTGTGTGTGGGGGGGGGGGGGGTTCGGGGGGTCAATCAGTTTTGGCAGTTGGTTTGAATGTGCCCCGACTAGTGGCACCGGTGGCACACCACCTGGGGGCACGTGCTGTGCGAGTGGTCCGCGTTGAGGCCCTGTGCATCGCATCGTCCGCAGATCGCCCTCCTCCCGGGGCTCCCGGCTGCCACGCCCCGTCCCATCTGGCCGCGCCCCCTGCCGCCTTGCATGCGCCCCCCGCCCCGGCGGGGGGGGGTGTAGTGCCCCGTGCCGGCGCTTCCACGTCCCGCCAGCGGCGGGGGGCTGTAGTAGTGGCCCCTCCCCGCCGAGAAACGGCCGGTTGTGGTCGGCTGGCTGCGGGGAGTCCGGTACCCGTATGTCCTCCCCCCTCCTCCAAGTCCCCGGTTCCACCCTGGGAACTCGGCTACGACCGACTGTCCCCCGAGTTTCTTCAGGTTCTTTAAAGCCAGGTCTAGGGCTGTGTGGTCCACCGACGTGGCCCCGACCATTTTTTGGTGCGTCTCCTGATAAATGAAGAGCGCTGCCCTGACGGGCTGCTTCAGCGCTATGCACTTGTTCACTCCCGCGAGGAGAGTCGACACCGTCGTAAGTTCCCGCTTGAGTTCGGCTGGGTGCTGGCGACACAGCTCTATGAGTTGTGTGAGCATTGGCACGAGCTCTTCGATGGAAGAGGCGATGCTGTTGATGTCCCGCATCGTCGCCTTGTCGTAGGCGTGCGTGTGATGCAGCAATGCGGTGAACTTCGCCGTAAACTGTGTTCGGGGAAAATCGGACGTGGGCATTCCCAGAGTGTTGTGTAAGTGCCTTGTGCGAGTGCTTACACTTGTGCGTGATTTGTGCGTGTGCTTACGCCTGTGCGTGGTTTGCGCGTGTGCTTACGCCTGTGCGTGGTTTGCGCGTGTGCTTGCGCCTGTGCGTGGTTTGCGCGTGTGCCTTACGCCTGTGCGTAGTTTGTGCGTGCGCTTACGCCTGTGCGTGGTTTTGTGCGTGTGCTTGCGCTTGTGCGTGTTTTGTGCATGTGCTGGCGCGCTCTGTGCACGGTTCGGGTGTACTCGCGTTTGTGTGCGTGCGCGCCTGCGCCTGTGCTACGCTTGTGTTGGCTCGCGTACGGGGCGTGTGCGTGCGTTGGTAAGTGCGTACCCCACCCTGTAATTGCGCTTGCGTTGGCTCGTGTACCGGTGCGTCAGATAGTATAATAACCAAATCCGGCGCGCGCGGTTTTCCGCGAGTGCGTTAATCGTGCGTATATGGTCCTTTCCGGGAGGCATAGTTTGTGCCAATGCGTCGAGCGTATGGGTGTGTGCGTGCAGAATGCAATGTTTGTGCAAGTGCGTCGTGCTTGTGGATGCAGAGTGCGTGGTTTGTGCAAGTGCGTGCGTGCGGGTGTGTGCGTGCGGGGTCCTGGTTCGCTCGGTGTGTTCGTACGCCTTGTGCGTGTGTGCATGTGCTGGTGCTTATGCCCGTTTTGAGCTGCACCGAAACTACTTGCACGAGTGCGTCGGAATACGGTTCCGCCGTACGTGCTTGTGCGTTCGTTTGCGGTCGTGCCGTGCGTGTCTAACGGGGATTGTGCTGCCTCGGTGCGTGTTCGACGGCTCGTGACCGGTGTGCGTGTTCGATGTATCGTGCCTACTGTAGTACGCGTATGTGTGTATAACGTGTAATTTTTGAAAGGCGTACGTATAAGCGTCGTTCGCTGTGCTGGCGTGCGGTTTGGGCGTCTGTTTGTTCGTGTGTCATCTGTTGTGGTCATGTAAATCTAGTGTTGAGCTGGCGTGAAATGTCCAGAGCCTTTATAATATGCACCCGCATTTTGTGCTTCGTGTACCGGGTAAAAGGAAAAATCCCAACATGACCGTGCCATAAAGAAAATCGAGTATTTAGCAGTATGTTCGAGCTCAAAAGCCCCTGAGTGGGGCGTGTGCGTACCGTATATAAAAAGGGGAATATTGACGTCATCGACAAGAGGATAAAAAATAAAATAAATAAATACCAAGTACAGGCAAAACACAGGACAAATGGACGAGAGAGAATAAAATACGTAAATAATCCCCGTGTTATTTTGTGCGTACCTGGGCGATCTATTTTATGTAATCCTTTATTATTATTATTATTGTTCTTGCCATCCGACAATGTGCAGCATGACCTTGAACGTTGATTCCTTTATTGGAATTAATTTTAATTAAATATAATTTTTAATCAAATTTTATATCTTTGTTTATTTATTATTTTATTTTATTTTAATTTAAATTTAATATAATTTTAATTAGATTTTATATATTTATTTATGTATTTTATTATAATAAATTAATTAATTATTTATTTATTTTGGGGAATTTCGGAAATGTTGAAATTCGGAAATGTTTCAAATGGAAAATTCGGAAAATGTTTTGGATTTTATATTTTTCCGAATCCTCAAATAATTCGGGCGTCGTTGACGTACGTGAGTGTGCGAATCTCGGTCTGAACGTACGTAAACCGGTTGCGGTTTGCACTAAAATATATCCCGGATCGTGCGTACGTGAAATGTCGGGTCTGCTCGTCTCTACCCCGTACGTGCTCGTGTGCGTTGTGGTGTGACGTGGTGCCTGCATGCTGGGAAGGAACTTGTTCGCCCGAGTTGCTACTGTCATGCGTACCGCTAGCAGAGGGTTGTTTGCTTGTTGTGGTGAGCGAGAAAGTCTACCCCTGCCAACTCATGCATCGTGCGGCAAGCGTGTGTGGTCGTGTGAGTTTCTGTCGTGTGGCATGTGCGTCGCTGTCGTGCACTATCCGAGAAATTACATCGCTTGTCGGCATAAACAGTGGCCTGCGTGGGCAGCCAGAAAAATCTAACCCTCTCTATTCAAGTAAGATACACGACGTGGCGGTCAGATACCAAGCCCTCTCTACTCACGTAGGTTATGCCTACGTCTAGAAATTTCGCAACACCACGACCCCGGCTCGCCTACGTACCGTGTAGCTGCGTGAATCATATGAAAAGGAGAGACCCGCCTCTAGTCCTCGTGTGGACGTGTAATCGGGCCGTTGCTCCTCTACTCGTACTCGAGCTGGCTGTTGTACTGCCCTGCAACTGATTGAAATTTTTTTGACAAAAGAGAAAAACCAACCTCCTCTTCGGGCTGAGGGCTTGTCCAGTTGCAGGCGGGTCTCTGGTGCCAAAACGAAATAGTGCGTGCGACAAACAATTTGTAACAAAAGATGACCTCACCTGGACTTTTCCCGTGATGGCGGTGAGTGGTGGTTCCTCCTCGCTTGTCTTTCCGGCTGGGGTCGCTGTGGGCTCCGCTGCTGTCGACTCGCACTCGTACTCGCTCTCTGTAGTCCTCGCGCGCTTGTCGAGGTGGGTCGGGGAAGAATTCTCGATGTTGGGGGGTGTGGGTTGGATCTCGAAGTTGGGGAGTGCGGGCTGGAGAGGGTCGGGGGTCGCTAGCTGGAGAGGATCGCTGTCGGTGGCTGGAGCCGATGAAGAACTCGCGTAGGGGGGGGCGGGCATGGCGGAAGGGAAAACTACGCAACCCCCTACTGATCGTAGGCCCCCGTTGTCGGGGCACCCCCACAGGTAGCTACCGGCAGCCTGCACCATAGCGCGTTTTGCGTTGCGCTCCATGTGTGGGCCTGGATTTCCGGCGCCAGCCGCTCCCTGAGACGCAAGGAGGATGCGGCCCAAGTCGGGGCGGACGTCGGCGCTGCCCGCTTCGGTAGCGGCGGCGCACGTGATTAGGACCTGGTTAAGGGTTAAATCGGCTGCTGTACACTGCTGCCCCCCGGGCGATGACGAATCGCTCGAGAACCGGGACGGAGACGCCCTCCTCCAGGATGGTGGACACGGACAGGTACTCCTCCATGTTTTCGAAGGTCGTCGCTGAGGAAAAATCCATGGTTGGGTGTCGAAGCTGGTTTCGTGGGAGGGAACGAAACGAGGCGTGCAACGAGCTGAGGCCCTGTACCACGCGGTGGTGCGGGGACGAAGCCTGCTGTTGGAGGTCTCAAATAAGCTCTCGATTCTCCCTTCTCTATTTGGAGAAGAACAGCTTGTTGGAAAGTGAGCCTGGGGGCTTGTCTTGTCCTCGAATGAGGCCTATCATTTCGTGGGGGATAGGGGATCGTTCGAGAACGTTCCCCATCCCGGTTCTGTAAAGTTTCCGCGCACAGACTGACTAACATCACCCTGTTGACCCTGATAGCTACACTGTAGTTGCAAGGGGAGTCGCCGACCTATATCCTTAATGAGGACACACAACCTGTAATACGCGCGATCGGAGAATCACACACAGCTTGCAAAGATGAGTTTCGACATAATTATCGATCTCACAGCTGGAGCGTATTTTTATTTTTATTATTTATATTACTGAGTCATGTCATCATGCAAAAATTGTTTCACCGCATGGGGAATAAATTTCATCACCTGTTAATTACATTGGCTATTTGTACTATGTTACTGAGTCAGGCCATATGAAGAGTCGATGAATTGGAAGTATAGTTGTACTCATCATGGAAAATCAACGAGTGGTGAGCGTGACTAGTGAGCATCATCAGCATGTTGTAGAATACTCATGGTATTTCCCATGTATAGGCAGTGCATAGCAGCAATGTATATCCAGTCGGTCCCGTCGTTCCTGACTTGTTGTGGTCGCTCCAATATGAATGCTAGTATCCCATCGATGACATGTCATTCTCGTTTTTCTTGGACCGCACTTCTTTTCAGTTCTATTCACTCGTATATTAATGTCTTTCATCATCAAATGTTCACCTGCATGTTTGCCGTAGATGAAGGAAGTCTTTCAGTTTTTCAGCAAGTGAACAGCCTAGCAATGCACTTGAACATGCCCCTAAGGTTCCCTGGTTCCCCGACCCTCAGTCACTACCGGACGGTACTGTAGCACGAAAGGCTGAGCTCAATGTTGATTCCGCACACAACGAGGGTTGAATCAAGGAACCAATGCCGATTTAAATGTACAATTGCATTGCTTATTTTTTGTGTAGTTGTTTTTCCATGATCTTGATTGAAGGACTTGTGTACGAAACGGAAATACAAAAGATTAGTTCATCCGTTTCACGGCCATATTTCATGGGTACGTACTAGACAACAAGAGACAGATAATTTGGGACACCAGTCATAGGGTTACTTATTATTGAATTTTGCAAGCTTGGGGTTGGTTGTGTTGGTAAATACATACATATAACAATCTTGAGGTTGGTTCTGTTGAGAAATAGTCCCACAGAGTTTTTTTATGTCGGGGGGGGGGAAGGGGGAATAACCGACTTCCATTCTTCAATGCTGTATTAAGAGTAACATATAAGATGGCTAACAATATGTATATGTATAATTGTGATTTTTTTTTTCCTTCGGGCATATCTTTTCGTGCTCGCACCTTTTTACGAAACTTCGGGTGGGGTGGGCACAATTCGACCGTCGGGCTCACGTTGCCGGAGGTTTGGGCGCGATCCGTGCAGTGTGTCGCGCGTGGCAAGCCTTTAATTTTTTTTGTTCTTGGGCACACTTGAGGCCAATCCCTGGGTTTCCGCAACATTCCCGCGGGGATTGGGTTTCTGCATCCCTTATCCCCGCGTACGCACGTAAAATTTGGATGTAAACCCGGCTTTTCTGCCCTCGTAGAGGGTACACGTTTCTTTCCCTCTTTTTGCACAGAGCACCACGCTACGATCCTGCCTCCCAGCAGCAGTCCAGCCCCCTAGCAGCAGCAGCCTGCAACTGTATGCGCGTGTGGCTGCTATTGTAGTACCTGATTCTTTGATCGGAGCGTGGCATTATTCACCCCATCATACCCCATCTTCCTGATGTGCTGCCGCTTCGGATGCATCTCAATTGCATGTCCATAGATCGCGCCAATTTTCGTCGGTAATATAGGAACATGTTTGATAATAATTGATATACTAATCCATCCTTACATTTACGTCCAAAAAAGAAGTATTTTTTCGTACTACATACTAAAGGGGTATTGTTTTGTGTCGGAGATTTCGCTCACGCCACAGATGACAGGTACCAAACACGAGGACGGCACAACGCTACGTGTACAACCCTACCGCACAGCAGCAGTAGTGGGATACATCATGTACATGCGTGTAGCGAGTCCTCGCTATGCTGAGGCGAGTTGCTTTCGTCTCCGCGAGGGGAGGATTTTGAATCGGACGACGATCAAGACAATCCAGCGTAATTTTGCTTGACTATAAAAGCAAATAGCTGCGGATATAGGCGCTGATGGCACCACGCTACGATCCTGCCGCCCAGCAGCGGTCTAGCCTCCTAGCATCAGCAGCCTGCAACTCTATTCTCGTGTGGCTGCTGTTGTAGAAGCTGATTCTTTGATCAGAGCGTGCCATTTGTCACCCCACCATACCCCTGCGCTGCCACTTCGTGCGCATCTCCATAGCATGTCCATAGATCGCGCCAATTTGGACGGTAATATAGGGCCATTTTTGATTTTAATTTATTTACCGACCAGTCCTTACATTTATTTACGCCCAACTAGACAGAGTGTTTTTACGTCCGTAACAGAGGGGTGATCATGTTGTGGGTCGGAGATTTTGCTCACACCACAGATGACAGGGACCAGACAACATGAGGACAGCACAACGCTACGTGTACAACTTTGCCGCACAACAGCAATAGTAGGATACATCATGTATGTGCGCTTGGCGAGTCCTCGCTATGCTGAGGCGAGTTGCTTTCGTCTCCACGAGGGGACGATTTTGAATCGGACGACGATCAAAACAATCCAGCGTATTTTTTCTTGACTATAAAAAGCAAACAGCTGTGGATATAGGCGCTGATGCTCCATGAGAAAGGGTTTCTCTGTCTCAGCGACAATAATAGAAGCTCTACATACAGTTCCTCATTCCGCGCACTCTCTGTGACGAACTGGCGGTGAAGGGGGATGACTGCCCATCTTGGCGTGTATCACTCGTCGTTAAGTTCAATATCTGGCTCAACAAGACACGAAGAGTACCTGTTGTGAAATTAATTGCTGGTTTCCATACGAAACAACAGGAAACAAAGGAAAACATCAAAACCACGATAGAAAGACGGCGCACGGAACAACTGGCTGCTGATTTGTTTTTTTGCCGCTTGAAAATCTACCTATTCGACCCTTTATTTTTACCACGCAAATTTTGCTGCATAAGAGTCGCCCGTATAAAAAGTCCCCATCGCACGAGTACTGGCGCTGGACACGTACGTACTGATGGGATTGCCACTTATTTTCGGTTCTCCACCACGACGGCGAGAGAGCGAACCGTACCCGGGAGGGCGCCTCCCCACACCCCGCTTCTCGAGCTGCGGACAAGAGCATAGTTTTATTACCACCAGGTACATCATATTTGCCCACAGACAGTCAGATGTTGGATGTTTTGGTTTCGTTCTTGCGCCACTCCCTTAGGCACTTCCCGGAGGAGAACCTTGCATTTTGTATTTGTTCTCCTCCCGATCGATATCAAAGCCAATGAATGGGGAGAGAAAGAACAAAATAAACCGCTTACGAGTACCGCACATACATATGATAGATAGAGCAGTATAACAGTGGAAGTACCACAAGTAATATATTTATAAAATAGATGTGATGTTAGATCTAGCTCAAAATTCCACACCCAAAGTAAAAATACCAACACTTACCATTATTATATTGGACATAAAAGAGGACCCCTCCCAATGAGAACTCACCCATATATAGTGTATTACAAGTACCAACAACGCAGCTTGCAAAGATGAGCATTGACCTGAAATTCGTCTAACTCACGGCTGACGTCCTTGAAATATTTCTTATAAAATAAGTTTGAGTCTTATCTTAGATAATGGGAATGCATCATTTTGTATCTCCTAACCAAATACCATCATGATGGCATTGTTTGCATATTTTATATTAATAGAAAGTTTTCCAGGACGTCAGCCGTTAGTCCGACGAATTTCAGGTCAATACTCATCTTTGCAAGCTGCGTTGTTGGTACTTATAATATGTACTGCATATTTGTTGCTTACATATTTTGTATTTGTCGCTATGATGTTGACAACGACTCGTTTCTGCGTTGTATCCTATATTGTTGCACATAGCCTCACGGCAGTCGGTTCAATTGCCGCCGAGTTTGGACATCATGTCGAAATCCGATTCTGTAGGGTTGATTCCACCACACCTTTCTTGACCTTTGTTGGGGTTTTCGTCGTTTTTGTTTTATTCGAGCGAAGCGAGTTTCTAATTCCCACCTGCGGTCCCCCCGTAATAGCGCTCTACTCGAAAGAAAAAGTTCGTGAGTTTGTACGCTTTAACTTGAATTTAGACCAAGTCACGAGAAAAATGAGTGCTGCTGTGCTGGCGGACCACACGAAAAAAAAAAAAAAATCCTACCTGCGGTCTCCCGTAATAGCGCTCTTCTACTCGAAAAAAAAAGTTCGTGTGTTTGTACGCTTCAACTTGAATTTAGACTAGGTCACTAGAAAAATGAGTGCTGTGGTGGCGGACCACACGGAAGAAAAAACAGCACAACAACAGCACAGCGGGACACACGAGCACACAGAGCACACAAGCGACCGCCAACACGCACAGCGGTCGCACAGCAGTCAGCACCACACGCACAGCAGACAACACACGCAATTACAGAGCACGAGGTTAAGGTACACGGGCATGGGCGTCTTTAACGCCGCCTAAGGGAACCAATGATTTCCTCTTCTGCTGCTGCAGATGCACGACCAATCAATTGCAAGTCAAACGTGGTGCCCCTCGCAATCACACGAACCAATGGCCCGTGGACGCACACGTCTGACGACAGTTACATCTATCAGCTGTCGCTAGTTTTAGCGACAGCTACAATATCTTTTATCGCTACGATTTTGAACTCGATTGTGCATTGTAGGACATGGAGCCGTCCTCTACTTGAGCTCTCAGGTCGCTACGCTTTTGGGCTTCGAAGGTGTCTTGCCATATTTGGACGTGCTATCGGTTTCCGATCAGGTGCTGCCCTGTTGCATGAACCTGGAACCGTTCTTCATTCCTTGCGGCGGAACAAGAAATCGGTAAAGCGTCCCCGGTAAGATAGGCCTGCACACATTTCGAAACCCATTATCAACACCCGCGGGCACAGAGCAGTAGGCATTAGTCCTTCGTACGAACCACCAGAGCTAAAGGGTATTAATTCCAGGCACGAGTGTCATACGCGTCGGCGGCAACGACCTTGCACTGCCCCGCCGCCACCTTTCACGTGAAATAAACTTGGAGACAACGAAATCGCTAGAATAGCGACAGCTTGGACTCGCGGTCCCGAAGCATCTGGTACCTGGTACGAGTACCTGGTACCTGGTATGTCTGTAGGGGAGAGCTTCTTCGCTAGTGGGAGCGGAAACCTAATCGAAGCGAACGACGATGCCGCTACATCTCTGTTGCTCGGTATCCCCAGCAGGGACAGTCGAGTACCCGTTCCTGTTACGACCGAGAATGCATGGGCCGTCGCCTTCAAGATCAATGTGGCCATCACTCTTTTGTCGGTGAGCGTACAAATCCCTCCGCAGAACCGTGGGTTCGAGGCTCATCAGGCCATTACTTATACAGTCGGATTTGTCAGTGGAAAACGGCCTTTTTCGACTGACGCCCAAATCGAGCTTTCTTATACAGTCGAAAAAGGGCTTTGGCGCCTCAACCTTTTTCGACTGAGAATTCCGACTGGCGGATCCAGTCGAAAAACTTAGTCGAAATTTTTTTACACGTGTTTTTTGAACCGATCGCATCGTTCAGCCCACCACCAAACTCACACACCCACACGGCCACACGGCCACACACCCATACCGGGTACCAAACTGCAGTATCATACAAGGCGCTGACGCTGGCGTGGCTATCACTGCTATTGCTTCTTGCAGCAAGTCAGCGTGGCGCATTCCTAGTTCCGCTCGCCAGCAGCGTGTATCAGACGACGGCAGCAGCGCGTGGTATCGATCCAATGCCGCCAACAACGGCTGCGCCTGCTATTGCTTTGGCGGCTCTCGGCTGAGTGCAACTCTTACGAACGTGGCTTTGGCGGCTTTCGGCTAAGCCCAAAGCCACTAACTCGCTGGGAGGAGGGTTCGTCGAGCCGTTGCTCTCGGAGAAAGCGCGAGAAGCACAGAGCGGCCAACCGACTTCGTCTGCTGTACAGCAGTACTCCCGCACACCAACCGCCTCTAGTAAGAGCATAAAAACTAGAAAATGGACTCGACCGACGATAAGAAGGACCAAGAGATTCCGGTCGAAAAAAATTCCAGTCTAAAAGGGCCGTTTCGACTGGCGGAATCCGACTGTATAAGAAATAGCCTAACAGACTCCCGTTTTTTTTTTTCTTCTTTTTTCGTTCTTGGTTCTGTTTTTGTTTCTTTCCTTTTGTTGTGTTTTTGTTTTGTTTTGTTTTTGTTTGTTTTTGTTTGTTTTTTGTCCTAGTTTTTGTTTTCTAGGGTGGGACTTTTACATGTAAATGGTTTGGTGACAGTATCTTTCATTTTATTTATTTATTTATATTAATTTAATTTAATTTAATTTAATTTTATATTCTTCAAGGTGGAACTTTAACATGATATCTATTAGACCACTACTACTGCTGTCTTCATACTCCCGATATGTACCAAAACCCGCCACTATGGTAAAACATGAAATAAAATAATAATAATATAAACCACCCCCAGGTGAAGAAAACTTACTTACGCACATAACCGCAAGTACCAACAACCATGAATGACCAAGCCATCCATCCGCAAACCATCCACCATACATATGGTAGAGCAACATAGTGGAAACTATAGAAATAAATTTATAAAATAGACTAGTGGTACTCCCGAATTATGCCTGTTGCCGGTCGGTATTGCGGACAAAAACAAATTGGTGCTCTATCTTCCTCTGTATGTTAGTACTAAAATATCAAAATATTTACAGGGCAGCGCGGCAGTGCAGCTGTACGTACGGTAGAAAATGTATTATCCTCTGTATGCACGTACCACAAAACCAAATAATAACAGGGCAGCAGCACGGCAGTGCAGCAGTACGTACGGTAGCAAAGGACAGAGGAGTGCAGCAGTGGGGACGGCGGTGGTACTCCCAAGCACCAGTGGGAGGCCGGTATTCTAGAAACAAAACCAAAAGGTTCATCTCCCACAGGACGAAAAAAGACTTCCACGTACGAAACGGCCCACCCACCCACCTCGGACGACGCAGTGTACCCTCCACCCACCCACCGACCAAACCTTTACTACATACAGCAGTACAGCAGTGCAGCAGTACGTACAGCAGTACACCTGGTACGCGAGGAGCAGTTACTTGGTTGGTTCTTGAAGACCTCGTATGAAACAGGATACAGACGGGGGCAGTTTCATTTTTTGACGATACTCGGCCATCTCGGGGTTCGAGCGAGCCGCCGTCCTCCACCCACCACCCACCAGTACGGCGAGCGGCGACGGCTGGACGTTGCTGTGGTTGGTCCTGGTGTTGTTGTGCTTGCTGTTGACGCAGGCGCGCTTGTCGTCTCGTGTCCATGGCTCTGTCCATGGCGCAAGTGGCCAAAAAGCAATACGAAAGTTTAGTCTAATAGAGTTGGAGTTTGAAAAAAAAGAAAAAGCGGGCAGCGACGAAGTAAAAGCGGGGGGGGGGCGAGCGAGCCGTCCCCGGCAGGGCGATTTCCACGTTCCCCCCTCGCCGAGGTGGGGCACCGACGCCCGTTCTTTCGCCGGCACGTCGTAGTGCTGCTGTGCGGATGGGACGTGGCGGCACCGCGAGGCCGCCGGAGGCCGAGTGGAGCTCGGGAGTCGCCGCTTTTTTGGGGGGGTATTATAACCAAGATATTTTCAAAGACCCAAGAAAACGTCACGTGCACCTTAGCGTAATATATAGTAAGGATATGATGTTAGATTACTTCGAAATTCCCCACCTAATGTAAAAATACTAACACCAATCATTTAGTGGAGAAAAACATTTGTTTATATGTAAGAACAGGACCCCTCTCATTGCAAAGTTTTACCCACTTAGTATAGTACAAGTACCAGCAAGCAGCTTCAAAATATGAGGATTGACCCGAAATTGGTCGACCTCACACCAAACGTCCTGAAAATTTATGTCCAGAAAATTTATACACAACCCGTAATACACGCGATCGGAGTATCACACACAGCTTGCAAAGCTGAGTTTCGACAAAATATTCGATCTCACAGCTGGAGTGTGTTCATTTTTTATGTATATCACACAGCTTGCAAAGCTGAGTTTCGACAAAATATTCGATCTCACAGCTGGAGTGTGTGTTAATTTTTATATACATTGCAAAGCTGAGTTTCGACAAAATATTCGATCTCACAGCTGGAGTGTGTGTTAATTTTTATATACGTATTTAATGTAATTAAGTGTGATACTCCGATCGCGCGTATTACGGGTTGTGTATCCTCATTAAGGATATAGGTCGGCGACTCCCCTTGCAACTACAGTGTAGCTATCAGGGTCAACAGGGTGATGTTAGACAGTCTGTGCGCGGAAACTATAAAACCCGTTTCTGAGGGGGACAAAATCTGACAGCTGTGGAAGGAAATGCATCAGTTTATCAAGTGAATCCTGTAAGTCGAAAAACCGGCGAGGGGAGGGCGGAGTTTTTAAGGACGTGGGGGCCTGATTTTGATCAAAAGGGGGCGGGAGGGCGGGAGGGGGGGGAGGGACAGGTGGGGCAGCTCAATTTGTGCGTGGAAACTATAATTCCCTCTTGTGGGGGAGGGGGGGGAATGTGGCGCGGGGGGGGGGGGGGGGCTTTAGGTCGCATAGATGTAGGGGTTTGCTATACGCGTGGTGCTAGGTCTAGGCGATGGTGTGGGTGGTTGGGAAGGAGGGGGCGTTGGCGGCAGGGGGGGCGGGGGGGGGGGGGTTGCAGCAGTGGCATGGACGGCTCTAAAAAGATGATGAGGTGATATCCAGGGCGTGGAAATGATTATTGCTCTTGCGGATTTCGGTATTAGGTGGGGCGTTTAAGCAAGAAAGAGCGAGAAAAAAAAAGGAAAAAAAAGGGGGGGAGGGGGGTTATATATATACAAGGGGCTTCGCCGGCGGCCTGGACGGCCGCCGGTCGCAGGATCGCGTAATTACACAACAATGTTATTAACAGAAACGATGAAGGCATACGATTTGATGCCAAGGGTGAGGCGGTGGACGTCCCGCAGTAGGCAGGGTCGCGTCTCCACATAACAATTTAGCAGCCGTGTGGGAAAGGATGAAGATATAAGATTTTTTGCCAAAAGTTAGGTGGCGAAGTTTGTAATGACCTAATAATATACGTCTTCTTAATAAACACAGACAGTCGCGTAAACGTTTCAGCAACGAAACAAAATGGGTCACGAAAGACCAAGTCTTGCTACACCCAGGGCAAACCAACGCTGGGCACACCCTTACGCAAACTCGTACATGTACTTGGAACGCGGAAGGCGGACGTAAGAGGGCGTAGGGAAGGAGGCAAAACTGAAAAGACATAATCAGTACGTAGATAAACAGTACTGCTGTAGCACTGTTGCTAAACATAACTAACGCTGACGGCGTCGCCGCTGCATACAGTACTTACAGAGCATAAAACTATACGGAGCAACGCTCGGAAGTGAACGCAGGGCAGGATGAAACCGGAAAGACATCAAAAGCGCTAGACCTGAAGAAGACTAGCACTATAGGACGACGTGCATTTGTTACTGCTCAGCACGAGAAACCCCCTTGATCATGACACCCGGTCAAGGTATACTAATAGAAATCGCTTAGTCCCGAAAAACGTGTGCGCTCAGCTAGCATCGGTGCTCAACTAGCACCGACATGGAACGCAACGTACTCGTAGGGAAAGTAGAATGTATGGGAAAACGAAGTAATGCTTACCAGTGAGAAATATCTGCATGAGAACATCAAGGATATAGAAACTGAGCCCAATGCGGTACTTTGAAAGACACGTCGACCATCGAGGACGTAGACACTGAGCTCAATGCGCAAGGCATTATGTAACGAGCATCATGGCATGGCCAGCTTATCTTTTCGTGTCATAAAAGAAACACTACTTGGAATCAAACCTCAAACAACGAGGATATATAAACTGAGCCCGATGCGGAAGGCAAACAACATGGAACCAAACGCCGGCTATCGAGGACGCAGAGACTGAGCATACAGCGGAAGGCATCGCTAAAGCGATGGAAAACACCTATGTGTTTGCCCAACATAGCACATAGAAAGGCGAGGAAAAGTGCCGGATATAATCGAAGGATGGCACTACACAAAATATTGTAGACGTACGCAACTACCGAAACCGCCCACGGATCAAAAAGAGAAAAAACACTACGTGCGTCTGAAGTATAGCCTAGCGTGTACGTGATCATCCAAACCGGCAGCTAAACACTAGAAGATGCAAAAGCAAAATACGGAAGACAACACCTGTCCCTCACAGCTGGCGGTTAAACACGCATTAAAGCAGAGACTACACATAAAAGACAGTACGCAGCAATTCGTAGGTAGGACAGAGTAGCAGATCCAGTACTCCGCAGTACTTCTGCGTCATGTCATACGAAGGGGGGGGGGGGGGGGGACACTCTGAAAGTGGAAAGAGCAAAACTGCTTAGTAGACGAAGCGACTCCATATCGTGAAAGATATATCTTGAAAAAAAAAGAACGATAAGCGCCGGATAGTCGTAGACAACTGTCATGGTTGACACGCCCTTGCGTGGGTGGCGAAGGTCGGGGAGTGGAGTCGTGTTGGCAAGACGACGATGTAGATGGTGGACGGATAATGAGTCTTGTGGAGACCTAGGTACCTGGAGGAAGAACATTGGTGGTGGTATTGTTTCGTGGGAACGTAATCATGAGAGAATCGTAGTGTCTGGACAACGGATTGAAAAGTAAATGGAGAGTTTCAGTATGGGCAATTCGAATGTTAGGGAAGGAGGAGTTATTGAAAGAAACGTGGATTTCCTCGCCGTACTTTAGTTGTGCTGCGAGTATCTCGGGTTGTCCCATATAGGTAGTAGGATTAGACATTAGTTGGAGGTATTGGTCGTATGAGCGCTAGGAAAAAACAAACGTAAGAGACACTGCAACGTACATTGCAGCAGCAGTTTTAACTTCAACGTACAGTGCTGCAGTAGTTTTCATACCGTATACATGTCGTAGTTGTTTCGGGTCAGATATGGGAGCGAAAAAAAATCTTCGGGAAACAGCCGAGTAACTTTAACGTACATTGCACCAGTTGTACAGAAAAGAGGTCGCTCAAAACTTGGGACATAGTCTACTCGTATAACAATAGACAGCCGGAGACCAAAAGGATGCGCTCGAGAGAAGGCTGCTGTACTGCTGTATGATATCATGCTCGTACCATATGCGCGTATTTGAGAGGAACTGATTGCCCTCCACCACAAAAATAAAATAAAATCGGCTACGCCAGTAAAAAGTGGACAGAAAGAATAATTCCAACGTACATTGCAGCAGAAGTATTCGCAGTACGTACGGTACGTACTTGATTCGGGTCAGTTTGGCAAAGCAGTCACACTCCAACGTACTGGCTCCCAAATTTCGGGACACACACAAGGCAATACACAGCAGGAGACGAAAAGGATATGCGCTGTTGTGAAAAATTGGGACACACAGCAGTAGGCAACACACAGAAGGAGACGAAAGGAGAGAAAATACTGCTGCACTGCTGTGTGATATAATACTCGTTCCTTAAGTCTGCGTCGTAGAGGGAATAATATCCCGCCCCGAACAAATTCACAACAAGAGAAGAAGAAAAAAAAACACTTATTGGCTTTGCCGTCCTCGTCTGATTCTCCTTCCAGCTTCTTCCCTATGGAGACCCGTTGACGGGCAGGATACAGATGACGCAGACCAGCTTCGTCTGCGTCTTGGAGGGATCGCGCTCGGGGCGAAAGTTGTTTGCGGTGAACGGGCAGGAGTTGGGGTCCCCTCGGACGTTCTTGTCGCAGGAGTACCAAACCACGCCACGCCCAGTTACTCTCTTCAGTAGGAGGCCGTCGCAGTAGCCGTTCCCGCAGGGCTTCGTAGTTACCTCTCCCACCACTTGGAAAGGCCTTGTGTCTGGGGCGGCGGCTTCCGAGGGTTTCGCCTTTTTAGCCGGATATCGGTTGAGCGGGTTCATCGGGTAGGGTGGCTAGCAGGTTGGTGTGTGTGGTGTCGGGTGGAGAGGTATGTGGTGTGGTGTGGGGGTGTGGTGTGGAGTGGGACAATGCTCTTGAACCTGAAAAAAAAATGGTAAGGTGCAACTTGGATAACGGAGCAAGGAGTCACCGGCTGCTGTTGTTAGCTTGATTTTCATAACAGAAGATTTGACTCATGCATTGGCGCCATGACCCCTGGCGATCTGCTGCGCCTGCTGCATAGTTTCTGCTGCCTCTCGTACCTTGTGGTACAGCTGTTGTGATAGTATCATACCTGGTATGCGTAGTACCTGGCGGTACAGCTGCTGTCATAGTATCATACCTGGTATGCGTAGCTTGGAGCAAAGGCTTGAGGGATTTTTTCACAGATGACAGTTCTCGACGAGGCGTGGACGGCATTTGTGACCGGGGCATTTCAATTGTGTCCTAGCTCCGACCATTTAGCCGTCGCCGGGGCATTTCAATTGTGTTCTAGATCCGACCATTTAGCCGTCGGCGTAGGCTCCCACAATAGCCGCTTGGGCAGGGTGACCACCGATCCCCGAGGGTCGAAGGTCAGAGAGGACATACCGAAAAGAAATACGCGCCGACATCAGCCCTGTCGTGAATTAATGCGCGAAAACGCTGACAGCTCATCGATTCTCGTAGATCCGTCGTAGATTCAGACGTCGAGGCCCCGCGCAGGCGCTACGGCGCACAGCCGGCGGATCCGCGACGCCGGCCGATGCAGGCGAGGCGGAGGCACGCTCCGGCGAAGAAACCGTGCGGAAAGGCGGTCAGAAGCCGGAGAGATGTGCGACACAAAATCCACCTGAGGACTATGATAGGTATATTTAGATATATATGTATGTATATTTTATTATTGTTTATATTCTTTTGGGGGGGGCAGTAGATTTTTATTCTCGAATGCTGTATTAAGAGTAACATACCTGGTGTAAGGTAACTTGATTAATATTCTGTATTCGTACTCCTCCCGATGTTAAAGCCGGGGGGGAGGAGAAACAAATTAAACCGCTTACCATACATATGATGGAGAAGTATAGTGGAAACTACAGTAGTAGTAATAAATTTATTAAATAGATGTGATGTTAGATGTAGCTAAAAATTGCCCACCTAAAGAAAAAATACCAACACTTACCATTATCGCGAACAAGAAACAGGACCTCTCCTAAGAAAAACTCACCCATGTAGTATATTACCAGTGCCAACAACGCAGCTTGCAAAGATGATTATTGACCTGAAATTCGTCGAACTCACGTCTGACGTCCTTGAAATATTTTTATAAAATCCTTCCGCTCAGGTACCGTTTTAATTTCGCTTCGAGAGTGTGCAGGGCGTACCCAATCTTAGGTCAGGTGCGAGGCATACCTGAACCCGGATAACGTTTGGGCGGCGTGCCTAGGACACAATAACTAGAGGTAAGGTTTGTGAGGCCGTACCTCAGGAATCTTCCATTCGGGTAAGATATCGATGGTCGTACATAAAGTTGGGCAAGTTATGAGATGGTGTCATAATACGCACCTATAGTCGGGTATTTCGTCGACGAGTACAAGTATACCCGATACCCTGGGAAGGTCAGGGTCCGCGTACGTAGCGTACCTAACCCTTTCGTAAGGTTTGCGAGGTGTGACTCGGGCACCTTAGACTTCAGCAAGGATTGTGACGACGTACCTGACGCGTTTGGCACTTAGGTGCGGTGCCGAGGATCCTGCCCAACACGCCGTATACGTAGGTAAGCTTTTTTCACCGTGCCTAGCGTGCCTATAACATACGTAGTGGGTGAGTATTGGAGGCCGTACCCAAAGTTAGGGTAAGGTTTACTAGGTCGTACCTTACGTGCCTGAACACCGAAGATTTATGCAAGCATCATGGTGCTTGTTGACGGTAGTACGCTGTTTTCTTGCGTGTGGGGCCATGGTTTATCCAGTGCGGCAGTTACGGCTGGCAAAGGTAGTGGCACAGCAGAGGCGTTCCCTGTCGGGTCTTGATAAGTAGGCAAACATCGGCGCTACTAAAGTCAATGTCGTCGGTGTAACCCCTAGTCGTGCTTGTTGGACCTTTTCTTGCGTAAAAAACGGTTGCGAAAGCGGAGAGCGTGAGAGCGTGAGGTAGCCAAATTCGGTGAAAATGGAGAAGCATATAAGTAAGATAAATAGCGGGAACGCTGAACTTTGTGCACGATAAAGATGGAAGTCATGTACCGGGTTTTATAAGGGATTACATATGTGACTACGGTTTGTCCAAAATATCGCTTAGGGTAGAACCTCCTACGACTCGAGCTGGAAAGTACGCGGCGTTGAGGTCGTTGTGGTTAGCCAGCACGCATGAGACTCTTAAATAATGCATGGGCGGCCCGACTCTTCGATAATACATGTGCGCTCCCTTATGAGTCTCTCCTCCCCGGCAACCGCACGGCGGGACGAAGTCATTGACGAACTTTGAGGTTTCCTTGGACGGATCGCACACTTCCTGTGATTTTCTCTTTGCGGACGGGCTCCCCAGATATGGCGGTCTGGGTAAGGCGGTATCGCTATATACAACGCGGTCAGAATGGTTGTGCGCGACTTGGGAATATGTACACGTTACATGGAAAGAAAACTGCGACTTTCCCTTTAAAGGCAGTGGTTTGCCAGGGCAGTATGACCGCATTATTGGGCGACCCCTACTGTGTGGTGAAGGCGAGTTTAGACGTGATCACAGCCCGCGGTTGCGCGGGGTGACCTCGATCGGCTGTGGCTCGCGCGCGTTCTGTGCGCTGCCCCGCTCGTGCAAAGCGGTTGCTTCTTCGCAGTATCAACCATTACTTTCGAGCATTGTCGACGGTTCTCCTCTACTAGCGGGTTAAGTACGTAGATGTGTGCGAGTGGCTGTGGGAGGGACGTCTCGACGACTGGTGCATCGTGTCCCACAACCGAGGCCCGGCGTATATAGGAACTCGGGATCGAGGGTGACATTTTCGGCGTGGGATATGACGTACCGATTTCGGTGTGAGGTACGAGTGGCGTACTAACGTACCTATACACTTGGTAAGCATCGGACATCGTACGTAAAGTTAGGTAAGTGTAGGAGGTCGTCCGTAAAGTTAGGTACACGCTTAGATTAGTATCGGAGGTCGAGCCTAACGTGAGGTAAACATCAGGTGAGGTATGCGGTCGCATTTGAGTTCGTACTTATACCCGGGTATGTTGCCGATGACCAAAGCCACAGTAGGGGAGCATACCCGGGTATTTTTTCGATGACCGAAGCCACAGTAGCGGGGTATACCCGGGTATTTTGTCGATGACCGAAGCCACAGTAGGGGGGTATACCCGGGTACTTTGTCGATGGCCGAAGCCACAGTAGGGGGGTATACCCGGGTATTTTGTCGATGACCGAAGCCACAGTAGGGGGGCATACCCGGGTATTTTGTCGATGACCAAAGCCACAGCAGTAGGGGGGTCACTGTTGGTGCCCTTTTTCGCAATGGCTCTGGTTTACTCGCGCGCGTGACCCCCCTGTTCCTTCGCGGTCTGGAGCTTTCGTGGTGTTTCAATTTTGCGATATGAAACCGGAATGGAATGGTTGGCTATGCTGTGCCAAGCAAATCTCTTCATCGATTTTTGGAAGTGAGGTGCAAGGGTTACCCGGGCGAGTGGCCCGAACCTGGTAGCGAAAAAGGGGGTACTCCCCCTACCACAGCCTTGGTCTGAATGGTATACGCGATACCCGGGTAACTTTTGGATCCGTCTAGCTAATGCAACGTACGCTTCGCTAAGCCTCGGGAAGCTGCATCTTGCGTACTTTACACCTCCTGTTGGTAAGATATCGACTGTCGTGCCTACCGTGTCGAAGGTTGGGGCACGGGCACATACCTGGGCATTTTACCCGATTATATCGAATTAAGTATGTTTGCTACCACATTCGAGGCGAGATTGCATTCTACGCTCAAACACTGACGCAATACACGAAATGCCACGTTCGTCGCCAAATGCATTCTTTGTCATACCTCAAGATTGCTGGATCAATAACCCTGGATAGACTACCACCCTATCTTACAAAATCCAATATATAACCCAAATATGATGCGAACGGCCAGCACCTGGGCTGCCCCGTTCTTATCCCCCCTTCTGCTTCTTTGCGACCCCCCCCCCCACATCTTACATCAGACTAACCCGCGCTGGTTAGGCACACTCCATTTTGCAGCGGGGCTATCTTACAATCACACATGCCAGCAATCACACGAACTTGTTGCAACCTTATCCCCCCCCCCGTCTTGAGCGACAGGGCGGGCGGGTGGCAAATTCGATGTATTGTGATAGGCACGCTGCCGGCCCCTGTGCTACGAGGTCATGCCGGTGCTACCACGACCGCCTATGACCAGGGCAGCTGGTGGTCTCGTGGCTAGACGCTCTGACCATGTGCTATCGTCTTGTTTGTCCAACATCCTCGTTTTGTCCGAGTTGAGAAAAAACGCCTCCACCAAATATTACATTCCTGACGGAAGGTTACAGTTTGTTATGAGTCGAGAATTCTGGATTTTTTTTTCACGTGTAGACCCCTGGATAGACAACCACCCTATCGTATAAACGCAATGTGATACACATGTATAATACGAACAGCCAGCACCTGGGCTGCGTCGTTTTTATTCCCCCTTCTACCTCATTACTCGCGACCCCCCCCCGCCACACTTATTACATCAGGCTAACCCGCACTGATATCGCCCGCTCCATTTTGCGGCGGTGCTATCTTGCACTCACACCATAAGGCCAGCTTGACACACATAGTATACTACGCATTTTGTGAGGGCGGTGGAGATCGCGTCTGCTCGCACCCCTGCCCCCGACACGTACGTCATTTAAGCCCGAGACTTCCATCATCCTGAACGTTGAATTTGCAGCTCAGACACACCGTGCCGCAGCTACCCCCCCCCCCCCCCCCCCCCGCCGCGATTATTCCCGAGTGCATTGCGAATTGCATGGGGTCTCTACCGCAACTTCCTACCATCAACCTCCACGCCACGACCGCTTCCGACCTAGTAAACACTCCCCATTCGGGCGACGTGCCCCTGATCGTCAGCGGCGTCTCCCCTGGTAGCTGAGGGTGTACGTCGAGCAGTTCAACCAGAGCTTCAAATGCTCCATCGACGCGCTTCCCGTCTCCCTCGCGTTTACGAGCCGAGTTCGCGTGATTGTGCACCCTGCTCTCTTTTGGTCCTCTCCGGCGCCAAAAAATGTACCTGTACTGCCGAGGCGGCCGATCTGTTCCCGAATGCAACCTGTATTCCTTTGTGAAGGAATGTGAGGCTGTCCCGCGTCAGACGAAACTCGGGGTGGCTCTGCATAAGAGAAAGTAAGACACTGCGAGCCCAAGCCGCAACACATATCCTCCGTCTGCCTACTTGCTCCTACGTGCCGCCCTTGCTAAAGCATAGCCCACGTCAGCGGCAATCTAACCCGCACCTTCTTGTTCGACATGCCGTGCGCCCTGTATATTCCCGTTCTCACTGCCAAGATCGTGCAATGCGATGTCGGTAGTTCGCATCCTGCAAACATGTTGTGGACAACGTTGACCGCCGCTAAGTAACCCCTAACAGTGGACTGCTGATTGTTATGCACGAAGCAACGAGAGGTCAAGATTTCAAGCGGGTCATTCAGTACTTCATCGGGATCGTCAAGAGCATTCAACCATGGCCCTTTACCCTGCGCTTTTCTCTCTTGTACCCAGGTGCTCCACTTTGCTAAGTTGTTTTTCTGAGTAATCTGCCCAACTGACCCAAGCACGAACGTTTCCACCAAGCGTGCCACCTCATCCTTTTTCCTCCCTTGTTGTCACCTGTTCCTGCGACGTCCGTGGGCGTACCGTATGCATGCTGTATGTTAAGCAAGAGTCATACGCGCTACGCACGCCGTATGCTGAGCGACGCCTTGCCTTATGTATGCAGTATGTTGGGCGACGGGTACACATGGAGCATGTAAGCTGTATCTTCAGCGCGGGACGTGCTTAATAACGAGCGCTTGAGTCAGTCGGTTACGCATCATTCGTTCGCCATGCACAAATTATCGTCGTACTTGCTAAGGATACTAGTAGTCTGAAGTATTTTTTCGAAAATCCCGAACCCCGTGACCCGATGTCCTGTTCGGATAATTCGGTGTGTGTTGGTTAGCTCCCTCACCTTTTCTGCCAATACCAACCGGGGCCAACGCGAGATACCATCCGCTAGTGTGTTTTGCGCGCCCGAAATATGTTTTGCCGTGAGGTTCCATCCCCTCGTGGGTTCGAGGCGTCCGAGCATTCTCATATGTAAGCCCGCCCTTTTGTCCCTTGCCCCACCGCATCGAGCGTTCCACGACACCGGCCAGGTAATCGCCTCTCATCAGTATCGGGTCCCCTCTCACGTCCAGCCTGTCTCCTACTAATTCGAGCATGAATCACGCTGTCACAACCATTCCCAGTAAATCTAACAGGTTGATCGTGATGGTGCGGGTCTCCCCAAAAGCGGCTTTCCTTTTGAGTTCGGTGGTTAATTCTAGCGGCAAGTCATACGCCCAAAATATCTCCCTCTCAAGGCAGAAACCGCACACCGCGTCAAAGCTGGCGCCAGATATGTAGTGTCTTTTTGCCGGTCGTTTTATCGCCGTGTGGCAGGGAGCGTTTAAAGCCTCTCTAGCGTTGGCTCGTTGTCGACCGCCCTTTTCCAGAAGAGGAGGCCGGCGTGAAACTCTCTACCGAGTTCCACCGTACGATTGTGGGTCTTGCTACCTGGTGAATCGTGCAACCCCGTAAGCCACAGCTTTCTCCAAACAAAATATCCGCCAGCACGCACTACGTACGTGAGGTTCCACAACTTCCCGGCCATATACTGAGAACTTCCCTGACCTTCGCGTGCCTGCGGTTCACCGGCCACTGCTCACGCAACAACTTCTTTATCGCGTCGACCTTTTCACGTGCAAGCTATATTCTCATAGTTTGCGAGTTGACAGTGAATTCTTGGCATCGATCGTGGTGTCCCAGTCTGTGCTCTTCTTGGGGATTAGGATAGGCGTTACGCTTTCTTCCCTCTGTCCGAACGACCGCTTAATGATCCTAGGCTAACGAGGCCAATGCGGTCAGGGCGGTCATGTTGTCGTACGAGTGTTGCACCTTAATCAGAAACGAATCGTCTACGTACACGGTCGCTAAAAACGGATCGTCTATTTCTCCCCCAGAGTGTGCTCTGATTTTTGCGTCCGGCGGATCGGCGTGGATTTTCCACCTTCCCACCTATCCACCACCTTTACGTGGGCCATCTTTTATTTTCCTTCGTCTAAGAGCTGGGTTGAATTGATCGAGGTGTTGCAGTGCGTGTGTGGTCGGCGGCCGCCGACATGACGCCCCAGAACCCAGGCGACCCAAACCACCCAAAATTCAAACGAAAGTCAATCACTACCAACTCTCCTACTGTGTAGCAAAATTGTGGGCTTCGTCTGGGTCTACGCGGACGTTGCGGAAAGCGTCGGCCACATTGGCCTTGCTCATCAGAATTTTCTTTACCGGGTACTTTTTTTGAGTGTCACGAGTTCGGCGAGAAACTGGGGCAGCGCCGAGCACACAAGCATGAGGGGACGGTATCCGGGTCAGTTTATCCTCCCTTCTTCTCTCTGCTCTGCTCCCCGAACGACAAGTCATTGATTATTCGCACCTCGTGTGTCACGACGGCCGCCATTGGCGAGACTCTTAGATTCGGGATTTCGTGCGCGGCTGATTTTAGTATCACTAAACATTTTACACGTCATACATTTTCCCCAATTTTCTCCCATATTGCTGGCAGGTGCTCCGTGACGCTGCGGTGATTTCCGTACTTGAACGCATGCTCAAGATCAGCTCTCGTCGTCACCGCGTTCACAGGTATCCCTCCTGTGACTATCGAGACTAGTTCGTCCACTCCCCCGAAGCTCTTCAAGCCTCCCAAGTATCGCCGTATTTGTCAGGGGTCTATCGGCGGTGCTACCAGGGATCCTCCTACTGCCCGTGTTCCGTCTCTCACGACTCCTCCCGTTATCTCGTATAAAGGACATGCTGTCTTTCTTGTGTATCGAGGTAATCGCTTCGAAGTCTTTGCTTTTCTGCGTGCCATTGCTGTACCATGCGTTCTGTTCTGTTTTGACTGAGCGACCCACCATAAGGAAGCCGTGAGCGTGCTGACACGATACTCTTCCGCGAATCGAGCGGAACGAACATGCTATTATATGGTTGGTGCACGGACGGCTCGACTTGCCCGTACCGGTCGTACCACTCTGTCTGCTCTGCACTGTGCCTGTGCACCCACCTTAGCGGTGGGTGCGGTGCCGCCCCATACTGGGGGGGGGTACCCAACGGCATCTTCTGTACTGTTGTGGGGATTCTGCTGCACTGAACGGGTGGCGGCCCTTCTGATTTGAGCGTTCTGCCTGAACGATCCTGCTTCGATCCGCGTGAAAGTGGGGTAATGTGGCCCTCTGCTCAAGCTGGTTTGCACTATTGTGTGAGTTCCGGGAAGCCGACACTGTCTCGATTTTCGACGGAAGGGGGAAATCTGCAGACCCTCTGCTCACACCAAGCCTACTGTGCTGAACCTTCTGCGACCTCGGTTTCCCGATTGGATGTCAAAGGGGGAAAATCTGCAGACCCTCTGTTCAGACTTATAGGTCGAGTCGTCGCTATATTGGTAGGTCAAGTTCTTCCCCTCGTCCTTTTTATCAAGTACTCCCTTCTTCTAGTTTGTCAACACTGCTGCGTACTGGTACGCGGTACTGTGCTGACAATCCGAGTGCTGAGTTGTGGTGTCTTGCTGTTTCTACGTACACTCTGCTTCAAACGTCCTGCTGTTTGACTCCCTGTATTTATTTCTCCGAGTTTCACTCTCAACGTGAAGCAGGACCGGCGACGCCGACCCGGGAGTAGATGCATGGATGAATCCCACGTACCTCCTGGCGTTTGCGAGTGCTATCCATTATTCTTGCGCCCCTACGCCCCCTGCGGTCGGCCCTGCTTGATGGCAGAGCCAGTACTGTCAGTTTCTGCCAGAGACCCGTCCTGCTCCGCCACCTCGCAGGGGCTTCGCCCCTGCCGCCTCCCGCGAAGTTTCGCCTGTAGAGCGCGACGCTCGGTAATCCCTGCCCTCCGCCTCCCCCTCCTGCTCCCGTCCCCCCCGCTGCTGCGGCTGCTTGTTGCGGCTGCGGCTTTTGCGGCGGCGGTGGGGGAGGTGGTGGCGGCAGCGGGAGGGCTTGCTGCGGCTGCGGCTGTGGCTACTGCTGCGTGGGGATTTAGTGGACAAATATACTCAAAATTCTCCACCTAAAGTATAAATGCCAATACTTACCATTATAGTGGACAAAAATAAGACACCTCCAAATAAAAACTCACTCATATAGTATATTACGAGTACCAACAACGCAGCTTGCAAAGATGAGTATTGACCTGAAATTTGTCAAACTCACGGCTGACGTCCTTGAAAATTAGTTGTAAAATATACTGTTTTACATCGGGCACCGGACCCCGCGCCACGCGTAGTCACTCACCCCGGGGGGGGTAGAGTGGTCCTGAATGCAAGCCTTGAATGAGGCGGGCAGCCTGCCGCCGCCGGTCCGACCTTGCGCCGGGGCCGTACGCTGACTCCCCGCGCTTCGGGCTCCCTTCCTCTTCCCCCCGGACCGAGCCTGCTGCCTTGTCGGAGGACTGCCTCCAAAATCCTTGCGTTCCCGGAGACTGGCTGCGGCGCCTTCCTCCACCAGCTCCCTCAGCCGAATGAAAGTCGGCGTGACCATGGGTATCCCCGTACCAGCGGGGGGGGGCGGCGTACGGGCGTGTCCGCAAGGGCACACCTCCTTGCGTCGCGAGTGCAGTCATCGCGTCCTTCAGACCGCCGTTCATTTCTTTGAGTAGCAGGTTGCGGACCTTGACCGATTACGGGCTGAGGTTGCTGAAATGGCGCAGGAGGTTGACCTCGACCGACTTCTGCACTGCTTCCAGCTCGCCACGCAAGTGGCTCACCCTGCCTTTCCAGACACCCCGCGCTCCCTCCGTGCCATATTCGAGGGTTTCCATGAAAGCTGGAACGAACGTGGCGAAATGAACGTCGGCAGGCATCGCCAGGGGGGTCTCGCCTGCTGGCACGGGAGGGAAGAAGTCTTGGACCACGAGTTCAGACAATGCCTTGAATTGCGTGATGACATTTTCAGAGACGTGGGCCACATTGTCGAGCACCAGGAGGAGGATGGCACGATTGATGTCCGCCGGCATGCAAAAGCCTGATTTTTCCCGTACTTTGGCACGCCAATGGTCAGCGGCCTGCTTTGTGTTGGCCTTGACTCCAGCAGTAACCGCAGCCTGCTGGAGGGCGTCTTGAGGCGCGGGGGGCTTCTGCCTTCCCATCTACCCTCCCGCCCATGGATCCATGAAGCCTCCCAGGGGTGCACCGCCCGGGGGCTAGGCGGCCACCTGCTGCTGCTACTGCAGCGACTGGGCCTGGTCGTCTTCCGCACAGGCCAGACGTCCCACGATTACCAGTTTGGTCGCCGGTGCCTGCTGCAGCAGAGCTACTAAGGCTGGGGCTACAGGGGGCATTCGCGACCGCCCCTCCGCCTTGGTCATTGTCTCCTTCCCGCAGGGGGGAGGTAGGGCCTGGCCAACCCTAAACCCTCCTCCCATATCAAAGACCTCAGCTCCTTCGAGATTGCCGTGTTCCTCTCCCCCTCCCGGCATGCTGTCCGCCATGGGAAAGTCGATCAATTGTGATGGGCACGCTGCCGGCCCCTGTTATACGAGGTCACGCCGGTGCTACCACGACCGTCTATGACCAGGGCAGTGGGCGGTCCCGTGGCTTGACGCGCTGACCATGGGCCATCGTCTCGTTTGTCCAACATCCCCGTTTTTCCGAATTCTAAAACGCCTCCACCAAACCCCACATTCCTGCGGAAGTTCACAATTCCTCCCTCCTTATGCTCACTTGAATACGTATCGACGCCCCTTTACGTATCGTATCACAATAACACGGATATTATTTCACCACCTATGAAGCAAGAAAGTGCGATTCTCGCAGTGTTCTATTGGCAATTTTGGGCCCCATTGATTCAGACCAGAAGGCGACGAGCGCGATCTAATCGGACGTCTAGCAAAGTCTGGAGGCATTCCGTGTAGCGTCATGGCTCACGGCTTCATGCGTTGCAGTGCTATTACATCCGGTGCACCAGCGTCTCAGATTGGTTCATGTGGCCGATGCTGTAGTTGGCAGTTTTTTCGTGGAATTATGCGGCTGAAGTACCAAAGCGGTCAACAGTTGGTCACTCAAGGGCGTTTTGTTGAAGTGGTCTTCACATAATTCTACTCGAGTTTCAATTCACGTACGGTAGTCTCTGCACAAGCATAGTAGACTTACCCGTAAATTGTTCAAGTTCAAACAAATATCGGGTTCACAGCAGTCGGAATATTAGACACACTGTATATCGCTGTGCCTGAAAAATACAGCTAAACGTACAGTCTGCAGAGACACCAGGCGCAACAACATCATCGAGTGTCAGGTAGTCATATTCCGACGGGTTAGCAGGTATGTGTCGCTTCTTCCACGACAGTGGTGCATGGCTTCCTTTTCATCACGAGAAGGGTTCAGCACTTCCTTCCCTTGTCGACTTGCGCCTACCCGATTGTGGGGCAATCATATACATCATTACTACTTGTGCATCGTCTCTGGTAACTGCGGACAACCCAATCCTATCCAAGCCTCATGATTCGACCTCATTCCCGACTAACGAGACGTGATATATATATATATATATATATTTGTGTATAACGAGGGCATCAGCAACCAGGGACTTCTTGTAGATCGGGTTAGATCGGGACAGGTACCATGGCCAACATTGGTTTCGCTGGCCTGCTCATAGCGCGTAAGCTCGGTATCGCACCAGGCGCGTTCATAGGCGGTGCGACTATGCTTTCCTGTGCTTTACTTTGAATATTTCCCGAAACCCAACCCACTCCCGCCTGGATGATCTCACCACGCTTCACTAACGAAAACATATTTCGAGCAACCCGAAAGGCATGTCCGTCTTACTTCCTGGGTCGTCAAACATAAGTCACTTTCGTGCGTAGGCGCAGTTCTTAGTTTGTTAACGTCATCTGCTCCAGGTTACAAATACGTTATTTTGGTGCAACGTACACGTACGTGCATCTTCTGAATGTTTTGTTAGCACTTTCCTGAAAGGCCTTCTGCCCTGCTCCAGATCTATGTACCCTCGCGCGATGTTGGCCTCGCTGTCCCTCAGGTTGCTCCCTCTCCCCCCCCCCTACACTAACGAACGGTCTCGTGGTCTAAGCCGTACCAGGTGCATACCATGTGTAATTTATTTTCTTTGCATGAAACACGGCCTGTGGCACACGATTAACTTTGTTATTTTCGAACACTCGTATTTCATGAATATTTGGATCGCTTGCTCAGCGGGGCGGCTTAAGCTACCTGGTGTGTACTAATAATATCATCGTTGTTCGCCGAACGTTTGAAACGCGCGACACGATGCACTCTCTGTAACTGCTCAGATGTCGGCATTTCAGCGTGTAGACGTACCAGATATGCACAGCAGTCCATGAGCTGTGCCCTCAGCACGTCTCAGCTTTTCGTAGAGGTATTTTGGTTTGTCGTGTTAAATGTGGTAACTGCCAAATAGATGAGCATCAGCCATCTTGAAGTGAATCCTTCATCTTTGCCAGCCGTCAAAATATGAAACACGCATGAATGTTTCCGATATGTTATGTGCTATTCGTCAGCATGAGTTTACTTCGTTGTTTTTGCAAAGCGATTTGTTCGATGCCGATGCCTACGGGTTTGTTTCGTCTACTCTACCTGCTTCCCAGCATTACCGTTAGTTACATACGCGTAAGCTCTGTTCCTTACATTCTCTTTTCCCCCCGGATGTGGTCGCATTTCGAGGACAGCCATACCATGACAACGGACGCTGAAGCCAGCACCCGAATCGTGAGATATTCCTGCGTCCACAATATATGTAAATTGGTTGGAGGTACCAACACCACCTGTTGGGTACCAAACACTGTATAAAACAAAATGACAGTTACACTTTGTGGCTTAAAATATCAAAATAATGCTGCGCCAACTCTAACGCAATAGTACGACCGCCGCTTCAAGGCAGCGGTGGTTACCGGGTGGTGATGCCGCGCACGATCCACCGTGCCCCCCAGCGGGCGCCCTGTATGTCGTCGGTCCCCACCGAAGCTTCTCAGACAGAACGAAAGCATGTTTTCCCGGAGCAATTCTCTTCCGCCATGAAGGAGTGCTCGTGATGCACCAGCTCCCGTCATGTTCACCCTCTAGATGGCCGTCCCTAACATGGTAAACTGTTTTTTATGCTACCCACGACTGAGTTGTCGTTCCCGCTCCCCGTTCCCAAAATATAGGTGGTGTGGGCTGTGGCAAAGAAGGCGCCTACGACGGAGGAGTCGGGGGATGCAGAGCTGGGGTTAGTAGGTTTCATGTACGACCCGGGCAACGCAAGTTGTCTCCTCGTTGCGTTGGTCGCACTAACGTATGTATTGTCACGGTGGATGCTGCGTGTTCTTTCTACCTGTTCGAGGCAGATCCTACAGGTGAGAGACGCACTGGTACGCCAGAAGAACCTATTTGTCTCCAGCTCCTCACTTTTGGAGGTTTACTTTCCTCACAACAACTTCCACGCGAGCTCGGTTAGATTCATGATCCTATGTGGGCGAAGTGTCTAACGAGTGATCTTGTAGACTATACGGCGGATGCTAAGATTTTGAGTAGCTCCTGAGTTGAGGTGCCTCTTGAGGCAGAAACAAGTTAGTATTATTGGGAATACGTGCTACCCCTGTATCAGCAGGCTCAAAGGGACGAATAGATTTTCGCCGTGTCGAGCATGCGTGCTTACTTACCCCCTCCACTTTTGGCTGTTTCGCTCGTCACGGCCAACTGACTCGTTTTGGTTCACGCAATGTGCTACGGTACGCGTCACGCTCGAGGGCTAACTCTCCTTTGCCAAAAAACGACGTTTTCTGACACGGCGCAGGAAAGGAGTGCAATTATTTCTCTTCCTGTGCATATTCCTACATCCAAAACGCTGTAGAGGAGGTACATGTCGGCGTGAATGCTTGTGCCGACTGACGGTGCTCCCCAACAGGGGAATTTGCAATATATTTGAAGTCCTATATGTCTGATGTTTTATCGGTGGCTTTTCTGCCAGTAGTAGGCTTTCGCCCGCTGTGTTATTATCATACCGTTAGTAGTGTGGAGGTGAAACAGCTATTGGAAGCGTGCTACTGTAACTCCACGATGACTCCACTTACACCCCTGTGGCGCACGCTATGTTGTGTCATTGTTTGAGCGTATAATGTATTACCCGCAAAGAGCATGAATGAGAACGAGATACAAGCCAACTGTCATGAATAACCTGAGGAAACTTGGGTACCACTTATACGGTGGCCAGGCTCTTTCTCGCCTTCTTCGAGGTTTGTGTGCTGTCTCAGACCTTATCGCGCCCCAGGTCACGGCATCCACTTGCTTGCATAGTGTATTCCTGCTGAGCCATACACTTCTTTTGGGCCTCAACCACATCCACGATTATCCAAACCATTGTGGGAAACCGATCGGCAGCTCCGTACACTTTTAAACGCCGGAGTCGATGTTGGCACATGTCGAATAGATGACGGTGTGCATCATCCACGTCCTGTAGCTGTCGATATTTTATGTTTGTGCAGGACCCATGCAGTAGATATCTAATTCAGGGAGCACGCGTGCTAGATCATGCAGATCGTACGGCTCCCACCCGTCGACATGACATACAACATTACCTCTAGCTCACAAGAATCATATAGACGAAGATGTTGTCTGCCCCGAAAGACACATGTCTTCAATGGGGATGCCATCTGGCCGAGGCGTAGGGCGTTTGCCACCGACCGATACTCTTTGACGTGCTGTGCTGACGCGCCATCGGAACGTTGCCTTATTTCTAGTGGTGTTCATGTTATCGAGCGTGTGTTACTGGTAATAGTGGCTTTTTAATCTGCTGTGACCCACACACCATCGGCAGATCTCCTTCGTGGTGTTCGTGGTAGCAAGCGGGATGCTGGTGACCTGGGTATTCTCGTCAGGAACCGCCCTGTGCGCGACGTTTGCTGCTGCGGTGTGCGCTGGGATCGGCCACGTTTTTGTACGGCGGGGACGGCTTGCATTCGCCGCGGAGAATCTTAAGGTGATTTATAGTAAACAAATGGCATATGTTGATGGAAATACCAGGGGGGCGGTGCATCACGTAGTCGGTTGAGTTGAGGACGCATGCTAGGATTCTAGAGACTTTTATACAAACCATTTCGGATCGGCGGGGCTTCTCGAATATTATTTTTTCATCCCCGATATCGTATATGTTTGAAACCAGTATTAGGTACATACCTAGGCCATGAGATTGTTAGTCCCGTTCACTTCTTTCTTCTCGTCGCCAGTGTTTTTGTGGCGAGGTGTTAAGCTCCTGTAATGAGGAGACTCAGAAAGTTTACAGCACGTGCACCGCTTTTGTACTATTAGTAGTATGCGCTTGGGCTCTTCCCTCGTGGCCCGTATATCATCACTAGATCGTTCGAGTTGAGCTCTTCCACCACCACGTGGTGTACAAGAGCTGTTTTACGTCGGTTTGTTCTGTCCATCTTTTCAGCGGTGCGGACCAATCTCCGCTAGGAAGTTCGAAGAATGCCGTTTGCTTGCCACCATGTTCTTCGTTGGGGCGTGCAACGCCATGCCGGCTGAATTTGACCCCCATGCATGTTGCGACTTTTGGCCTACATCAGCAGTTTTGAAGAGCAGATTTTATTTGATTTTGCAGATGACCCCTATGCCGTCGAACATTAACCCGTAGACAGATGCTGTCAAGACGAGCACCTTGACAGGCAACCTTGACGGTCAAACCCCGGGGACACGAACCAATTCCCCGATTTCGGGAAATTCCTTTTCATGTTGCTTACAACGTACGGAAAGGAGTTTCCGCACACATGTTAGACGGGTTCTACCAGGTGGTTAGAGAACATTTCGTCTGCACGGATGGAAACGCCTTCGCAGACAACCTTGGCTCAATAACCGGTTTGACGCTTAGCCGTCTCCCGGAAGCTTTGTTTTCCCTGGACTGATGCTACCCATGTTTCTTCGGGTGTTCTCCGCTGTATTCGCATACGCGCAGGTTGCCGCTCTGGCCGTCCGATCTATGCCCAAAGTGTTCTTGTGGTCCCTCTTCGTGGCTTCCATCCGAGCTGCCTTGCTGGTAACGGCCGGAGTCGCTTTGGCAGACTCGATCGCCGAACTTCCCACCGTGCACGGTCCCGACGGTGTGATGTACCGCATCGCTGACTGCCGATCGATAATCTCGAAGGGCCTCGCGTCTTGTGAATGCATCGGCGAAATAATCTCGGAAGAGGGCGAGTGCAAATACAGGGCCGGCGCCAAGGAAATAGTTTTAGTGTGCTTTTGGATGGCGACCATGGGGTGGGGCTTCGTGGTCTGCACAAACATCATGAGTGCGACGGTGGCTCGGTCGGTGGCTTTGTGGTGGTCCTCGCCTGAGGACGTGGATCCGTTATGGAGGTCGTGTCAGTTCGTGATGAAGTCTTCTCTCGGGTGAGCATGAGTCTTGCAACAATTGTGGTCCGGCGCAAGTCTGCTATTGTTGTTGGAGTCGGGTGCTGTCGACCGAATATCTCATGGTGGGCCATCAACAACCTGCCAGGGGGCAGGGAAGATATTGTTGTTCGTCTAGACACCGTCCGGCACAAGTCCGGAGAAACCAGGCAAACGAGTCGTGACCTCGACTGGGAGAATTGCCGAGGGTTCTGTGGTGCCGCCGTATATTCTTATCGCCATCCTGGTCTTGCCGTGGTGCACAAGTACTTTACTCATACAATATCTTACATCTTCGAACGATAGAACAAAGAACCGGAAACTGCACCTATTTACGAACAACAACTTTATTATTAGCGGATTCAGACGGGAAATGGATCGTTTACGCAGGTTGCAGACGTTACATCGCGTGTGCTACGATTGTGGTAGCCCGCGCTATTTTGCTAAATTTTTTCCTTCTTGCGGGGCTCTTCCACCGAGGGACTACGAAATATCGTTGGGACCCCATTGGCATGTTTTTAGGTTTCAGCCAAAAAGCTTCGCCCACGGGATCCTTCATCGGGTTGCACATGTTGATTGTATCCCAGAGTCGCCTTTTTTGTGAAATATAGAGCTCCGCATGTGTTGACCCTCCGAGCACTTACAGCTGCGTCTTCTATGCACCGTAGCGTGGATTACATGGAGAATTCGCTGTAAATTCAATGCGAGCCCTTTCGTGAGAGGCTGGACGCTAACTTCCGCGACTATTACATGTGTATCGAAGTGGTCGACATGGCGGTAGGTGCCCAAGCTCTTACATTCCACGTCTTCCACATCAGGTTGCCACTGAAACGCGTACGAATGTACGGGTTGCAATATTTGTACGCCCTGTCCGCGCTTGCGTTGGGTTCTCAACGCCGTGCTCGCGCTCGACTGTTTCCCCATCTCGTGTGCAGCGCAGGACGTTATGCAAGGGGTCCGCAATCGATGGTGGTGTTGAGTTGCTGAACGAAGGCTTACGGCGCCTGCCACCCGTGTTCGGAGGGGTGATCTGCGAGCCACTCTTATTTCCGCCTGGGGGCGGGGGTGTATCAGATATTTTGGACATCGGTGCCGAGTGGCTACCCTGGGGTAGCTTGATGTATCTTGTGCAGCCATTGGGGGTGGTGTTTGGGCTCCCGTTAATGTTTGTGAAGCTCGTCAGCAGCTTTGTCATGGGATATTCATCCGTCTTCGTTGGCATGCACGGCCTCAGCGTCTCGGAAGGTGCGTCGCGTTGAGACGCTTGCTACAATGTAGGTAGCACTCTTCGGCGAACATATTTACAGCTGGCAAGGCTGCTATCAATGGTCAGGAGAGACACGACCCAACGCCGTCAGTATGCCATTTGTGACTGCGGCAGAATTCGATATGGGCTCAGGCGATTGGAGTTTTGATCGATCGTCCTCTCTTATGATGTTTTGTGCGAGGTATAGAGCTCCTCAAGTGAAAATCTTGATGAAAATGTCGGGGCACCCCTATCGTAGCACGGGTCTTTGGTGGTATCAGTATCCATATCCTCTCAGGGCCTATTCTGAGGGGGTCAGCAGCGCTTCTTTTAAATTATGCGTACGACTAATATTCTGTTGGAGGGTACATGGCGCCGCTTGCTCTCGTCCTCGTGGAAAGCCAAAATCAGTCTCAGTTAGGAAGCGTGGCTAAACGCAGGTTGAAAAAAACGGACAAGGTACAGCGTTCTGGAGTAGTATGTTGGTTTTCGCTCAATATGCTAAATCTGCAAGCTCGTCATTTTTTCTCCAACGAATACGTAGAAACAAAGGCTTGCTATGACTTCCGCGTCCCGTTCCCTGGAGAGGCTAACCGATCAAAACTGACCCACAGACCACCTCGTCGTACATAACCCAGCCCGCAAGCACTGACAGGGCGCGCGCGGCCGTAAGGGTAGCATGTTTTGGCGACTTTTTGTTTTTGCTGACGAGGCTTCTCCACTGGAGAAGTAAGCAATAACGTTAGAAGGTAATTCTGTGTTTTGCGTTACAGTTTGGTGTGCACCTAGGCTATCGGATTTTTAACCGGGCTAGGCGCTATCTGTTTGTGGGTATGGGTGGTATACACGTCCTCAAGCGTGGAGCCTCCAAAACGTTAGGTGCATGCCAACCGTCCCATGCATCGCACGCCACCCGTCCTGCACCGGTCTCGTCTTTCTCGTCTCACTTTACCGCAGCTTTAGGTCGCACCAAGGAACTCTTCCGCAAGGTCGGCAGGACCCTCATAGTCAATGAGATTGTGGCTGTCGTGGGGCTGCTCGCTGCTGGCCTGGCGCCTGTCGGCCTGTACGTGTACTTGATTTCCCTTCAGTCGTCGGGATGGGGTTCATTGGCATCAACGCTTCTCTTGGTTTTTGTGATATGCACCCATGCCGCCGTTGTCGTGGTCCTCCTGCCCATGGTCGAGGTGGTGTTGTGCGCGCACAGGGCGGTCTTCGTGTGCTTCGTGCAGGTACGTTTCTCCCGAGGTGTGGTCTTGTACAACTTGGTCCGCGTATGTTTGGTAAATATTAGTTTGTCGGTGTGGTTCTTGTACAACGCGGTCGCTGTGCCCCTCGTAGTAGGTTGTTTGTTTTCGTCGGAGTCTTGCGCAAGGTGAATTTTGATTTCTACTTGCAGAGGTACGTGTGCCCGTGGGGTCTTGTTCAGGGCGGTCTTTGTTTGCCTCGCGCAGGTACGTCTATCGTTGGGGGGCTTGTGCAAGGCGGTCTTCGATTGCTTCGTAAATATGTGTTTATAGGAAAGGTCTCTGGCGTTCTTCGTAGGGATTTTTTTCGGTGGGGTCTTGTACAAAGCGGTTTCATTTCGCTTGATGCAGGTTTGTCCCATCTGTGGAGACTTGTACAAGGCCGGTACACGGTTCCTCAGCTCCAGAGTGACTGAAAAAATACGCAGAAGTGTGATGAGCTAAAGCTTTATTTTTTCCCATCCGCCGGAGGATAAAAATAAAATGCAATGAAAAAGACTGAAGCCTGTCCTGTGACCACGGACTTGATTATGCGAGTTAATGCGAAAACAACAACAACAACTACCATAACAACAACAACAATGGTCCCCGCCGAGCCAACCCTGCTGTACGGTATCACTTGGATTACAACGGCGAAAGGGATTTCAAGGGCGTAACGTAGATGCATATATCATTCGTCTTTGTTGCGGTTGGGTGGGCTTTCCAAGTGCGCATTACTTTTTTTTCTCGTGGCGTTTGCCGATCCCTAGTATCTACCTCCGATACCTGAGCACAGCGTTTCGCAAAAGAAGCACGGCGTAACGTTTAGATACTGAAGTTCGTTCTTGAACGAGACGCTTCTACCGTGAGTTCTTCTGTTGTCAAAAATTCCAAGTTCGAACGCTGGGTGCTCGTCATTCTCGTGAATCTTCGTGCGGTTACGAAGAATGCACCACCGCTCCGTCCCTTTGCCCTCTCACACCAGTTCATTTTCCCTTGGTCGTTGTGCGCCGTGGAAAGCTAACGCTTCTAGTATGTTGGTTTAGCATGTTCTTTTCACCGGTTCCGCGATTGGAGCTCGCTGACATGATCTAACGCGCCTCACTCGAAGAGCTCTGTACTTCACGTTACCGCCGACTTCAAGATTAATCCGAAATACACGTAGCTATTATTTAGACTCGTTTGGGAAGCTCCATTCCTTAATTTTTGAAGTCAAATGTACTTTGGTAGAATGAAAACGCAACCTGCCCATGGTCCCGTGGCTTAGATATCAAGCCAGTTATTGTGCGAAACACGAATGACATTCTGAGAAAGTTGGCTAGTTGTTTGTCATTGACTAGCCCGTTCAGGCAGATGTTATCTTGCGGAAACGTGCGACTTCTATCCTGGCACGCGTCGAAAGCGCAACCAGGTAAACGATCTAAAGGGCCAAGGTATAGAACGAATTATCAGGAAAACGAAGTGTTAGGTGATTCCAAAACATACTTTGTGGTTGCTCGGTGGACGATTCCAGCCAATCGAAAATGCTTCGGCGTAAACGTTCTATAAACCCATATCGTGGCGTGTTTTTGTTGCGTGTCGTCAGCCCAACTTAAGTGTATCCACTGAAGCGGCGTAATTAATAACATTCACTAAGGTGGACCATGCCTGTTCTCGTTAGCATTGGACTACGTACTGAAAACGGTTTTGACTTTGAATCTGCCCGCGCGGGTTGATTAACGTAAAACTCTCAACATCAAAACACCCTAGAAAACCTCATCCACGGTAGCGGAGGGTATCCCCATTTCGCTTGCCGCCGTGTTTATGACCCTTAGCGCAAACCCACCCCCTGCCTGTCATTCTAACACGCGAGAGAGTAAACATAATTAGACGGCGGAGCATATCGTGAAAGCAAAGCAAGATTAAAAAATGATGAGTTGCGCGTAACTGTAGTACCGTCCAACGTTAAAAGGACAACTCGTGGAGGATGAAAACGCCGGGCCATTCGTCTACTTGAAGATCTCGAACATTAAGATATCGACGGGGTCTTCCCAAGCCCACCACTTTGGTTGTGGGTGCCTTCCTTGGCGTGGAGGACACAGGCTCTGAACATTGTCGGAGGGGATGTGTTGGGTTGCGTATCGTGCAGTAGGGTAGGCACTCGCGCGAGAAGGCCTTACCTACTGCCATCGGAGGCATAAAAATGGCACCTCGTACCGAGGCCACACCAGAGAAATTCCCAGCCATTCGAAGCTGTCATCGGATGTGCAAGGACGTAGGCACCACATGCGAAGTCCGCCAAATAAGGTGTTATTTTTAAGATGCAGGCCATTCGTGCGACTCGCCGAATATCTTAAGGCGCTTCCCGCTTGGTGCGCGCGATGTCTGCCTGGTCGGTGACGTGCTCCGTTCGGGTGTAATAGGGACGCGAAGCTCAACGGTTATAGACAATATTGGCAGAACCCATCACATAGTTTTTTCCATGTTTTTCTTCTCACACAGCTACGTCGTATTTCTCCAAGTAGCTGCTTCGCGTCGATTTCTGTGCTAAAAGTCGCTCCTCGCCGTTTTTTATGCAGAACCCCGAGTTATTCTCCGATGACCACGATCGCCAGCTTTTCGTCGGTCTCAGGAGGGCGTGGCAGACCATGCAGCTGTCAAACCCGTCAAGGAGGGACGTCAACAGACTTGCTCAGGTGTAAAGCGGTCTACCAGCACCATCGAACCATGATTAAACAGGATCAGAAGTCGTTCTACGGTAGCCCCCCCCAACTTTTATTTAACGAAATCGCCGATTTTGAAACCAGCTCCCGGTCGTATCTCCTGAAATGCGGTGCCCCCTGCCACCTCGATGGCATCGTCCGATATTCCTTTGCAACTAAGGAAGTACATGGTGATATTTTCTTCATAGTATCTTTCCTCGTGTCGAGCAGCCATGAAACGTTTGTTAAACAAAATCAATGGTTTCGGGGGGGGCTATCGTAGAATCAGTCACAGTGAGTGGTACAATGAAACCAAGGGGAGAAGGCTGAAGCACACAAGATAGATGGGCATTACGAGGGTTCGATCAGGTCTAGGGAAGAAGGTCGAGGAGCAGAGGGTTGGCGGGCAGTGCCTAGTTTAGGTTTGCAAGTAAGCCGATTGCACGTGTGTACGGGAGCGACGTCCCCTAATATCATCTACATAGATCTTCCAGTTGGTTACCCCCGTACAAATTGATAACTATTGTTTTGGTGTATGGGCTGCACGTAGTATATGGTCGCGACGAATCTCTTGCTTTCTATATTCGGCTGCTCAGGATTTCGGTATCCCGTACGCGATGCATACAACGCGCGTTTGGCGTGGGCGGTGGCCGTCTCGCTATTTAAATATCATCACGGGTGCGCGTGCTCGGCGGTACGACACATGCAGCACGCGCGTATATTGTTGCAGTTGGTGTTTTGTCTAATACGGTAGACTTTATTTAGACGTGTATCGGAAAGCCGTGAGTTCTAACCTGCCCATAAAGTGTACATTCTAACGATAAGGAGCGGTGTAGAGACTCTGCATCGTGCTGAAACTTGTTGCGTCCCTGGCTTTTCTTCTGGTGCCCGTGCTAGGCATGCTGGTATTAACGTGGCAAGCTTTGCAATACGTGGTAGATAGCTGACGATAGGGTGTGTGAAATGATACCGGCGTCCGGTAAAATTCTTGGGATGGACACGGTGGGGGGACGATGGTCTCAGTCATACGCGCATGTATTTCTACGGGTTGCCCTCACAGGTGGGTTGACTATCCTTTTCTGGTGACGTATCCTTTGGTTTGAATCAGTTTATTGTTTTTTTCATGTCCTTAGCCCGGATTATCTCACCGCCCCGTGGTCAGATGAGATGCTGTTTTCATGTCTGTACTAGAGGACAGAACGTCGGAGAGCGGGTCTTGTTGCTCACCTCCCCGAATCAATGTTCGTAATGCCTGCGAAGGCGTATGTAACCCTTTAAAACTTTGTAACCGTTGCTGCTGTTTGGAATCCAAGCGTTCATCCCATTGGAAGAGGGGGGGGGCGGGCAGTGGCGTGTTTGGCTCGCGTTTGCACTTCGAAAGCTGGAAACGCCGAGTCTATACTATCGTATTTCACTGTGTGGTTCATCGCAGAGGTCCGATTCAAGCGCACATATAAATTGAAGAGGGGGGAGGGGTTGTGGTGTGTTTTCTCGCGTTCGCACCCTGAAATTTTTAACGCCGGGTCTATACTATCATTCTTACTGTGTGATTCATCGCAGTGGCTGATTCGCACCCCATCAAATCCCGTGTGGTTGCCATTTTTTTAATATAATATGTCAAGGACTTCAGCCGTGAGTTCGATGAATTTCGGGTCAATACTCATCTTTGCAAGCTGCATTGTTGGCACTTGTAATATACTCGGAGTACTATGTGGGTGAGTTTTTTCATAGTGAGAGGGGTCATATTGTTTTGTTTATAAAAACACATTTTTATATATACGAGTATATACATATTTTATAAAAAATATTTCAAGGACGTCAGCCGTGAGTTCGACGTGTTTTAGGTCAATCATACGAATCTTTGCAAGCTGCGTTGTTGGTACTTGATGTATACAATATAGGTGAGTGGGGAGGGTCCTATTTTTTGTCCACTATAATGGCAAGTGTTGGTATTTTTACTTTAGGTGGAGAATTTTGAGCTAGATCTAACATCACATCTATTTTATAAATGTGTTACTGTAGTTTCCACTATACTGCTCTGCTCCACCATATGTATGGTAGGCGGTTTGTTTTGTTTTTCCTTCCCCCCGGCTTGAATATCGGGGGGAGTACGAATACAGAATATTAATAGCTATCTTAGATGTTACTCTTAATACACCATTCAAGAATGAAAGTCGGCTACCCCCCCAAAAAAGTATATAGACTATAATAATAATAGAAACTCCGTGGGACACCAAATTGTTACGCTGTTACTCTAACATTCTATAATTATGTATTATAAAAAATAAAAATACACTCTAGCTGTGAGATCGAAGATTTCGTCGAAACTAATCTTTGCAAGCTGTGTGTGATACTCCGATCGTGCGTATTACGAGTTGTGTGTCCTCATGAAGGATATGGGTCGGCGACTCCCCTTACAACTACAGTGTAGCTATCGGGGTCAACAGGATGATGTTAGTTAGTCTGTGCGCGGAAACTATGAAACCCGTTTCTGAGGGGGACAAAATCTGACAGCTGTGGAAGGAAATGCATTCGTTTATCAAGTGAATCTTGTAAGTCGACTAACCGGTGAGGGGGGGGGGGCGGAGTTTTTAAGGACGTGGGGGCCTGGTTTTGATCGATAGTGAGCGGGGTTGGAGGGGGGGGGGGGGGAGGAAGGGGGGGCGGACGGGCGGGCAATTTGTGCGTGTAAGCTATAAATCCTTTCAAGGAGATAAACCTGACGGTTTTTGAAAAAAAAAAAAAAAAATGCACCAGTTTATCATGGGGGGGGGGGTTGCGGCGGGGGTGGGGCGTGTGGGGTAGCTCAATCTGTGCGTGGAAACTATACATTATTTTGAGGGCATAAATGTGACGGTTTTGGAAAGAATGCATCAGTTTATCATGTATATCCTGGGGTAAGTCGTACAATCATTGAGTAGAGAGAGAGCGGAGTGTTCGAGGGGGTAGGGTTGGGATGGGTTAGGGGGGTTTGGGGAGGTGGGGGGCGGGGGTGGGGGGGCCTCCCTTCTCGCTCTCCCTTGCTCAAACGCCCCACGTAATATCGAAATCCGCCAGATTAATAAACTCTTCACGCACAGGATATCACCTCATTATCTTTCGAAAGCCATCCACGCCGCTGCTTCCCCCCCCCCCCACCCCGAACGCCCCCTTCTTCCCCACCACCCGCACCATCGCTTGGACCTAGCAACACACGTATAACAAACCCCTCACCTAAAACCCTTCCTCCCGGGGGGGGGGAGAGAGTTTTTAGGAGGTTTAGGTCACAAATAATAAATATTCAAATACACTTCGGCTGTGAGATCAAAGATATGTAGGGGCTTGTTATACGCGTGGTGCTAGGTCTAGGCGATCGTGCGGGTGGTTGGAAAAGAGGGGGCGTTGGAAGGGGGGGTTTTTGGGGGGTGGGGGTGGGGGGAAAATAATGAAAAGCACGTCATGGATGGTCAGAAAGATAATTACGTGATATCAACTAACTGCGTATAGGTGTTTATTACTCTGGCCAATTTCGATTGTGAGTGGGGCGTTTGGACAAACTAGGCGGAAGGGCGGGGGGGGGGGGATCGGGGGACGGGGGGGTGGGGGGGGAACTGGTTGGGGGTTTTTATGAACAAGAGGGGTCAGGGCAGGGAGAGAGCAGGGGGCGGGGGCGGGGGGCGGGACATTTCAATATGTGCGCGGAAACTATAAATCCTCAAAGGGGACAAACCTGACGATTGTAGCAAGAAGACATCCCTTTATATCATCTGCCTTGTAATGTTTACTATTCTAGAAGGTTTGATGTTCGATGAAGCATGCAACCCAGTGTTTAAGTGTAGTAAATAACGTGTTAAATCTTCATAATTTGTTGTTGTATGATACATGGATCGAAAGCTAGGATATTTTATAGAATATTTGTAGTTACCATTAGTTTCTGACATCGCATATTATAAGAAAGAGATACGTATTGCCAAATACAATAGGCGAGGTGATGTGGTCATGCACTGTTTGTCACCACCATCATACAGTTATCATTATTTTCTGACATCGCTAAATTATACGAAAGAGATACGTATTGCCAAATACAACATGCGAGGTGATGTATGTGTCCATGCACTGTCTCCGCCATTGAGCACTAGAGGAAGAAATGCGAATCGTCAGTTTTAAAGGAACGCTTGGTATACATGCGCGCAATTACGTTACCTCGTTAGTCATACTTAGTATGCACGCGCTCAATTTCGGTACCTCGTTAGTCATACTTTGCTTGGCATAGGTTGGGAGGTGATCATGCAGACGGTATGTACGAAATACCCTACGAAATGAATGGGTTGGTAAGGTTGTTTACCGCAATTTTAACACATACATCTGCCTGTGCTTCCTTTTCCAAATCATTATTGTCTCAAATAAATGTACGATTTCACGCCCATGATTTTTCCCTTGCCGATGTGGGGCTTTGCGGTCGTCAATTTTAAGACAGAGATACATCCTACAAGTACATCAGGCGAGGTGGGTATGCGATGTCATATATATGCGATGTCATCGCTATTGACCGCGAGGGTGACTTTACTTCGTTTGGTATATATATGGTGCTGTGTTTCGTAGAGCTCGTCTCAGGTGCGGGTATGCGATGGGTCGGCAGTGTGGTTTACCGCAATCTTATCAGGTCTGCCTGTGCTTCCTTTTCAACTTATCATTGTCTCAAATGTACGATTTCACGCCCATGATTTTTACCGTGCCTCTGTGGGGCTCTGAGGTCGACAAATCTAAGACAGAGATACATCTTACAAAAACAGCAGTTGAGGTGGGCATGCAATGTTATATATATATATATGCGATGTCACTACTATTGAACGCGAGGGTAACTTTACTTCGTTACGCATATGCTACTGCGTTTCGTAAAGAAAGGTTGTCTCACGTGGACATGCGATGTCACCACTATTGAACGCAAGGGTGACTTTACTTCGTAAGGCATATGCTACTGCGTTTGGTATGGTAGAGGTTGTCAGGCAATCATGTAAGCGGATGGAGGCACGAAATACCCTGCGTAATAGGTTGGTCGTGTGGCTTACCGCAGTGTTAACACACCTGTCTGTACTTACTTTTCACATTATTATTATAGACTATAGTATACGCTTATACGTCCTGTTTCCTCCCCACTGTCGTCGAAGATGTTGTGGTCCTGCAGATGTCGCGTCCATGTTTGGTGCTCTTGTTAGTGATGCTCATGAAAACATGCCCTAACGTGTAGTAGAAGATCGCTGAGTGGTGTTCCTTTCCTTTACATCAAGCCAGGTAGTATATGCCAACGCAACCGCTTGCTTGAAAACGAACAAGGAAACTCCTCACACACCTGACACAGAGAAGACGCGGCCCGAAGATTGTTCAGTATACCGACGGTCAGGAACAGGTTATCGAGCAGCGCACTTGATTTTTACTACCGCTCCTCACTCCACCTAAGACACTACGGGCATGCGTTGGACCCAGTTCGCTGATGCCCAAAACCAATTTCAAAGGAGGTGATGTGGTGGGCGAACGCTATAATGATTTGCGCTGCTGCGATTACCCCGTCTCTCGTTCTGTTTGTTCTTGCGTTCTTGATGAACCTATCATTTGGCAACGAGCAGTTGTGACGCATTTTTAGGTTTGTGTAAAGAATTTATGTAGACTATGTGATGTTTCTCACTCGTAGGGACCTCAATTTGGAACCCAGGGTATATGGGTCCCATCGTTTGACTGATGATGTTCGTATGCGGACGTATATATGGTTTTGGTGTGTCCTGTGTCAGCGTGGTTTTTGTTTCACGTATATATTTTTTTTATATTCTAGACTTGGTTATCGTATTGTTTCAAGGTGGTACTTTCCGCGTTGTTGATGCTACACGTATGTGTTTTGGTTTATGTTCTAGACTTCGTTATCGTGTTGTTTCGGAGTGGTGTTTTTGAACACATATTATTTTGTAACCGCGTAGTTTCTGCTACACGTGTACGTTTTGGTTGATGTTCTAGGTTTCGTTATCAAATTGAATCAGGGTGGTGTTTTCGAATACATATTTTTTTGTTTTGTTTGGTTTTGCAACCACGTGGTTTTTGCTACACGTGTACGTTTTGTTTTGATGTTCTAGACTTCATTATCGTATTGTATCAGAGTCGTGTTTTGGAATATATATATATATATATATTGGTTCGCAGTGGTTGGGGGGGGGGAGGGGGGGGGGGGGGGCTGTTGTATATATCTGCAAAACGTACTTTTGTACGCCGAGAAAACTGCTTCGGGGACTAAAAACGAAGTTGCGAGGGACGTTTTGGAATTTCAACGTTCCCCCTCGCGGATTTTGTCAAGTATGGTTGAATGCATATTTATCCCTGAAGATAAACATGCAGTAACCAGCCTTGACAACTATGGGTTGTAGCAGTATCATAATACACTTATAATACCGTTACTCTTCATAGTTTGACTATGTGTGTATTATTTTTTTTGCTACACGGTGTGGGTAGAATGTAAATACGGAGTGAGGCTAGGGTTTAAAATAAAGGGTGGTGGGGGGGGGAGGGGGGGTATTTGACAAGAAAGCGTTTGTATATGTATAGGTAGTCTGCTTATTGAGTATCCCGTCATGTTGGCGGGTGACATGTGATGAGCTGTGGGAGGTTTTGGGAGGTTTCGGCGACTCCACTTGCAACTACGGTGTAGCTATCCGGGTCAACAGGGTGAAGTTAGTCAGTCTGTGGACGGAAACTATGAAATTCGTGGAAGTTAATTAATCAGTTTATCAAGTGAAGTCTGTAAGTCCAATATCTGGTGAGGGAAGGGTGTGTGGGGGGGGGGGGGGCGGGGGAAGGGGATGAGTTGCAGCAGCGGGATCTCCAGTACGTGGAAGTGTTTATTACTCTGGTGGATTTCGATGTGGGGCGTTTAAAGAAAAGCGAGGGAGGAGCAAAAAAAAAAACAACGACTAGCACTTGCATTCAGGCGTGGATTGGACTCAGTAACGTTCGTTGTTTCCGTGGACATACATACCATGTTTTGGCACGATTTTCGGCGTTGTTTATTTCTTGAAATATTTCGGTTCTAGGTAGCGTGTTTGATGTGTACGTCATGAATGTATGTTTTGCGTTGGTATAATTGAGAAACCTGGTAAGAATTTTCATCCCTCAATCGACGTCGTAGAGAAGACAAAATAACCCATACATAACAATAATATTTGTGATAACGTTTTTGTAATCCTCAGACGCATCGTAACGCCTTTGGTAACGTATTCAATAAATACGTTGTAACCTACGAACATAGGTTGAACACTTCCATGCTTATATACACCCTCTTTTTAACCCACAAATACCCAGTACTCGACATGCACAGTCCATACACACTTCCACACTCATATGTACCCGCTTCCCAACCCACACATCCAAATGTAGTATACGTATCTACACACCTCTTCCGAATAACTCGAATCAACATGCCCGCACACATTGTTTACTCAAATACGACGGTGCATTACACTCTCAGACTCTAATCTTTACGGCTATGCTTACGTGACTACGTTTCCACTTATCCACGAAAATCCCCCCCCGCCCCTCCCCCCCCCCCCCCCTCTCCATAATTCTTATATCTATCTATTCCCATAAACGGTGGTTGTTCATTCCTCTATGACACTTTGCAAAAATAATGTTTGAGGGACAGGCGAAGTGGCCATTCCCATAAATCATGTATATCTTCTTCTGCAATTCAATCGCTCATTCATAAAAACCATGTGACGTACAAAGACGTACCCACTCATCACTCAGCAGTCTATCATGCCCGGGTGCTTGACCTTCCCTTTCGATACATTTCCAAACTCCTTCAGTGACCAACCACCAATACTTCTCACGTACAACCGGGTCATGCACTCTTTTATTAGTCGGCTTTATCGGTGAGTTTTTGAAAAATGTTTTGCGGGAATTGTGGAGTTTGTTTTGCAAACGTTCCTTGGCATAACCATGTCTAATCAAGTCCGTCATCAACTTAGCTGCTGCTACTTGGAAGAAATGGATTTCCGAGCACCTAATTGCAAATCGACAAAGTCGGCAGTGGAAGGTCGCATTCAAACACTTTTTTGATAATCGTGTTTCAATGTGGAGGTATCTACGGTACTGCTTCAATGTCTCTATATGGTCCTGTTTATCATACATTTGAATTTGCGACACACCAGGAGTACTTTGAAGAATTTCCATATCCAGGAAATGCACTGTTTGCCCTCTTTGTTCCTTGGTGATAGATACAGGGTTCGCAACCTGCTCACCCTCGTCATCCAGGATGTGTTTTGGATGCATTCCACCATACACCCCCCCCTCCCCTCCTTCCCGCTTGATAATTTGTTCAAATGTAGGACCTTTCCTACTTGGTAAGCCTGGTGCTACCGTAAGTATGTCATCTATGAATCTCTTAGTGTTACTGCGGTACTGTTCAATAAACTCTAAAGGGTAAAGAGGTTCAATGTTGTTTCTCGTATCGAGCAAATATCCATTTATCATAGTTTTTAGGAAAATGAGTTCATGCATGAACGCAAAATCGTTCGCTAAATCGGGTGCGAGTGCAGTGCCCATGAATATGCCCGATGATTGCTTATACCCCTCCTCCAAATTGTACAAACCCTTCGTCTAATACGAAGTTTTCCATTCACACAGTTTAACTTGAACAACATTAAATTCCCTCTTGTTGTTGGTCGTTTCATTAGTATTAACAGGAGGGTTGAGAGACCAGTGTATTTTGTTGATATTCGGTTCCTTTTCATCATTTTTGAACCCATACTAAATGCACATCGATTTGGAACCGTCTTTTGCTTCTTGGTACGTGAATACCAAGTCCAGTAACTCGCCCATGATACGTTTAAGACATCTGACAGGAATGTTAGTGCACATGGCTACAAAATCAAAAGCTTCCAGGGGGTGAGGCAGTCCGTTTTATGCCATCGCTACTTTGTGGTCCAAATCTTTCATAACATCAACTATCTCGGCCCCACCAGACGCAATCCAACACTCGTTTGCAACCAAACCGATACGAATACATTCTTCACGCCACAAGGCATCTAGTACTGGTCTGATGCCAACGAGTACTGCATTTACTATCTTAGCTACACCTTCTGTGGTTGTGTCACAACACGCTGTGATACCCCGGAAAGCTGGGATCGCTTTGTGTACTTTGGGCATAAGATATCTAACCGGTATCTGCGTAGAGTACTTTTCGACATACTTTTATTTGTGTGGATTTTGAGGGTCTTGGATTTTGACCATGACCATCGGTATCGGTAAATGTTCCTTTAGCAAATATGAAATTTGCCTCGTCGTAATTTTTCCTATGAGGTCTGGGAACAGTTCACTCTCAAGTCGTGTATATCCTGGACCATTCAACTCTGCTGTGGTTACTCTCGCATAACAGGCTTTGCATATGACGCTCAAGCGGTTTGCTGCTTTGTCCACTTTGATGATAACGACACTTTTATGCGCATGTTTGAATGCGTGTCTGGCTGCCGAAATGTCGATGTTGCCTGTTACTGGACGTGTTTCAGCAGCATCTTTTGCGTATTCTAAACAACTACGTATTTCTTCAAATAGCGTGTTCCTCCAGTCTAAAGTATCCACGCAGTTGATTGCTAAGTTGCTGCAGATCTCGGCTACATGTTCCTCGATGGCCGTGACCAATTGCACATAAAATGGGGCTGTATGCTTCTCCTCCGCATAATCTAATCTAAACTCGGCCTGCAATTTAAGTATGGCTTCAGCATCTTTCTGCTTAAGGCACTCTGCATCCGTTGTTAATACACAAAATGAACTATCCTTAATAATACATACGGCATACTTAGACCATCTAGAATTCCCGCAAATACACTGAAAATCCTGCTGATGTCGCGTGCTACGGCGCTGGCATTGAGGAAGAAAGAATCCAAGGTCAGGCCATACTTGAAATATGGAATTGTTAACGTAATACTCTCCCGAAACTCAACGCATACAGGGGGTATCCTACTTAATATATTTGGCCGCATCAGTAATCCGCGCAGGGGGACTACGTTGGCAATCTCACTAGTGAATCCCATGACGATTAACTTAGGTCCTTTCACCGGTTGGACCGAAGGCGTCGGGAACGAGCTCAAGTAGCGTTTCCTGAGTACATTGAAAGCCTTTTGGACGTTACCGGGAATGCCGTGTTGTCCTATGTACGTGATCGTGCGGAGCAAGTTTCTGGGGGCCAAGTGCGAGATGTACGAATCCACCAAGTGTGGTCTATTATTAACAAGTCCGGCAAAGTAATTCATCCTACGCTGCCAGTCCCAAGACAGAAACACCCGCCCATTGTGCGTTATCTCAGTAACACGCGATTTGTGCCTAGAGCGTCTGACTTGTCTAATCCTAAAGCCATGTGTTGGTATCTGCGGGAGTTGTGGCTTGGCGATTTCTCTACGCGTATTGTATCCTTTTACGCGTGTGTGCAATCGGTTAATCCATGAGTTTTCTCTTTCTCGCCAATGGAGTGGTGTCCCCGAGTTCTCCACACTCTCTAAACACCGGGGAACTGAAAATACGCGGAAGTGTGGTGAGCTAAAGCTTTATTTTTCCCCATCCGCCGGAGGATAAAAAAAAAAAAAAAAAAAAAAAAAAAAAAACGGGGAACTATTTCAAGGAAAACAACCACAAATTTGGTTTGGTCCGCCTTGATTTCTCTACCTAGAGCGTTTGTTGTGGAAATATGTTCCTGGAATCTAACGTACGGGTTCTTGATTGTTCGTCCCACGTATGTTTTCCCGTTTTTCAAATGGACTATGGCGTAAATAGAACATCATGTGTCCTTGTCAGCGACTGGGCGTCTTCCACCTGGGCCGGGAACAACGCGCCATTTTTGAAATGTTTTCCCACTCTTTTGCTGGCAAAGTGCTCCTGGTGGCGAATCCCCCCTTTTTCCCTTACCCTTTGCCAACCAAGCATGCCGAATCCTCCAAATCCTTTTTAGCGTAGGATGGTTAGACATCACTGCCTGTCTAGTTCGTACGAATGCATTTCGCATTATCCCTGACGGAGATGCATCGTCCCTTTTAAATGGTCGTGGGGGTCTACGTTTACCCCGTATCCGTGGCATGATTGATCGGGGGTCTAAATGACTGACTGTTTTGGGTTACACGTCTTGATCCTGATGGTGTGTGATCAGGGTTTCCGGTTTCCAAATACCAGGTCGTCTAAGTGTAATCTGGTGTATCGTAAAGTTCAAGGTGTGGTAAATGAAAGCGGGGGGAGGGGGGGGGGGGCGGGGGGAGGGGGGGGGCGGGGGGCGGGGGGCGGGTTTCAACAGCTTATCGCGAGGGTACAAGGTCGCAGTGTTGTAACATACTTTTCATGTGTGTAAACCTGTGGCAAATTATGTTTAATGGGTCAGGCAGCGTGGGGGGGGTAAACCTGAAACTTGAGGAGGGGGGGGGGGGGGGGAGGGCATAACTTTCTTGAGTGTATTTCTACTTAACCGTAAGTTGATGAGGGTTAGGGAGGGGGGGGGGGGTAAATAAATTAGCGTGGGGGTAAACAAGGTCGCAGTGTAATGGCATACTATTCTGTTTCATCGTTTCTGTTTCATCGTTAGGGGGGGTTGAGGTGGGGGGGGGCGGGGGGAGCGGGGGCGGGTTGCGGGTTCCAACAGTTTATCGCGAGGGTATACAAGGTCGCAGTGTTATAACATACTTTTCATATGTGTAAACCTGTGGCAAGTTATGTTATAATCGGTCAGGCAGCGGGCGGGGGGGGGGGGGGGGTTAAACCTGCAATTTGATGCATAATTATGTTTATTCGGCTAGGGAGGGAGGGAGGAAGGAGCGCGAGGGGGGGGGGAATCCAGTGCGTTGTCTCTTGTATATCTACCGGGGGGGGGTTGGTTGGTGAGTTTGTGGCGGGGGTATACACGGCTGCAGTATTATACTATAGTTCTTATGTGTGTGGAGGCATGTGGCATATTTCTATTTAATCGGTGAGGGGGGAAAGGCAGGAAGAAAAAAAGGGGGGTAGGGGGGACAAACTAGCGAGTGCGAGGGGGATATAAAAAGGAAAAATAATAATAATAATAATAATAATAATAATAATAATAATAATAATAATAATAATAATAATAATAATAATAATAATAATAATAATAATAATAATAATAATAATAATAATAATAATAATAATAATAATAATAATAATAATAATAATAATAATAATAATAATAATAAAGGGGGGCGGGGGGGGGGGGGGGGAGGGGGCGTCTCACAGTTTATTGACTTTGTCAGCCTTTGTAGAATTTCAATTTGTATAATATATAAAACCACTCTTCACACGTCACGATAGTATCCGTAAGGGACTCGAACAAATTTCAAGGGGGGCATAATAAAGCATACCCGGGTGGGTCGAAATCTCCTGAGAGCCGACGTGTTCAGACAAGCCTACACGCGTAAGATGCCGTCAACCACCCAAAATTCTCGGGTCACTCAGGCTACCACGTGGGGTCGTCTCTGAGCGCTTGATATTTTATGAAAAATGGAAATACACTTCAGCTGTGAGATCGAAGAGTTCGTCGAAACTCATCTTTGCAAGCTGTGTGTGATACGCCGATCGCGCGTATTACGAGTTGTGTGTCCTCATTAGGGATATAGATCGGCGACTCCCCTTACAACTACAGTGTAACTACCAGGGTCAACGGGCTGATGTTAGTCAGTCTGTGCGCGGAAACTATGAAACCCGCTTCTGAGGGGGACAAAATCTGACAGCTGTGGAGGAAAATGTATCCTTTTATCAAGTGAATTCTGTAAGTCGAATAACTGGTGAGGGGGGTGGGCGTAGCTTTGAAGGACGTGGGGGCCTGGTTTTGATCAGAAGCGAGCGGGGTTGGAGGGGGGGGGGGGGGAAGGGGGGGGGGGGGGACGGGCGGGCAATTTGTGCGTGTAAGCTATAAATCCTTTCAAGAGGATAAATCTGACGGTTTTGGGAAAAAGAAAAAGAAAAAAAAAATGCATCAGTTTATCATGGGTGGGCGGGTTGGGGCGGGGGGGGCGCGTGTGGGGCAGCTCAATCTGTGCGTGGAAACTAAACATTATTTTGAGAGGATAAATGTGACGTTTTTGGAAATAATGCATCAGTTTATCATGTATATTCTGGGGTAAGTCGTACACTCAGTGAGTAGAGAGAGGGCGGAGTGTTCGGGGGGGTGGGGTTGGGATGGGTTGGGGGGGTTTGGGGAGGTGGGGGGTGGGGGCGGCGGCGGGGGGGGGGGGGGGGGGAAGGGGGGGGAGCGAGGGGGGGGGGGTAGAGGGGGCGGGGGGGGGGGGGGAAGCAGCGGCATGGATGGCCCTTGAAAGATAATGAGGTGATATCCTATGCGTGAAGTGTTTATTAATCTGGCGGATTTCGATATTAGGTGGGGCGTTTGAGCAAGAGAGAGCGAGAAGGGGGGGGGGGGGGGGGGGATTTTTCAGGAGGTTTAGGTCACCAAAAATATTCAAATACACATCGGCTGTGAGATCAAAGATATGTAGGGGTTTGTTATACGCGTGGTGCTAGGTCTAGGCGATCGTGCGGGTGGTTGGAAAAGAGGGAGCGTTGCAGGGGATTTTTAAAGGGGGGGGTGGGGGGAAAAGACTGAAAAACACGTCATGGATGGTCAGAAAGATAATGATGTGATATCAATTGCGTATAGGTGTTTATTACTCTAGCCGATTTCGATTGTGAGTGGGGCGTTTGGACAAACTAGGCGGAAGGGCGGGGGGGGGGGGGGGATCGGGGGACGGAGGGGGGGGGGGAACTGGGTGGGGTTTTTTATGAACATGAGGGGTCAGGGCAGGGGGAGGGCAGGGGGGGGGGGCGGGGGGCGGGACATTTCAATATGTGCGCGGAAACTATAAATCCTCAAAGGGGACAAACCTGACGATTGTAGCAAGAAGACATCCCTTTATATCATCTGCCTTGTAATGTTTACTATTCTAGAAGGTTTGATGTTAGATGCAGCATGCAACCCAGTGTTTTAAGTGTAGTAAATAACGTGTTAAATCTTCATAATTTGTTGTTGTATGATACATGGATCGAAAGCTAGAATATTTTATAGAGTATTTGTAGTTACCATTAGCTTCTGACATCGCATATTATAAGAAAGAGATACGTATTGCCAAATACAATAGGCGAGGTGATGTGGTCATGCACTGTTTGTCACCACCATCATACAGTTATCATTATTTTCTGACATCGCTAATTATACGAAAGAGATACGTATTGCCAAATACAACATGCGAGGTGATGTATGTGTCCATGCACTGTCTCCGCCTTTGAGCACTAGAGGGAGAAATGCGAATCGTCAGTTTTAAAGGAACGCTTGGTATACATGCGCTCAATTACGTTACCTCGTTAGTCATACTTGGTATACACGCGCTCAATTTCGGTACCTCGTTAGTCATTCTTCGCCTGGCATAGGTTGGGAGGCGATCATGCAGACGGTATGTACGAAAGACCCTACGTAATGAATGGGTAGGTAAGGTTGCTTACCGCAATTTTAACACATCTGCCTGTGCTTCCTTTTCCAAATCATTAGTGTCTCAGATAGATGTACGATTTCACGCCCATGATTTTTCCCTTGCCGATGTGGGGCTTTGCGGTCGTCAATTTTAAGACAGAGATACATCCTACAAATACATCAGGCGAGGTGGGTATGCGATGTCATATATATGCGATGTCATCACTGTTGACCGCGAGGGTGACTTTACTTCGTTGGGTATATGGTACTGTGTTTCGTAGAGGTCGTCTCAGGTGGGTATGCGATGGGTCGGCAGTGTGGTTTACCGCAATCTTATCAGGTCTGCCTGTGCTTCCTTTTCAACTTATTATTGTCTCTAATGTACGATTTCACGCCCATGATTTTTACCGTGCCACTGTGGGGCTCTGAGGTCGCCAAATCTAAGGCAGAGATACATCTTACAAAAACAGCAGTTGAGGTGGGCATGCAATGTCATATATATATATGCGATGTCACTACTATTGAACGCGAGGGTGACTTTACTTCGTTACGCATATGCTACTGCGTTTCGTGAAGGTTGTCTCACGTGGACATGCGATGTCACCACTATTGAACACGAGGGTGACTTTACTTCGTTAGGCATATGCTACTGCGTTTGGTATGGTAGAGGTTGTCAGGCAATCATGTAAGCGGATGGAGGCACGAAATACCCTGCGTAATAGGTTGGTCGTGTGGCTTACCGCAGTGTTAACACACCTGTCTGTACTTACTTTTCACATTATTATTATAGACTATAGTGTACGATTATACGTCCTGTTTCCTGCCCACTGTCCTCGAAGATGTTGTGGTCCTGTAGATGTCGCGCCCATGTTTGGTGCTCTTGTTAGTGGTGCTCATGAAAACATGCCCTAACGTGTAGTAGATGATCGCTGAGTGGTGTTCCTTTCCTTTACATCAAGCCAGGTAGTATATGCCAACGCAACCGCTTGCTTGTAAACGAACAAGGAAACTCCTCGCACACCTGACACAGAGAAGACGCGGCCCGAAGATTGTTCAGTATACCGACGGTCAGGAACAGGTTATCGAGCAGCGCACTTGATTTTTACTACCGCTCCTCACTCCACCTAAGACACTACGGGCATGCGTTGGATCCAGTTCGCTGATGTCCAAAACCAATTTCAAAGGAGGTGATGTGGTGGGCGAACGCTATAATGATTTGCGCTGCTGCGATTACCCCGTCTCTCGTTCTGTTTGTTCTTGCGTTCTTGATGAACCTGTCATTTGGCAACGAGCAGTTGTGACGCATTTTTAGGTTTGTGTAAAGACTTTATGTAGACTATGTGATGTTTCTTACTCGTAGGGACCTCAATTTGGAACCCAGGGTATATGGGTTCCATCGGTTTGACTGGTGTTTGTATGCGGACGTATATATGGTTTTGGTGTGTCCTGTGTCAGCGTGGTTTTTGTTTCACGTATGTTTTGGTTGATATTCTAGACTTGGTTATCGTATTGTTTCAAAGTGGTACTTTCCGCGTTGTTGATGCTACACGTATATGTTTTGGTTTATGTTCTATACCTTGTTATCGTGTTGTTTCGAAGTGGTGTTTTTGAATACATATTATTTTGTAACCGCGTAGTTTCTGCTACACGTGTACGTTTTGGTTGATGTTCTAGGTTTCGTAATCGTATTGTATCAGGGTGGTGTTTTCGAATACATATTTTTTTGTTTTGTTTGGTTTTGCAACCACGTGGTTTTTGCTACACGTGTACGTTTTGTTTTGATGTTCTAGACGTCATTATCGTATTGTATCAGAGTCGTGTTTTGGAATATATATATATATATATATTGGTTCACAGTGGTTGGGGGGGGGAGGGGGGGGGGGAGGGGCTGTTGCATATATCTGCAAAACGTATTTTTGTACGCCGAGAAAACTGCTTCAGGGACTAAAAACGAAGTTGCGAGGGACGTTTTGGAATTTCAACGTTCCCCCTCGCGGCTTTTGTCGAGTATGGTTAAATGCATATTTATCCCTGAAGATAAACATGCAGTAACCAGCCTTGACAACTATGGGTTGTAGCGGTATCATAACACACTTATAATGCCGTTACTCTTCATAGTTTGACTATGTGTGTATTAGTTATTTTGCTACACGGTGTGGGTTGAATCGAAATACGGAGTGAGGCTAGGGTTTAAGGAAAAGGGGGGGGGGGGGGGAGGGGGGGGGTATTTGACAAGAAAGCGTTTGTATGTACAGGTAGTCTGCTTAGTGAGTATCCCGTCATGTTGGCGGGTGACATGTGATGAGCTGTGGGGGGGTTTGGGAGGTTCCGGCGACTCCACTTGCAACTACAGTGTAGCTATCCTGGTCAACGGGGTGATGTTAGTCAGTCTGTGGACGGAACCTATGAAATTCGTGGAAGGTAATGCATCAGTTTATCAAGTGAAGTCTGTAAGTCCAATATCTGGTGAGGGAAGGGTGTGTGGGGGGGGGAGCGGGGGAAGGGGGTGAATTGCAGCAGCGGGATCTCCAGTACGTGGACTTGTTTATTACTCTGGCGGATTTCGATGTGGGGCGTTTAAAGGAAAGCGACGAAGGAGCAAAAAAAAAAAAAAAACGTTTAGCACTTGCATTCAGGCGTGAATTGGACTCAGTAAAGTTCGTTGTTTCCGTGGACATAACATGTTTTGGCATGATTTTCGGCGTTGTTTATTTCTTGAAATATTTCGGTTCTAGGTAGCGTGTTTGATGCGTACGTCATGAATGTTTGTTTTGCGTTGGTATAGTTGAGAAACTTGATTAGAATTTACATTCCTCAATCGACGTCGTAGAGAAGACAAAATAATCAATACGTAACAATGTAATTTGTGATATCGTTTTTATAGATATGGTAGATACACGATCAACCTATTACGCAGGGAATTTCGTGCCTCCGGCCGTTTGCATGATCGCCTGACAGCCTCTACCAAACGAAGTAGCATATGCCTAACAAAGTAAAGTCACCCTCGCGTTCAATAGTGGTGACATCGAATGCCCACGTCACCTCGCTTGGTGTATTTGTAAGATGTATCTCTGTCTTGGATTTGGGGACCTCAGAGCCCCATCAGCACGGCAAAAATCATTGGCGTAAAATCGTATATGTGAGACAAAAATAATGTGAAAAGGAGATACAGACATGCTAAAATTGCGGTAAACCGCACTACCAACCTATTGCGTAAGGTATTCCGTACATGCCGTCTGCGTGATCGCCTCCCAACCTTTGCCAAGCGAAGTATGGCTAATGAAGTAACGTAATTGAGCGCGTGTACACTAAGCGTTCCTTTCAAAACAATAACGATTGGCATCCCTCCCTTTCGTTCTCAATAGCGGTGACATTGCATGACCACATCACCTCGCCTGTTGTATTTGGCAATATGTATCTCTTTTTCTAATTAGCGATGTCAGAAAATAATGGTATCTACATGATTGTACCTATCGATTTAAATATTATATCTTTCGATCCATGTACGATAACAAATTATGAAGGTTTTAATACGTTGTTTACTACACCTAAGAACTGGGTTGCATACGCCATGTAACACCAAACCTTCTAGAAAAATAAACAATACCAGGCGGGTGATATAAAGAGGTGTCTTCTTTCTGCAACCGTCAGATTCGTCCCCTTCAATGGATTATAATTCTCACGCACATATTGAAATGCTCGCCCCTCCGCCCCCGCCCCCCGATCCCTCTTGTTGAAAAGCTCCACCTGAAATCAAAATCTGCCAGGGTAGTAAACATTACCAGCCAGCAAATATCATCTCATTATCCATCTAGCCATCCATGCCGTAGCTCCAACTCATCTCCGCACCCCCCCCCCCCCCTCCCCCCCTTTGTTCCTCGCCCAGCTCGTTCAAACGCCCCACTTACGATCGAAATCGGCCAGAGTAATAAACACTTATAAGCAATTGATATCACGTCATTGTCTGTCTAGCCATCCATGACGTAGGTTTCATTCATCCCCCCTCCCACGCCCCCTCCTTCCGCACACCCCGCACGGTCGCCTAGACCCAGCACCGCGCGTATAGCAAGCCCCTACATATATGAAAAATACACGCGATCGGAGGATCACACACAATGTTACGAACATCAGTGTCGACCAAATCCTTGATCTCATAGCTGGAGAGAATATAATTATTTTATGTGACCTAAACCTCTTGAACCACCCCCCGCCCTCCCGGCTTTTTTTGTTTTGTTTTTTTGTTTTCCTCTCTTTCTCTTGCTTAAACGCCCCACCTAATATCGAAATCCGCCAGAGTAAAAAAACTTCCACTCCCTGGGTATCGCTTCGTTATCTTTTCAGAGCCGTCCGTGCCGCTGCTGCAATTCCCACCCACCCCCGCCCCCAACGCCTCCTCCTTCCCCACCACCCGCACCATCGCTTAGACTTAGCACCACGCGTATAGCAAACCCCTACATATACGCGACCTAAAGCCCTCCCCCCGCTCGCCCCCCGCCCCCCCCCGCCACATTCCCCCCCCCTCCCCCACAAAAAGGATTTATAGTTTCCACGCACAAATTGACCTGCCCCACCCGTCCCCTTCCCCCCCCTCCCCCCCTCCCGCCCCCCTTTTGATCAAAATCAGGCCCCCACGTCCTAAAAACCTCCGGCCTCCCCTCACCGGATATTCGTCTTACAATATTCACTTATTTAACTGTGCATTTCCTTCCACGCTGTCAGATTTTGTCCCCCTCAGAAACGGGTTTTATAGTTTTCGCGCACTGACTGCCTAACATCACCCTGTTGACCCTGATAGCTACACTGCTGTAGTTGCAAGGGGAGTCGCCGACCTATATCCTTAATAAGGACACACAACCCGTAATACGCGCGATCGGAGTATCACACACAGCTTGCAAAGATGAGTTTCGACAAAATATTCGATCTCACAGCTGGAGTGCATTTTAATTTTTATAATATATACCAGGTATATAACAAATCGGCTGTTTGTGGTCACGACCTTGTCTATCCAGTGCCAGTGCTGCGCGTGCTTCCCTAGTCCTGCCGGATGGCGGATGCTGTAGAACACTACTACTGCTGTGTCGCAATTTCTTGCTGGGCTATCGCCCGACCCTTCGCCCTCCGCCGTGGCCACTGGTGCTGCTGTGTATGGCTGCTGCTCAGCTCCTTGTGGTATGTTGCATGGGATGCCGAGATTTCTATAGCTTGCCCAGTTAGCTGTTTTCCATGACGTGCTCCATGTCCCGTAGTCTGCTAGTAGCCCCATATATCGTACCATGGTGTGCGATACCACCCACGGACCCACGAGATATGGCTCCGAGTTCTGACCTTCATCATCACATATCATTGTGTGTCCCATGGGATGTACTGTATATATAGTACATCTTGTCGTATGACATATTGTTTGTCCCATACGATTGCCACTCTCCGTTCGTGTAGTGCCCCCATTGGGATGCTCGTCGTCGGTTGGGACATCCCATATGATACTATGCAGGATGCCCATGGCAGGTAGCTCATATAATAGGATGTCTCATGGGACGTGATGTCCTATGCCCACGGAGGTATTTCATCCCACGTGAAATGGTGTTTGACATTCCATACATCCCGCCACGAATGTCCATGGGATGTCATAGTTCCCATCGGATGTCCCATCGTACGTCCCTTGAGAACCAATTGGTTTCGTCCATCCCGTGGGTTATCCTTGAGGACACGTCCTATAGAATACGTAGCCCCACCGGGGCATTCCGTGAGATTTCGAAGCACGGTATATCACATATTACATTGTTTCCCGTGGAAAGCCACGGTTATACGATTTTCCATGGGATGTTCCGTACAAGTAGTAATTCCCATAGGACATCCACAGGGATATTCGATGGGTGTTCCTCGTAATAGCCCCAATGCTTGGCCTCGTGGGACTCTCATTGCGCAACTCATTGGATATCCCGTAGGCCAATGGAATATCCTACGGGTGATTGCACGGGTTGTGGTGGGTGGCGCTCGTCCGCTACGACTGCTGCTTGTTGTTGTGATGCCTCTTCCGCCGGGGGATGTCCGCAAATTTTTTATGTATCGTGTCGTTGTCGCGTATGGAATAAATGAACACCTAATTATTATCGCAACACGTACTTTGTTATAGAAATGTTAGCACATAGCCAGTATGATGAGTCAATGTTCAATAGCACTGCACTTGTACGTCGTAGATCATCGTAGATCTGTTATGTGTCGGTTGGTATGTAACGTGCGTATGAATAGGCGGAGGAATTACTTCTGTAGGATTCCCTGTTGCCTTGACGAGTAGCTCACTCTCTCGTGTGGCCTTGATACCCAGGTAGCTCACTCTCTCGTGTGAATCCTTCCGGATTGTCTAGCATTGTAGCCATCCTGGTCATCTCTAGTACCCAGCCAACTTCTGGACTCCTGAATAGTACATAGTCTGCGGTTTATCTGTGTGCGTTGGCCACATAAGCGCCAGTGTTTACATCATCTTTACATCTTCTCCTCAACACGGAAGCACTCGAGTCGTCGAGGCTATCCACTGTACAGTGTCACCAACCCGACTAGCGTCGGGGACACAGCCTCCCTGACACCGTGCTGGGGTATACCACAATATCCACAATAGGTTGTTATAGCCTCGTGTGTGTGAGTAGGGGCCTGCGGTGACTGCACATCTACTGATGTCGCCGAGTGCTGTGGAGAGCACACCCGTCCTCCAGGATTCGCAATTTTTGGATCCTTCAGGGTTTTGATATTTTTGGATATTTTTCCGCGGGAGCTACTGCTGGAGTCAGCTTTCTTCTGGAGGCCACACTGCGCCAACCCGCTTGCTAATTGGGCCCGGACGATCACCTGGGCTCTCGGCTGCACATTCGGTACGCAACTGTCTGTGTGAAGCATTCGGGGGCGCAATTCCTAGGCGCTGACTCCGGTCGGTGAATAGAGTCGTGCAGGTTGTTGGTTCTGCGCGCGGAGCGCCGTTATTTCTTATACCCGGTTCCGCGTGTTTGCAACTGACTTCCGAATACCAAATCGCTTGCGCTTAGATACTTCCCGAGGCGTAGTCTGTCCAATACATCTTTCACATACCATGTTGCCGGCTTGGTCGCGTGTGTAGGTTGAGGATACGACTGCTATTAATAGCTGGTAGCCGGCCGCTGCTACAGCTACTCACACGTGCTAGCTCACGTAAAGTTTGCGCTGAAAGACGCGTAACACTACGCAGTGCACCACGCTGTGTACCTGCAGGACCAGTTAAGTGGCCGGAGCTGACTACTCGCTACCTCACCGCGGCCTCGTCAACTGCGGTTAGTCACAGCGCTTACAGGAGCGCAGTCGTCCGAGCGGGGGGCTTGCGAGCTTCCGGCGGACTCGGGTTGCCAACCGCGGCTCTGCAACCTACCTTTCACTCTGCCTCTGTGTAGAGCTGCCCCACACATTTCAGGTGCGCCGGCCCGTCTCAGGTGACCAGGGCGTGTTGCAGGTGCAGCGCTTTTCATCACACCCATCGCGTGTCCCTGTCTCTAAGCTATGGCAGACTCATCAAGCTCTAGTGCTGGGCTCCACCGTTTACTAGATTCCATTGGACAATGCTCTGGGTCTACGTTTCGCGTATGGAAGGAGAGCTTCGAGCACGTCATCAACATCCATGCGCCGGAGCTTCTCACGGTCTTACGCAGATCGGTCCGGCCAGACCCTCTGGCTGCTACTCTGGCCGACGTCACTGCTTGGAACAAGGCCGACAGCCGCCTCTACTCCCTCCTGTTCTTCGCCACTACCGGCTCGGCGCGGATCACCGTTCAGGCTCACCGAAAGGCGGTCACTAGCGCCGAAGGCAACGGACAGTTAGCTTGGGCAGGTCTGAACGCGCAGCTTGACGCCCACACCCAGGAAGCTCGGCGTGCGTGCCACAAGGAGCTCGTCACCCTCACGCACGTTGCGGTTGGTGATCCTGTTGACTTCTTCTAAAAGGGATGCGAGCTTAAGCTCCGCCTCGAGACTCTGGGAGAGAAAGTATCAGACGAAGTCAACCTGGATATCATGCTCTCGGGCCTGACGTCTGCCCCGGAATTCCGACTTATCCGGGAGATGCACTACCGAAACGAATTTGCATCGGTCGACTGTCTTCAGAACACGGCCAACCGCTTCTTTGTGGACCAGCAGTGGCGCAAGACGACGGGGCCAGCGGTCTCGGGCAGGGGAGCCGCGATGGCCGCGTCCAGCAGCGACCAGTGCCACCGCTGCAAGGAGTTTGGACATTTCCAGCGAGACTGTCCGATGTCTGCGCAGCCGTCCCGACCGACGAAAGGGAAGAAGCCAGGCAAAAAACGCGGAAGTGGGGGGAGTGGGAAGTCCAAGTGGTGCTTTTTACCTCGCACCAAGACGCACAGCGATGCTGAGTGCAAGGCTCAGCAGAACAACGGAAACAAGAGGAAGCAAGAGGAGCTTCAAAGGTTGGCTGCGAATCTGGCCGTGGTTCAGGCAGCCGGTCCGGCCCATTTCTCCCACCTCGGGAGCGCCCACTTGGCGCAGCCGTTTCAGGCGGCGGCGCCCCAGGCGTCTTACGCCCCTTCGGAACTAACCACGTTCGGGTTCTCCTTCAACGCTCTCGGCGCCTCTGCAGCTCCCGCCGTCTTGCCGGCGGCTTCCGCGTCTGCCTCATCCGCGTCGTCTGCGCGGGACCACCACTTGCCTTCCGAGTACTTCGGTGCTTTCATGACTTCTTCTGCGGCGGAGTCGTCGCTTGCTCTTTTTCGCTCCGACGAATCGTTCATCCTGATATTGGTAGATAGCGGAGCGACGGACAATTTACTAGATCCTGCGCTTACGCCTGGCGTGCGGGCTCACATGCGTGACATTGAAGACCTTCGGATCCCGCTCCCGATCATTGCCGCTGGGCAGCACGTTCTTCACGGCGTTACGACCGGGGGTCTCTTCGGCACGGTGGCCGACGACAGCGGCCACGACAGGCAAGTTTCCTTCCGTGTCGTCTTAGTACCGGGGCTGGGGACCAACCTCTTCTCGGTCACCGCTGCGCTATCGAATGAAGTGGCCTCCCTCTTCTATCCGGAAAATCCCAGGATGGAGTCGAGGGACGTAGTCGTCCCGATGAAAATCCGAGGAGTGGATGACACCGGCAAGATCACTTGCTCCATCACCGTAAAGCTCAGCGCTGGGGATGGCGGTCGGCAGACCCTCGGGGAAGATCCTGACGGACTTGCCTTGAGGGTGGAGACTGCTAGTCTCTGTCACCGGCGCATGAGGCACATCAACAGCAAGAGCTTGGATGTGCTGAGGAAGGAGGCGGCCAACGGCATCGATTACACCGGCGACGTGCAGGACTGCAGAGCGTGCCGTCTTAATAAGAGCTCTCAACAGCCGCGCCCGAAGCACGCCGTTTACGGCGTTTCACGCGCCTTTCAGATCGTATTCGTCGATAACCTTGGTCCCTTCACGCCTACCGTGTTGGGCGGCTTCAAATACGCCGCCAAGTTTGTCGACCAACACACCAAGTGGAAGGAGTTCGTCCTCATTAAGGATAAGACTTGCTCGACTGACGCCCTCAAGTTGTTCAACAAGGGGACCGTCATCCCCCGCAGCAAGCGCATCCACGTGCTTCGTGCGGATAGGGGAACCGAGTTTACGAGCGCGGCCTACCGACAGTACTGCCTGGACATCGGCATCCGGCTTCAATTATCATCCCCGAACACCCCCCAGGAGATCGGAGCGAATGAGCGTGCAGGCAGGACGATCGTAAACATCTTGCGTTGCATGTTCGCTGATTCTACGCTGCCGAGCCTTCTTTGGGTACAACTGATGCACACGGTGGTCTACCTGAGCAACCGGACCCCTCATGGAGGCTTGCACAACGGGACGCCGTACAAGGCGCTCTACGGCAAGGACGCGCACCTTGAACACCTTCGGGTGGTCGGGGCTCGGGCGTTTGTGAATGAAGAGACACACCAAGAAGTTGGAAAGCCGTGCGTGGGAAGGACGGTTGGTGGGCTACAGCCTGGACAGCAAATCCTACCGTGTCTACAACGCACAGACGAGACGGGTGCGGGAGAGTCGCAACGTTATCTTCAATAAAACGACTCCCGCGCCGCCTTCGTTGGACGAGCGTGGTTTTGACGACGGGGAGTTCACTTACGCCGACCAGGACGACATGATCCGAGATGTGCGAAACTACACCACCAACCACTCAGTCGATGCGCTTTCTCCCAATCATGCCGTCGGGGACCCGTCAGTTCTCGAGGTTCTCGAGGACATCTCCACCGTCAACAACCGTGACCTTGGGCTCAGCTCCGCTGACCCTTCTCCTGCCGCCGAGGATGCGCCTGCGGACGCTAGCCTTGCCTCGCCTGAAGGAGTCAGCCCTCCTGAGTCGGGTAACGGTGTACCTTCACCTGCCGCATCACCTTCCGGTCCTGCTCAGGCCGGTTCACAATCTGGTCCTGCGTCGCCGCCTGGTACGTCGGGTACTGGTTCTTCTCCAGTTGGTGCTGCATCGCGGGGTCGTTCCGCGTGTGTGCGTGGTTCATCTCGTGGTGGGCGTGACACCCGCGGTGGCTTTCCGCGTGGTGCACCTGCGCGGGGAGGGATCGCGACGCGTGGTAGACGTGGTTTGGTGAGTGGGTGTGGTTCTCGTGGTGGACGCGACTCCATGTCAGCCCCTCCTGACACCAGGATTACCCGGGCGATATCGCGCGTGTCCAGCCAGAAGACCCTCAGCGAGCTTCTCCGGCTTTCGTACGCGTTTCCCGCGATGGGGGAATTTCCTGACGTCGCGCACAGGGACGCCACATTGGGATTCACGGAATACGCATACGCCGTAGGGACAGTGCAACCAGACGTTCCTCGCACCATCCAGGAAGCACGGGCCTCACCGGACGCAGCAAAGTGGACCGCAGCTGCCGAACGCGAGGTGAAAAGCCTTAACGACCGCGAGGTCTACAAACTCGTCTCGCGCTCAGCCGTCCCTCCGGGAAAGAAGCGCATCAAGTCCAAGTGGGTGTTCAAACGCAAGGCCGACAGCTCCTTCAAGGGACGTGACGTGGCCCAGGGCTGGAAACAAGTTCCCGGACTCGACTGCGGCAGCACCTACGCTCCGGTTTGCAGGATCGAGAGCGTGCGAATGGTGGCGTGCATCACCGTGGAGTTCAGCCTCATCTTCGACCAGATGGATGTTTTTATCGCTTTCCTCTACGTGGACATCCAAGAACAAGTGTTCATTGAACAACCACTCGGTTTCGAGGTCGAGGACAAGGATGGAGAGGTGACATGGTATTGCAGCTGGAGAAGAGCCTCTACGGACTTGCTCAAAGCCCCGGCAACTTGTTTAACACCACCGATCCCGTGCTTATCGAGATTGGCTTTGTCGCACTCAAGTCAGACCCGTACGTGTATTTGTACGATCACAACGGGGCCAAGATCTACCTGACTCTCTACGTCGATGACCTTCTCCTGGCCGGCAACGACTCTAACGCCATTTCGATGGTGAAAGGGAAGTAGCAAAAGCGCTTCGAAATGACCGACATTGGGGAAGCATCTCTCGTACTCGTAATGGAAATCAAGAGGGATCGCGAGGCAGGTACCTTGACTATTTCCCAACAGGCATACTGCAAATCGATCCTTGAACGGTTCGGGATGTCGGACTGCAAACCGACTAGTACACCTGGTTACGGCTCCGAAATCTCGAACAACCAGTCCGAGGACACACTTCTCGACGAGGAGGAGACGCGCAAGTACCAAGGGATCGTCGGATCGCTCATGTACATTGCGCAAGTGCTGAGGTATGACATCATGTACGCGACAGGCCAACTTGCTCGCCCGATGGCGAAACCCAGCAAGGTGCACATGGTGGCGGCAAAGCATACTCCTCGCGATCTGGCAGGAACGACCAACTTCAGTATCACCTACGAGAAAGGGGGTTTTAAGCTCGCGAAGGAGACGCGCAAGTACCAAGGGATCGTCGGATCGCTCATGTACATTGCGCAAGTGCTGAGGTATGACATCATGTACGCGACAGGCCAACTTGCTCGCCTGATGGCGAAACCCAGCAAGGTGCACATGGTGGCGGCAAAGCATACTCCTCGCTATCTAGCAGGAACGACCAACTTCAGTATCACCTACGAGAAAGGGGGTTTTAAGCTCGCGACCTTCTCGGACTCGAACTGGGCAAACAACCCTGACGACGGGAAGTCGACCTTAAGCTACGTGAGGATGCTGGCAAACGCTCCGATGAGCTTCAGGTCGGGGCGGCAAGACGTCTGACTGCGATGTCCACCATGGAAGCGAAGTTGGTCGCGTCCGCCCTGGCGATGAAGGAAACAGTGTTTTTCTCAAACATACTGACGGAACTTGGATTCGGGAAGGAGTTTGCACAAATGCCTGTGTACTGCGACAACACGGCTACCCTACATGCATTGGGGAACCTGTCCTTCGGCTCGAGGACCAGGCACATCGCATTGCGCTTCTTCTTTATCCGAGAACTGGTAACCGAGGAGAGGATCTCCATCCATAACGTCCCGACGGAGGACAACCTCGCCAACGTCGGTACAAAGCACTTCAACAAGCACAGGTTCAAGAACTTTATGGACCTCATCAACAAGTTCGACGTCAACAAGTTCACCACCGCCGAATTTAAAGGGAAATTAGTGATTAGTTTGTTTGACTCTGTCTGTTTGGAATTAGGTTACACTTTGATTTCTTTCGTAGGATTGAAGGTTGTAGTTGGTTGTGTAGGAAACAATGAATATCATCATTTGGTTGAAACACGCATGACACGCATTTGTTTGCTTAAATTTATCATCAATAATTTTGGTATAATTCAGAGCAATTAACATTGAGGAGGAGTGTTATGGAAATGTTAGCACATAGCCAGTATGGGTCAGTGTTCAGTAGCACTGCACTTGTACGTCGTAGATCATTGTAGATCTGTTATGTGTCGGTTGGTATGTAACGTGCGTATGAATAGGCGGAGGAATTACTTCTGTAGGATTCTCTGTTGCCTTGACGAGTAGCTCACTCTCTCGTGTGGCCTTGATATCCAGGTAGCCCACTCTATTGTGTGGATCCATCCGGATTGTCTAGCATCGTCGCCATCCTGGTCATCTCTGGTACCCAGCCAACTTCTGGACTCCTGCATAGTCTGCGGTGTATCTGTGTGTGTTGGCCACATAAGCGCCAGTGTTTACAACATCTTTACATCTTCTCCTCAACACGGAAGCACTCGAGTCTTCCAGGCTACCCACTGCACAGTGTCACCAACCCGACTAGCGTCGGGGACACAGCCTCTCTGCCACCGTGCTGGGGTATACCACAATATCCATAGACTAATATACTTGCATCGTCTAATCGTTTGTTTGTTTGGAAGTAATATTTTTCATGGAAGAAAGCTATTTTTCGGTACACGACAGCGAACAGTAAATACAAAACGCAGCCCAACACATCTCTCTCCAAGGGTGTAGTTATCTTTGACCAACTAATGGCAATCCCAGGCTGTCGTCCGTTAGATCTCGCACTGTTTTCCTGTACTACACTCTTGTACGGCGAGTCTTGAACGCAGCGGGCCAGATCTGCCTGGCATTGACCAATCATAGAGCTTTATTTGCTTTGCATTGTAATGCACCCATTGTATCGCAACCCCATTTTGCTTTGCATTGACCAATCAAAAGGCTCTATTCTGCTTTGCATTTGCTTCGCATCGCGCCGCAATTCAAACTGCTCTGCACGCTTCCCAATCGAGCACTACCCACATTTTATAAGCTCGAATGCCCTTCTACACACATTCCTGGAATGTCATGAGCTGGGGATCACCGTGCATATACCGGTAGACCCTAATAAGCCAAGGTTTTCGGTGAGGATGCGCCCCTGCGTCGACAACCACCACCGCCAAAAAAGCGATACAGGTCGGGTCTAGTTGGAGCGACACTGGAGCCTTGACCTGACCGGGCGAGTCTGTTTTCCGTGCCGTACGCGCAGCAGCAAGGCCAGCAACATGCAGCAATATCGTGAGTAGAAGGGTGATGCTTTCGCTGGTACTTTCATGCGCTTGATTGGTTGTGTATCGTTGTTTCGTAGGCTTCGTTTGACTAGATTCTGGTCAGGTTTGTAGGCGGTGTCTTCGTACGCTCCATTGCACGAATACATAGCGCACGGGTACAACCAGTGCACGAAACAGCAGATACCAACTAACTGCTGTGTTGCAACAATAGGCCGCGGACAGCGGCGGTAACAGTACTAGGTACACCGCAGAGGGTAACAGACTGCAGGGGTTGTTACTGTGCAGTGGTAAAGGTAATGCACATTGCTTTGAGCGGCTGCGGCGGCGGTCGCGGCTGCTATTTGCGGCATCCTATTGCACGCGTTGAGCACAGTCATCGCGTAGTCACATGTGGAGGACACTGGCGGAAAAAGGTTCACCATCAACAGCAACGCGTGACAGCGGCAGCAGCGGCAACTGGGTTGCCACTGTATAGAGTGATAGAAGCTGTGTCAATTACTTTTTAGACCTCTGCTGCTGCTGCTGTTGCTGCTGCTGCTACTGCTACTGCTACTGCTGCTGCTGTTGTTCTTCTACTGCTACTGCTGCTGCTGCCCGCGGCTCCCCAACGCACGTACCGCATTGCCGGACAACATGCACACCGCGCACGTAGTCGATATACTGTTTCACCAGGTGTGGAATAACAGCGGCAGTGATAGGCATGGCAACAGCAACTGTCACATGAAGCAGCAGTAGCCGCAGCAAAAGTCTGGGTTTATGCTGTACAGTATCAGTAGTAGCTGTGTCGGTTCCGCTACCTGTTGAGGATGTTGTTGCTGTCGTTTACGGTGTCCTGCTGTTCGTATCGCCGGAAAACTGTCGCCGTGTAGCTATGTACACTTACACAGATTGTTCAAGTACACAGGTTGTTAAGCGCACAGGTACTGTACTCTGGTAGGTAGGAACCTCAAGTCATCCGACATAGGAGTCAGCAGCATCTGTACAGCACCGTTTCTCTCTTCGCCCTTGCTTCTGGAAAAAAGGTGCTCATAGATTGATGGGATCCTCAACGCCGAAGCATCCATCGGAAGCACAATACGGCCTTTGGCAGGAGTGAGAAACGCGGACAAGGGGAAAGGATTCCGCCACGTTAAGGTGGGGTTGACTGGTTGTCGAGTAGATGGCGCGGAGGGACGATTCGTTCATGTCTCGTTCAGGCTTGAGCAACGTGCACCGCAACGCGTGTGATGCGCGTCACGTTCTACCGTGGACGTTCATCTCTTGAACTTGTTTCCATCCCATACCTCACATACTTTCACGTCATTTCCCTCCTCAGATGTACAGTACTGGCGTAATGGCGTCCAGGCTGTTTCTGCCTGCCGACGTGTGACTGGTGATGTTGTTCCCTACTACTCTTTTAGGACGTTGCGCGGTCGGCGTGAAGGCCACCACGCGCACCAATCATGCGCCTGTTCGTGGAGTGGGGCTCAGAGCCGTGACGGACGACATCGGCGCAAAACCATGCATAGCATTCCCGGGGAGGGCGATGCGGTGAGTGTCAGTTGTAAATGTCCATGTGCTCTGCCCATGTAATAAACTTCCACGTTCAGTTTTCAATTTTGGTGCTTGAATCCAAAACCGCCCCGTCCGTGTGAAATATGCATTAATGAGCATACCGCCGTTGACCCCTTGATGTTTTCTACTTTCTTTGTGGTTGAATCCGTCCGGCCGTCACTGTTCGGTATGACAAGGCAGCGAGTCAAGCAGAAGACGCCCGTTGGGCCGGAAGAAAATTATACTTCGCGCAGTCGTTCTGTCCTAGCAAGCACAGTGATACGTTAGGTTGTGCTGATAAGTTTCAAACCCTCCGGCGTGTCATATATCGTGTCGGGGTTGATTACCAATTTACTTAAAAAACACTTGAAGAATCACAGGCGACAATGATAAAGATTGCGCTTGGAGTGCGAACCATGTGAGCGAGTACAATGAGGTCGCGTCTCAGGCGCCTTTTTTGTCCTTGTTTCGTGCGTGTACCTGGGATTGCAAACGATTGCTCGCCTCGTACGCCATGACCGGTTGGCGGAAATATCGCCTTGCTGCTTATCGCCCGTCCCCGAAACCTGTCTTCCTATCATCCCAATTTCCAGCGCCCCAGACGGCGAGTCTCAGTTGGAGCCCCCGAGAAAATTAAGCCGGGTGCGGAAGACCTTGGCCTATTGAATCTGGCCTTCGATTGTATCTCATCAAGGTGAGTTTAGACGTGCTTGCGCCGGGGGGGGACGGGTGGGGGCTGCATAGCAATGGATATACAACACAAAGAAATATCATGGACAGGGCGGCTCGATTGCTTCGTAGATTATTGGGGCTATACCGTTGTACGGCGCCACACAAAGTTTGACCGTATTGACTATAATTGGCTCACTGTCACGACCGCAATAAAAACGCGACTTCGGTATGGTTGGGATAATTGGAAATCGTCAATTAAAACCTCAACTCACCTGGGCGCAGTCAGCATCGTCGAAAGCTATTGTTTGAGTGCCATCGCGTATGATGTCTTCATATCTAGCGAAATAGTACAGTAGGCATATGCCGGAGGGGGGCGTGCTAAGCACAACGGAGAGTTGCAATGTACCAAGTAGGCAGCACTATTTTTTGGGTCGCCTTCGCTCGTAATTCAACTACAGTCACTCGCTCTGTGTCCAAACCAGCCGCGGTGAACTCTAGTTCTGGCCACCCCTCTCAAGGATCATTGTCGAAGCTAAAATCCCCACAAAATTCCATCGACGGCACAGGAACACGGACTCGGAGTTGCTAGCTTTTGCTAGGGGTTTGCGCTCAATGCTGATAGACAATTGTCTGGAGATACAGCCCGGTGGTAGTCGACCCCACTTTTCAATGGTGGGATTGAAGAAGATACCACATGCCGTGGATTTTTTCCGGGCTAGTGGCCGCGCGGATTGTTACCGAAACCAGTGTGGGGTTGGCATTTTTTTCGCTACATCTGGAGGGTGCGGTGGCAGAGACGACCACGTTGACGCAACAGATGACACCGGTAGGCCGCGCCGCTGAACACAGAGAAACATGGACGGTTGACCACCAGCTGCTCCGTAGGGAGCTGCATTGGTGCATCGTTCTTTAGACTGCCTGCCTTTATTCCGTTGCCACTTCAAATTGCAGTGTTATGATAGCGTTGAGTTTTCAGTGACAGATAACCCCTCGTGTCGCCATCCCCTGTGTCCTCCTTGCTATTTGATCTGTTCGCGCCGTTAGGAGGATGTCTTCCAGGACACCATCGTCAAGCCTTCCGCCACCTTAGTATATCGAAAGGGAGAACCCCGCAGGTACTGGACTTCACTGCCTTTGCGGCAAGCCGGAATGAAGCTGTAGCAATTCCAGAACGAGGTGCTGGCCGACCGGCTAGAGGTGGAAGGCTGCGAGTGCAACTTTTTCGCAGGAATTCAGGAAGGACGTTGAAGCGAGGCGGGCAATAAAGAAACAACACCAGCAAGAACACCACTCCTTCGAGGGTCCCTGCGTCGCAAACAGCTTCTTAAGCATGACCAGAACCATCTGGCTTCGCTTGTGCTGTAAACGGAGTAGAGGTGGAGGGGGCAGTCTACCTTTTGTTTTGGGATGTTTGTGTTAGAGAGGGGAGTGGGTGATGCGACGACCGAGGGACTAGAGTAGACGGTGACGTTGGCAACACTGACGTGAGAGGTGGAGCTGTGGGCGGAGTACCGCCAAAAGTAAGATAGAACGCTTAAGTGGGAGGCTGCCATTTGATATTCTTTCGCAGACGTGTAGCACGTGCCAACCAGTAGCGCCCAGGTTTGGCTAGGGTGGACCCACGGCTGATGGGCAGGAGGTCTGAGCAGGAATAATTTTCATATATATATTATTACAGTCAAGCTTTGACACGTCGAGGCCGCGTCGTCGCTGTCTCTGAATGCGCGCAAAATAAACGATACCTTCAGGGGAAGGTAGAAAGGCGAAGCCTGTTTAGTATGTCATGAGAAGCGTACACAGGCAGCTAATCCAGGCTGCGATATAAGCCAGTGCGTTGTATGAGCCCATGTCTCGTCTCAGTGGTGTGGCCCACGAGAGGCCGCATGCACACGAACGGATTGCAACTGAAGATTATTACTATCGGTACTATACTGCACCCGCTACACACCAGGCTATATGGTAGGACAATCTGTGCTCTCCGTCCGAAATTCAGCGTTCTGCTGTATTCATTCGTGAACCTTCCGCATGCTGTACGTCTCGAGTCCCGAGGTGCCACATCTTCCACGTATCCTGCCAAACGGTAACTATATTGCCAGAATATAGCACTCTACGGCAGCATTGCACTCGTTGCATAGACGACTACCACGGCTGTGCGTGACATCCTGATAGACAGGCAAGCTAGTCAACACCCGTTCCACACTCGTTGTCGATACAAAAAAAGATATGGCGGCACAGAGCAGCTGTAATCCCTAGCGGCATCGCACCCAAAATTCTGTTTTTTTTTTCCCTTTAGACTAGTCTACATACGATAGGGGTTTGCACAAAATTCCACGGGCTTCGTCCGCGAAATGAAATTATAAAAAGCTGGCCCGGTACATCCAAAATATGCCCTCTTGTACCACGGTATATCGTTGAATGTGTGCATGTGTTGGGTACTTGTTGTTGTCTGCCGTTAACTCTTGTAAAAAAATCGGTAACACAAACATGCTGGAGCCCTGGGAAGATCCGAGAAATTAAATGAAATCCAAGTTCTTCCGGGAAATACTACGCTTTCCCGCCTAAAATGCATGATACGAAGAAGGCGCACAAGTGAAAATATACAATGTGCAAACTGAACATTTTTCGTTTTTTTTTGTTTTTTTTGTTTTTTTTGTTTTTTTTGTTTTTTTGCACACTTTCACTTTCCAGCTTCTGGACAAGCCGTGGTCACAGGTGTCATCCCTTCTCCTCCCCGGTTCTTGCCTTAACTTTTGTCGCGCATAGGGTTCAGCAATCCCACTGCTCGTCGATTGTTTATCGAGTTTTGTTACCTAACGCTCTCGCGCTTTCCGCAAGTCAATTTGTCCACAAGAAAAAGTCCCAACGAATTTATACGAGTATGCACTCGGCGGGGCTCGAACTCACGAAACTGACCTATGCCAGGCGCTAGGATAAGCTGATACGCCACCGGGGTGACCGGCCTCTATGCCCCCCCAAATACATGGCCGCGGGTATCCACTCAACTACAGCATAGAGTTCCCCCGTTGCTCCGTTCCCATTTTTCTGAATACTCTGTTCGTTCCCACAACAAACAAACGCGCGGCTGAAAACTGCAGCGGCGGGGCTGCCTGCAGTGTACGAACCGCACGGTAATCGTGAGCACAGACGAACGCGCCTGCTGTCTGGAGTGCTGTCAGAGTGACGACCCACGAGCATGCAGTGACACAAAAGGATCGAACAAAAACCACACTACAATCATCTGTGATCGCCCCGCCTTTTCGAGTTATTTTACGCAAGTTGCAGCGCAGCTACCGCGGCGGTGGCTGAGAGTTGAAACTTGGGGGGGGGTCGTTCCCCATGAAGGTTATACAACTCTTCGACAACCTCTCCAAAAATCAGTGACGTAAGGAACATGTTGTATTACTGCCTCGTAAAAGAACCCCGAAAAAAAAACGATCGCTGCTCTCGTAATGATGGTGTGCGTGCGGGGTCGCGGGTCTCCGTGTGCCATCCTCCTGCGGTGGTTTTCCATGGCCGCCTCATCCCCATATCTTACTCGGCCCGCTCCTTTGCACTTGCTCTCGTTGACACTCAATTCTAATCGGTTCCCTTTCTCCCCCGTCCCAAAAAACAAAATGCTCCACGAAGCGTGCGGTGCTGATCTGAAAGACAAAAGTTCTTGTTCAGGGAGAGTTAAATACGTCTCTTCCCCGCCCGTCGACGGCCAGTCGCCCTCCTCCTTCGTCGTCGAATCCAGCCTTCTGCCAGCGCAGTCCCCTCCACGCAAACCGAGACTACGCCGTCGTGTGGCTCGTGGTTGCGCCGGACTATATTACTATGACACCAGGGTAGCACCCGAAAAGAGAAAAACGGAGCTGTATGCCGACAAACGTCAAGATACTAACAAATACCTGGTAATTCTAAAGAATGTTGCATGTCTGCGCGAACATCGAGAAAACGAATTGTGTTTATCAGCTTCCTTTTTTCTTTGCCCCACGCGCTGTCTGTCTGCTTCACGTGAAAACAATGAAGTGAAGACTTCATACGTTTACCGCGATCTGCCCGGTGATGATATCCGTATTACACGTGTTTCGTGTAATTTGAGTAAAAATGGCGTACGTACTCCGTGGTCGCTATTACAATAAGTTGCGTCATGTTTCGAGATTTGTCGTTGTTCACCCCAGTTCGGACCCCTCCATGTTCCGCCCTAAACCTACGTCATCGCTGAGCCACAACTAGCTACCTTCACCACATGTTGACATTCACCCCCACTGCAGCCTAGCAGACGCCGATATCACGTAATACCTCTTCGGTGTTGCGCAGGACGTCACTGCTTCCATATAAAACGTTTTCCATTTCGCTTCCGGTCAACCTTCGTCGACAGCACCTGCTGCTACAACGGTTGGGCTGGAGCTGCAACACTGTTACTACTCTACTCTCGGCAAAACCTATCGGTAAGCCAGAGAGCCTTGGAAAAGCACACGAATTGTTGTTGTTGTTGTTGTTGTTGTTGTTGTTGTTGTTGTTGTTGTTGTTGTTGTTGTTGTTGTTGTTGTTGTTGTTGTTGTTGTTGTTGTTGTTGTTGTTGTTGTTGTTGTTGTTTGTGTTGTTGTTGTTGTTTGTGTTGTTGTTGTTGTTGTTGTTGTTGTTGTTGTTGTTGTTGTTGTTGTTGTTGTTGTTGTTGTTGTTGTTGTTGTTGTTGTTGTTGTTGTTGTTGTTGTTGTTGTTGTTGTTGTTGTTGTTGTTGTTGTTGTTGTTGTTGTTGTTGTTGTTGTTGTTGTTGTTGTGTTGTTGTTGTTGTTGTTGTTGTTGTTGTTGTTGTTGTTGTTGTTGTTGTTGTTGTTGTTGTTGTTGTTGTTGTTGTTGTTGTTGTTGTTGTTGTTGTTGTTGTTGTTGTTGTTGTTGTTGTTGTTGTTGTTGTTGTTGTTGTTGTTGTTGTTGTTGTTGTTGTTGTTGTTGCTGCTGTCGTTGATGTTGTTGTTGTTGGTTGTTGGTTGTTGTTGTTTTTGTTTGTTGTTGTTGTTGGTGGTGGTGGTGGTGTTTTTGTCTCACATAAAATCTTGTAAAAACGCTAGAGACCGTGGTCACACAAACTTACTGGAGCCTTAGGAACATCAAAAAACCCAAATGAAATCACAATTCGTCCGGGAAGTACTACGATTTCCCGCCAAAAACGAACGACGGGAAGAAGGAGCACGAGTGAACCTGTCCAATGTGCAAACCGAACTCACATGGCCGCGGGTATCCACTCAACTACGGCACAGAGTTCCCCCGTTCCCACAACTAACAAACTCGCCGCTACAAACTACAGCGGTTAGGCTGCCTTCACCGTATGAACCGCACCGTAATCGTGAGCACAGACAAACTGGCCTGCTGCCTGAAGTGCTGTCAGGGCCACGACCCGCGGGCATGCAGTGAAACAAGAGCAATCGAACAAAAACAACATTACAATTTTCAATGATCGCCCCGCCTTCCCGAGGTTTTTTACGGGTTCTAGCGCAGCTACGACGGCCGTGCCTGAAAGTTGAAAGTTGCGGGGGGTCGTTCCCCATTTAGGTTTTACAACTCTTTGACAACCTCTACAAAAGCAAGTGACGCAGGTAACATGTTGTAATACTGCCTCGTAAAAACAACGCTGAAAAAACGACGATCGCTACTCTCGTAATGATGGTGGGCGTGCGGGTCGTGGGCCTCCGTGTGTCATCCTCCTGCTTTGGTTCTCCATGGCTGACTCATCGCCTTAGCCCACTCGGCCCGCTCCTTCACACTTGCTCTCGTTGACACTGAATTCCAATCGGTTCCCGTTCTCCCCCGTCCCAAAAAAAAAAAAAGGATCCGCGCAGCTTGCGCGGCTGGTCTCAACAACAAAAGGTTTTAATCACGGAGAGTGCAATACGTCTCTTCCTCGCCCGTCGACGGCCAGTCGCCCTCCTCGTTCGTCGTCGATTCCAGCCTCCTGCGCTCCCCCTCCAACCCGAGATTGCAACGTAGTGTGGCTCGTGGGGCCTGCCTCCACGCACGAGCATCTCGATGAACAATTGCTGCTCTGCCTCTGGTGCCTAAAAAGACGCGCGAATCGAAAGTGACCATGGCACGCTTAACACACCAACAACGATCGAACGCTACCACCACGGCTAAGCCTCGCGGCCACACAGATATATTATATACACAGATATATTATACATTGCCCTGGTAAAAGCAACACTGTTGTAGTTCCAAGGGCAGTCGCCGACCAATATATTTGACGAGGACAACTACCACGTAACACGCGCGATCCAAGAAAAATAGAATAGTTTATATTCAAATATTCGCATCTCTCCCTGTCGTTCTCAATTGCGGTGACATTGCATGACCATCACCTCGCCTGTTGTATTTGGCAATATGCATCTCTTTCTTAAAATTAGCGATGTCAGAAAATATTGGTATCTACATGATTGTACCTATCGATTGAAATATTCTATCTTCCGATCCATGAACAAAAACCAATTATGAAGCTTTTAACACGCTGTTAACCCCTAAGAACTGGGTTGCACACTACATGTGACATCAAACCTTCTAGAAAAATTTACATTACCAGGCGGATGATATTAAGGTGTCTTTGTGCTGCAACGGTCGGATTCGTCCCCTTCAAGGGTTTATAGTTTCCGCGCACGTATTGAAATGCTCGCCCCCCCGCCCCCCGCCCCCCCGATCCCTCTTGTTTAAACGCACCACCTGAAATCAAAATCTGCCAGAGTAGTAAACACTACCAGCCAACTGATATCACCTCATTATCCATCTAGCCATCCATGCCGTAGCTCCAACTCATCTCCCCCCCCCCCTTTGTTCCCCGCCCAGTTCGTTCAAACGCCTCACTTACAATCGAAATCGGCCAGAGTAATAAACATTAATAAGCCGATGATATGACGTCATTATCTTTCTAGCCATCCATGACGTAGCTTTCATTCTCCCCCCCCCCCCCCCCCCCCTCCAACGCCCCCTCCCACACCCCGCACGATCGCCTAGACCCAGCACCGGCGTATGGTAGGCCCCTACATATATGATCAATACGCTCGATGCAAGGATCGCACACAATGTTTCGAACATCAGTGTCGACCAACCCTTGGTTTTAATATTATGTGTGACCTAAACCTCTTGCAAACCCTCCCCCCCCCCCCCCCGCCTTTTTTTTCTCCCTCGCTTCCTCATGCTTAAACGCCTCACCTACTATCGAAATCCGCCAGAGTAATAAACGCTTCCACGCCCTGGATATCGCCAGATTATATCTTAAGAGCCGTCCATGCCGCTGCTGCAATACCCTCACCCCCCCCGCCTCCAACGCCCCGTCCTTCCCCACCACCCGCACCATCGGTTATACCTAGCACCACGCGTATAGCAAACCCCTACATCTATGCGACCTAAAGCCCTCCCCCCCCCGCCACATCCCCCCCCCTCCCCCACAAAGAATATTTTTATTTCCACGCACAAATTGACCTGCCCCAGCCGTCCCCTTCCCCCCCTCCCCCCCTCCCGCCCCCCTTTTGATCAAAATTAGGCTCCTGCGTCCTTATAAACTACGCCCTCCCCTGACCGGATATTCGACTGACAGGGTTCACTTGATAAACTGATGAATTTCCTTAAACAGCTGTCAGATTTTGTCCCCCTCAGAAACAGGTTTTATAGTTTCCGCGCACAGACTGCCTAACATCACCCTGTTGACCCTGATAGCTACACTGTAGTTGCAAGAGGAGTCGCCGACCTATATCCTTAATGAGGACACACAACCCGTAATACGCGCGATCGGAGTATCACACACAGCTTGCAAAGATGAGTTTCGACAAAATATTCGATCTCACAGCTGGAGTGTATTTTGATTTTTATAACATGCACAGCTTGCAATAATGAGTTTCGACACAATCTTCGATCTCACAGCTGGAGTAGTATTGTATTTTGAAATGTTGTTGTTGTTGTTGTTGTTGTTGTTTTTGTTGTTGCTCTTGCTGTTTTTTTTTTTTTTTGTTCTTGTTGTTCTTGTTGTTCTTTTTGTTGTTCTTGTTGTTTTTGTTGTTTTTGTTGTAATTTTTTTGTTGGTTGTTGTTGTCTCAAATAAACTCTCGTCTCAAATCTAGAGTCCGTGGTCCCATTAAGGTGCGCTGGAGCCCTAGGAACATCCGAAAAAACCAAATGAAATAAATATTCATTTGGGAAACACTACGCCTTCCCGCCCAAAGCCCACGATACGAAGCAGACAAGTGGAAAGATACAATGTGCAACCTGAACCCACATGGCCGCCGGTATCCACCCAACTACAGCATAGAGTTCCCCCGTGCCCATAAATAATACAGCGGTTGGGCTGCCTGCACTGTACGTACCGCACGGTAATCGTGAGCACAGACATACGCGCCTGCTGTCTGGAGTGAGCTGTCAGAGTGACGACCCGCGGGCATCCATTGAAACAAGAGCAATCGACCAAAAGCTACAATACAAACATCCATAATGGTCCCGCCTTCCCGGGTAATTTTACAGGTTCTAGCGCAGCTACGACGCCCGTGCCTGGAAATTGAAAATTGCTGGGGGTCGTTCCCCATGACGGGGTATAAAACTCTTCTACCAACTCTACAAAATCAGTGGCGTAAGTAACATTGTACGACTGCCTCGTACAAAAACCCTGAAAAGCACGCGGTCGCTGCTCTCATGATAATGATAGTACGTTCCTCGCGCGGTAGAAATGACCACTCAATCCATACAAAGCATAGTCTATAGTCTAGACTATACATGCACAAAATATGCACCCAGACTTATATTTGATTTTTTTTCCATCCTATTTACTATCCGCGCACTTCCCTCGCGCTCCCCTCCCAGTAGTATCTCAGATTTGGGTTCACATAGCGGACCCTTCTCCCCTGTCCCTGCTGCGATTTGTGCCTTCACCTTTATCACGAGAAGGGTTCAGCTTTTATTCTTCCATCGTCGACTCGTCGAGTTGTACCTACCCACGCTGCAAGGCGCTCTCAACAGCCGCAGACAGTTGATCCGCTTTTTTGTTATTGCACTCATTTTATATTGGACTGCGCCAGCGAGATCGTACAGAACACGGTGGATGGTACCTACGGAGATTGATGCTTTTTTGACTGTATCAAACCGGGAGATCGTCCCTGGCGTCCCAGACTCGGCATGGTGGTACAAGAGGTGCGGCAGGCGGAAAAGGTGTGGAAGCCATGTCTCTACAACGAGCAATCATCGACCGTGTTGCTTGAGACCCGCTACGAGAAGTCGATGGCGACGTCAGCAAACCATCCACCGCGGTGGCAATGATAAGGCATACCACTTCCACTACCGTCTAGACTAGAGAGCTTCTGCTATTGCTGGATACCCTGTCTGAAACGTCTATGGGTGTCATACGTCGGCAAATTCAAAACCGAACTCTAGGAAGGACCTCAACGTTTTGAATTCATGACGGAAACTCGGGGGCGGGGTATGCGAAAAGGGCATACTTCTTTTGACAAGAAGAAGAGTTTATGCGAGAAAACAACAACAACTTCTACCATTTTTTTTTTTTCATCCTTCCGGAGATCCGGGTAAAAAAAGCTCAAGCTCCATACACTTTCGTTTGTGTACCAGTTTTCGTCCGTCTGCAGAACGCAGACTTTGTGTTAACCTCGCCCCTCCGGTTAAGTCAACACTATAGGCTTGCCGGCCTTCTTCGGCTGAACCCTATAAGGTTTTGCCAAGAAGGTCAGATAGCCACCCAGGAATCGACTGCTCTTTTTGCTCTGTATTTGACCTGGGTAGTGCGGGATTTGCCTGCGCTTGTACATCTTTGACTCCTTCACCGGTGGGTCTCCACCTGCCGTTAGAGAAAGGCGCACACGCTAATCGAACCCGTTTGCCTAACTAAGGTCACACTCAGGCAGCGTCTGATCTCTCCATCTCAGCTTCTCCAAGATTTTTGGGTGGTGTTGTCTTACACGATTTTACCCCTAGCCTACTAATCCTAGCGTTGCCTCTCTTTCTTGCATAAACAAGTACGGTTACTACCACCAGTTGATGTATGTACGTACTGTTATAGAGACTACAGCTATACAAAAATAGCAGAAGTTATCGCAGAACATTACAGAATGCAACAGCCAAACCATCACGACATCCGCTATTGCAGATCGGCGGCAACCGACCACAAAAGCAGCAGCAGCTCGAAATGGCTCTGTCCGTCTTCCCCCCGCCGGTGCTCGGCCATTCAGGGGGCGCGCGGCGGGAGTTGCCCCTTTCAATAACGCCCCGTCCGGCCGCATCGGTTCAGCAAGTTCAGTGCCTCGATCATCTCCATAGTGTAGGGGATCAACTACATGAAGAGTTTCGACCAAATATTCGATCTCACAGCTGTGGAGAGTATTTTTTTAGTTTTATAATAAAGGGTTTGCTTGATTATCGCCTCTTTGGGTAATTGTTTATTTGCTAAGCGTGTTTAGTTGCTTACCAAGTAAGCCAGATAAATCATTTTTGTCTAAACAAATTTACAGGAAGTCTGACCTGTTAAGCATGCTTGATCGCTTGCTTGCAGTAATTTTTGTATTTTTCAAATTAAAAGGAAGGTATTTTGGTGACGGGATGGGGCGCATGCCCACCACACACAGCACGGAAACAGCAAGCCAGCGCACAGCAGTCGCTCGCAGCACAGCACAGTACACAGCACACACCAAACAGACCACGGGTCCGAACCACACCATGCAGTCGTGCCTTCGGCGTCCGACTTTTGCGTGTTACGAGTATCGCCGGGAAGAGCAGTGAAGCGACGACAAGCGCCTTCGTATGCTGTCCACCCGACTGCGGGAAACGACAGTTAGTGGATGGGTTAAAGGGGCACCATGACGCAGGTTTAACTTTTTCGTCGTACTAGAGATAAATTCATGTCCTGGGGTTGCTCTCGAGCATCGAGCATTGAGTATGCACAGGAAATGGATGGCAAACGACAAACAAGTACACCTTACGAGCTGGACCAGCCTTGAAAATCATTTTCACTTAATAGGCGTTTTCTCAATCGTTTACAAGTATTTCGACGCCAGATTTTGCAGCTGTGCGTCTGGGTCTGTACCGCGTTTGGTGGCGTTGGAATTATTTCAATCCGAGTTTTTTCCGTCGAGAAATTACAAACCAAATTAATCCCATCACTCCCGAAGGTGTTTCGGTACTAAAGTCTATACGAAAGCCCGAAAACGTTGTACTGCGTATGCCGCTGAAACTGGGTGTGAGTGTTCTTTGAGGCATCGGGAAACGATCGATACCCGTCTCATCGTTAAACTCCTTCTCTGTCGAGAGATATGGCGCGCAGAAGATCCCAGTCCAATTTCAAGATACTACGATGCGAGATACAAAAATATGTTTTGCGCAGCGCAGTTTTGCGATTTTTGACCTGAAATTTTGACACGTGATTCGAAGCGTATTTGTCTAGGCCTTCAATCGGGAACCTAAGAAAATCAAGATTTTTTTAACGTACATGTCGGTCAATTTCTAGGTGGGCGTTTCACTCAAACGGTCATACTTTCACCTCATCGATTTTTTTTGTTTATAACGTACATTTCGGCAATTTCTAGGTGTGCGTTTCACTCAAAACGGTCATACTTTCACCTCATCGACTTTTTTTTGGGGGTTCCAGCTTGAACGCCTCGGCACATGCGCTGCGAATCACGTGTCAAAATTGCAGGTCAAAAATCGCAAAACTGCGCTCTGCAAATTCATTCAACTGTGTCCTGACTGGCTCTAAGCCAGACGAGCTCCTAGCAAAATGTAAGAAACGTGTTGACAAATATTAGTCTAAATATATAGACTAGTCTATTCATTGAATGGGTCGTGCTTACAGCTGACGTTTTTCAGTCTTCTAAAATATATACCTGGTATTAATGAGGACACACACACCCAGTAATACGCGCGATCGGAGTATCACAGACAGCTTGCAAATATGAGTTACGACAAAATATTCTATCTCACAGCTGGTGGAGCGAATTAGGTTTTTTGTTGTTGTTGTCTCACATTACCTCTTGTCATGATTTTTTTTAATCGAGTCGGTGGTCACACAAAGGTGCTGGAGCCCTAGGAAGATCCGAAAAAACAAGTCGAAATCAAAATATATCCGGGAAATACTACGCTTTCCCGCCTAGAAACGCACAATACGGAAAAAGGCGCACGAGTAAAAAGGTCCAATGTGCAAACTGAACTCACATGACCGCGGGTATCCACTCAACTACAGCATAGCGTTCCCACAACTAACCAACTCGCGGCTACAAACTACAGCGGTTGGGCCGCCTGCACCGTACGAACCGCACGGTAATCGTGAGTATAGACGAACGCGCCTGCTGTCTGGAGTGCTGTCAGAGGGACCACCCGCAAGCATGCAGTGAAACAAGAGAAATTGTCTGATGGGTGTAACACGATTACCGTTAGTAGCTCTCCTTCTGAACCTCGTCGTGGTCAGCAGAGGAACACCGCTAGTAGTACTACTGCTGTTCCAGTTGGTGCAAGATCGAAACGTCGTGCGGTCGACTGTAATGCAGCAGGATATAGCGGATGCCCTTACAATACCAATACAGTCGTCCCCGCTTTAAAGACACTCTTCTAGAGGAAACTCCTCGCTATAAAGACACATTTTTTTCCCAGAACATGGTGCCCCGCAGATAGATGTACAATAATAAGGGGGGGGTACCTTTCCATTTTGCGGCCCCCCCCAGAATTTTTATGCTGGGGCAGCACACTGCTGTATAACATCGACAGCGGTCTGCTGCAGCCCGCACTATCGCGTGTGGGTATGAAGAGATTAACCCTAACCCTAACCCAGGTGACTTGCGTGTATCGTATCAGAGCTAGTTCCAACGAACTGATTTGTCTCAGGTGTGTTCGCGATATTTCGGGTATGATGTTCACCGTGAGCATAACGCCTTGACAATAAGAAAAGCCTGCAGCAACACCAGCGCACTGCCGTACACATTACAGCAAGAGCCTGCATCAACAACAGGGCACTGCCGTACACATTACAATAGGTCGTGCTGCACTCCTTCCCGCGTTTCGGTGGTGGAGGGAAATTAAAAATGTGCAAAGTATTGGAAAGTACTACAGCAGTAGTGTTGCGGCCTTTCAATTCACGTGTTGTAGTTCTTAAGCAACACAGTTTCGTGGTCGCGTTCCTGCTTCAAATGCGCGTATTTTGAAATAATGTTACACCTTCATTGGCCCCGGGGACGGTGAGTTAGTGGCTCCGAAACCCTAAAGACACTTCCCCGCGTTAAAGACACTCCCAAAAAAAACGCGGTGTGTCTTTAAAGCAGGGTCGACTGCTGTAATGAAAGATAAATACGTGGTTCAGTTCTTCGCTGTCTCGCAAGAAACCATCTACTACCCCCTCTTTTTTTTCCTCTCGGTGAATTCGTATCCCCGGGATCTAGTTAATGTTCTAGCTGTGTCTGGCTTGGCTGTTGCCCCCGCAAGCGACATCATGTGTTTCGCTGTTAATTTTTAAACATCCAACCTTGTGTAAGGCCCGGGTTGAAACCGTCTCGCCATCGTGTATGTATGTCTCTTGAGTGCGGCCAATGGCTCATCACTCGAGATCTTGGGATTTAGTAAGTTGTTTCCTACCCTGGGTGACATCACACGTCGTACTGATGCACTCGATAAACCATCGTTAGGGAAATGGCCAGATATTACTTGATAACATATGATATCATGTCTCGTTTTAGGGCTGGTCTATACTTGACTGGAAAAGCCAGCGTTTGATTTTTTCGTCTAGTACTGTCCCTATTTCAGCTACCCATAGGTCGCCTGATGCTCGTTCCCAGGTGACCTCATCGACTGTATTGCGCTCCGTAGCCGCAGTGCACAAAGATGCAGAGGTACACGCTGTGAAATTGTGCGATCGTATCGATTTACACCCCCGTCACAGTGCCGTGTTCACTGCTTTTACAGACATGAAACCACTCCAAGTTACGGACTTTATTACTCTCGGAAAATGAGATGTCTTGCGACAATCGTCCGGGCGAATTGGAGCGAGTTATCGTAGCTCGCACCCTCACCACGTGGCTAGCAGCAGATGGATCAGTTGCCGTTCAAATAGCTAATCCATCTTCCGAGTCTCTTGCCCTCCATGCAGGACTAAATATTTGGAAATTGTCGAGTGTTGCCGTCGTGTCTCCTTGTCAGCTTCATGTGCATGCTGTAGCCGCAACATCTAATACCCCGACCGAAATTGCCGCAGCACGTGCCGAAATTATCGCTCCACTATCCAGAGCATTTGTAGACTCTACTTTCACCGGTAAACAGCAGTCGGCAATTCTGGATTTATGTGCAAAATACCGTCCTGTCGATCGTCCTCCATACCATCCCAACCCCCGCACCTCTGAAGTAATCGACAAATGTGTCAACGAGAGGTTGCAATAGGGAATGATTGAGGAACGGCCAAGTCCGTGGGGTATATCGTCGCCAAGAGCAACGGCAGCCCCGTTTCTGTGTTGATTACCTCCATACCCTCAACCGCCACATCATCCGCAAGAGCTGGCCTATGCCCAACCTTGAGTCCTGTCTGGATGCCGTCGGAGACGCCCTCTACATTTCAGTCACCGACATTCTCAGCGCGTTTTGGCAGCTACCCGTGGCCGCGGGGCACGTCGACCGCACCGCCTTCGTGACACCGAGAGACAAGTACTGTTTTATGCGCATGCCTTTTGGAGTAGCGAATGCACCATGGCTGTTTCAACACGTCATGTCTTAAGCTCTAGGCCACCGTGGCCCTGACTCCGGTATCCGTTCGTGCATGGATGATTTGATTTGTATCAATAACACGTTCAAAAGCCACCTTGTCTCTCTCAAAAAAATGTTCGAAGCGTTGCATGTGGCAGGCCTGACACTCAAACCGTCCGAAATTCAATTTGGGCAGAAAGAGGTCGACTATCTGGGTCATGTCATTTCCGCGAAAGAAAGGTATTTCCGTCAGTACCGACCGCATCAATGCGATTCACGGCCTGCCCACGCCAAATTCCATCAAAGACTTACGTTCTGTTCTGGGTATGGCGAATTTCGTCCGTCGGTTTGTCAAAGATTATTCTGACCTTACGGCACCGCTTGTAGAACTGACTCGAAAGAGCTTCGTCAAACGCACAAGTTTTAAAAAGGCCTTGGGTCCGGCACAAGATGCCGCATTCCAGAAACTTGAAGATGCTTTATCCGAAGCCCCTGTCTTACACATTCCCGATTTATCGATAGATTGCATCGTTCACACCCACGCTTCCGAGCAAGGTGTAGGTGCTTTCTTAGCCCAACCGTCCAAGGGCAGCACTGATGGCAAAGAGCTGAGTATTGTCGCGTACCAAAGCGAGCGTTTTTCACGTAATCAAAGCCACTATAACATAGCCCTACGATGAAACAATGCCTTGCTGTCGTATGGGCTCTGACCCATTGGCGTTACTTTACGTGTTGTACCGATCACCAAGCCCTCACGTACTTGTACCACATGCAAATCACGTCCAATAGGCTCACCCGTTGGGCAATTTGTCTTTAAAACTACGATTTCACCGTCAAACACGTTCCAGGAAAACTTAACGTTGTACCGGATACGCTTTCGCGTATTCTTAGCGAGGTGGATGGAAAACCATTTCCATCTGAACCGCAAGTTGCAGCTATCTGTCGTAACGTCCCCGACGATCAGCCCTTTCATCCCCCCAACCCTCGTGAATACGAACTGTCCGCTGGCAACTTAGACGAGAAAGCACCCGACAAAAGCGATCGCGAATTATTTGCTAATAATGCCATATCTGTCTTCCCCGTCGTCGATGCTGCGAAGTTGCTTGCTCATGAGAGGAAATAATTTCGTCAGTACTTTGACTACCTAGCCAATCCTACTAACGCTCGCGTCCCACACCAGCAATCAAAGTCCAGCATGAGTACATTCTTCATCCACGAAGGTTTGCTTTGCCGGTCGTACGTCCCCGCCCACCTACGTAGGCGGGACACCTTTCGTGACCAACTAGTGGTGCCGAAATCCTTAAGAACACTTGTAATCAACGCTTGCCATGACCTCCCCTCGTCAGGTGGTCACCTAGCCTTTAAAGGTATGTTCAGGATCGTTATTGGTGGCCCACGATGCACTCTGACGTTGCCGAACATGTTGAAAGCTGTCTTCCTTGTCAACGCCGCAAAACGTCTCACCGATCACCTACGCTACTCACCGGGCACCGACCGGTCACCAGACCGTTTCAAGTTGTTGATGTGGATCTCGTCGAATACGAATCTAAGTCGGAAGGTAATCGATTCATCCTGTCTGTCATCGATCACATCACGCGTTTGCTTATTCTGATACCTATCAAGTGTAAGGAAGCTGCGGTGGTGGTTCGTCATCTTATTGACCGCGTCTTTTCGGTGTTCGGCCCACCAGAAACCCTGCATTCCGATCAAGGGAAGGAATTTCAAAACCAACTCGTGAAATGTTTTCAGTCTGTCTTTGGGTACAAGGAAACACGTACCGCCGCTTATCGTCCGCAAGGGAACTCTGTTCTCGAGCGTGTCCACAGCACCGTTCATAATATGCTTGCCATTTACAGTAACTTGGCTTGCGATAATTGGGCGGAACTACTACCGTTCGTCCAGCTCGCGCACAACACGGCATACTCCAAAACCTTGAAGGTGACTTCCCACTATCTTGTGTTTGGGCGTGCGGCTACTCTCCCCGTCGATCTTATCCTCAGAGTTCCTTCTACTGATGCACCACAAAAAACCCTCGACTACTCACGTCGCACGGTAGAAAACTTGCAGCTCACGTACGAGTTAGCCCGTCGCAACGTACAAGAACGAGCGGACAAGCAAGCCGTCGAAAACAAAAAATTGTTTTTCCCCAGTTTGAAATTTGGCCACCAAGTATTACTGCATCGTCCGTACCACGAAACTGACGGACCAAACCCTAAGCTCGTTAGCTCTTGGCCTGGCCCGTATACCGTCAGAGCTCAGCTCTCCCCTGTTATATATCGTGTGTCAAAACCGAACGAACCGGCCGAAGTTACGGTCCACTTAGGTCGGATGAAACAGTTCGTCAAACCCAAGTCATCACTTGCCCCTGACTTTGAGGCACTCGATGACATGTTCCTCGGAACCACCCTACCCGTCCCTGATCTTGATGGCTCAGTGCACACCGTCACTATCGGCCCGTATGTCATCGAAGCAATAGATGGTCATAATCGGGGGGTCGGTGCAGCGTCGGTGGAGAATTTCCAACACCACCTCAAACTTGAAGGTCAACCACCACAATGTGGTGTATGGCGTCACTACAGCACTCTTCCTCAATGCAAGAAGATGATCGAATCTTACCGTGCTGTATATATTATAAAAATTTAAGGGACACTCCAGCTGTGAGATCGAATATTTTGTCGAAACTCATCTTTTTGCAAGCTGTGTGTGATACTCTGATTGCCCGTATTACGGGTTGTGTGTCCTTATTAAGGATAGAGGTCGGCGACTCCCCTTGCACTACAGTGTAGCTATCAGGGTCAACAGGGTGATGTTAGGCAGTCTGTGCGCGGAAACTATAAGATCCGTTTCTGAGGGGGACAAAATCTGACAGCTGTGGAAGGAAATGCATCAGTTTACTTACCAAGTGAATCCTGCAAGTCTAATATCCGGTGATTATGTCACAAAATCCTTTGGCTCTTGACCCGCCCGGGGAGCAGAAGGCAACCTATTCTAGATCGGATCGCGACAAAGGTAACACGTAGGGCATGTATACGCGCGTTGTCATATGTATATTTTCTCCTTTGTGATTTGATCACGTCGGTTTTGCAACAACCGATGCCCGGCGCCCACGTGTTTTAGTAATTTCCTGTAGCCGGCAGCCCTTCATGGCTTGCTTTGATTTTCGTTTGTCTTTTGTCTTTCGTGCGAAGTACCGCGCACGCGTGCCCGTGGTTATCTTGTTTTTGAAGCATGACCACTGATCAATTATGTTTTTTCTATAAAAATGACTTCTTAGTGAGGTACAATAGCGTCTGTCGTACGCCAGTTGACTCCCCGCGTCGTTACGCGCCCTTGTGTCCTCGCACGACCTTTGGAACCGGTATCAATTTGTGTGCTCTAAGCAATATGGAGCTTTGCTTTGCCAGAAATCTGAGTGTAATAGCCTATTAGTCGTCTTTGTGATGTATCGTTTACGTCGCCGTTGGCACTTCGTCTAGACCCAGATGATTAGTCGACTGCTCGTTTTTTTTTCTGGAGTGGCTTTCAGCCACAGGGGGGTCGAAAAAGATCCGAACTAGTCGAGAGGAAATTCAGAATAAACGAGCAAACACCATTTCTTGTGTACTGGCTCCACGGACATCACACGCCCAGTCTCTTTCCACCGGATTGCTTTTGATAGCCGGGTTATTGGATATAAAACTCATGTTTGTTGCAGGGCCCATTTTTCTGCGAGGTTTAGTTCCCTTTCAACCTCCAGAAAGGCAACAAACTTCGGTCTGATTTCTATCATAGCTACATACATGCCGTCACCTAGCATCGGCCTACTCATATGGCTGCTTTGCTTTTCGCCATGAATTTTCGTTCGTCAGTGCTTCCAGCTTCCGATCGCATCAATTTCATCTGGCCATGATTCATCAATGTTGCATAGAACACTCAGGACCCGTCAAAACGACTTTCGCGCGACGCTTTCAAAACGTTTTGCGTATAGTTTCCGTGCTAGCCACTTGCCCTTCAGACCGCAGCAATGCTCTGTTTTTGCCAAGCACAATTGTCATTACTCCTCCGTTATTCGATCCTGAACAATACTTTGGTTTACTACAAGTATTTCCGAAACCGTTTCGGTACTACGTCGTACATACTTTCGAAGATTTCGAGGAGACTCTTCGAAATAGTGTTCTAGGAAGGTTGGATTACCAGAGCGTGTGTTCCCATTGCTCTGTAATTTTGATGGAGTGAGCGCTCTAAAACCATCAAAACTGGGGGGTAATGTGGGTCGCAATGCTCTGCACCAACCTGCTCACTTTCGTCTAAAAAAAAGTTCTAGAGGAACGTTCGGGAACCTTCCGCACATTCTCCTAGAAAGATCGTCTCTCGGAGCGATGTCGTTATCGCCAACGCTCCGAGCCACAAGAAGGGGTACAACATCCCGAGGAACCTCAAGACGTCTTCCCGGACGCTTTCTCAGGTCGTTGCCCGTTGCTTTCGTCCGAGAGGAGTGCGAGGGCGCGCCCTCGCACACCTCTCACACTTCCTTCTGTCCCCATCTCAACCTGAGATTCTGTCTCTTTACCGAGCACCTCGATTTATCCGGTGATCGTCAAAACCGCCCACATTCTGCGACCGTTGCCAGAGAGGAACGCTTGTAAACACAGTGTTAGAGATTCGCACCTCTCTGCGGTGTTCTTGAGTATCAACCCTTATACGGAGGAATATGAAATGCTCCTATTATTAACTACCTGGTATACAACACCAGTATGTGACTGACGTAGCAATGACATGTTACTCTTTGCGGCTGAGGCGATCATTTTTTTTTCGCATTATTTGTTGTTAAAACTGTGTTTTTCGCGGTAAATCATAGCAAATGACAGAGTAGCTTGGGCAGAGTGACGTGCAAGATAAATGATTGTGTCTGATCCCCAGCCCCTTTTGCCCCGACCACCGGCAAATAAATGTGACTGCGTGTGGTATGGTAGCTCTGCTGATACACAGGTTAACTAGGCACGGGATGCAGGATGCTTGACGGGTTGAAAATAGATGACGTCAGCAGTAGCGCTTGCTTGCGACAGCCGTATTTTCAGTCTGTCGTATGTACAGCAGTTTGGTACTTTGGTTTATTTTCAATCAACAATTTTTCACGCACTAAAGAGGAAAGAGATTATGAACGAATTCGCCATCTCCGAAAGATGGGATTTGATTTCGGTTGTGAGCCGTGTGTTTTCCACACAAAGTACCCGGTACGATGTCGTACGTCATCCGGTTTTACAGATTAATTGGTGACGGCTAATGGCTGTAGGGGTGTCGTTGGTACCAGTAGTATTATATTTAGGGTACGCCCGAGAGATGATGACGGGTATTGCTAGTGGTCAGGACTTTTGATTTCACTTGGTTTTTCGGATCTTCCTAGGGCTCCAGCACTTTTGTGTGACTACGGACTACCTGGTATAGATTTTTGACAAGAGTTAATGTGAGCAAACAAAAGAACCAGTAGTGTTATTTTTCAGGTACGCACGAGACGATGACAACATACATACGTGGTATTTTATTCATTTTCCACAATGCGGGTTACTTCCAGAAAAGCTGGCAACCTCACCAGCGATCTAGCATAGTGCGGTACACGAAATTTAAATGAAGAAACCGGTAGTGAGGAAATATACGAACTGTTACTACTCACGTTTTATGATGCAATATGTGATGGAAACATCGGGATGTGTTTTTTTCGTTGAACTAAAGGTTCCATCCTGATCTTGTCCCGGTGATGCCTACTGTATCTTGAAAATGATATTCTAGTCTGACATGCTTTGCTTGACAATGATTGATGATAAGATTGTGATTTTGTTCAAGCCTCTTTTGGTTTGATCGCCCCCTCAACCCCCCCCGCCCTTATCGTGCGCGTGTGCAGAGTGTTATGATAAGCGGTATTCGCTGTATGCCGGACCAAAAAATATTGAGCAGGGGAAATGGCCTAGATTAGACAATTTTATAAGGTTCTTAAAGACCACAGTTAGGTGCTCAAACATTTTATGTGCGTATTAATAGTATACGAGCATTTTGCGTACAGACGAAAACAGTTCAACATTCCTTCGTTTGTTATGGAGTTTACCTGATACCGTATCCTATATACGCGTTTTAGTCAAGGTTGCCAAACAGTTTAAGGGATCGTTATTTCTTTATCGCGGTAGCCTATCGAGTAGCAGTATGGACTCACACTCTTCTTGCAGCACTACTGCTGTGACACTACGCGTCGCTCTTCCGGGAAGGAACATGCGGACTAACTTGACCCTCGATATAACAACCTCGTCACGTGTATCGAGGCGTTTGCCCTCTGATCTATCGGCACTCTGAAACAGAAATAAACACGCGGTTGAATAATGTCATACCGGCATCAAACAGTTGTCGAGTCAACTCTGAAATATAGTGACATTTTGCGGGATTTGATATGTTTTTGCGGTTAATGGTGATATATGCGTTAGTTCGACCCGCTCGAGGAAGGTCTCAAACAGCCTGGCCTTTTTCGCGAGCTGGTCGGGTGCTTGATGTGGCTTCCCAACCACACACGTCCGGATATTGCGAACGCAGCAAGAGCGGTGGCTAGGAACACGAATTCACCGATGAAGGCGCACTCCAGAAGACTACAGTTGGTATTTTCGCTTTCGCCGGGATTTTATGATGCAACGTTCGATTTTGGGAGAACCGTTGAATAAGTCATGATTTAGTACGCTAGGTTCGCTGTTTCTACTGTTTGACAATTTTTTTTGAGCAGGGACTTTGAGATTTTTGGGACTTGGGGACGGCAACGGTTTTTTAGTAAACTACCCGGGGTCATCCCCGCGTAATCAGTCTATGGTTTTCTCAACTAGCCCCGTAATGAGACCCAGCTGAGCCAAACCGTTTAGTTTTCATCCTGCAAAGGGAGGTCACGTCCACCTGTTACCGCTTGACAAGTTGTGCGGGGAAGGATTCGGTTGACCACTTGAGAGGATTATGGCTCGTCAAGTAGGAAAAAGGTCTCAAACTCGACGAGTTCGATACGTCTGAACCAGAGGGTGACAAACTTTTTTGCGCGCTGATTTGATTTGTGTCTTGACGGATTTTTCTTCATATATTGGCTGGATTTTTGTACTTTTAAGAGTGCATGGTAGTTAGGGAGGCAAGTAACTGTTTCTTGACTTGCGAAATAATACCTTTTCACGATTGTGTTGTCTAGTGTGACATTATTTTGCTCTGGATTTGAGCATTGAGAATCTGAATGGATTCTTTCTATGTACCCAGCCGGGCGGTTTTTGTCTCATTCGAAAGTGAGTGTTGAGACTGCTGTCCAATCACACTTGTTGGCACGCCTGTTCCATGGAGCTGACAACCGTTTTATGAGGAAGGCTGAATGCTAATCATAAGGCCGATGTTTGAGTTTTTGGATGTTTGAAATTTTGATTTCAGATTTGAGTTTTCGATCTGGAAGTTTTTGTATTTGGACTCAGGATCTTACGACTTAGATCTTGGGTTCGTGAAGATTGATGTCGGATACTGTCCCTGAATTGTACCTCCAGATTATGGAGTGCTTTTTAAGGACTATGGTACTGCAATCTTTTTTTTTTTGTCACTGTAGTACAGGAAGGATATTGATTATACCGGTATTTTTCATTGAATCGTTTTACCCTGAGAATATGACAATATAGCATCATACCGTATAATTTACGAAGCAGGAAGGCTGTTGATTGTATGCTTGGATATGATGCGGATATGATGACGGTTGAGTATTCTAGGGGTTTCCAGTGATGAGTTGGCTACATCGTAGCGGTATATCGGGATGGTGGAATGCTTTTGGATATTTCGCCGTTACTCCTCGTTGTGCTCCCCGTTGTGCTCCTCGCGGTGCTCCTCGTTGTGCCTCTTCTACCGAGTGAGTATTCTCTTTTCCACGATGTGTCTTGGGCTAGGAGCAACGTAATATATATATGTACGTCTTATATTTGTCTTTATACCGGTGACTCCACTACCCCACTGTTGTCAGCTCAACGGGTAAGCCCTCTACGGTCGTAGGAATCAACAAACACACCTACATGCTCTCATAGTATGGCTTGACACAAACCCGCTGTTGCTTGCTGTCATTAGGCTTGGTCGGGTTCGACGTCGGGCACCCGTGGGTTTGCTTCTGGACCACCTCGGCTTTCTGCACCCCGATCTTCAGCCGCAAGTGCACACTTGGGCGGTCACAGACTTCAATTTAGTACCGCTAGAAGCGCGCCCACGACCCATGAAGAAGCCAGTTCAACTCAACGCTGAGTCTCTGTCGTTGTTCATACCTTGTCTTGTACGGAAAATGTACACTTTTACGGCAGACTGCCACAGATTACGCTGCAATCATATCATACATTTCATTTTTGTATTTTACGCATAGAACCACAGAAACAGAAGCACTAAATGTGTGCCACCACCATCGTTGTCGTATGATATCACCCCTAGCACCGCGACCATCGCAACTACCCCGTACTCGTTATACATTACTGGGATGACGATGCTGGTGCTGGTGGTGGAGATGAAGATGGAGGTATAGGTGGCAGTGGTAATGTTCGCTGTGTGTTCTGCACGTTAAACTGATCTCTTTACTCGTCCCAGTGTGTATTCCTCAAAAACAATCTGCTGGTTCCCACTATCAACCAAACGACTGCACAGGTGCTTGCGGGGTTTCTGCGCTGGCGCGCGCATTGATTAATGGCAGTAATCACAACGCTAAGTATTATTGCTACCATATACGTCGTATACTGCTTTATTTACGCAAGATACGTCGTACGATGAGCTATCTGCGCTGGCTCGCATCGAGGAAATGGCAGCGATCCCAAGGCTGAACCAATGTACAACTACTACTGCAGCTGAATGTACGAGTTTGGCACGAGAACGAATGCATGGCAATGCAAGAACCGCCAAGGTAGTAGCTTAATGCAGCTTAACTACCCCAGAGAAAAACACACACACACAACCCAAGGTGGTGAACGCACAGCTGACGCAATTCATGCCTCCACCAGGAACACATACAAAAGTGAAGTCGGGAGTCAGTCTACGATGTGCCAGGTCCATGCCGGTGCACACGTCTCATTACTCATGCCTGGAAAAACCAACTATTCCGATTGCCACCCAAAGAAGACTACCACATATAGGTCTATATACATTTTTTTCTCCTTCTCCTCGCTTTCTCTTGCTTAAACGCCCCACCTAATATCAAAATCCGCCAGAGTAATAAACACTTCCACGCCCTGGATATCGCCTCGTTATCGTTTAAGAGCCGTCCATGCCGCTGCTGCAATTCCCACCCAACCCCCGCCCCCAACGCCCCCTCCTTCCCCACCACCCGCACCATCGCCTAGACCTAGCACCACGCGTATAGCAAACCCCCACGTCTATGCGACCTAAAGCCCCCCCCCCCCCCCCCCCCCGCCCCCCCCCGGCACATCCCCCCCCCCCCCCCACAAGAAATATTTATAGTTTCCACGCACAAATTGACCTACCCCACCCGTCCACTCCCCCCCCTAGCCCCCTCCCGCCCCCCCCCCCCCGTCCCTCCCTCCCGCCCCTCTTTTGATCAAAATCAGGCCCCCACGTCATTAAAAACTCCGCCCTCCCCTCACCGGTTATTCGATTTACAGTATTCACTTGATAAACTGATGCATTTCCTTCCAAAGCCGTCAGATTTTGTCCCCCTCAGAAACGGGTTTTATAGTTTCCGCGCACAGACTGCCTAACATCACCCTGTTGACCCTGATAGCTACACTGCTGTGGTTGCAAGGGGAGTCGCCGACCTATATCCTCAATGAGGACACACAACCCGAAATACGCGCGATCGGAGTGTCACATACAGCTTGCAAAGATGAGTTTCGACAAAATATTCGATCTCACAGCTGGAGTGTATTTGAATTTTTATGATGTATATTGCACGTAGTATCTATCACTACGCATACGCACGACAGGCGTAAGTCAATTGGAGAAAACAAACGCAGAAAGTACATTGTTCCGAGTTCTGACATTCATCGTCACAGATCATTGTATGTCCCATGGGATGTACACTATTAATGGTACGTCTTGTCGCGTGTCGCAATATTTGTCCCGTGTGATTGCCTCTCTCCGTTCGTGTAGTGCCCCCATTGGGATGCTCGTCGTCGGTTGGGACATCCTTTCTGATACTTTTAATATGCAGGATGCCCATGGCAGGTCGCTCATATAATAGGATGTCTCATGGGACAAGATATCCTACGCCCACGGAGGTAAGCCCACGTGAATTAGTGTTTGACATCCCATACATTCCATCGCGAATGTCAATGGGATGTCATTGTTCCCATCGGATGTCCCATCGCACGTCCCATGAGAACCCATTGGTTTCTTCCATACCGTGGGATATCCTTAAGGACGTCCTAAGGAATAGATAGTCCCACTGGGGCATTCCGTGATACATCGAAGCATGGTATATCACATATTACATTGTTTCCCGTTGGAAGCCACGGTTATACGACCCTTTTTTTTTTTTTTTCATCCTCCGGCGGATGGGGAAAAATAAAGCTTTAGCTCACCACACTTCCACGTATTTTCATACGCGTCGTGTGTCAATTTAACTCAGCTGCTTTCGCAGCCCAACCCTAGCTGGCGCACCCTTCGGGTCCCATTGTAGGTATAGCGTAAGCTGTCCCTATCAGTGGTCTTCGTACGACACTTTCAATGGGATGTTCAAGCAGTAATTCCCATAGGACATCCACAGGGATACTAGATGTAATAGCCCTAATGCTTGGCCTCGTGGGACTCCCATTGCACAGCTCATGGGATATCCAATGGGCCAATGGAATATCCTACGGTTTATCGCATGGGTTGTGTTGGGTGGCCCTCGTCCGCTACGACTGCTGCTTGTTGTCATGCCTCTTCCGCCGGGAGATGTCCGCATATTTTTTATTTATCGTGTCGTTATCGCGTATGGAATAAACGAACACATTATTATCGAGTACGTTCTTGTATGATCGTTTATTCAGTTTGGACGTATTGTTTGTTATGGAAGAAAGCTGATTTTCGGTGCACGATATCAAACAGTAAATACAGAACGGAGCACTACACATCACTCTACAAGGGTGTAGTCATCTTTGACCAACTAATGGCAATCCCATGCAATCGTCAGTTACATCTCGCACTCTATTGCTGTAGTACTACACTCTTGTGTGCTGTACAACGGTATACCATTACATGCGTGTTCATCTCTGTGTACTATAACAATACTCTGACACCAGAGGAGCAACCGAAAAGAGAAAATCAGAGGTGTATTCCGACAAACGTCAAGACATCAACAAATGCTTTGTAAGCATAGACTAAAGAGTGCTGCATGGCTGTATTTATGTTCGAACATCGAGAAAACGACCTTTGTTCATCAGCTTCCTTTTTACTTGCAGCAGGCGCGGCCCCCCCCGCTGTCTGTCTGCTTCACGTGAAAAAAATGAAGTGAAGACTTCATACGTATACATCGAGCTCCCCGTGATGATATCCGTATTTCATGTGTTTCCTGTCATTTTCATAATTGGCGTACGTATTCCGTGGTCGCTATTTCAATAAGTTGCGTCATGTTTCGAGATTTGTCCTTGTTTACCCCAGTTCGGACCCCTCCATGTTCCGCCCTAAACCTACGTCATCGCTGAACCACAACTAGCTACGTTCACCACATGTTGACAGCCCTTCCCGTTCCTGTCCAGCAGACGCCGATATCATATGTTGTTGTTGTTTTCTCAAATTGATGATTGTCAAAAATCTTGAGTCCGTGGTCACACAAATGTGCTGGAGCCCTAGGAAAATCCGCAAAACCAATAGAAAATTCGTCTGGGGAATACTACGCTTTTCCGCCTTAAAAAGCACGATACGGAAAAAGTCAAAGGTCCAACGTGCAAACTGAAGTCACATGGCCGCGGGTATCCACTCAACCACAGCAGAGAGTTCCCCCGTTCCCACAACAAACCAACTCACGGCTACAAACTGCAGCAGCTAGGCCGCCTGCACAGTAGAACCGCACGGGGACCGTGAGTATAGACGAAGGCGCCTGCTGTCTGGAGTGCTGTCAGAGTGATGACCCGCGGGCATGCAGTGAACCAAGAGCAATGGAACCAAAAACAACAAAAACAAATATCAATGATCGCCCCTCCTTCCTGGGTTATTTGACAGGTTGCCTCGCAGCTACGACGCCCGTGCCTGAAAATTTAAATTTGCGGCGGGTCGTTCCCCATGAAGGGTATGCAACTTTTCTACAAACTCTTCAAAAATCGGTGACGTAAGTAACATGTTGTACTACTGCCTCGTAAAAATAACTTTAAAAAATACTCCGAATAAAATAAAAAAAGACGATAGCTGCTCCCATGATGATGTGCGTGCCGGTCGTGGGTCTGCGTGTGCCATCCTCCTGCTGTGATTCTCCGTGGCCCTTTCATCGCCTTAGCTCACTCGGCCCGGTCCTTCGCACTTGCCCTCGTTCACACTCAATTCCAATCGGTTCCCCTCTTCCCCCCCGTCCCAAAAAAGGCAAACAAAATGCTTCACGCAGCTTGCGGTGCTGATCCGAAAAACAAAAATTCTTGCTCGGGGAGAGTTCGATTCTTGTTCGGGGAGAGTTCGATCCGTCTATTTCCCGCCCGTTGACGGCCGGTCGCCCTCCTCCTTCGTCGTCGAATCAAGCCTCTTGCCGGCCCAGTCCCCTCCACGCAAACAAAGACTGCGCCGCCTTGTGGCTCGTGGTGGCGCCTGCCTCTGCGCAAAAGCATCTCGATTAAGCATTGGTGCTCCGGCGCTGCTGCCTAAAAAGACGCGCCAATCGTAGGTGACCATGCCTAACGCACCACGCACGACCCAACTCTACCGCCACGCCTAAACCTCCCAGCCACACGCAGCGGCAAGACTTTTTTTTCTGTTTTTTCTTACACTTTCACTTTTCAGCTTCTGGACAAGCTGTGATCACAGGTGTCGATCCTTCTCCCCCCCGGTTCTTGCCTTCAATTTTTATCGCGCATGGGGTTCAGCAATCCCACTGCTCGTCGATTTTTCATCGAGTGTTGCTAACTCACGCTCTCGGGCGTTCCGCAAGTCAATTCGTACACAAGAAAAAGACCCACTGAATTTATACGAGTATGCACTCGACGGGGCTAGAACTCAAGAAACTGACCTATACCAGGCTCGAGGATAACCTGATACGCCACCGGGGCGACCGGCAATCACTCCTTGAGGGTGAGTGCGGCCTTACACTCGCCAGAAAGACCCCCCCCCTATTCACCACAAGCCTGCTAGCCTGCTAGGGAATGCTTCGCAGAATGCCTTACCGAGGCGGCAAGGGGAAGGAGTTGAGTATGTATACCTCCCCTATCGTAAGCCGACGCGCTTGCCCAGACAGATTGCGAGAGCGTTGAGGCGATAGTGCGCAAACGGGGGATTTTGTTTGCGGGATTTGCGTATGGGGGAGGAGCGTCTGCCACAGATGGTGATGTTTGGAGAGTTTGTTGGGGGTAAGAGATACTCAGGGGGGCAAGAGGAAGACTGGATGGATCATCTGAAGGAGGATATGTCGGTCTTTGGAATGAAATTCGAAGGATGGCGAAAGGCTGCTCAGAAGGCTGGCAGATGGTTTCGAAGAGTAGAGGAGGGAGCCGAGTTGTTCATGCGGAATTGGCATGAAACGGAGAGACGCAAAGCTGCAGAGCGACGCGCAAAGGCTGCGGCAGCGCCATCCACCGTTGGCATCTCTAAGTGGCCGGGGGGAGGGTGAAGGGAGGGGGGCGGGGAGGGGCCTGGGGAAGGGGGGAAGGGGGGAGGGGGGGAGGGGGGAGGGGAAAAGGGAGAAAGGGGGGAGGGGCGGAAGGGGGAGCGTCATGCCCAAGAGACTGAAGTCTGGGTTTGGCCATCATCGTATTGAAAGTTGTGGGCCTTCTAATGGCCGTCACAAGATAGCGTAATACGCGCGATCGGAGTATCACACACAGCTTGCAAAGATGAGTTTCGACGAAATGTTCGATCTCACAGCTGGAGTGTATTTTCATTTTTTATAATAAGATAGCATAAGACCGCCCTGAATTCTTCGCCGTGTTGCGTTCTCTCCCAGGTGCCATTGATGATGGACGTGATACCTTCTGTTAGCCCAATGACATCCTTAGCCAGTTCCTAGGGTCTGCTAGTGTGACATTTTTCTTTCTTTTCTTTTTCTATTTTTTTTTTTATTTCTTCTCTTCTTCTTTCCTTGCTTTCTTGTCTTGTCTTTTCTTGCTTTTCTTGTCTTTTTCTTCTCTTTGCTTGACTTTTCCGTTTTGTTTCGTTTTTGTTCTATCTTCTTTCCTTTCCTTCATCTTTTTTCTTTCTTTGTTTCTTTTTCTCCAATTGACGTATGCCTGTCGTGAGTATGATAGATATCTATCGTGTAATATCGTATACACGTGGTAGTCTTACTTGGGTTGCAATCGAAATATTTGGTTTCTCCAGGCGTGAGTAGTGAGACGTATGCATCGGCCTGGACCTGGCACATCGTAGACTGACTCCCGATTTCACTTTTATATGTTTCTGGTGAAGGCGTGAATTGCGTCAGCTGTGATATATGCGCGTACCACCTTGGGTTGTGTGTGTTTTCCCTGGGGTATTCCTCAGCTCCAGAGTGACTGGGGCCTGTCCTGTGACCACGGACTTGATTATGCGAGTTAATATGAGAACAACAACAACAACAACTTCCCCGGTGTTGCGCAGAATAATTTCCACTCTTTTACTGTTCGACTACGATTCCGGTCAACCTTCGTGGACTGCACCTGCCGCTAGAACGGTTTGCTGGAGCTGCAACACTGCAAACTGATTCGGTGAACCAGGAGCTTGAAACATCACACCCTACACATTCTATATACGATATCGACAATACGTTCCCTGCCACGTAAAAAGCGCCACTCAATTCATGCAACACATCTACATGCACGTGTTAACAGACGAATGGGGGTACAGGATATGTTGGCGGGAGGGGATCGCGAAACGTGTCGGTATCAGGTTGAGAAAACAGCCCGGAACGTGGTAGTCAGGATAACGGTCGGGAACATAGTCTGGGAACCGGTCCGGACCGTAGCGGAAATAAGGCCGGGAGACCCAGGCTGGAATGGTTGAGGGCACCATCGGGAACGCGGGCTGGAGAAAACGAACGGTTGAGACAAAGAGGACAATACCGAGAGCTATTTGATTTTGTATTTTTTGGTCCATTGCTCCCACTTTCGTGTAGCCTACGTACGTTCCGCTTGAGCCGACGAAGCAGAACCACCGGTGCCATCGACCTGCACAACGTCGATGATTGACAGCCTGTTTGCTTGCGAAAAGGATGTGTGAAGAACAAGCATTCGAGCGGCTCATGCATGTTCAAAAAAGTATTATATTTTCAAGTGTTTTAACAAAAAATACAAAAATCGTGAAAAGTTTCAAGCGCCTGTTGTATTTGTTTTCTTGAATCGACTCACAGATAATGATGCAATGTTCATAAAAAAATTGCAACCAGGCGCGCGCGAGGAAAGGGGGCGGGGGGAGGGCCGTCAAAAGGACGAGCAATCTCATTTGCCTAAAACACGTATCATAGACTACTGCTTGCTGCAGCTCTGTTCATTCAAAGTTTGATAAACCCGTTGAATCAATGGTCATATGTTTGTAAAACTACTGCAACCGGTGGCAAATAGAACTGGAATACCTGCTCCTACAGCCTAGTGAGTTGCGGAATGGGAGAAACTGTGTGCAATTGTCGGAAGAGGGACGTGATCAACCGGGCAGACGATGGGACGGGACCTGTCAATAATACACTTTGTGGCCGGACGGGAGCGATAGGGACGGGAACGAGATGCCTTATGCCGAGACGGCATCGACGGTGGTATCAGATATCAAAGACAGGAAGGAGTCTGCAAATCGTGGTCTGGAACGACATACCACGCGCGGGTTTCCCGTTTCTGTCCCGTCCCGACCACATCGTTCTGACCAGATGTTACCGAGCGTATCCTTGCATAATAGCTTTTGCGGAGTATCCTGGTTGGAGGGGTACAGGAGGTATGAAAGTATGCCGTTTCCACTCGCAGCATGGACAGCTTCTTCTGTTGTTGCTGGAGACCCGTCTGAGAAGTCGATGGGTATCATATGTCAACAAGTTCGAAACTGGAATATCGGAAGTGCTTCAACATTTCGTATTTATATAACGGTCGCTCGGGGGTGGGATACGCGAAAGAGATATATGTCCACAGTTGTGTTCTGTAGGGTACGCGTACAAACCGTACCCGAGGTATTTACCCCGGGTATTACCCCACAAATAACTTCTGTAAGTTATGTGGGGCGTTCGTACCCGTACCCGGAATATCTGGAAATTCTTTACGACATTCGTGCCTACGCGAAAGAGATATATGTCCATAGTTGTGTTCTGTAGGGTACGCGTACAAACCGTACCCGAGGTATCTACCCCGGGTATTACCCTACAAAGAACTTCTGCAAGTTATGTGGGGCATTGGTACCCGTACCCGGAATATCTGGAAGTTATGTACGCCCGTGGCCACAATACCCGGGGTACGGGTACTACAGCCTATTTTGTACCCGCTCGGAATTTCTGTGAGTTATGTACGCCTGTGCCACAATACCCGGAATTTCTGGAAGTTCTGTAAGATCCCCATACCCTTACCCGGACGTTTTGTGTCTCCTTTAAGACTTTGGCACATTTTTTTCCCAGGGGTATACCTTTGTTACAATACCCTGGGAGCTTCTGTATTCATTCAGGCTTAACCAGAACAGTGCACTACGCACTAATTAGGATGTCGTCATGCTTGGTCAGTCACACAAACGGAACACCGAGCACAGCATCAAGAAGTACGTATCATAAAATACGAGCACCTGTTGTTGGTGTTTGGTCTCCTCTTCACGAAAATTTGCCTGGTCAATATTTTAATGGGGTTCCCCGCGGGGGGGGGTGGGGGGGGGGGTGAAAACTGACTGCTCTCCCTCGTCCCGTTTCCTTGCCCCCCTCACCGTCCCCCGCTCCCTCTCCCGGCTATTATACGCGGCTGACCTGCCCCCTATCCCGACAGATAACCTCAACAACCAGAACCCCCCCGCCCCCCCCCCCCACCGCCCCGGAATGAACCTACACAAACACCGCAAAATGAAGGATCTATTCCCTGCCCTTCCTTGCCTTCCTCATCTCGCCCCCCCTCCCCCTTCCCTCCGCGTTAGCCCTCCTGCTCGTGAAGCGATCAAGTGAGAGGGTCTGAAATTGCGATTAGTGTCTCCCCGTGCCACCTCTCTACCCCCTATGCTCCTGCTGACTGTCTCCCCCCTACTGCTACTGCTGCTGCTATCGCTGCTGCGTGGGCGCTACTATTTTATTCTACCTTTACCTGTTGTTGTGTCTGATACTCTCTGCTGGTGTGCTGCTGAGGTCCCCCTTTTTTTTGCGCCATTCTTTCCCATGGAACCACCCCCCTTATACTACCGGTTCTCCGATATATCCCCTTTGTTCCGCCAAACTTAGACTGTTCCGACATTTTACTTTTTCTTTTGTTTCTGAAGGCACGCGTACTAACCAACACATACAAGAGCGAAGGACATGCTCCAATTGAAATTACTCTATTTTAGGAATCGAATTGGATTCGATTCGATTTGTTTGAAACAACACTATTTTTCCTCCCATCGGGAAACAAACCACGATTTGCGTACGATTGTCATTTTTAATTTTTCATTTTGTCGGATGGGGAAAAATAAAGCTTTAGCTTACCACACTTTCACGTATTTCCATACATACGCGTCGTGTGTCGATTTTTCTTAGTTAGTTGCTTTCGCAGCCCAACGCTAGCTGGCGCACCCTTCGAATCCTATTGTAGGTATATATAGCGTACAGAACAACAACAACAACAACAACAACAACAACAACAACAACAACGAAGACGACGACAGCAACTGACTTTTCTAACTTTTTCACTCCAGTAGTGTCGTTAAAGGGCACTTTGACCTGTACTTAACATAGGCTGGGATTAGGGTTAGTTTCCACGATTGAAAGAACACACCAAAATGTATGTGAGACTCCCGCTCCAGGAAGGGTCTTGTGAGAAAACAAGGCAGTCATGAGTTGTTCCCGGTCGATGATATCTGAAAATGAAACAAAAAATGAAAAACAGCACAGAAGAAACAAAAACGGAAATTGTAGACTACAAAAGAAAGCCCTTCGTTCGTTTTTTGTTTTTTTTTGTCTTGCCATGAACAATACCCCTGCCAAATTTCGTTGGCCGACTCTCAAAAACCAGCGTGCGCAAGTTCGAATAGGGTTTTGTTGCTGGGACCATCTCGTATTAGATACCGGTCGCCCCGGTGGCGTATGTATGAGGTTATCCTCGAGCCTGGTATAGGTCAGTTTCGTGAGTTAGAGCCCCGCCGGGTGCGTACTCTTACAGCTTCGTTGGGGCATTTTCTTGCGCACAAATTGACTTGCGGAAAGCGCGAGAGCGTGAGTTAGCTACACTCCATGAAAAAATTGAGGAGCAGTGGGTTTGCTGAACCTCTGCACGATGAAAGTTCAAGGCTGAGAAGCAGGGGGAAGAAGGGACAAAACACAAATATATAGATCACTAACCGGTCGCCCCGGTTGCGTATCAGGTTATCCTCGAGCCTGGTATATAGATAGGTCAGTTTCGTGAGTTTGAGCCCCGCCGAGTGCATAGTCTACTCGTATAAATTGGTTGGGAATTTTCTTGCGCTCAAATTGACTTGCGAAAAGCGCGAGAGCGAGAGTTAGCAAATTTCGATGAAAAATCGACGAGCAGTGAGAGAGCTGAATCCTATGCGCGATAAAACTTGAATGCAAGAACCCGGGGGAGAGAAGGGACGACACCTCTTATCACGGCTTGTCCAGAACCTGGAAAGTAGAAGTGTGCGAAAAAAACGATACCATCATGGTAAGAAGAAAACTTCATAGCAAATGAGAAAATATACTTTCTATGAACATAAGTGATCATCCAACTAACTGGTTTATTAATAGTTTACAACTAAACACGCTTTAGCTGGAGCAAGTTTTTTCCACAAAGAATTAATACTCAAGGGAACCCTGATTTGTGTACTATATAACCAACAATTTACTATTAATAGATGATAGTCACTGGACTTGGTAAACCGGTGCGGCGGGGCTGTGGGTTGCCGACAGGCAAGTCCTGCCGCGCGCACGCCCCCTGATTGGCCGAGGACTGGCGGGGGCGAACCAATAGATCCTCTCGTAGCCGTTGCTGCCTTGGTGGTCTTTGACCGGCGTACTCGGAGCGGACGTCGTGTTGGCTCGGTTGATGTGCTTTGTGGTGCTTCTTTTGCCCCTTGATGCCAAACGCTGCCGTTGTGCGATGGGTGTAGGCCGTTTTGTGCGGCTGTGCAGCATTACTTACAGCAGAAAGCATTATCTATACCAGTGTCAATGAAATAAAACAATTTAGACATATACATGCACGCTTAAGTTCTGAATGGGTTTGTGGATTCCGGTTAAGGGTATGGGGATCTTGCAGAACTTCCGAAAGTTTCGGGTACGGGTATGGAAGTTTTACAGAACTTCCACAAGTAAGTCCCGAGAATTGTGGCATACAGGCATGCAGACCCCACAACAATTCTGGGCGGGTACACAACACGGTGTACCCGTACCACGGGTATTGTTGCGCGGGTCTTACAGAACTCACAGAAGTTCCGGTTACGGGTATGGAAGTCTTACTAAAGTGTCAAAACGTCTGGGTATTGTGGCACGAGCGTACAGAAATTCCACAAGTGCCGGGGGCAGGTATAAACATTATGTACCCGTACCCCGGGTCGTTGTGGCACCGGCGTCCAAAACTTCCAGAAGTTTCGGGTACGGGATTGACTGTTCTGCTGACGTTACAGAAGTACTTTGTAGAGTAAAATACCGGGGAAATACCCCAGGTACGGTTTTGGTGTGTACCCTACAGACAGAAAGAAAATATAAAGTTCAGGTACGGGTATGAATGTCGTACAGAACTCACAGTCGTTCCGGGTGCAGGTAGGGTTGTACAGAACTCACAGAAGTCCCTCGAAATGTAGTTCCCGGGTAAATGCCCGCCTCTAAAAGGCGAAAAACAACAAAGTGACTGGAAAAAAAAAGACACACTTGTCAACGCATTTCAAATTACTGCGATTGGCATACTGCATAGACTGATGCACTCACAGGAAATATTAGACACGTGAAAATACTACGGTGCTTCTGTAACACAGATCATACCATAGCGTGCCCCGGCTGTGGCGCCTAATAAAAATAATGACGGTCGCAGAACCGATTTTGTCACTAGCAGCTCGATAAGCCAAGTGCCACGACAAAGAAGAAGCAAAGCCACCGAAACACAGATAATGGTTCCAAGACTTCGATGGTGTGACAGCGAGATATGTGCATTATTCCCATCGGAAACAAAAAAAAACATTGACCGACGCCTGAATGGGTAGGGTGGACCGTAACTGGACCAAGTCCGGCGGAAGGCCATCTTCCATGGCCAGGGGTTTTGTTCGTTGGTGAGCTTACGCAAGTCCCATTCTACCCGGAAAGATGGCATTCCGGGTGGCTATCCACCGAACAAGACCCTCAGGGGACAGGCCGGGTCGACATACACACGCATCCGTATACAACGGCTGCTCGCGCTGCCGGGGTTGTATCGAAGACCACTGATAGGAACAGCTTACGCTATACCTACAATGGGACCCGAAGGGTGAGCCAGCTAGCGTTGGGCTGCGAAAGCAACTGAGGTAAATCGACACACGACGCGTATGAAAATACGTGGAAGTGTGGTGAGCTAAAGCTTTTTTTTTCCATATCCTCCAGAGGATAAAAAAAAAAAAAAGCTGCACAGCTCACGGCATTTCGCGTTTGGTGCATGCAAGGCATGCATGGTTGACGAAACCCCGACGTGCTCCGTCCCGGCAGATTAGATTAGGGATGCGCCCGTCTATGGTCAGACGACTACGGCCACGCACAAACTGAGCCCCCTTCCCTCCTCTCTCCCGCTCACGACCCCCCCCCCCCCCCCCCCCCCAATCTCCCTCTTCTTTCAGTGATTTATCATTCGACACCGCCGGCGGTCATGAGATCGCAGCGTTTAGAATTTTGGCCGATTAACGCCCGTTGTCGGATGAAAAACATGTTGGATATGCTTGTACACCAGCGGCAGTGGCAGCAGCTCTATTTTCGTTTAGGCTCCAGTTTCAGTGTCAGCTGTTTCAATTTAGCGCTAAATATCTATGACACAACAACACATCCGTTTCTACCAACGCTTCTTTCGTCCGATGGCTTTGGAACAGAGATTATGCAGCGTTGCACGTACGCGAAGGGCGCAAAATTAAAGCCCCCTCCCCCGACGAAGAGCCGAGTAATTAAATATTGTTTTCCCGGGCATTTGGCATTTCTTGGTTTTACATCTCCGAGTTGGTCCCAATGCAAATGATTGCGTGCTTGCGTTTAATTCACGTAGACGTTGTGCATATCAATGCTATATAGGTTGAGAGAAAATAAATAACGATTGATAAGTTGAGACACAATGAAAAAAAGAGTTGAGATAACTAGGAGTAATAATCAATGATGGGCTTGTCACGTCTGTGGATGTGTGATGCTTGGATATATCTGCCCCCAAGTTGCATAAAACCCCATACGAACGATCTTGATTCTCAAGCGCTTGCTTCTCATTGCTCCTCAATGCTTCTGCGACAAGTCTACGACAACCTTGGGCAAAATTGAAAAAATGGGCGGAACAAAAGAAGAGACGACGACGTTGGGGTATACGTCGAAAGATGATATCAATAATCCAGCCTTTCGTAAAAGCGGCAATACCGGTGGGGCTCGCAATGAGCCTACGACGGTGGCATTGTCAAGAATGTTCGGGGTAAAAACATGACCTTCGCCACGTGTAAAACACCTTGCCGACCCGTATATATGTCGTCATTTACTTGTACCCTTACCCAACCTTCTCATTCAAAAAAAGAGTAAAGGGCCTCTTCTTTGTGCAAGGCCTCTTCTTTGTGCAAGGATGCCCTCTCCAGCTAAAATTGCCCTGCCTCTTCCCTCCTTATCCCTCGTCCTCTTCTTCTCCTTCCTTGGCCCCTTCCTCCACCTACCCCTCCTCCTCCTCTTCCTCTTTCTTTGCCTCTTCTTCTTGGTCCCCTCCCTCCACCTGCTCTTTAACCGAGTTCGACGAAAACCGGTCATTCGGGTAGTTCAGATCACCGGTTTAGGAAGCAGGCGATACGCTCCACACGCGTACTACGATGGAGGCGCACCACATTTTTTCTGAGATTTCCTTGATTTAAGAGACTGAGAAAGACCTCTCCCAAAAACGGATTTGGAGAAATCCAAAATAGTTACCTGATGATGAAGAATCCCAAGGCCGAAGTACATGTTACCAGAGTCGTGCAAAACATATGTGGCGTATTTCCGACGAGTTTTTGTTAAGGAGTCCATTTCAGACGAAACGTGCTACCTCTATCGTAGCACGCGTCTGCCTCCAGTATCACCATATTTTCCGCACTCATCTGAAGTTACTCTCTGTGCTATGCCAAAGTCTCCTTGTAGAATGCCCTTGCCCTCGTACATTCCTGAACTGTCGCCGAAGTAGTTCCCGCAACAGCAAACAAACTGCGAGTCATCCGCGCGCTGTCCGCAGATGCGTTCCAGCAAAATATTTTTATCGAAGGGGTCGATGAGAGCCGCCCCCCCTCCGCCCCGACCGAGACTGCTTATCGTGACCACTCTCTGTCGCTTTGTCTGTCTCTTCTGCGGTACGCAGGGTGTTGCAGTCCGTGATCGCGTCGCCCTTAGGGGCTATGTGGATTCTTGCAACCCCGCCGCCTTACTTCCATAAGATTTAGAATAGGGTTGTATTTTTTAGGGAATTGAGTGGTGTTTGTGGGCGGGGATGGGGTCCTCCCCCCCGCCCCGCCCCCCATCCCTCCCCCCGTCACCTGAGAGGTTCAAGAAAATGTTTTGGGGGTAGTTTTAGTTTGTACGCCCTTTTGCTAGCGAATATGCCATGTATATATATACATCTAGTCTAAGCCATCTGATGCGACAGTTCACTTGTGCTCGTGCATACCACGGGTAGTAGCCGCTGCCGTGCCCTATGATTGGAACTACTACAACCAGCTGACCATGCCTCAATACAGATAACTGGTACAGTATGCTACTTTGACCACTATTGCTTGTACCAACTTGATGTCTGCTGTTGTGGTGTAGCTGTGTAGCAATATTGAAAAATAACAGTTGTAAGTTGGTGCCCGAACATGATGTTTTGAAAGTTTCACGTCCAACTATCATGTAAAATTGAGCGGTGCGCGGCCGATCTCCCGTGTTTTCAAGAGTCTTGGCTGGCCCAGCTCGTATGATACCGACCTGTATTTATATACCCCTTTTGGTTCGTTATTTTAGTTTCTGGTTATTCTTCCACTCCGGACTGAATGGAGCCTTTCCTGTCACAACATACTTGACATTTTTCTAATCTTGATGAAAAAGCGAGAAGGCGGCAAAACATTGCAGAGTCGTTGTACGGTAGCCCCTCCATCCTTTGTTTAACTAAATCGCCGGTTTTGAAACCAGCTCCCGGACGTATATCACTAACACGGTGACCCTTGCCACCCACACGTCATTGTTCGATAGTCCTTTCCTTGGGAAAACAAGAACATGTACCACAAGATAGATTTTATAGCATCAACCCTCGTGTCGAGCAGCCATGAAACGAAAATTTAAATTAATGTCGCTGGTTTTGGTGGCGCCCATCGTGGAATCAATCGGCAAATAAATAATGCTTAAAGCGGATCCTATACGCACCCCGCCCTGGAGAGGCGTTTTCGCTATGCACGAAAAAAAAACGGGATTTACATAGACTATATCATGAATCTTTCTGACCATTTCCGTTATATGTGCACACATTGCACATTACGTTCATGCGCTGCGTGTGTGCGTTTTTTGGCGTACGATGCTTTTTGAGTCTAATGAATATGAACTTGCGCGTTGCAGTGTCTGATACCAGGCTTTTTCCGAGACCAGCCGCGAGATGACGCGGTTCTCCAACACGCTCACTACCTTGCTACTGGTGGCTTCCTCCATTACCGTCGTGGAAGGTGTGTAGAAAAATCTGATTATTATGCCATTAAGGTCGTTCCTAGCTAGCGCAAAGCTTATCGCAATTCGTGGATTTCGTGATAGATAGCCACACTGTTGGGGACATCTGATAAATAATTGGAAACAGAGCGAAATTTCCAATGTCGCTTGTCTCACACACGATGATTTCACCGAGTATGCAGTGAATGAAAAGTTCCAACACCTGCTAATGTAGTGTTGGTAACGTTGTACCAAACACCCTTCATGGGGAACGACCCTCGGCAGTTTTCACGAACGTGGTAGCTGTACTCCACCTTGTCAAGTTGTCCGAGAAGACGTGGTGATCGTCGATGTTCGTGTGTAAGGTGGTTTGTGATTGGCTCGACATTTATTCACTGCACTCCGGCGGGTCATCACTCTGAGGGCACTCCCGACAGCAGGCGTGTTCCTCCGTATGTTCACGACTAACGTGGGTTTCGTACGGTCAAGCCAGCACTACAGACAACAACTGCTGTAGTCAGTAGCTTGGAGATAGAAAGTTGTGGGATCGGGGGGAATTTCGCCACAGTTGAGTAGACATTAGCGGCAATGTTTTCGGTTCACTTTGCACATCGATAGCATTTCGCTTGCTGTCCGCCTCCTTCGTTCCGTGTGCCTTCGTCTCGTATGCCTTTTATGGGAAATCTTTGTGTTTCCAGGCTGAGCCTTCATTCCACTTTGAGCATTCGAACCTTCCGAATGTAGGTCTCCAGCATCTTTGTGTGACCACGGACTGACTTATTTAAAAAGAGCTACTACTGTGAGAAGAACAAATGTATCGATGAAGTAAACGTACCTGTATTGCCTGTTGTCTTGAACAGCTTTTTGGGTGGATTTTTACGATTCTTTACAGTGTTACGATTCGTCACGATTTTCACGAAGCGCGTACATGTCAGATTTGTGTGGTGGTTGAGTTGTCTTAGCTATCTGATGTTCAAGTGACCCTTATTTACGTGTGTTCATCCAATATTTGATCGACGGTACGCGCTAACGGTTCTCATACCTCCCTAAACCCAGTTAGACGCTTGTGTCCGGCGTCTCCCATCTCCAGCGGTGGCGAAGAAAACGATGAATCACTTGAAGGCGGGAGTTCATGTTTGACGAGGGGTTAATCCTGCACTAGCTTCAGTATTCTGCTTCAACTGTTGAATGTCTTAGTTCCCCTTATTGCTTGGTCTAGCTTTCTAGTGGGGTTGATTATCTTTCCCTTGGCCAGATGTTGCAGGCTATCTATGTGGTCAACACGACACTATCAGGCCTAAGAGATCCGTGGCGTGGGTCATTTCACGCTAGGTGTGCAGCAGATTCTAAGAAAATTCTGAGATCCTAACATGAGGAACTCAGCATTTCGCCCGAAACATGACTTCGACGATATACTTGTTCGCGCAATCCGACCAGCTTTTTTTTAGCTAATAGGCCTGAGACATGTGCGTGTAAACTTGTCATATTAACCCATAGCCCCACACTTGTGCGTGTGTCAACCGGTTAGAAGGAAAGGTTCACCCAAAACGTTAACCCCTCCTCCTGTAGAATGACTTCTGTGTACTCTGGGCATAAGTCTGTCCGACCGAACGTCCAGCCCGAAGTGTGCGGTTAAGCCCTTAGAGCACGACATGGACAGCAGATAACTGACGAAACACGTCTCGCCCCATATGTCCGCATGGCCGGCGCCTGTTTCTCTGGCGTCGATCTACATAGGTGTCAACTCCTGCTTTGCTTCGGAATGCGTGGCTGGGAGTACATATTTGTGAGTGAGACATATGGTTGTCCCCACGCCAGGAATGATTGGGAAACGGGCCGAGACCAGTTGAATGAAATGTGTGCTAACCCTTAGCCAGACTTTGCACACCATTAACAGGCAGAGTTTGTGTGGGGCTTATTCAACTTGTTAAATAAACTGTACGCTCAAGAACACTAAAGCACGGTCGTGTGTGAGATAATGCTGTGGTATATACTATGGAATTTATCCATTTTTTTTTAAATTTTACTACTTAGCTGACCAAGATCGGTTTGGAGGAACAATACAACTTATGTTTTCGAACCCAAACATCAAGTGTTGTTTTTTTTAATCGCAATCGATGGCATTGCGCATCGGTGTCCGTGGGTAATGCCCATCGCGCTCCGTGTGCGGGTATTTTGCCAGTCCGTTCTTGGGTGGGGCGTGTATCGTCGATAGACTACTGGCCCAGCCCTGACAACCTTTCGTATGAGGTCCCAGGCAATCTATTCGCGTGCTGGGGTGGCCAAAATCAACGTGATCCTGCAGTTGATCAATCTCGCATTTTCTCGTCCGTTCTCCCGAATTTTCATCTGGAAACCTGATGCGTGCTTCATCGTAGTGTTCCACAGGGTTTGGTTATTGCACTGCTTGCATTTTTTTGTTCTGTCGGTAGCTAAGGCACTTACAAAAAATAACCGAAAATCGCTTTTGTCCACAGATGACGGGAAAATATAGGGCAGGCACATGGTGCAATTGGAGCTCTCGTTGTCTTCCCCGTAAAGTAGGCGTGAAAACACAAGATTGGTATTCATTGTGAGAATTGCACGGTTTGTCTCTTTCACTTTCTTGTAGCTTCTTAACTTTGTATAGGCCATCGTTCGCATGCCATATCTCTTGATGAATGAAACAATAATCAATCGACGGGGAGGATATTGGTCGTTAGTTCTCTCCAGGAAGGCGCACACTGGTTTAGAGTGAAATGCGCTACTCAGGCGGTGGGGACTTTCGCGTACCTGATTGAAACAAATATCGACATCTTTTGTACGGGTACCGAGGGCATGGTATTTTATTGTTTTCTATGTATGCTTCGAAGCATGCGTTTTGATTAAACAGACCCGGACTTCGAAAAATGAAACTCGGAAAAATGCGCGGAAGCTCAGGAACATGCACTAATAACTTAAGTCGTGATAGTTCCAAAACGGTGACCAACCACCGGACGAGTAATGAAGATGCTCTTGGCTGGCCGAGCTCGTACCGTGCCATGACCCTGACACGGTTGCGACGGTCAGTTTCCACCATCTGGCCGAACCCGTAGGGTTGTCGCGCCTTACAAATTGCTCGTCAGTACCGGGGATAAGCAGCTTGCTGAGTCAAACCCTGTAATATCTGTGTTCAATGAGACTAGCTACGCGAACGGTCACGGCCAGGCCAACGAGTATACCACATATCGGACAACAGCAACAGAGAAGTTCGCCCCTTCCCCTCTCTCCGGTTCGCTTGACTTGTGTGCAGGGAGTTTTCCATCTGCGGTATCACGGACGCTGACCTCGACGACCTCGCGACGTGTTTCGACACCGTCGGACGCAGCGGCATCAGCGAGCTGTAAGACTCCCAATTGTGATAAAATTGTATCATTCACGAGAAATCCATCGGTTAATGGTAGGTGTTCATTACATATTTAAATGAGTGTATGCAGAGTACTGGGTAATCAGTGGAACCATATGATAGAAGTTGTTTTCTTTAGTATGGAAGAGGGCACATATATGGTACTGCGTTCCACCACGTAATATCGCGTAGACGGGTCACGTGCGTAAGATCAAAGCGTTGACTAGGTCACGTGCGCAAGATCGAAGTGTCTACTACGCTACGTGTGTAAGATTGACCTGGGTTTCGTATGTAGTGGATACCACCATACGAGATAATTTGTTGGAGTAAAAAGGAAGAGACACGAGTGCTTGCACATCGAGTTTACTCTTCACATCTGCATCTGAACTTGGACAGTTCATAGTGACATAAGCATTTGTTGGCCCAACGAGAGCTCATTTAACGTGATTCACCATCGTCTAAACCATCATCAGTCAGGCTCGAGCCCGTCTCGCCACGACTCTGTGTTAGCCTCTGAAGACCGTCATCGATCAGGCACCACCACATTTCTAACAAATTGCTGGACGGCAATCACAAGTATCGTCATCACCTTGGCGATGTACCTACGCTCTTGACCTCACCCAATAATTGTTGCAGTGACTAAACTCGTACGCGTGCTACGATAGAAGGAACATATTTCGTCTGAAATATTGTCTGAATGACGTGGCCCCTTGACCCAAAATCATCGGAAACAGATACGCCTCTTGCTTGCCTGATTCTCGTTCTATAACCTAGGCCATGAGATGTTGCATCCGGTAGCAACCCGTTTTCCTCCGAAGCAGTTTTGGGGGAGGTTTTAAGCTCCCAAATTGAGGAACCTCAACAATACAGCGGTGCACCTCTATCGTAGCAGGCATCCATAATTTAATGCCCACCCCGGTGAAAAAACCCATCGCCGTTATCGCTCTGGCGAAGTACCTTTTCAGATGGCCTTCGAGCACCCACCGACGTTAATTTTCGGCATCTGTCTGGTACACGGTTATGAAATTATTTACTGGTATACACCAGCGGCAGACCAAATCTCGGTTCATGGCGGTGGTAGGGCCGAGCTCTGGTGGCTCCCGTCAGGACTGCATATACTGACGGGTGTTAGCGGCCAGTATACTGGGCCCGACCAGTCCACGGTATCGACGAAGGCACCGCCGAAAGCGGTTGCGACGAAGGCACGGCACCCGCCCCCTCCTTGTGGGGTACGAAGGCCCGCCGGAGGGGGGCCCGCTACAGGCACCCTGCAAAACACCGGTGTTGAACGATTAAGCTTCACTAGGGGTAGACCCTTCTTTGATTTTCGGTCGAGTTTAATGGACAACTCAGTGGGAGATGGAAAAAGGGGAAATGGTAATATGATGACGTAGGGTACTATGATACGCGCCAGTGTGCGGACGACTGCGCTCTGCAGCACGCAAATCAGGCAACGGACGTTTAGAACTCTCGATACCCACAGCTTGAAATGTGCTATACCAAAATATGACGTAGTTGCGTTGACGGTGTTCGATGTTTTGTAGGCTCTACACTGGAAGGGTACCTCCTGTAGCACCACATACCCCAGAGAAGAAATGGGCATACCTATTGCTCAAATTCTTGATCACAGGGCAGGGTTCCCCCCGTTGTACTACTACGGTAGCAATACCAGAAAAACACGTTAAAAAGTGTGAAAAATCTCGACACACGACGGTAGCAAACCCTGCAAGAGTGCTCTTAGTAGGGAACTGCTTGTTACGTAGGGAAATCCAGAGGCACTGTCGAAGAGCCCAAGACATCAGTGGTTAAGGCAGCCTCATTTATCTTGCGCACGGTCCCCCTTCCAGTCTCTCCTCTCTCTCGCTGTCCTGCATGCCCTCTCTGCTGTCCGCCTTGCAATTGGATGACTTTCCGCTACCTTTTGAGTCAAATCACGAACGAAGCAAAGGTACTGCCAAGCCTGGTAGGCACCTTAGCTAGTGTATGCTGGTCCAATGCGCGGCTTTATAATTTGTTGTTTAGGGCATCCCCAAGATTGCTCATGACCTGCGTTGGAGTCATTGCACCCTAGAGGTGTAGCAGACGATTCTGAGCTCCCAGCATCGAGAACTCGGCATCTCACCCGAAAAATGCGATCGAAGACATGAGCTCGCGCAACCCCATCGGCGTTTTTCTGCGCCATTTCTGAACCAATTTGACGCGTACAATGTTTGCGCTCACCTATAGTTGTATACTTGAGGAACTCAACCAGTCAGAAACGTTTGGCCCGAAACGTGTAACCTCCCAGCTTATTCGTGGCGTGCATTATCTACATCGTATTGCCTGACAGGCGCAGTAAGATATGCACGGTTTATCTAACGTTTCTGTGTTAAATACCTGTACGACACAAACTCCGCGCAGCGTACAACATACATCAGAAAGGCGCACGAAGACGTTTTTTATACGGCATTTCACGTGTCAGGGGGGGTTCGAAGCCTCGCGTGTCGTGTCGGGTCGGTTCATTACTTTTAAAATCTCTCTGATAGAGTCGGATCGGGTCAAGTAAATTCAAAATCTCGAGGTTCAGGTCGGATAAGGTTAACAGGCTTCCATCTCTTGCGGTTCGGGTGGGATTGGGTCAAGATGTTTCAAAATCTTGCGGGTCGGGTCGGATCATGACTCGCGAGATACGGGTCACTCGCGGGTCAAGCCATGTTGACCGGTGGATTGTTTTCGCCTGACCCGCATTGTAAACCCGTTGATCTGGCATCTGCCTTCTTCAAATCTAAAGCTGAGGGCAATTGCGGTGCGGGAGCCCTGCGGGTTGAACCCCGGATCCGTAAGCATTACAAGACTTACCGCTTCCTGCGCCTCTCGTGCAAAAGCTCCGATCATACGTCATTACAGCATGTAGAATAATCGCCAGGCACAAGCAACTCTCACCAAGACATCCAGTGTGGCGCGAAACTCGTGCCGGTAGAAGCTGTAGCAGGTATTATATACATATAGTCTATATATATTCATACTACCAGTACGAACTGTGACCAAACGTAAAAGGCAAGGGCAGTCGTCGTTGAAGCAGCAACAGCAGCAGTAGCAGCAGCAGCGCTGGCAGCAGCAAGCACATGCAGCAGACCCCGAATTCCCGCGGATCGCAGACCCCAATATGACAGACCCACCACCCCAAGTGCGGGCTTGCCGCCGGAGAGACCACAGCTAGGCTGCTTGCTGGGGCCGGAAACTGAGAGTAGAAATGTACAGTAGCTACGTAGCTCGACAAGCACCATATCAGTACGGAATTTCACCAAACGTAAAACAGCAAGTGCTGTCGTCGTCGAAGCAACAGTGCAGCAGCAGCAGTAACAGCAGCAGCAGCAGCAGCAGCACAGCAGCAGTAGCAGCAGCACAGCAGCGGCAGCACAGCAGCAGCACTTGCAACAACAAGCACCGGCAGCAGACAACGCATCATCGCGGATCGCAGGCTCTGCTGACAGATCCACCCCCCCAGTTTTGGGCTTGCTGCCGGAGGGGGCCCAGCCCGGCTGCTTGCCAGGGTCAGAGACTGCATAGACAACTAGCTCACTCGTGGGGTCGCTCGTCGGCTGGACCCCCGGTGGTCTAGCGCTACGGGCGTGGCCAATTGCTCATTTGTGGGTTGCGATCTTTTCCACGTATGTCGCGCGCGCACCCCATAAATATGCGGAGAACTTTGCCGGTAAAACAATCAGAGAGCACGGCATCCTGAGGAACGTACGAGGGACCAAGGACCAGACAACCCACTAAGGTATATATAGAGGCATGTTTGACCCGTACCGTTTTGACGTTGACCGGTGACGTATATCACGGATCCAGTCGACCCGACGCGCATGAAACCCGCACCCCACCGGTCACTCGGAGTATGGCGGGTCGGGTCTGGTCGGGTCGGGTCGGGTCGAGAGGTTTTCAAAACGCGTGGGTCGCGTTGGATCGGATCAAGACGTCGCGAAGTTCTCTCGGATCGGGTCCGGTCGGGTTGGGTCGGGTCGGAACGGTCGGATCGAGACGCCGCGAAATTCTCGCGGATAGCGTCGGGTCAGCTCACTCGACACGGCCCGACACGACCCGCGACGTTTGACCTGACTAGTGAAAACCTCTTTTTTTTCACGTACTAGATCGTGATATGTCCAATGTGGGAAGAGCAAAAAACGCTCCAGTTGTCAAATACCCCGCTACGTCAATACTCACGAAAGTGTATTCCCGACACGGTATGCTAGCAGAAGTAGGGGTGCGACGGGTGCATCTGAAAGTACCTGGAGAGATGCATCAGTGATATCTTGAGAGTTCCTGATTCTCGATTATTTACTCCGTATCTCACCCAAACCCTGGCTCGGAGAATCGCAGTTCCGAGGCCAATGTGTTCAAAACTAGACATTTCGCGATCCGTCCACGTCGTTGCGGTGATTCCCATAATGGTGGCTGTCATTGTGAACACGTTTTGAATAAAAACCGCGCTACTCTACTGCACCGTGCACCGTTCGACGAGTAAAAATCCAAGCAGTGACAGCTCACGCTTGGCCGATCGGTGTCGAGAGTGTAGAAAACCCCGACGAGAAGCCGGAAGGGAGGTGCTAGGTCGGCAATTTCATCGTTGTAGTTCACGATGATGCCTCATCCAGATGTCCGTACGCTGACTCGACTGGAGCACAACACAAGAATAGTACGAAACAGAGTGCGGGTTTTGCGGTGGGCCAAAACGGTCAGTGAAGAAAATCACGCATATCACCCGCCAACTCAGAGCGTTGACCCGGAATATTCTACGATTCATCACCACAGCTGTGGCCTACATTACGTCAAATATGTTTATTGGTCGTCTACGTATAGCGGATAGCGGTCCACAACCATGGCCTTTTGCACTGTGTGTGCCAGCTTTATGTAGTCCAATGTCCCCGGTTGAGCGAGGTAAATTACCCCTCGCTGGATTGGGCTATAGTCAGCTGTGCAAATCGCGGCACTCCCCCCCTGAAGTGGTGGCAACTCCCCCCCGTTACCCTTTTTGTGCAAGATTTCCACAACGACGCTCCCTTCTAACAAAACCGCCCGTGTTTTCACTTAACCCGGAGTTGCTACTGCCTATCTGGCGTTTTCCGTCGTCAACCCGCGGTTGTACAGGTACTTCTTCGGCAATCAGATGGCTACGCTACGTTCCGACTTGTTCACGGGGATGTCCAACGTTAATACAATGTGGGTGTAATCTTCAGGCCCACGCGCCCTGTTCCGATACGCCGCCCCTGCGCGTGTTCGCTGGATCATCTTGCATTGACAGCGGCAGACCAAGCAACCTCTATGGTTTTCGAAAACTAATCGCCATTAAGTATTGGTAGATGTATGTCTTAATGCATTCGACGGTAAGGATGTCAATTTTTTTGTAAATGATTTCTGCCGGATCGGGCCGTTACACCGAGGACGTGCCCAATTTCGTCCAAGTGTGTCGCAAGAAATTTCAATGGCATGATTTTTTTGTTGGAGTTGTCATCCGAGTTGCAATTCCAATTGTTTCAAACTCATAAGGTAGTGAATGAAGCTCTTTTGCAGAACAACTTTTCGTTCGCTGGGTGCCCGTTGTTTGATATGCTTTCGTTCCGCCGCGTTGTTTTTGTCGGACCAGAAATATGGTGGCAAACGGCATCACGAGCGTCGACGCGGCCACCTTTCAGCCTATGGCATCTGCTCTGGGTTTCATGTGAGTTCGGGCGCATGAGTAGACACGAACGATGGCAAGGTGTATGTTGTGGATCAAGGCCATGGTGTGTGGACCACGGTTGGTTTTCAGGCATACAATGGCACCCACTCGCGCGCGCATGAAGCTACCTGTGTGATTTCGGTTAGGCGTTGTTCCCGCGATGCCGAATGTGGGTCTTGTCCCGTCAATATAACGATGTGTGTGCCCCGTTGGGAGTGAGACACCGAGTCATGCGCACGACTTACGTGCCCACTGCAGTCAACATAACGACCAAATTGTATTGTATTTATTGATTTTTTTTTCCTCCGGCGAATGAGGAAACATACCTATTAAGCTGACCACACTTTCACGTATTTTCGTGCACTTCATGTGTCAATTGATTTTAATTGCATGTTCTTAATCCAGCGCTAGGAATGTTTTAATGCCGAGCGGAAACATCAGATATCGTGTGACTTAGGTCCCCGACAAAAAACCCTCCATCGCGATCATTGAAAGAAATTGATACTCCGCTACAAATGTACAATCTATTTCCTGGTGGTGTAGTTTGTTGTACGTGCACCGGCAATCATTATTCAGCGACAGAAGTACACGTATTCATTTGAAAACATGCACACGTAAGAGTTTTTTTTCGCACAGCGCCGCTTTTGTCTTTAACCTCCACAATTGTAATCGCCTTTGACCACACTGGTTTAGGCACGGCGCATTTGCTGCTATGCAGTGTGATTCGCGAAACCGTGGTCGTTCGTTTGATAAGGTTTCAGCTAGGGGCAAACAATTGAAGCCATTGCTTGCTCCAATCGACCCCAACCCCGACGTATCCCGCATCAAGTCCGGGTCGGAGTCTTCCATCACGTTGTCAACCGCTCCTGGATCAGCCGTTACATGCACGCAGCCCCTCAATGTATGATGTGCTCCCTCCCGCATCCTAACGTCGAAGTTGTTGCATGGGTTATCGCGGACCCTGCTCGATCGAACGATTACCGTGAGTACAAATCATAGTTGAAGCGAGTATTACCCTGACACGTTGTGCTAATGGCCGCGCCGTCGCGTTTGCCGTTGTGCCGAATCAGAAGTCTTGAGGGAAACTCCCTTACAACCATCCCTTCCGGTCTCTTTGCTGGTATGGAGGCGATGGACACCATGTGAGAATCTCAAGAAACAATTTTCGGAAGCAGGTGTTTGACTGTTTCAGGATTGCAGTCGCCGATTGCTACACGGAGAGCAATCAGTGAAACACGAGGTCACGTACGGCAAGCTCAGTTGTTCCATTCTATTGTCGCTCTGCCTGAACCAGCCATGTTATATACATATCATAAACCACATGCTAACAAAATTGTCATCGTGTCGGGTTTGGAGCCGCCGCCACGTTCTCCTGGGTTTGCCAGGTGTTGTACTCAAGATAATACTGGTTTACTGCGGTATTCTTTAATTGTGTTATCGATCATTTAATTCAAGTATTGGATTGGATGAGGCTTCCTGCACGCCGGGTGTAGGACCAGGTGCGGACGTCGGAGCGGTTGTGGGCGCCCGGCCCGGCGTTGCCGACGAGCGCGTCCTGGGCATCGTGTCTATCCTCTAAACTTTTCCCGCTCCTCGCTGGTATCTCGTCGAGGATTTCGGGGACAATAACACGAGTGAGCTCGCTTCTTGGATGGACCTAGTAATTGGTATCAAACATATATATGGTTCCAACTTTTGTGCGAACCGTGGGAACCTGAAGTTGGTTGACGATAATACTGAGTGAAACTACAGGCAAGGAGAGTTGTATAGTCTAATGCTCTAGTGTTAGACCGAAGGTGTATGGTGTGTGGCATCACCATTAGTGATTCCCTTCTTTCGCAGATTTTTGGTATGCGGTGTCATCGTTCGCGAGAATCGCTCGATGTTCAAAATCGCACCCATTGTGCACGGTGTGTAAAATGCGTGCCTGGTATGTTACATCGTAGCGTACGCGCCATTAACTTGCAATGATGCAGAAGGGCACCTTCTCAATTAATAGGTGAACATTGTACACGCTAGAGACGATCCGGCAATATATCACTCCTTCATGAACCTTTACGTATCGTCGGTGTCCAGACTGATCGAAGCAACTAAAGCTCTCATTGCGTTAACGTGTATAGAAAGCCTGTCGTCGTAGATCCGACATATATGTTTGGTGAGGTAAACAGACAGATAGCTTGTTGTCAGCCACATTAAGCTGATATATGGTCCACGGACAGGGCCCATGTTGAGGCTCAGGCCGCTGTTGATCCTCTCACCTGCTAAACCCCGTACATGTACACTCCTCCAGAATGCAAGCCCTACTTACGATCGCCACCTAACGACATGCCAAAAGTACTGCCGGCATGAAGATGACATAGGTTTCCCACTTGCAGCTGACCCCCTTAACTAAGCGATCACGGCGAGCACCACTCATATTGAAAGCGGTCATTTCCCCGTTACACGCGTGTTGTCGCTCCCTCGGTGCTGCTGCCGTTCCAGCTCGCTAGGATACAACCCGATGACGACGCTGCCCACCGGCATATTCGATGATTTGACAAGTACCGCGGGCATGTAAGTATTCCAAGAATCATTGATCGCGTGTAAGTATCCCAAGAATCATTGATCACGTTATTGCAGGTGTTCCACTGTTGAAGCGGGTGATTTCGGCAGCGAGAAGCCAGGTCAAGCGTGACCGAACCACTGATATGCTTCTTTGGTGTTTCCGATTTAAAGGGTGCAGATGACTCGACCAGCTCAAACGTCGGGAACACATTCGCGATGTCGGGGTCTGAGCCGTGATCACATTTTATGTTATTGCCAAGTCGCAAACATTCGACAACAGCACTGGTACCCGTATACCTTTATCTAACGTTATTGGTGTCCATCTATTTTGTCTTGTACCGACCGAGTTCGTTGGTGAAATGTTTACGGTATCACCGCCAGCTAACGATAGTCGCTAGTCGCCAAAGTACGCACCATGTCTCAACAACGTAGCGCATTAAAATTCAGCAGGTTGTTGTGGCTAATACTTTCATTAGTTATCGTGGTGTACACGTTTTTATCAAGTAGCGCTGGACACCAGTGCAGGTATTAGAGACAGGCCGGCCAAAGGAAGTAGCCGACCAGCGGTTTGTAACTTTTCGCCCAGTCTATTTGCAACATTTTGTTTGTCCACGCTGCTCAAAGAATCTGGAAAGAACTGCATGTCTGCGAGTTTTGACACCCTGCTGTCGTTGGTTGGTTTGAAACCAATCAAATGTTTCCAACTACTACGGTAGTGGTAGTAGCTGAAATAACACGCGATATCCTCTTTACTTGGGGTTTCGCCCCGCCGTTGATGCCCTTGTCTACAACATTCCGTACATGCCCCCCCCCGCCCCGTCCTCCAAGTGTTAGACGCTTGCGATGTCCACGTAATAAGACGTGGAACGTAGTGCGGGCACATAGAGGGCGTGGATCTCCGGGCTACAGTTGATCCGCAAGACAGAGAGAACACCGCGAGTACCGTTCAAACGTTGTGCAGTCATTACTCGTCGTGGAATGCTTTTTCCGTTTTGCCGTGGCGTGTGTGATCGTACTTGATCAGATATATGGCGGGCGTCAAGCTCAAGACCCTCCCCTCGGGCCTCTTTGCAAATATGGGGAACCTGCGAGAACTGTGAGCAACATCCTGGAAAAGAGATTTTGCAAGTATCCCTCGACGGTTCCCGACCGATTTCCGAAGCGAGCGATCAGGCAAATAGTAGGTCAAGTGTCGGCAAACCAATGGATCGCTGATGTTGTGGCTTGGGCTGAATGGGCGATGATCTCGTTTTTAAATCACACACCGGGGAAAATTATACCTTGTCGATATGTGAGCGACCACCTTGCCTATTTTTTGACGCCTGGCGTTGCAACTGAGATATCACTGAGGCACCAGTATTACCTTACAGCCAAGGAGATATATGTTTGTTTTCGTTGAAAGGATTGCGGCCATTGTCAGGGCATAGCCGTTGGTGACAGCGATCCATGCCACGCTGAAGGACGAAACAATCGTTTCAGGGGCTCCTGACTTGAGGCACTCCACAACTTCCACGAAAAACCACGAATACATGTGCAATGTTGCCACGCGTATAATTACTCTACGCAGCATTTTGAGCCTTGTTTCCACGAGGTGCATTGGATCAAAGGGATCGGTGTGACATGATGAATTACAACATTGTACACTCTCGGTGGCAGAGGAGATACGTATTCACCCGGGCAATAGGCAACATCGCCACTAACACTCGTGATTGGCAGCGTGTGGACTCCGTTTGAAGTGGTATGCCATCAATTCTCACTTGTTGGCAAAAGGTTAAATGTAATATTTAGACGTCTAAGAGGCGTCCGCTGGACAGACGGTGCACGACGCTGGTATTACCGAGTGACGCATCAACCACGGAACATACCACCTCTCATAAAAGACGCCGTTAGTTGTGCACAGGCGCACGTAATCCCGTGCTCCTAAATCTGTTTGTCGAGTTTCTCTTCGATTCCGCCGTTTATCAGGTATATGCAAGACGGCATGCTCTCCGCGTTGGACGTGGACATTTTCGAAGGACTGGTATCTGTGGAATGGGTGTGAGTATTATGGTCGTCTTCCCCTCACGGCGCAAGCCACGCCCTTTATTTATGAGGCTCCTCACACGAGGAGGTCTGTTCCCCACCCAAAGCCTGGTATGGATAAAGACAAAAGTACAGCCCGATGTAGAAATCGATGGCCTAGGTACCCATACCAGTCATGTTGCACAGCGACAGTAGTAGCGACATTCCGACGATTTTGGGCACAGGAGCCCCCGTCATTCTGCAAATATTGTTGGTCGAAAAAACGCCCCTTATCACAGCACGCGTCGACTTTTTTTTTTCACCATGCCCATATAGACGGAGAGGCGCTAGTTATGCGGGGTATTGATATGCCGATGTTACCTGTATGGTGGAAAATATACCATGGTTCTAGAACATTTGTTCGCGTAATCTCTCCGTCGTGTGGTCGATGGAAGGATGTCGTTAGGCTGGACTTCACCCAAGGTAAAGGCATTCCGAAATATTGAAACGGCGGGTGGTGAGGTACAGCAGTGGTCCCCCTAAAGCGCCTGTTGAGTAGTGTCGGTTGTCCGCTGTAGCACTCTTGAAATCGTTTGGCAAGCATGGGAGCAACCAGTAGCGGCACCATATATAAGCTAGTGCCGGTTGCCCTATAGAGCCTGGATTTCCGGCTGCCACATACAGGCACTGTCGAGGGACCACACTGCTTCATGCATTATTTGCATTCAGCGATAGCCCATGCGTGCTGTTCTTTATTTAAATTAGCTAAATTCACGCCGTAGGAATGACGTTAGGTGGGTGATGAACGCTAAAGCGGCCTGCCGCGAGTTTGGCCGTTAGCGCGGGGGTGAATATCTATGCCTTCCGGCTCTTGTGGTTATGCACTGACCCAACCGCTGTCGTTGATAGCCATTCTCCTGGCATATCCTTACTTTCAAGTAAAATCAGGGTTGAAAAACGCCGTATCACAAGACCTTATCCTGTAGCGGCACCTCAAGGCACATTTGTTTGCCAAGGTGGGAAAGAAATACAGTTATCGGATCGGATATGACCGATATTACCCAAAGCATCTACAGCTGCGGGAGCGAACAGGCTTGGGCCACGGCTACGGTGACACGTTCACGTTTTGAACAGTCATCTCCCATTGACGGATTACAGCCATTCCTACCGAAGCAAACTCTGTCGTCGTTTTCCACCGTTTTATTAGTGCTGGACATATTTTCCCCAATTTCCTCTATTTTTCCTTGATTCCAAGTATGTGTGTGCAAATAATGCTGGGATGTTTCGTAATTAACATCGTGCGAGCGCCTGTACCTGGAAATCAAACAGAAATAAGAGCTCGTTTGTAAATTAGTAGATGGGTAAAAATAAACGCTAAGATGTCTTTGTGCGATTGTCTGCCACTTTTAAACGGCCCTGTACTGTTGTGCATTTTGTCTACCAAAACGGACCATCTTGATTTTTTTTCCATGCCGTGCCGTCGAAAACGAAATCGAGTCCACGTTTGACGGAAGTTGAGAGGCCGCCGCTCGGGCGTCTTAAACCCCATGGGAACAACTATTTCCCCCCCCTCCCTGGCTGTTTTCGGCTCCCTGCCCAAAGCACGCCCCAGATCGGCGCAGCTCGTCAGGGGTTGTAGGCGCTCTAACTCGATTAATGTTTTGCGGCCAACGTACTTTAATCACAAACAGCTATCTCAACAACCGTTCATGAAGAGTGCGTAGCAATACGGATATATCGTCATGCTCTGCCTTCGTCGTACGTAGTTACCTTGTACCTTACCCGCCTTAGCTTTTCGGATGCAGGCTTCGTCAGCGGCGTTGGACATGGTCCCCCTTTGGTATTATTTCATTTCTCGAAGGGACTAGATTGGGTTCAGTTCAACCCAATTGAAACATACAATGATGGTCATTCTAGATAGAGTGCGGGTTTGCCAGTCAAAGTGATTGTTGAAATTGCTCGGCACAGTTGGGCACAACCAGCAGTGGCAGTGAGTGATATACTGCCGGGTGCCGCTACGATCGTGCCTGGGCATTTTCGGTTGCCACGTACCGGCAGGCAGTTTCGACGTACCACTACTCTATACAATAGTGTCCGCCGCAGACACGATGCATATTATATTTCCCCTGCGCTCCAAGTAACGCTGAGCCCCTTTCCCGCCTCCACATTCATCAGGGACCTTCGCAACAACGCCCTAACGACACTACCTGCTGGTGTCTTCGAGCATTTGGGTGATGGAACATCACTCCGGTTTCTGTGAGTACCCTTGCAGATGGGAGCTACGGTAACGGTTGCATTGGTGGGACGGATTGGTCTCTGTAGGACGAGCTTCTCAACGCAGGAGCTGTCCCGTACCTTTGACATCCCGTTCTTGTGTCAAAGTTTACAGTTGTACATCCTATTCATGGGATAGTCTCTCGATGTCGACTTGTAGTTGACGTCGAGTAAGGGCAAAGCATAGAGCTCTCCAAAGTAAGATAATCGGAAACCATGAGATGCAAATAAACCGTAGCATGGCAGGGAGAAATTTGTTTTTTTCAAGGCGTTCCACGCGTTCCCAGTTGACCTGTAACAGAGCGGAAGACCCGGTCTCCTACACTGTCAACATCACCATGCGGTCTAGCCAACGCTAGGACAGTGGCGCTTTTCCTCATTTTCTCAGCTCCTTGGAGCCTTTCGTACGAGTGGCTTCAATTTTGCTTGCAAGTGCTACGCCTTCTTGTGTTCGTTAGGTTCGCCACACGCACTGCCGTGGAACGTTTTGCGACGCTTCGCCAACAGGTCGTTTTGAGGTTCGGCCATAAAAGACAGAGCCACTCACTCAACTATGCTTGCCTCGATAGTGAGAGTCGGTCCAAAATTTAGTTACGTCGATGGTGCAAATCAGGGTACAACACTACCATACCCTAGGCGGGGTCATCACCAAACAAACGTTGTTTATTCTCAAAGAACGTCAGTCTCAGATGTAATGATCATTGCGGTCTAATACCCGCCCTCCTGTTCGCGTCCGCTTGCCATGTTCATCAGAACTGCACTCATAACCGCACATTTCAGCTAGCCCTCACGCACCTTCCTTGTCTGTGCCAACCATTTGCTTCTCAGGCGTCTGGCTGGCAACGCGGACTTACAATGCGTTCCCACAAGGCAAGAAAGTGTGCGTAAGGGATACCCCGTTGCTGTGCTCGGATTGCTTCGCTGCCATGTGCTTGTACGTCGATACCCGCCAAATAACGGTATGAAGTGAGAATTGCCTCGGGGGGGATGGGGGTTCGACACGCACCGTTTCCTCTTTCGCCAAGAACCAGATGTGACACAAGAATTTCTAGTCTTTGTTCATTCCGCCCGGCATCATCTTCTGCATATATCGGGATCCAGACTCGTATGAAAAAGGTGTAGGACGTTGCACTGCAAGACGTTTGCTTTTAATAGGGGAAAAGCTTTTGCCCGTTTCGTCCCTCTGTTAATAGAACACGAAAAACAATGAAGGCCTCCAATTACGTAGGATATGGAGGTTCCACTTTGTGGGTAAAACGATGCTGGCCGTTTGAGCTCCTCGAGCGAGCAACTACCCTTCAGTCTGAAAAGGTTCGAGCACATTTGTCAGAGGACCAGTGTATAGCAGTCTTGGTCGGATTTCGAGAACGATTTGCCTTCGAAGTGATGTTTAGGGTGAGATGTTGAGCTTCTCATGTCGGTTGACTCGAAACTTCCGCACCACCCCGGCAGTCGGACGACTCGCAGAATGAACTAATTACATTTCACCACCTACCGTGCACATCTAGACTAAATCATTTCAGCACTACAAATGCTGAAAACAAAATGAGTCCGGACGTTTGGGATGCTGTCGGCTTTGGACTTTAGCATTGCTGGGCAGCGATCCAGGGCATCGCGAGCAACCGAGATTACACTTGGATTCGTCTTCGTCATCTGACGTTGCCCTGGTGCGGACGAACGAATGACCAGGGCGGGGACTGTCGATTATACCTTCCTGTCCAATAGTGTGTGGTAAACCTGCACGTGAAAACAGAACCATACAGTGACGCACAGATTTTCTATGGAAACCCCTGCAATTTTCTAAACACACGAACACGAACCTAGCTGCGGAGCTGATGCTGCTGCTGCTTCTGTTACTGTAGGCGGTGCTGATTGTTTCTGGTTGTGCTGATGTCTGATGCCTTCTGAGCAATGCTGCCTGGCGTTGGGTGTTGATGTCCCCGCTGCCTTTAGCTGGCATCTGCTGGGTTTCGGGCTGATGGTGCCTGCTTCTGGCTGTTTTCTGTTTGCCGTTGGTGCGGCTGGCCGCTGGCTGGCTGGCTGCTGGTACTGGCTCCAGTTGCTTGCTAATACTGCTGGCTGCTGCTGGCTGTTGCTGCTGGTTGTTGCTGCTGACAGCTGCTGACGGTTCTTGAGTTTATATATCTAACGTCTACCATGCACCAACGCACCAAGTTGACGACCATCACAATTTTCTGGCTGCGCGACATCTTGGCGAAAGCTGTTCTACCTTTATCATCACCATGTGGACTGGACACGTACAATAAACCCGTATACAAGGATCGGGCGGCCCTCCATAAAATAGTTGCGCATAAAGGGCATGACGAAGAGGGGGGGGATGGAGCGGACCGTGTACCAAGAGGTTGAGGTGCCACATGTATTTGAAGCATATGCCATTAAAGATTGTTGGTTTTGTCGGGAGTGGTTTGCGCTCAGGCATAAAATGAAGGTAGATGTTGGTGCACTGCATAGAGGAATTGGAACGACGAAACAAAACGAAACATGAGGCCATTTGTTGTCTAGTCCGATTCCGCCAGTCGAAAATGGCCTTTTTCGACTGGACCTTTTTTCGACTGGATTCTTCTGGTCCTTCTTCTTTTCGTCAGTCGAGTCGATTTCATTGTTTTTGTGCTCTTCCTAGGGGCGGTTGGTGTGAGGGGGTACCGCAGTACAGCAGGCGAACTCGGTTGGCAGCTCTGTTCTTCGCGCTTTTTCCGCGATCAACGGTTCGACGAACCTTCGTCCCAGCGAATTGGTGGCTTTGGGCTTAGCCGAAGGCCGTCAAGGCTACGTTCGTGGAGTTGAACTCAGCTAAGAGACGCCAAAGCTACAGCAGGCGCAGCCGTTGTTGGCAGCGTGGGATCGAGAAGGCGCGCTGCTGCCGTCGTGTGATACACGCTGCTGGCGAGCGGAACTAGGAATGCGCCACGCTGACTTGCTGCGAGAAGCAACAGCAGGGATAGCTAAGCCAGAGGCAGCGCCTTGTATGATACTGACATGGTATGCGTGTGGCCGTGGGGGTTTGTGAGTTTGTTGGTAGGATGAGCGGTGCGATCGGTTCGAAAGACACGTGTAAAAGTTTTTCGACTGAGTTTTTTGACTGAAGGATCCAGTCGAAAACGTCGAGTTTTTCGACTGGATCCGCCAGTCGGAATTCTCAGTCGAAAACAGTTGAGCCGAAAAAGCTCCTTTTCGACTGTGTAAGGAAGACCGATTTGGGCTTCAGTCGAAAAAGGCCGTTTTCGACTGACAAATCCGACTGTGAAAGAAATGGCCTACGGGCGTTGTGTAAGTAAGGAAAACTGTGGGTGTTGTGGATAGGCGAGAAATAGACGGGAAGAAAATGGACAAACAGCGGTTGAAAAAATAGAGTGAACCGTAGTTGAATCGAAATGTATGTAAGGAAAGGTCTATTGGGAAAAGCTAGCATTGACATCTTAGCTGAATGCGGAGGAAGATTCGGACGGCATGGCATGCGCCTAGATCGTGAAGGGTGGTAAAAGAATTCCGTGGTTTACTTGTATAGTCTAGTCTAATGTGGAAAAATCCTACTTCAACTGCTGTAAAAAAAGCACAACGTCAAACTAGAGCGGTCAGTCCATTCCCCTGACACAAATTACACGAAAATAGCAAAACCCATGACGGAAGTCAGACCATATCTGCTTCTGTAATGGAAAGCACAAGAATCTACGTACGAGCGTAATCCTCAAAGTTCACGCTGGGAAGGCTTGAGTTCAGCAGGCCCAAATTATACGTTGAAAAGCCTGAGCACTCCACAACGCGTAGAGACAGAAGAGGGAATACGTCGGGAACACGTACATACACACAGTACAAGTCCCACCCCCTGTTTTGTACAGTTACTGTTTTTGTCGACGAAGCAACTATTGCGTTTTACAGTTTCTGGCAACGACGAGAAATACTGAAAATGTAAATGTACAAGGGCTCCGCATGAATGCCGGCATTCGCCGGCACCCATGCGTCGGGTGGGGCAGGGCAGCACTTCGAATTGTTCGATTCAATACTTGGTAGATAGAGTTAATAACGTCACCACGCACAATCATAGTCTGCACGTACAGTATGTAAGGTAATGGCAAAAGTTCGACAGAGACTAATAATGACAACAATGTACTACTATTAATAGCTCTTGATTTTTTCATGAACCCGATTCCGAGCTTCGTTCGTCAGATTTCGATCAGATAAATCTGACCGTGCGCCCATTGACGAATTAGTCTGGCGACGAAACGTGTCGAGTGCGTTTCTTTTGATATTTTATCTCGATCAAGCATCCGGGGCCAGTATGGTGACAGACCGTGTCCGCTGCGTGTCCTCTTCGTAGCCACTTAAAGACGCGCACTGAATTAGCTTCTGAAATATACAATGCATGATAACATAGTCTCTTCTTGATCCGATCCTCCCACATCCACTGTCTGTGTGTTGCTGATCGTGGAGAAACGTGCTAAGGTTGTTCCGGGCGCGAAACACGGTGGTATGACTGTCTTCGTCATTCGACTCCTCGAATTCTATTACAATGCTGCTGCTTGTTGCTGGCTGTGTAGATTGCTCACTTCTTGTAGATACAGTACGCGACTACAGCGCCTACGATTTTGTCATTTAAGTATTTGACACTCGAGCTTTATGAGACGAAAATAACAATATGTCAGTTTTGTCTGATCGCGCATTGGACAGGATTCATACACAAAGTAGGCGTCACGATAGGGTCACATGCCGGGATCGGAATCCGTCCACACATGATACCTTCCCGCACGGTGTGGAAACCCCAACCCCACCGGCCGACTGACTTTCTGATTGGCCATGGTTCGCATGTTGAGCCAACTCCACCTCAAGAAGATATAGGGTCCAATCCCTGGTCCAGAGGTCGTTCTACATCTCTAAAACTTCCATCAACCGCGAAAGCAAACGGAGCTTTCTCGGGTCGACATCACCCTGCACGGTGAGAAAACCGCAACCCCGTTGGCTAATCGCTGATTGGTTCGAGCTTCACAGCGCCGTCCTAGGCTGATAGAGATCCATCGATGGGGGAAATTTCCGTTGCACACGGGGTAAATAAGGTCCAGTCCCCGATCAATGAATCCCCCGAATCTCTGCAGCTCCAAAAACGCCGGAACAATAACGATGACCTCCCGTTTCGACACCACTCCGTACGACGTGGAACTCCAACCATATTCGCTTACCGACGATTTAGCTGGAGACCGAACATAAGGGCAACGCCACCATGGGAGGATATAGAGTCCTGTGCCTGTTCCAGAAATTCTGACAAATCGGAGACGATATCTGATTTCTCCCGCGGGTCGACACAGCCCCGTACGATATTGCGACATCCATTTATTATTCACACTGGCTTATCGTTGAGTGGCTGTGCAGCTCGAAGCGCCAGGGACACCCGGTGAGGAGATAACCGAGCAAACGGGCGGGGGGCGTTTCGACGCAGCGGATAAGGATAGGGCCTAATCGCCGTTCCAGAAATCCTTCCATACTCCATCAACGCTAACAAACCGGGGACGAAAACCGACTTGTCCAGCGTCGACACCACAGTCACACCGCACGGTGTGGAAGCCTTAGCTAGCTGAGGTTCGTACTCAACGCCAGCACCACAGAACAGGGTCCAAACTTGGTTCAGAAATCCTACAAGTTGTTTTAAACTGTAAAAAAATAGGGCAACTCGCACTTCTGCTGAATTTTAATTCGTATACCCCAACCCCGCGGTACGCGGACATTTCATTTCATCCCCTGCCTCGACACCGCCCCGCGCAGTGTTACCCAACCTTCGATAGATCGTCTCGGCGGGGGTTCGTGAATAGAGGAAACCACCACTCACCAAAAAGTTCAGCATGTTCAATGACTATCATCTCCCACTGGCCTGTGATTAGAGAAGTTATACATGGACCAATCGCATATAATATACAACAGTAGGTTCAGATCGAGGCGATCGGTGCAACTTTCTTGGGTATCGTACTATTACAGCAGCAATAATACACTTCACTTCATTTCTTTTTCCCATCCCATGTATTGTGATGTTGGCACTACTCTCGCCCTCCTAGTAGCATAACTCAGACCCGGGGTCATATATCGGACTCCCCTCCCCATCCTCACTACGGTACAAGCCCTATCGCGAGAAGAATTCAGCATTTTCTTCCGTCGACGATTCGCGTCGAATTGCCTACCCACGCTGCTTGGCGATTTCAGCAGGTAGTTCATCTTTCCATTGTCGATTTTTTCTGCAGATAAGTAAAGTTAACAAAGCTTACAATGCGGTGTGGTTTATCAATTCAAGGAGCAGCGCCATTAATTGTATTAATGGTGTAACCCCACTAGACCACCGGGGCGATCGGCTCAATATCACTCACTGCCCCGGTGGCGTAACAGGTTATCCTCCAGCCTGGTATAGGTCAATTTTGTGAGTTCGAATCCCCCCGAGTTCGTACGCGTATAACATTTCGTGGGTTTTTTTTTGTGCACTATTTGGCTGGTGGAAAGCGCGAGAGCGTGAGTTAGCAACACTCGATGAAAAAATCGACCATCAGTGGGTGCTGAACCACATATGCGCAAAAGAAAAAGAGCAATAACCGGGGTGGGGGAAAGGACGACATCTGTCATCACTGCTTGCATGTCCAAAAGCTGCCAAGTGGAAGTGTGCCAAAAACATATATATCACTACTGGTAGAAGAGATAATCAATCAGCAATCAGCAGCAAGGAGCACGTCAAGTATGAAGCAGCACAAACGTATTTGTCAGTTACGCACCAACACAACCGCTTGCACGTGGCCGGCAAACGGTTATAGCAACGGAGTCAGGAACCGCAGCAACAACAAAGTACGCCATCCTCCAAGGAGTCTTCTCGGGGAATAAAACACCAAACGCGAACGATGCGATACAGGACGAATGCATGCCACTCGCTGGTTTCTTCCGTGAATACTGTCGACTCTTACTACGACCTGCGCGTGGGGCAGCGTAACAACAGGAGGAACGATGATTTTTCCCCTTTTTTGTGTCGAAAATGTACGGTACACCTCCGCTCCATGCCAAAACATATGTCATAGACAAAAAGCATACTGTGTGTAATAGAGCATCGCTGTGTATGGTCTTACTCGTACGTACCTAATACTTCGAAGTATATTGCTTGCACGAGAGTATAAACCATGTCGATTTGTCTGAACTGGCATAATACCATCCTCGAGGCCCCGGGGACGCAGCCATTCGCAATGCTGCTGTGTGGAATTTTCTGAGGCGGTAATCGTAACCACTACTACCTCCTCCTCGTTTTAGTCATGCGTCCATCTGAAACTCGGAAATATCGCGATATTGGTCGTTAAACCCCGAATTTTGTGCGTCTGGAGTTTATAACGATCCCGGGTTGTCGGAACATTTTTGCCACACGTGGTGCACACATGCCAAAATGTCGCGTAGGTGGGAATTCCCACCTTCGCGATATTTTGTGATTGTTTTTTAGAGGAAAGATGCGTTTACTTGTTGTTCGTGTTTGGAAAGACCGCATGACTAGCACGCACACAGCACATGACTGCCCAACCGCACACACAGTCAACCGCTGCACGTATGAAGCCTCCAGCGAAGCACCATGAATACCAAACGACCGAGGATTAGCCCTTTGACAGACCGGCGCCCCTGCTCTCGAGCCCGGGCAGGGTGTGTGTTTTTTGCTTGGTTTCATTCAGTTGATGAGGGCACACCACAGCAGTAGCTACCTGGAGCACAGCATTCAGCTATTCCTCTGTTTTGTCCATCCCCTTGCCTGCGTTCGTTCTTCTGCATCAACCGCTTTTAGATTGTGTCTATCCCCAAGCTACCCCAACAGTAACCAGGTAACGCAAAACTCAAACACGACTCATCGCGGCTCTTGCGCGTTTATTCTGTGGCGGACAGTTGTTGCGGGCAAGGTTGTCTGGCCCATGCCGTGCATGCTTCGTCCTACACTCCTCACAGCTGGTGCCCTACGCTGCTCTGGGTCTCGGACGGGACGGGGCTAATAACCTAGCTTCGTCTCGTCTCGAGTCTTGGGCCCTTGATGACTCGAGTGTGGAAAAACGCCATAGTCAGTTTGAGACAGCACAAAGTGCCCACACAAATATGACGATATAGCATATAACGCGCCAAATACCTAAATCTCAGCGAACGCGGCGTTTTAAATATCTCTTATAATACCTACCGCAATACCGTGGCGATTTCTTGTACAGTACAGTAGTGGGCCCCCTATAGTGCACTTTGAATAGTGCAACCGCCCGATATAGTGCGGGTAAAATCTCTGCGCACAGACGGCGCCCTCAAGAGTGCAGGATCTGCACTATTGAGGCAGATACCCGATATAGTGCAGGTTGGGCACCGCGGTGCCCCGCAATAGTGCAGGTGGAGAAACATTCACACACACGCGATCAAAAGAAAAACAAGACACACTCACGAACAGCGGGTAGACGCAACACAAACGCGGGCACACGTGCTGCTGCAGACCCGAAGAGCTGTACGCAGCGCAGAGGCGCACCATGCCGTTTACGGACGGTGAGCTGTGCCACCAACCAGACAAGACGCCGCAAGCCCCTCATGGCCATGCCTGTCATGGAGGATGTGGCGGGCGGCACTACGGCAACTGCGGCAGCATGGTTGGCGACATCGAAACAAGGCGAATCTGCTGCTCGTGAGTGGCAGGGGCTGGCAAGCGCAAAGAGACTGGCAAGCGCAAAGAGATACCAGCTGAGGGTGCTGAGGGTGCTGGGGCGGGACCATCTCAACGCCCGACGGAGAAGAAAGGGGGGAGTGTGAAGGCTTCGTGTGGTGCTCGTGCGCGGGTGGACATCAATGGGAAGGTTGACATCCTCAAGCTGATCGATGCCAAGGTCTCCTACGCGCAGATCGCAGACCGCTTCAAGTGCTCTGTGCGGTTTCTTGCGACGGTGAAGTCTGACCGGAAGAATATCGAGGCGGCGGCTGCTGCAGGTGCCGGCAGCCAGAAAACTGCACGCAAAGCAGAGTTTCAGGAGGTGAGCTACACCTCTTCTTGCTGCTGCTGTGAGCTCGATTTTTAAAAAAGCAGGCTCATGTTTTTCCCCGCCTATTTTTTTTTGGTGTCGAGGCTCTCTGTCCCACTTTTTTTGTGTTGTTCACTCTTGTCCTTTTTGTTGTGCTTGTTTTTTTCGCCTCGCTGTGTGCCATTCTTCTTTGTCTTTCTCTTTGTTTTTTCCCCCTCGCTTGTTCCTTGTGTTCGTTGCAAATCTTTTTTTCTTCGTCGCTCGTCTTGCATCCCTTGTTTTCGATTTCATCGTTTTTTTCAATGTCAATCCTACATTTATTCATCTGCAACGCGTCTTGTTTACTGTTGCCCACAACGTTTCCAACTGTATATAGAAGAGCGTACTGAGTAGTCCTGCCTCACCGCGCCGCGCTGTCCAGGATGTATGCCAACGTTCCAAACTCTTTTTTTGATGTTTTGTACTCGCTACATGGTTTGTTTGCTTTTCGGCGTCAGGTGGAGACGCTAGCTCTTGATCCACTCGAGAAAGCCCGGCCGATCGAGATGCCCGTCACACGCGATGTTCTTCGAAGCTTCGGCCGTGCCGCCAAGGCGTCGCTGCTGGCTGACACTGCGACCTTTGAAGCAGTGCGGGCGAGGGTCGAGGACTTCAAGGCCGGCGAGAAGTGGGCAAAGAACTTCGTGAAGCGCAACAGCATCAAGAGCGTGAGACTTCATGGCCAGGCTGGTAGCGTCGACAAGGAGGGCATCAAGCAGGGCATTGAAGAAGTCAGGGCCCTTTGCGCGAAGTACCCGGCCACGTCATTTTTATCGTGGACGAGACAGGCCTCCAGTGGAAGCTCATGCCCGGGCGCACGTACCTTTCCACCTCGGAGGACCGGAAGACGGCGCGGGGCTCAAAGAGCATGTACCTTAAGGATCGACTCTCTGCCTATATGTGCTGCAACGCCGACGGCACGGCGAAGGTTGACATGGCCATCATCGGGAAGACGAAGAGCCCCCGCTGCTTCGACAAGGGGGCTTTACCGCTGAAGTATTTCTCGCAGGCCAACGCGTGGTCCGACTCCGCGACGTTCCTGAAGTGGTGGCTTGAAGTATTTCTCCCGTTCATTCGGCGCTTCACTCACGAACCTGTGCTGCTGCTGATGGACGGCTGCTCGTCTCACGGAGATCTAGTGGATGATCGTGGACGAGTTACCATCAAGTGCCTCCCTCCGCTTTGCACCGCCGTACACCAGCCCATGGATCTGGGGGTCATCGCTAAGACGAAGGTCGTCTATAGGAAGGAGCTGCTCGATGTGAAGGCATCAACCATGTTGGTGGCTAACACACTTCGCGCCCAGGCCAAAACTTGCAAGATGAAGGCCGGGACAATGGGGCTGGCGCAAGGGCACCAACCTCATGTGCGGGACGCGGCTGAACTTCTCCAGAAAGCATGGGCCAGCGTCACCCCCCAGGATATTGCCAGGTGAGGTGTGAACATTGCCATCGCGAGTTTGAATGTTCAGCTAGCGCGCGTGCACCTGGCTTCCACTGTGGTGCGATATTTGGGTGTGTACAGTTGTTCGTTTTTTTTTTTTGGCCAAGTATTCCAGCATGTGGACATCTCCAGTGTATCTTCACTACCAAAAGGTTTCTCTCTCACATTCCGATGGGTCAATTGTTCGTCTAACATCGCTTGTTCACCCGAAAACCGATGAATCGCATTTTCTGCGCTACCTCGCACCAGGTGCTTCGTCAAAGCCGAGACTCTTCCAGAGGACATGGCGGCGGAGCTCACCAAGCAACACGGAAAGACCCGGTTCGACATCGCCGAGCCTGACCTGAAGGCTCTCATGGAGACTGTCAACACGTTGAGCACGATCGTAAGCGACGCGCAGAAGCAGGGATCCGCCGTCGTAGATGACGAGATGGCCGAACTGCTGGCAGAACTCAACATCGAGCCTGGACAGCCGCTCGGGGGGCAAGCGGTGAGCGCAATTCAGGGATGGGCTACCATCGACGATGATGCTGAGGTGGTAGAGACTCTTCGGCTGGACGCGGCGGATGACATGGCGGCAATGCTAGCTGGAGCGCGCATTTCTTCCGGCTGCGATGAGGAAGATGAAATGCAGATGGCGATGGCGGTGAGAACACGGGGCGCGAGCGCCGTGCTCCACCGGCTTATAGTGAGCTGTCACCTCACTTCGGCGTCCTGGAATCGGCAGCAGATGACAGTGGCAATGGAGACGCGGCGTTCCATCTGCGGAACGCAAAAATGGCGATGATCGCAGCGCATTTTGCTAAGGGGGTGCGCCAGGCAGACATGAGAGAGTTTGTCGAGACGTAGTGAAGGCGGCGGGTACGTGGTTGCTTTTTTTTCCTTGCAGTCAGCTTCCTATGTGCCTTCTCGTTTCTTTTTGTTTTTTTTCCCGCAACATCGCAGCGGGTGCGCCGGGCAGTCATAAGGGAGTTTGCCACGACGTTAGCAAGGGCGCGGGGTGCATGCTTGCTTGATTTTTCTTTGCAGTGACCTTCCTGCATGTTTTTCTCGCTTGTTATACTTGTATCTTTTTTTCTTGCAACATAGCAGCCGGTGCGGCAGGGGTCAGATAAATTGGCACGACGGAGTGAGGTTGCACCTGGCTGGTTGTGTGTGTTGGTTCTTGCTAAATCGAAGCAGGTGCGCCAGGGAGACAAGAGAGTTTAATCATCACATAATGATGGCAGGGGCCAGCAGTACATGGTTGCTCGTGTTTTTGCAGTGGGCTTTCTGCCGTATTTTTTTTATGCACATAGTAAGTCTTTTTATATCATGCAACATCGAGGGAAGGCAGGCAACGAGGACCGAGAGTTAGCTTCGTCCACTATTAATCGACAATCTCGATCCATTTCGTACTCTGTTGGCCCCGCAAAGCGTGGACGCCACACTCACAACGTGAAGTCGAAGAGTGCCTCAATAATGCAGAACCTGCACTATTGAGGAATATTCAAAGCCCCAATAGTGCAGAACCTGCACTATCGAGGACACCCTTTTCAGTATTGCAGGTGCCTGCTATAGTGCAGGTAAATTCTCACGACAGACCCCTGCACTATATAGGGCCCACTACTGTACCATGTGCTAGTCGATCGGCTGAAATACTGCCAAGACTCTAGACACAAATCGCGTCTTCACGCAAGACAACAAAACCTGTACCATCATCGCCAGCGTCAGGTCAGCGCGCGCGGACCATTTGGTGCTGGTTCTTTTCGTTTTCTGCTTGTCCTACTTGGTTTGCCTTCCTGAGCATCGGCCCACGACGAGTTCTGTTTCGCTACCACCATCGTCCGAGGACTCTTCTCCTGCCAAATCAAGAATTTTGCCGGGCGTGTAGATTGCCGAGCGCCGTGAACACCACGTGGGTCTTGGCCTTTGCCGCTATTCGTGGCCGTGTTCCCGTTCACGAGCAATGGCCAGGACCTTCACGTTTTGAGCTGCAGGGCTTTTGCTCTGCCTAGAAGGTGGCATAGCTGTTGGCTGGGCACGGCAGTTCCTACGCATGCGTTACTACGACCCCGTCCAGGTGAACTCTGCCTATTTCTTAGAGGTGCCTCAACTCCTAGAAACTAGCTGCTAATTTGTGAAACGTGTTATTTAGTAATCTGGATGCCTTTGCTTAGAATTAAGCAGAATTTACTCGGGACTGTGGGAACCGTTCCACGGTACGGAGGCATACTTGCGAAACTCCTACGGTAAAAAGTAGTCCGACTCTCTCTCTGCATTGACACCTCCCGTAAGCTAAAGCCACGATAATATTGTTTCTGCCTGATTGATGGGCTCTTGGAATGAAAACCAGACGAAATAACGTTTGGATCGGATAGTCCTGTTTGCCGCAGTTGAAACATTTTTCGCAAACAAGATCTTCAACAATGAGATTGATCAGTGTACAAGTAAATATGCCGTGTTTGTCCTGGTTGACTGGTTGGGTCACGTGTGGAGTTGTGTGTGCGAGGATCCTCAGCCCAATATTTGAGAGTTTGGAGGGAAATTGGAATACTAAGTGCAAATGCTCAGGGGAGGTTGTTCATGGTCGGAGTGTGTGCTTGCAGCATTTAGAACTTGAAAGTACGAACAATATATATTTCCAAGGGCTCTCCGCTGTGCTGTCCAGTGAGCTCAAAACGTAATATCTGCGCTCGAATCACAACGAGCTTCGAACTTCCTGCCGATCCACCACGAACGGTTCACCACCACGTGCCGTCGCGACCTACTCCCTTCGCCTTCTTAACCAATTATCAAAAATTATTATTGCCAGCCGTCGTCGCCGTTCTCCTTGGCCTCATCCAGCTCAAGGTTGCTTTTCTTGCTTGGCTACTTGCGTTGCGTAACGTTGTAAACACGACGACATCCACCTCCCCTCACCATATTGTCTGATATATTGAAGCTGCTGTGTTGGGTTTGCCGCCACAGCAGTACTACTAAAGCCACGACTAGCTGGAGGAGCTGACACGCGCTGTTGCCTCTACATGTTGCGAGCGAGCAAGCGTCCGCCTCGGCAGTCTTCCCCGCTGTGAACTGGCTTGAAAGGTTGCTTGTCATACGCTCTCCTGCTTGTACGAAGACCAATGTATGCCTGCCTGCGGCGGTTGTAGAACGTGCTTACTGCTGCATGCAGTGATCTCCACAGCGTCACACAACAAATCCTAGGTCGGGTAGATGGCGCACCCTTCCATTCTACTCATTGGCGGCACGTCTGCGTTCGTTTTCGTACGGGCTTGTCATACGCCATACGTGCGGGCCGGGCGGGGCTGATCTAAACTTTTCATGGTTCGGGCCGGGCCGGGCCGAAAAACTGATTTTTAATGTCGTGTACCGGGCTGCACCGGGTCGAGTGCTTTACAAATGTGATGGGTCAGGCATGGCGGCCAGGCCGGAGAAGGAGTTTTGAAAATGCGACGGGGCAGGCCGGGCGGGTCAACAGTTTTGAAAATGTGATGGACCAGGCCGGGTCAAGAATTCGAAAATGTGGTGGATCGGGCCGGCCCGCGGCCCATCATTGGAAATCTTGATTGGGCCGGGTGGGGCCGCGGCCCGTCTCTGAAATATATTGCCCTACCTGCCATAGGCTTGTGCCGGCGCTGCGAATTAGCAGCAACACGCAGAAGAGTTCGAAACCAGTAAGCGCATTTCCCGCATGTTCGCTGGCCCTTCCTTGTGCGTCTTTATCGTGATCAAATGACTTAGTTGGACACAATACAGAGCGCCCGAACTGATGTCCATACAAAGTTGTGCGTTATGCAGTGTGTCTATGAAAAAAGAAAGAAGAAGGTGTAGTGTATTTTTATCTCGAATATGAAATATCCAGATGAACACGGACGGAATGAGGGGGGGCGGTTGGAGAAGATGTCGAGAGTGGAGTGACCATAGGGTGGGGCAGGAAACTACCTCATCGCGTCTGCCCATGAGCCTAAATCCCCAGAGGCTTCCAGAACCACAACCGAAGAATTATCAAATCCAGATTCCTCCGCAACATTCCTTTCCAAGTAACGTTCTACTAAATATTCATCGGCTACCGTTATCCCGCCATAATCCGAGTACACCAGTGCAACTTGCCGACGTGCATTCGTTTGCATGACCTATATTGAATACCCTCGCTCGGTGTATCAATAAACGTGGGTATTGCCACAGTGAGTATTGCCAAGACGAGAACGAACCGCCTACAATTAAATAGTGGGATCTATTAGAAAACCAGGAAAAAAATGAAACCTAACCCCCGGAATCAAAAAGGAATTCGCGGTGCCTTTCGAAATATTTCTCATCAAGGCCGTTTGTCCGAATATCACACCGAAACTGACCCTCAGGGGACAGGCCGGGTCGACATACACACACATCCGTATACAACGGCAGCTTGCGCTGCCGGGGTGTAACGAAGGCCACTGATAGTGACAGCTTACGCTATACCTACAATGGGACCCGAAGGGTGCGCCAGCTAGCGTTGGGCTGCGAAAGCAACTGAGTTAAATCGACACACGACGCGTATGAAAATACGTGGAAGTGTGGTGAGCTAAAGCTTTATTTTTCCCCATCCGCCGGAGGATAAAAAAAAATAAAAAATCAATTTGCCGATCATTTTACTGAATATATTCTGCACTGAGATGTCTCCGCTGGCAGCCATCTCCCTGGGAAGTGGTGCCGTACATCTTCACCTGTTGATGACCTCCAGGGGCTTTCGCTAAGCCTATATTCCCGCTGTTGTCCTTGTACACACCAAGCTCATCGAGCCCAGACGGGGCATCAGGAACACCTGTATCCCTCTAACATATATTGCCTACTTGACCTTGTCTGCCATGGCTACGCATTCTGCCTCAGTGGTAGATAAAAGTAAGGCACTTCTGAGTCCTCGACATCCGAACCACTACAGTATCCGCCGCAACAAACGGTATCACCATAAACGAAACGTCTGTCCTCTGCCTTGTGGACGTAATCTACTCGTACGTACGTCTCCAAATCAAACTCGAAGTGCACATATCCCAAGTCATGTTTCCTAAGCGTTAGCCCTGAGCCCGCCGTGGCATTCAGATATTCGATAATCTTCTGCCCCGCCTTGCAGTTAATTGGCTCAGGGTCCTGCGAAAAACGCGCGATTGCCCGAACTGCATTCCCAATATCCGGCCTCGTCTTGTTTGCGATGCACATCTGACTCCCCACGATCTCACGAAACGGTACACCCACCACAGTCTCATCCTTGTTCTCGTGTCTGCGAACAATGGAAGGAGTAGTGGGGATGGGGCTGGACTTCGAGACTCACAAACGATATAGTACACGCCAGATGCACAGAATAATCTGCGAAATCTTCTACCTACCTTTTGTCCCGGTCTCATTCGTACTCAGTGTCCGTGTACCACTCTACCTTGCCGGCATGTTCGGTGGAAATCTCTGGTTGAGGGCACTGACTACCACTTCAGTCACCGCCTCAGTAGGTGCAATCTTGATGTCGTCCACATGACAGACCGTTATCGCCATAGCGTCACCAGCAAACGTCAGTCGAAACCCACAGGGGTCTACAAAGCATTGCTCCAAATTACACTCGACAAGTTTTGACGATAAAAGCTGATACCACGCTCAACCACGCTCTGCTTCAGGGTGCAACGTGCCTTGTTCAGCAGCAATGCCTTGCCAGATACTGATCCACAACTGGGGGGCAGATGCAAGCACATGCCTGTGTCCATTTCCGACTGAATAAAACCATGGTCTACATCTGAGTGCCTCAGGTCTCAGTACATCTTACATGCCAGAGCTGCTACCAGCCTGTTTGAAGTAGCAGATGCTGCAGGAGCAAATGTCATAAAGCAATCTACTCTCTCTATCTGGCTGTACCCCATCGCCAACATACGGGATTGTGCCCTGCCAAACATACGATGCGAATCACCCCTCCACTTGTACAGTCACTTCGCGTCTACGATGTTGCACCGGTCAGGAATATCATTCACTTCCGCAACGGTTACGGTCGCCACGAGCCAATCAACCTCCATCTTCATCGCCTCCATCTACACGTCCGAGTACTGCAACGAGCGTGCCGCAGAGTCCGACTGTGGCACCGCCCCTGCTTCCTGGACGAGACGTTCCGGTAACTCGCCCGGTTAACGGTTAATCTCTTCTGCCGCCAGCAGCCCACGGATTTGTTTTCCCCCTCCATCGGGCCCAAACATGCTCACTAGGCCAGCTGCGTCTTGACTTGGCGCTCGCGTCTGCGCTCTATTTGGCCCGAGCTCGTCTCCATCTCGCTAGCCTTATAAAAGTTGGATTCAAGCTGGCCCTCCACGGAGGCGAACATGGGGTAGGAACCGGACGGCTCTCGTGCGTTTACGATGTTTCGCTCGCCTCTACTGCGATGTCACCATAGGCAGATGTCTTGCTGCTCTCCGACGACGAATAAACATGTGGTAGGGCGGATGCAGTGCCTGAGGCTGGTTTTCTTGACGGGGCACTGAACCCGTTACGCCTTCTCCAGCATGGTCTACACTCCCCGCCGGAGGTTACTCGACGCTGTCGGGGTATTTCCCTCCCCAGAAGGGGCAATGGCGTTGGTGGACCATAATCGAAACCATCTAGCCCTCCCGTCTCTGGCGTCTCTGCCAGCTCTGATGTCCCTCCCGGTTCTGACGTCCCTGCCGGCTCCAGTGCCCCTACCTATTTACGGCGATGCAGATTGCCGCAATTGCACCGGTGGCACCTCCATGTCTGGTGTTGCCTCCGAGTTGACGTCCCTTGTTTTTATCACCTTGTTTTTCCGCGTTAGCATCCGCAATATGTCAAGGGAGTAGTCGATGCCTCGCCCGATATAGACGAAACTGTCGCACTTGGGGAACGACTTCGACGGGCGGTCCCAGCGGCAACATTCCGGACGAAGAAACGGGTGGGGTGATGCAGGTGCTGCCTTGCCAGCCCATATCTCGTGCGACGACTTGTTGCCCGGGCTAGATGTGGTCGCAGTGCTTTGCACGCCAAGTGTATAATAGAGCCTGAGCCCAGAGGGTCTCCGATGGTGAAAATCCGATGTGGGGAGAGACGATGGGGGGTTGGATGCGAGCGGAAAGTCCCGCGTTTAAGATATTATTTTGAGCTCTCTATACGACGCCGTTCAGCCCCGGAGTTTTTGCGTTATTGCGTTCCTGTTTGGTGTCCTGCTGCCTGCACACGTCCTCGAAATATCTACTAAAGAATTTCCGCCGTTGTCAGATATTCGCTGTCTCTACCACCGACGACAACCCATCCGCACGGACATCAGCCAAAACTATTCTGAAAACGTCAGCGGCATCGGACGTACGCTGGGAAAAGTATATCCAAGAGTATCGGGTAATTTCGTCCTTCACTTGAATCACATACCGATTACCTTGCAGCGATTGAACACTCTTTAGGCCACTGAGTTCAACAACGACTCTTCGTTAGTTCTGGGTTGCGCGTGATCTCGTACTGTTCAAAATGGGCTACGGCACCTTCCGCATGGAAAACCCAATGCACGATCTCAATCCACCTACTAGCTCTACACCTAGTGAGTTGGCCGTGTCCTTCAACTAAAATTCGTTGGCATGTCCGTGCACGCTGTGGGAAATGTCGATATCCACAATAGCCTCACGCATGTCAGCACTACCGGAGCCTGTAACATGGAATACCATGGGAGCGCAGTGAACAGGTTGCACCTCGTTTTTGATGGACTCAGGAGCCCAACATTTAGAAAGGTGATGATGTGGTCGTTATCAGGGTCAATCCTTTCACCAACGATTGAGTATCCAGATCCATCACTCCAAAACGTAAAACGTACATCAGCTAAGATCACGTTCAAATATTCGTCATCAGTCGCCAAACCTACTCTTTGATTCTGTGCAGCCGCTATGTAAAATAGGTTGTTAAAGCTAGTTCGGGTACGTCAGGCACCTTCCAGCTTCACTGTGACACCTCCTCCGTGTTGGGAAAAGCTACTGTCCGAGAACCACCACCAAGCCATCCCACGGTAGGGTTGCAGCAGAAAGTCCCTGAGCTCCTGACGTGAGAAACTCAATATCTTACCCGAAAATTGACTTGGAACGTATTCGTTCGTACAACCCGACCAAGATTGTATGCCTGAGTCCAAAAATATAATGTATTCGTGAAATTACTTCATTAATCGGCAGTTCCTCACATAAGGAACTCAATCGTATGCGTGAGTCCAAATATATAGTGTATTCGTGAAATTACTTCATTGATCGGCAGTTCCTCACATGAGGAACACAATCGTCAAGGAACGGTCTAGGCATGTACATCTTGGGACGAGGAGTAGGGACATTTGCTTTTCATTTCATGGGTCACTTTCGTTCGAAAGTTATGGATAAATTCCTGAAAAATATGTAAATTTGTATGCAGAGGCACTTCGGTGGAAACGTGGTCATGCACCTCTCAATTTTGCAAGTTGAGACCTGAAATTTTGACATGTGAGTTGGACTAAGCTCACCAAAACAGTATATGGCGAGCTCAAAAAAAAAAGAAATGCCGACATACGGTCTGCTTTACGTTTTCCATGATCATGAAAACCGAAAAGTCAACGGATTTTCATTTATATTTTGAGCTCGCCAGGTAGTGTCTTGGCGAGCCTGTTCTAAATCGCGTATCAAGATGTTTGGTATAAACTCGAAAAACTGAGCGGGGCACAGCGATATTGGTATATTTGGAGCGTCTTGGCCAGCCCAGCTTGTATATACATCAGGAGAATCAAAACAACAAAAATACAATGTTCGGCATGTGCCAGGACGTGAATTGCCATGCACGGCCAAAAACCTCGAAATCACCGCGAATGACCGCGGTGTATCGACTGTACCGTACAAATTACAAACCGTGTACTATTGAGTTTAGAAACAACAGGAACAGAACACAACATCAGCAGCAGCTTCAGCGGTGTTGATGTCTTGAACATGGATAACCCAGAGAGATGTAGTAGCAGGCGGCAGAGAGGTTACGGCTGCCTGCCGATATCGAAATATTGTCTGCTGCTCGGGTCTTCGAAGGAGTACGGGTCGCACTGTTACGTCGAGCAATACCCTCTCTCTTGACCGTTTGTACTCCGCGGTGTTGTGGCAGCAGCGGTTCTCCAGAGATTGAAAGCACGGCGGCCGCGAGGGGGCTATGACGGACAAGATGTCTACAACCCACAACGGCAGAAACTCTACCCAAACGAAACCGACAAACTTTTCAGAAGTTGCTGTTCACGGAAGTTAGTAGATGCTATTGTGTCCAAACATAGTTCATGTGAAGTAAACAAATACTTTCTTCAACCATCTCGAAAGGGGTTCCTCTTATGGTAAAATATAGATATGTGCAGTTGGATATTACGACGCGTTGAAAATATTTTTAATTCTAAACCGCGAGGTAATTGCCCCAGTCCTCGCGAAACGCGTACCTGTTGTTAACGCTGTCAAAGATTCGAGTTTGTAGACCACTCGCAAAGAACCAACCCGCTCGCAACAACAATTTCCGCCCGTACCGTGCGTCCCTAGTACATGGCATCCTCGAGGGAACCGGCGTTTGGCCGCGTGTGCACAGTTTCTAACGGTTCTCAATAGGCCAAGGACGAAAGTATTGATGATGGGGCATCTCCATCCTTGTTGCTCTACCGAGTTAACGCCCCGCGAGACGAGCGTTGCAGAACATCTGCCGAGGACAAACATAGCTTTAAGGGTGCGTCGTCGGAGCGTAGCTTGTAAACGGTTCAACGAGCGTAAATATCGCGAACAGAATAGGCTCATGGATTTGGGTTACAAGCCGTACGGGTCTTGTACCTGGAAGAGAGGGGCTAAATGTGAACATTCAAATCGTAGGCTGGGTCGCGGTTTTAGGCCAATCGTGCAGCTGCTAACCCGCCCCCGTCTTCGTGCCCACGCCGCCCGCGTATATGATTGCGCAGCTTTGCCACCGAGGAGACGTTTCCGTCCAGCCGCAGTTATACCACCACATTGACGGACTCGGTTGATAACGACGGCCTTTGCGGTACGTAGCTGCCGTGGCTCAGGGATGTCAATCGGGTTCTGAAGGATCATTCACACGTACCACGCTAAGGGTGGGGCACGTTCAGGTTGTATTTTCTGAGTGACGATGCTCCTCGACCGAACACTTTGCGAATATCGTCCGAATGGCGTCCTTGCATTGAGACGTGATATTTGTGCGCACCTACCCGTAGGCGCTGGCATTGTTCAACGGGTTGCACATTCATTTGAAGAGCTAGAGAGGAGTATACAATTGGCAGTGAGGTTGGTACACAGAGAGGGTATGCATACCTTGGGCGGCTTTCGGATGCCCCACTTGACCAGCGATATCACATTGTTCATATACAGTAGGGCAACTTTGAGATATGATATTTTTTTGGCGTGTATATTTAGTTGCGCGGCTTGACGGCCGTCGTCCATGGCGGCATATCTGTAGTCCTCGACGGTGTGCCAAGTTACCTACATCATGTATGCAAGAAGGGAAATTCAAATTATTTTGTAATTTATTGTGTTGGTCAAGGGGCATTCGCAACGAATTATTTTATCAAAACACGGACAGGACAGGTTTGACGAATGCGGGTGACTGATCTTTGGGTGTGGTTGCAATTCGAAAGAACAATGTTTAGCCCAATGCTGATAGTAGGTACCAATATTATCCCAACGGCGCCAGTAGTGTGCACTGCAAGGGATCAGCGCCGTGAAGGAACATGTATGTAGTGGATGGGGTTGGTAATTGTGTATCGGGTGTTTTGAGTCTAGAATAGTCTGTGAACTGCACATTGTCGGAAGAGGAACAAAACGATCAATATCTCCGGAAAATATATAACACTCGTCCGTCCTACCCTCGTGTATGATTTTTGCCGAACGCACGCGTAACTGTGAACAGAATGTACGGACGTGGCGACATGCGGTGAAGGGTTAGTCTGCAGCGCCGGGGTAGTCGGCTACACATGTGATGGTAAGATTTTTTGTTGCTGGAAACGGGTTAAACACTGCTGTGACCCTGTCACCCCGAAATGGCCGCGAATGTAGAGCTGCAGGTACACCCCGCAATATCCGCAGCACATGGCCCGTGGTCCGCACAAAGGTGCACCTGGCCCCTTGTCTCGTGCTGTTGCAGCTGGTTATATACAGCCAATACGCTGGTTCTTAGATCAAAGAGGTTCATGTATCACCCAAAGCTGACCTTAGACAGAAATTGAAAGTGCCATCCAAAAAATTATCCCACGGTCTATGAATACGCGGAACGATACAACAGGCATATGGATTTCATTCTTGCGTTTCCGAGCGACAACCCCGTTGGCCGTGAGAGCCCCCCCCGCTCGCCCTTCGCCAATCAAAGGGCGAAGCGTGCACGACGAGAGTTGCCGCTCGGGGCAACCCCCTCCCTGTTCCGTTGCATCCGGGGAGGATAGGTCCGTATTGCCGTCCGTCCACATATCTACAGCCCCGACACCCTGGGGACGACAATAGAGGTATCCCGGATCGACACCGCACCTCATTGTGTGTTTATCCCAATCCCACGGGACGATCACCGAATGGCTGGACGCGTAGAACGAGAGGGCAACCCACGGAGGATTGGGCCCCATACTCGGTTAAGACATCCTTTCAGAAACACTTCAACTGCGACAACCCGGGGACGAAAATCGAGCTCTCCCAGGTTGACATCGCCTTGCACGGGTGGAAACGCCAACCCCACGGGCCAATCGCTGATTGGCTGGGGCGTGTAGAGCGAGCGCAACCTGTGAAGGATAGGGACCCGTTTCTGGTTCTGAAGTAAACCCGTCCGTATCGTTCCAACTTTGACACCCCGGGGATGATATCGGGATTCCCCCGTATCGGCCCCGCCCCGCTCGATGCTGAGACCCCATCCCGCTTGCCGATCGCCGTTTGGCTAAAGCGCGTAGATCCAGTGCCATTCGGGGATGATAGGCCCTCATGCCCGGATCATAAACCCTTCCGTATCTCCGCAACACCAACACGTCGTCAAGGCACGTGCTACGATAGAGTTATCACTTGTGGACGGAAATAGTTTCCGAATGACGGAACTCCTTAACCGAAAATTGTCAAAATATGGCAATTTTCCTTTGAGCATGGTTCTCGTTGGGTACCTAGGCCATGGGTTTTTTCATCCGCCAGCAGGTATTTTTTTCTCAAATCAGCTTTTGGATTAAAACATGTCTGAAGCTCCCAATTTGAGGAACCTCAGAAAAATGTGGTGCACCTCTATCCTAGTACGCGTCTGAACAAAACGATATTCGTCCGGATCGACACCTCCCGCACACTGTGGAAACAGCAACGCCGCTCGTCCGTCCCTGATAGGTTAGGGCTCGGACATAGAACCGGCACAACCCGGGGAGGATCGGACCGCCTCGCTGGTTGGGATTCCTTCCATTCATTTGCAACTCAGACAACGGCGGGACGAACGCGGAACTCCCCCGGGTTGACAGACCGCCCCGCACGGCGTGTAAACCTCAGCACAACCTCCCAAATATTGGAGAAACACGTTTCAAAACCCGTAGGAAACAATACACAACACAACACCAAACCGACGCCCGCGCTTCCTGTTGAATGGCAAACGACCCAGCAGACTAGATGATCATCACAGCGGCAGCACGCCTTTCACACCTCTATATCTCCAACGAGTATGGGACGAAAGAGGCGATCCCCCGATACAATACCGTGACGAGTGCAATTGTTACTGTGGATAGCGTTGATCTTCGTTTGGCACAGATCAATAAAAAACAACACGGCTCGCGAATGCCGCGTTGATTTCTGCGCTAGTATATTACGTTAAAAAAACAGTGGAAATCCATCGATACTAGATACAATAGCTGTCGCCTAAACGAGCGACAGATGATAGATGTAACTGTCGTCAGACGTGTTCGTCCACGGGCCATTGGTTCATGTGATTGCGACGGGCCCCACAGGTGGAATAGAGCCGATGTGACGTTTGGCCCAGCAGAGCCTCAACGGCAGTTGCGTCCTGACCTGCGTTCCCCCGTCCTGCCAAGTAGTGTGTACGGGATAAATCGGCACACACCCTCTATATATCTCCCTAGACGATCATTCCCACCCTGAGTTCCCTCTGAACTTGACGACAACGTAAAGGGGGAGGTTCGGCGGGGCCCGTCGTCTGCGAACACCAACTCGACGACTTGGCCTCGAATGCCGTTCACGAGTCCTACTTGTTGGTACAGCTTCTTCGTGAGCATGACCTTGGCTCCCTTAGCTAGGTAGAGGTCCCTCTCAAGCCCCCCCGCCGTGTCTGCTGTTGCCCTTTTGGCGTTGGCGCACGCACCGAGCGTAGGTCAATCGCCCCCAACAGACGTCTCTCCATGATGACCTACTCTCTCCACGAAACAGCAGTAGACACACCCCTAGCGGGCACACACTCTCCATGCCCGCTCTCCGCTGGCCACTATTGTCGCCCGCTGCGCCCGTTGTCTGTGTGCTGCCCGCTGTGTGAGCGGTGTGTGCTGCTGTTTTTGCCCGTGTGGTCCGCTGTGTGTATTTCGTTGCTCCGTGGTGGTCCGCCTCCACCTGCAGTCTAAAATCAAATGATACCACACTAAAATCAAGTTTAGTTGACGACACGCACGTTTTTTTTTTTCATGGGAGCCTTTATTGCGAGGCCCACGTGTAGATTAGGAACTCGTTTCGCTCGAATAATATAAGGTGGTACTGCGCTTTGGGAGGCTGACCAGTCACACCCGGGGTGGCTAAAGCGTGCTTCATCCATCGTAGTTCGCGGCATACTTCCATTTTACTGTGTACATTAGACCCAATATGGTAACACACGATACACGGGTATGTATTGTTTTCTGAACGCCGTCGTAAAATGGGAAGCGGATCCCAAAATGCATACATCAAAAGCTGGTGTCTGCGGGATACGTGAAAAACATGGTGTTGATCAACTGCAGCTCCGATGACACCCGACCCTGCTACGTCCGCCCCCTGCTGCCCCTTCTGCAATTCTCCGTGTCCTCGACCCGTTCATGGTTGGCGCAACCAGCTGTAGTAGGTAAGGCCGGCGTGTTTTTCCAAGCGAATGAAACGTATGAGGTAAAATTCGAAAATTTGAACTGCAGTTCTTAGTGGCTTGAGTTGGAATCTAAAGTAGAGGTTTTTGTTGTCATAGTCGAAGACGTGCAGCAGATCGCGGCGTACCAGCGTTCGTTTATGCACCAGAGATAGCAAGAACCGATACAGTTCATGTACCAGGTATGAATTGTCTTCTGAACGCCGCCGTAAAATCGGGAGAGCATTGAAAAACGCATACATTAAACGCTGATGTCTGCAGGATACGTGAAAATAAATGATGTCGAACCACTCCAGTTCCGATGACCCCCGCCCCTGTTTCGCCCGCTCTTGCTGCCCCGCTTGCGATCTCTCCATATCCTCCACCCATCCATTGTTGGTGAAACCAGAAGTAGGCAAGGCCGCCGTGTTTTCCCAAGCGAATGAAACTTATGAGGTACAAATAACGTTGTCTTGAACTGTGCAGCAGTGATTTGAGCTGGAATCTTCACCAGATGCTTTGGTTGGCCACAGTCGAAGACACGCAGTAAATGAAATACGGCAAGGAACGTTCCGGGACGCAACGCATGCCCGTTACCGTCCAAAACCACGGCATGGATATATCTGTCCCCGGGAACCAGTATTTACCGTTGTGGCTAATGACATATGGTTTGTGATGGCTGTAGTCCACAACTTTCAAAGAGCGATCTCGATCACTTGAGAGCTTGCAGTTTGGCGGTACTACATGTATACCTGATACACGTACGGATTTGTTCCAAAGTTGGAAATGCTGGAAAGCCACTGCACGATCGATGTACCCGTGAAAGTGTTGAGCCGGCATTGTTCCTCTCACGTCTCCTACGGCTAGGGTACCAGAGATACACAATAACCACTAGTATATATATACGTACAGTGAGCGCGTACTGTAGAGCTCAGGGGTTGCTGTGAATCTACCAGAGCAGGTCAACACGAAAATCTAACCCTCCATGCGTATGTGTCTTTTCATTGCCTCAGTGGTTAATGTGTACTTAAAATCTCTAATGCAGCTACGCTTCAATTCCTCATACCGTCTGTGGAAGGCAGCGCCCACGGAACGGCCATGACGTGTACTTGTATACCTCCGAATGATATACATGGCTTCTTTTTGACCCTCTATATTATGATGTGCACCCGGAACTTTCGTCAGCGAGCTCAGATTTGATCTCGATATGGGCGCTCTCTTGATGTCTGACGTTATATTATATCAGGTTGCCATGAAGACGGCGACTGCAACACGGATGCCGGCGAAGTTTGCTGTTCGACGAAACACATATGTGAAGTTCCTGACGCTGGTGATCCCGGCGCTTGTGGTGAGAAACTGGTTGATGTCTCCAATCAAAACGTTGACGCGTGCTGCTGCGAAAGAGGTAGCAAGGTATATTAAACTTGTTAGCATGTTTGGTGCTCCACTTAAGAACTACTCATACTCACTGGAATATTGACTGGGTTCAAGTATTGCAGTCGGTAGACACCCAGGCCATGGGATGGTTCATTGGGACGGATTTGAGCTTCGCTCTGAAATCCAATTTTGATGATGGGGTACCCAGCTGCTCCAGGGAGGAGCCCCAGCAAACAGTGGGTACACCCTCGCCATAGCGTGCGTCGATAGTTAGTTGCTTTCGCAAAGGTGTCAGTCGAACGAGTTTGATTAGTAACGGCTTAAAACATGTTTGGTGGCTTGTTGGTTATATAGAACTGACGTTTATGTCCTCATATTATGTTTCTATATATTTTCATCGACGTCGACATGCCATGGCGTCTACACGACGTTTGCGTGCACCCGCAAACACAATAAGCATGTGCTTTTTTCTCTCTGGCTCGTATGAACTTTCAGAAGGAGCGAAGGTGTATCCACCTATGACCGCTGGAAACTGTTTAACCCGTTTTAACCTTTCCATGACATGAACGGTGCTTCGTTGGCGTGGGAAGTACTCTTACAGAGAATGTTTCCGACGTATTGAAAACTACGCACACAAAGCGAGCACACTGCCGGAGTCACTATGCAAGTTCTCAACCCGCAACAGACAAAGCGGGATTGCTTTCTTATAGGCAGCCGTCTCCGACACCCCGCGAGGCTTACATTGTTTTGTGACGCACCAAAAGGGTACGGTTGTCGGAGTAGGTGTTTCCATCCTTTTTTCAGCGACCCAGAAAAACTCGTTTCGCTGCACTCTCTAAACTTGCAGGGGTCCCGGCATGTGTTATTAGGTTTCTCGTGACATGTGATTCCACAGTAGGAAGCACGGCAAGCACCGAGTGCTGCATGTTTTTACCTTGTAGCGTCAACAAAATTTGTACCAGAGTCCGGGGTATAGTGGCGTGAGGACGACGCTACAGTAGCGGACAGTAGTGGACAACGGGATGCCCCACCCACCTGGGGTTTGGTGCAACTGCGGTAGGTTGCCACACTCGTCTTGCTTACTTTATTAAACGGTCTACTACTGTAGATAACAACGCCCTCGGCTATAGGTAGTTGTGGTTGTTTGCATGGTACACCGGAATTCTCGTCCCCTCGGTCTGGCAAGCCCCCATGGAGCCTCGCCCGAACAAAACATATTCCACGTGGTAGTGAGTATAAGAATTGTTCTTTCTTGTGAGTAAAGAGACGCGAGAAATATTGGCGGGCCCAACACAGTGTTCGTTCAGCCCGTAATGGGTTTCTGTACCTATCGTCTGGAAGGTACGAACACTCCGACAAAATGCGTTCACGTTGTATTGTAGAACACAACCTAATCTACATACATATTCGGTAGTGTTCGGAGTTGCGACGCGCTGTTCATGATGCTGGCCCAGTGTGCACCACTCTCCGAGCACACCATCAGTAGCACAGATGCAGGAATGGTGTAGACATCCCTACATCTCTACAGGAAAAATGCTCGGTCCATATGCTGTATTTGTACGGAGACGCGAGTGGTATGAACGCGTCGTGACCCCCATAACTCAACCATCGACCCTCCCACCCCTCGATCCACCCCCCCCTTGAAGGCGACCCGCACATGACGGGCTTCCGGGGCCAAAAGTTCGACTTCACAGGCGAAGACGGGGCGTGGTACGCTGTTGTCTCGGACCTTCCGCACGTCCACCTCAACATGCGCGTCACTGCTCCGGTTCCTTCCGTACCCGAGATTACCTACATCACCGGAATCTCCATCATCACCACAGACGCCGACGACTTGTACCACACCGTTGTAATATCGGTTAGCAACCCGCATAGCATGGAGAGCGTCTGCTCTCTCGAAATGCCCTCCTGCCTCGCCGAAGGAGCCCTGCATGTGGTTGCTAACGGAGAAGAGATTATGCTTACGCCCGGCGAGGTTACCCTTGCCCCTGGTGTTGCCATCGCTGCCGTAAACCTTCCTGGGGAGTGCCGGAGCTTTGGGTTCGAGAAATACTGGGAGCAGAAGAAGCTCCAACTTCCTCAGCACGGTCGAAGACTCATTGAGGTCGATGTTATGCAGGACATGTCCGACTGGGTTCTCGCCGACCCCACCGCGACAAACATGATGGAGTGTGAAGAGTACGTGGCTAAGGCAGTTGATGGTGCCGGCATGTTCGAGCACCAGTCAGAGCACGCGTCGTTTCAAATCATGACCCCGACGGCCACGATCCGTTTGAGCCACGGAAGGCTGCACCAGCTCCCCATGCGCGATCCTACGGACCAGTATGACCTGCCGGACCACCTGGCCTGGCAGATGAACTTGGCGATCGATCATAACGACATAAGCCTCGGCGCCACGGGCATCCTCGGAGAGACGCTGGTACCTACCCGTGACCAAACCGGCGCTCCCATTATGCAGGGCATGGACGCCATTCGCGGGGATCAGGAAGACTGTGAGTGGTATGGAAGAGCGACCAATGGCACGGGTGTACCTATTGAAGACGCATGCTACGGTAGACGTATAACGTTTCGTATGACATGGTTTATGAATGAAAATTCTCATCAACCCAAACTGCTCGTAAACAGCTCGTTGTTTGTTCTTGATTATTGCTGTGTTCCTAGGCCATGGGGTTTTTCATCCGGCGACGGTCCTTTTGTTCATCTAAATATGTTTTTTAAAAGCTAGGTCGTGCTGTCCCAAGTTGAGGAACCTCTTGAAAAAACGTGGTGCACCTCTGTCGTTTCAGCACGCGTCTGAACGACCCCCCCTAGGGCGTTGCGATTGTGCGAGCAATGAAAGACAACCCGAACTGCTTACTTGTGGGGCCGGCGATGGGGGGGGCGGGGTGATGTTTTGTTTCAACATTGTGCGGGCACTCGGTAATATGCTCGCCTCCTCTTGAAGGAGCCACCCGGGTCGTTTACCCCGAGCGGGCCGTTTACCGCCAACATTACTGCAATCACCTGATGTCCGTACGGTAGTGGAACACTGCCGACGCGTGCTACGATAATGGTGCACCACTTTTTTTTTAATACTACCCCTCAAGTTGGGAACTTAAGACCTCTCCCGACAAAAGAAAACGATCTGGAGAAAAAACGAGCTGCTATCCCATGGCCTAAGTACACGACTAAAACTATGCAGAAACAAATGACCTGTGCCCGACAATTTTGTATTAAGAAGTCCCGTCATTCAGAAACAATTTACTTCGAAAAGTGCTGCATATATCGTAGCACGCGTCTGACAACATTTAATACACCATCGCGCTTTCGCTCCCGTGAGGCGGAGTTTGCATCCAAGCGTTTTCTTACTACTTCATTCCTCACGTTTTGAGTCGTAATGTGCGACTAGACGTACGTAAACCATGCAATTTTGTTCCGTAGTTGCCAACATCAGTTCCCATTTTTCTGGAAGTAACACGAGTTCTGCATCGATTTGCTCCATACAGTAGTATGCTGACCGACGTCTGGTCGAGATTTTCCCCATCCCAGGTTTTAGTTTGAGACGTTACTCTGACACGTCTGCAAAGAGCCTGACAACGGCGGTAAATCCGACCGTCTGTTTGACCTTTTTATATGTTTGAATATATACTTTTTTGTATGAAGGCAAATGTTTCGGTATGTGGTGGTCTCTAGTGTTCAATTTGCGTGTTCACGTTGACAGCCGTTTACCGCACGAAGCAATCAAATTTGAACCGCATTTATAGGATAGACCTAATTCCACAATTTAACCCGATCCCATAAATTGTCCTCGTCCGTCTTCCAATTTCGCCCTCTGTCCGTGCTTTCCAACAGACCGCGTCAGTGGTCCCCTGGACGTCTTTTTTTCGCAAGGCCAGAATCATGACGAGTAGTTCATCACATGCGTTCTACAATCATTGGATCTACTCGGCATGATACGGAAACCTCCAAAGGCGATCAATAACATCAGGCGTAAACGCCATATTCCGTTGTACTTTGGGTTTTTCCGTTCAAGGGCTTTAGTCGGCCAGCCCGATGTGCCATCTACTTTGAACTGGCACCGGAAAGTACACCTGCTTTCGTCGTAATGTACACTGAATGGGTAGTACGTGCTCGCCTTCCCCCAAATCCTTACCAAGGAAGCATCAGCTATCAAACGTCATCATCGTTCCCCGATAGCCCACGGAAGGGTTGGCACATGTTTCGGGCCCTCGCTCGCACCTGGTTTCCGCAATCAGGACAGCACTTGTGAAATAGCTGAACGTACGAAATATAGAAGGAACAAGAAGCCGAGCATGCACGAAAAACGAAAATCGATAACGCTTTGGAGTGCGTGCAACGCAGGCTCGGGGGGGGGGGGGGGGGGGGGGGGGGGACGTAGTTGGCAGTATCTTGCATGTGTCGAAGATTTCAGCCGAGAACAACGGCCACGTACAACTCTACCCGGATGTCACGGCGTTCTGCTTCAACCCCAGTCAGGGATCCCCACTCATGCATTTAATATTTCGATTCCACGCAATGCATTGTTGTGTACACGTACGGTATATGGGTGTGGTGATTCGGGAAAAAAGTATCAGATTTATTCCTGCTGTCCGGGCAGATATCCTTGCATGGGAGTTTTGTGCCTTCGTGATGCGACGTATTCTACGACAGCCCCCTCCCAAAACCAGCCGTTTTCTTTAACGAACGCTTCATGGCTGCTTGGCACAAGGAATGATACTATTGGCAAACAGATATCCATAAAATTTCTTGTGTGCAAATGGCTAACGACCCCCGCCTTGCTTTTTTGCAATTGACACCATTTGTCAAGCACAGATAATAATTATCCTCCCTGACGTTGGTCGTTAGCGACCTTCGTGCGAAATCGGGAACCAGAGAAGTCGAGACGATTTAGTTTCTCGAGCTCAACAGGTAACTATCTCCTTGGCTTGGGAACGTATTTCGAGACAGTTGAAAGCCTTGAAGGCGGAGCAAGATGCAGCTTCTGAGGCACAGGCCTTGATGTTGGAACCGCCGTATAGCTGGTGCTGCTTGATAAGTACATGAGACCGATCCATGCAATGCTTGTCGTTTGGTGTGTCGATGGCTTATTCGGAGCTGCTTGTTGGGTGGATATATATATTTTTTTTAAATATACAGTGTACTCCAGATTTTCCCCCTTCCTTGAAGGATTTATTGTGTCCGTGCACAGACTGAGTTGCCCCGCCTGTTCCCCCCCCGCACCCCCGGTCCTTCTTGTAGAAACCCAGGCCCCCACGCCTTCTAAATATATCCCCCTCCTTTCACCGGTTATACGACTTACAGGATGCACTTGACAAACTGATGCATTTCCTTTCACCGATCAGATTTTGTCCCCCTCAACAACGGGTTCAACAGTTTCCGCGAACAGACTGACTAACATCACCCTGTTGACCCTGATAGCTACACTGTAGTTCGATCTTACAGCTGCAGTGTATTATAATTTTTATAGTATGTTTAACACGCATCTTAAATCTGCAAATTGCCATTACGTTTGTTTGAAAAATGAAATATATACTGGTATGACGATATGATGTGTCGTGCTCGTGGTAACAACTCGATGTTAAAGCCACCTGAATAATACATGAATGAGTACTGGAGTGGGGCATTGGATAAAAATTATAGGTACCTGTAGTATAATATCATGTCATACCAAGAGGTACGTGCATATTACAGAACTAAGTACACAATCGATTGTGCTGGCCCGTAAGGTTTCTGTGCCTGCTGGTGGACCTTTCATAGTTTTGTTTCTTGCTAGCGGGCCTGCTGCTGGATCTATCGTTTCGTTTTAGGTTATAATAGTCTGCGAGCTCTTCAGCTGCTCCCTGATAGTTTTCCAGCACCCGCTGCTTGTTTCAACGTTAGGAGCTTTTGTGTCGTACCTGGTGCTAAATTTTCACCGCAATACCACAGAACCGTCGCCGAAACATCCAACGCCACCGTTGGCTGTCGCGCGCCTTAACTGCAGTCACCGATGTTGCTGCTGCGGGTGACTATTGCGTATTTTCCTAAAAATCAAAAGGTAAATATTCTTTGAAATCGGGAACAGATGAGAATAAAATGTTGTTTGTTGTTAATACAGAGAATTCGGCGTTATGGTTCATAACTTGTGGCGAAATACGGAGTACCTAGCTCACGTTGACAGCAGCAGCTGGTATGGTTTGGTTTATCGCGCTTGTGAGGATACCAAGCGTCTACCGAACAGGGCGGCGCTGGCCGACTGGTAGAACACGCGAACAGACAGAGCTGTTGTTTACAACTGGGCAGCGATCGCTCGCTGGACCAGATCATCAGTGATTTTGTGACTATCGAGTTCCGCGCTAGACGGTGAATCGGGGAACTAGCGAGAGCAAGAAACAACATCAAAGGCGAAGCAGGCACAAAAAGCGAGCGCGGAAGCGTCAGAAACTGGGCTCGCCTCCACCGGTATGCTATTCGATGCAGATACGGGATGTTATTCGTCTCCTCAATCCCCGATATTGGTCGGGCGAGAGCGTGTGTGTGCGTTTGGAAACGGTTCGAGCGAGTTGTGTTACTTGTGCAAAAACAATCTAACACAAAGGCGGGGAAATAGCAACGAATTCAACATCATGGTCAAGCACATGCGCATCACAGATTGCGGCAACGAGATATCTTCGGACACTCCCCCGATCGAGGCAGAGATACAATGATGCTCGTGATCGTGAAAGGGATCGTGCCTGGCCGTCCTATTGGCGGCGTGGGCGTAGCTACCCAACGATATTTTGAATACAGAAGGAATATCTTGTAACATGGGACTGCTTTTTTGAAAAACGAAAAGTCTTTGGTGCCAAAAATGTACTTCTTTAGACTACATGGTACATATTAATAGTGTGTTTGACCACAAGAACCCCGCAGAAAAATGCGTGTGATTGCTCTTGGTTGATACGTACATGGTGTTCTTGAAGACAAGGACCGAAGGGCAAACGCTTTGGATTGCGTTTAGTAGACGCGTCAGCGATATTATCGCAATTCGATCACATGTAGCAGCAGAGAAAATGAAAACGATACATGCAGCAACAGGCGGTTGGTGTCTCATCTAAATTTTGCTCCACGCCACGTTGGGCGCAAGCCTAATCCATATATTCGGGAAGTTGACTACAAAAAAAAAAAAAAAAAAACGCTCCACATCACTGCTGTTGGGTGTAGAGGTATAGCGTGGGGACACAGAGTGTCCCTTGCAGGTCTGCCAATCGAGCAGGTCCTCGGAAAGTACTCACTTTCCTAGCCTCCGCAGACACGTAGCTTTATTACATTCCACCAGAGCCCCGGATGACTTCTGAGATCGGAGGTACGCGCCTACGATCTGTGCCCTGACTTTGCCGAATATATAACGCCAACCTTATTATACAAAACCCACCCACACTATCTCAAAATGGATAATTACAGGCCTTTCGAGGCCGTATCTAGCCCACCCTGATGAACCGCATTCGCAAAAAGATGGGAGATTCGGTGAAACACCGGTTCGACGAACTAAACCATAAATTAAAGATGCGGCTCCTCAAAACATACTCTCACACCTCCAACCGTCTGGCTATGGAGCCAGGAACATGCGTAGGAAAGCAGTTGAAGAAAACGCGGACCATATAAAAAGGCAAGCGCCGCCCATATTCAAACTGCCGCGTACCGCCGGTGTGGTGGGGAGACGAGAAAAGGCCCAAGAACCTGCCGCAAAATGCGGGTGTGGCGGGGGAGGGCAGGAAAGGCTTTACGGTAAACCAAATACAGAAAAAGGTACTATGGTGAGGCGAGCGCTCTTCTCGATATGGAGGGCAACACAAGCTTTAACACAAGAGAAAAGGCATGCGATAACCTTTCCCCGGGCTATCGGCACGGCGGGGGGGTCAGTCGAAAAAACGACAAATAACCGGGATGAAAGGTGGTCGCACTTTCAGCCCCGCGAGGGGTAAGTGTTTAGCAAAAAAAAAAAGTAGAAAAAACACAACACAAAAGAAGGCAACACAAAGGCCCGTACATAGCCTTGTACCACTTTACACGCGAACAGGATACCCCGGTCGCCCCCCGGCTCTGTGCTGAGGGCGGCGTCGTCAGGGCCAAATTGAACAACGACGAAAAGGCGACAGCCTTGGGTGTCAGGTAGCGGCGTTATACCCGAATCCTGGCCCGGCACTGAGCAGGGGGCTCGGCAGGAGAGAAAAGAAAACAAATGAAAAGAACCGCCCCGAAACCAGACCAAGACTCTCAGAACACCACAAACGAGCCGAAGACAAGCCCCAAACCTCATAACCCCAGAACAAAAATGGAGAACTATCGAGGTGTGGTGGCGCCTTGAAAGTCAACTGGCCGCGTCCACGCCTAGAGATTCATCGACGTTACGTTGAATACCTTGAGGAAGCGCACTGGTGGTGCGAACGTGCATGCACCAAGCGCATCATACGGCTCCCGTCGAAGTCATGTAGCGCGCCGGGGGAACATATTTGATCGGTCCCAGGTCGTCCAAAAAAGAAGGCAGACGAAGTATACCTTGTCCTCGGTAGTGCTCGCGCTGAGTTTCCAAAGTCAATATAACCCATCGTCTCCCTTGTACCAAACGTGGGTTCATTTAGGAAGCACGGTGTCGTGGTAGAGACGGAGCCAATGGGCGCGGGGAACAGAAGCGTTGCCCGGCGCTAGAAGACGCTCCCCGTTGTTGCAGGAGAGTTAGCGCTGTGCCGCCGCGATCTGCATTCGGCGGTGGAAGCGGTGGGGTTTATCGGTGCTGGTCCGGCGTTCCGGCGCAAATACGCACGATGTGGGGGCGTGAGAGGTGGGTGTCCATTTCCCGCTCCCAGGAGGGTTCAGAGAGTCCCACCCAATGCGTCTTGTATAGCACCACGATGACGCCACCTCGCCCCAGTACCTGTTGGTAAACTCGTGGCTTCTGGGGAAAAGATGTTGTATTATTGAGCAATTGCCCTTCTGAGACAAGTAGGCAACGTGGAGTGAGCAGGGTGGGGGCGCTCGTGGGCGCGCACAACCTCACCCTCAGGATTACGCTATGCAACTACCCGATAGTCAGACCTACAGCAACAATGCCTGAACCTTCCTACTGGATAAGTGTCCAATGTACCACATACCAATGTACCGACATACACATCTACAGTCCATTGTATAGCTCGTACTTGTGTATAACCTACCGAAGTACCACAAAGAGTATGCCCAGAATATCCAGCATCAACGTACTACAATTGACAGTTCAATATTCAAACTATCTAATCAGATGATCTACAGCAGCTCGGCCGATACACACTGCCGCTATCACCAACCCCCTCCCTAGTGGCTGTTGTATCTACCAGACCCACAACATGCAGTATGACAAACAAAAAAAATTCAGACTCCTACTTCCTAGAGCACAATGCGAAGACACGGTGAACTTCAAAAATACTTCTCGGCAGAGCCTTCGTGAGGATGTCCGCATGTTGTTTTTCGCTGGGAACATGCGTGATCTCGATCACACCCTCCTCGGTCAGATTTCTAAGAAAGTGGTGCCTCACGTCGATGTGCTTACTCCTGCTCGAGCTAAGCGGATTCTCTGCAAGCGCAATCGCTCCCTCGTTGTCCTCAAGGACGTCAATTTTACAAGGCTCTACACTAGGCCTCAAGAACTGAAGCATTCCGTTCACAAACAGAGCCTCCTTCACACCATCGCCCATCGCAAGAAACTCTGCCTCAGAAGTCGACTGCGAAACTCATTTCTGCGTCCAAGAAAGCCAAGCTACAAGACAGGCAGCCACAATAACTAGTGCTCCCGAAACTGATCTACGGTCAGTGGCCTTGCTGGCAAAGTCTGCATCTACGTACGCCAACGTGCCTACGTCATCAACCGTACTGTCTCTCTTGTACTTCAGAGTTAGATGTGCCGTTTCCAGAAGATAGTTCAGAATCTTCTGAGCTGCCTTCCAGTCTCTCTTCTTTGGTTCATGAGAGTGCCTCGCCACCGCCCGCACAGCATTCGAGATGTCGGGCCTCGTCCCATTGGCGACCAACATCAGGCACCCCACCGCCTCTCGGAACGGCACATCTCCTGCCTCCTCATCCTCCATCACGGACCTGTTATCGTTAGCAGGGGAAGCAGGGATCGGGCTGGTGCGACAAATTTTGAATCTCTCAAGCACACTCCTGACGTAACTCTCCTGAGAAATCTCAATCGTGCCGGCCTCGCGATATCGAATAAATGCGCAACCAAGAAAGAACTTGACCTCACCCAAATTCTTCGTAGGAAGAGAATTCCCTAGAGCTTCTAAAACCACCTCGGCACGACTCTTAGTTCCTGCATACAGAATGTCATCCACGTGAATCGCGACCATCCCTATCACGCCTCGTCTCCCATCATGAAACGCAGCACACAGGGGTCACACAGAGACTGCTCGAAACCAATCCTCTTTAGATCCGATACTAGCCTCTTGTAAAATGTTCTACATGCCTGCTTTAATCCGTACAAACTCTTCTTCAGACGGACAACCTTTCCTGACATCGAACCACAGCCAGGAGGCAACTTCATGAACACCTCGTGATCCAACTTCGACTGAACAAACGCCTGCTCAATGTCCCAGTGGAGTAATTCTAAATCATACTTGCACGCCAATGCTACCAACAATCGAATTGATGCAGGATTTGCAGTAGGCGATAAAGTCTCAAGATAGTCTACACCATACTCCTGCCTGAAGCCCTTCGCGACAAGCCTAGCCTTGGCCTTCACTATCTTTCCTTTTTCGTCTGCTTTCCATTTGAAAACCCATCTAGCATCTATCACGTTACAGCCTATTGGGATCTGAACGTTCCTGCCCTTATCAGCCTTCAACTTCTGCAGACATAGCTCCATCCCAAATCGTGGCGTACTTCGATTGCCGGGCTTCTTGATAGCTATCAGGCTCAGACTCTACGTCCTGCACTAGTTCTTTCGGCAATTCCACTGCGTCACCTGCTCTCTGCTCCGCCAACAGCGCATAAATTATCTCTGTTGCGCAGACGGGCCCTAGAGTGGCCACAAGGCCAGATACATTCTGCTGGTTAACTGCACGGGTTCGCGCGCGAGTTCTACCTTTTCTTACTTCATCATTCTCACGCGCAGGGTTGTTGAAATTAGCTAGCTCAGCTACATGCCGCGGACGACAAGCAACTGGAGGAGATGCCTCTGCCTCTGCCTCCTGCCCTCCCGGCCCTACACACTCTGTATCCTGCTCTTCAGGACTACCTCGTTCGTTGCTGTATCAGAGGTGACCACTGCCGCGTTATTTCGCAACAGTGTGTGGGCAACTCCCCTCCCTACAAGCGGCCATACCTCGGCTTCTACGTCGTTGTCATTTTCCTCCCCTCCCTTCTCCGCGATCTCTATCGGCAACTGAGGTTGCGGTGGAGGGAGTTGTGACGGCAACGCCTCCCACGTTACATCCCTCGTTTCCTGAATAGTCCCAGCCCTCGTAAGTACTCTATGACAATCACTCGGGTGGTCTCTCGAAGGACCGACATGAAAGCAACTCTCACCCTTCGGAAACAGCTTCGACGGTCGCTGCCACTTGCAGTACGCCTGTTTCAAAAATTGATAAGGTTTAGCAGGACGATCTTCCCCATACCACATTTCATACGGCGACTTGGAATCGGGGTTAGCAGAACATGCCGTGTGATTAAGTGCCTCGCAAGCCCAGTGCATTGCCTCAGCCCAGAGTCTGTCAGTCGTAGGTAACTGCACATGCCCAAAAAGAACTTTCGCCTGAACACGAGCCGCCATTGCGGCCTCCTCTATCAATCCCAAGCCACGCTCTGCAACACCGTTGTATTGAGGACTGTAAGCTGGGGTGAACTCTTGCTTAATCAAGAGCTCATTGCACACAGATGCAATTTCTCCACCGAAAAACTCACCTCCATTGTCAGATCTAACAATCTCAACCAATAATGGGATTCCATCAGCACGCACAATAGCAAGAAAACTCCGGAAAGCACTTGCAGCGTCTGATTTACTTCTCAGGAACTAGATCCATGCACGCCTTGTAAAATCATCCTTCGCAATCATGGGGTAATGCTTTCCCTCAATGGACACAACGGCCTTCTTCCCTCCCAGGTCAACATAAACTCTCCCTAACTATTTATCTGATCTACATTTAGTTTCACGAACAACCCCTTTTCTAACTGCCTTCGACATCGAACATCCCGTACAACCATCTAGGCTACCAGTCAACTTGATACCCAGTCGCTTTGCAGTAGTACGCAGCAATCCTTCATGTGAGTGAGCATAAATGTTATGAAAGTCATTCACATCCATACTCGTTTCGTGCTTGGGGTTTGAAGGAGTGAGCGCAGTCAACACGGATCCAATAGAGTCATCACCCACACGATACGCAGTCGCAACAAGCATGCCATCGAAATTCTCAAACGTCACATGTCCGTGGAAAGCAGTCATCAGACCACGAGGACCACCAAGACCATTCCATGACTCGCCATCAAATTCTGCGCTGGGGGAAGAATGGTTGCACCCCAATTTGGGACAGTACAGCCCATTCTTCAACTCTACCAAAAACTCGTTGTCAGCAGACACGAACACCAATTCCAGAGTTCCTGAAAGAGCTACCTCACAAGATACGCCACCAATTCCCTTTTCATTCTTGTGACAAATCTTCACATCCTTCATACACGAGAGATAATCTGTCATGTGGAAAGCGGTACCTGTGCCTGCATACCAATCTTCGAAACACCTCTTTTTGGTGAGAGTGGCATATTCACGAATAGAATCACGAATAACACGATCACTACAGACAAAGTTCCTTATCATGTGCGCCACTTCACTATACAGCGTTGGAATATCAGCACTATAAGAATTCACCCAATTCACCAGTACAGAGTCATACCACGATGCAAGATACGTGTCATCACTCCAATCGTTTGAGATATTTTGGGACAGAAACACCATGGTATCATTCCAGGTATCCCTCAGGTCCGAGTCAGTTTGGGACAGAAGCACTAACAACTCAGATATCTCACCGTTTTCATTCTTGGCGTCCTTGGATGATCCGGTCTGGGAGGGATGAGCGATCACACGAGCCAGACTGTCCTTCTTTACGTGACCGACCTCCCCACACTTGAAACACTTCCCTTGAAACGCCGTTATTTAAATGAATCAGACTCGCAGTTAGACCTTGACTTGTAGTTCTGCTTCTTCGCACTCTTCTTCTCAGGCCTAGACATCAGAGCAGCACTGTGTTTCTTCGGACCACCTTGAGTCTGCAAGTCGAGGTACCGTTCACGCACTTTAGTCTCTATGAACGACAGGTCATTCGGGCAGAACACCACCAGAGTTTCACGCAGAGTCTTACGTTCATGCGATAGCACCTCGAGCATCAGGTTGCACACCTCTCTGTCATCTTTTTTGACTTCCAGCATTTGAAGCACACCAAGCGTCTCTCTTACAGATGCAAAGAAGATCGAGGGATTCACATTCGAAAGCATGCGCAGTGATTTGATTTTCTCCTCCTGCACACGAATCTGACTCTGGCTCAACGGCAGAAAATGATCTTTCAGCACTCGAAAACCCTTGCTGGAAGAACCAGCGTGGCAAACCATAGTTTTCAGACTATCCTTCTTCAAGCAGTCGAACAGAAACCGCCATGCCATCTCAGCCTGACGCAGTACACCCACACTGAATCCTTTCTCTACCCAAGGGTCAAGTCGAAACTAATATCAGCAATCGGAATCTCAGTCTCGAAAACAAACGCCTCATACAGATTGTTGTGCCGGGCACTTATGAGAAAATTCTGCGACCATGAGGGGTAAGACACGTCTGTCCCATCGAAAACAGGAGCCTTGGGAACTTTGAAAGGACCCCCACCCAACTTCTCTCCTGTATCAGTAATGCCGGCTCCAGGAATCAGATTGATTCCACTGGCGACACTTTGCCACCACCTGCTCGACGGAGTAGGTTCGGGAGCAACAGAGGACTGGCTTCCGAGAGCTCTACCTACAGTCCCGGGAACGAAAGACTGGCTACCTACAGCCCCACTTCCAATCCCAATCGAACCAAAGCTTGCAGCACCAGCAGAGGAACGATCAACAGTGAATACATTAGGGTTCAAGCATGAGCCAGCAGGGCTACCACTCCCAACCCCCATGCTGGACACGCCAAGGCCTTGGGCATCGCCGCCCGTACCTCCCGCGGTCCTGCCAGTAGCATCATCGGTAGAATGCGTACCACCAGCATACTCTGTTCCGCCGCCTCCCGGCGCGACAGCAGACACAAAGGACTCCACTTGCTCCTTCTGTTGATCAACAAGCGACGTGACTAGAGTCGTAAGTTGGGCCAACTGCGTCTCTAGGGAAACCATCCTCTCGCCAACATCCTGCGTATTACTCTGAACTCGGCCACCCGCAGGTGTCCCCGGTTCAGCCACGATGAGACAGGTTGATCAGGCCTTTCTCGTACAACAGTCTAGTGTAGTCCAATGGGACGACGGAGCAGTAGACACCTTTGTCGCTATAGCGTGTTGGTAAACTCGTGGCTTCTAGGGAAAATATGTTGTATTATTGAGTAATTGCCCTTCTGAGACAAGTAGGCAACGTGGAGTGAGCAGGGTGGGGGCGCTCGTGGGCGCGCACAACCTCACCCTCAGGATCACGCTATGCAACTACCCGATAGTCAGACCTACAGCAACAATGCCTGAACCTTCTTACTGGATAAGTGTCCAATGTACCACATACCAATGTACCGACATACACACCTACGGTCCATTGTATAGCTCGTACTTGTGTACAACCTATCGAAGTACCACAAAGAGTATGCCCAGAATATCCAGCATTAACTCACTACAATTGACAATTCAATATTCAGACTATCCAATCAGATGATCTACAGCTGCTCGGCCGATGCACACTGCCGCTATCACCAACAGTACCGACTGATGACCGGTGATTTGCTCCACCTCCAGCAGTTGGAGAGGGGTCGAGACGTCGTTATGAGTGATGTGGTACGGCGGGGACGTCTTGGAAACTTTTTTGAGCGCGTACTGCGTCAGCCCCGCCGTTAGGTATTGGGGCATATCCCCGATGTCGTGGGGGTTGGCGCAGGGTTTGCAGCGCTCGATATCCACAAACCGAGGAGCATCTGAACCGGGCAGGTCGGGGGGGACATCCAAATAGAGGAGGTTGCTTCCGCGAGCTGCGAACCGTCCGGGGTCTAGGCGAAGGAGCAGGGACCGACTGCTAGGATCTTGTACGGGCCCGCTCTATCAAGTGCTGTTTTGGCCTTGAGCACCTTACCGTCGGTTTTCGCCTTAACTCCCTGGCGGATGGTGGAGGCAGAATTGTACACCCATACCCAACCACCCGTAGCGAAGTTAGGTGCTGGACGCAAGCGCGTCGGCGGGGGCGGAGGCTCTGCGGTTAACACGAGAAATAGTGATGGCGTGGCATGTGCGGACAAGGTCGTTCGCGCTCTTTTGTCAGTCGGTGGCCAAGTCGAAATAAGTCAGGTAGTCACGGGCCAGACTCTGGTGTCTCAGGACGGCAGTAACCCCCGATGAAACAGGGGCCGTGTTCCGACAGCGCAAAGTCAGGGACGACGCCAGTAGCTATCTACAAGCCTTCGTGGCTGTTAGCTGGCGAACGCGCCCGAGAAATTGGTCGAGAACTCCGAAGGGGAGCTTTGCGAGCGCGGGCCGCTGTCAACGACCCGGTCGCGGCGCGGATGAGATTTCTTGGTTCTTGGCTATCGCAGTGCAGGTGCGGAACAGACCAGGGGGGGGCGGCTGCGCCGACCGGGTCTCACTGCCGCGAATATCTTCGCGAACATCAGAAAAATTCCTCACCGAGCAAGTTTTTCCTTTCCCCCTGGCATGGGTTGTTAGCCCTGGGATCATCCGCCCGGAGACCAGTGCCCCACACTGGACGCATAGGGCTGGACTCATCCTGAATCTTGTTGTCGGAGCTCACAAGGTGATTTGGTTATGGCTGGATTCTGCGTGAACTTGGCGTAGGTGCCAGATATCACGGCGTCTCGCTTCTACCTCTCCCCCACACCGGAGTCGAAGTTGCACACGCCTCGACCGATGCGTTTGCGTGTGCTAGGACAAGGCGACGACATCATGAGCTCCATTGCCCGATAGACGTGGTAAAGCCTGGTCTTTTGGGCATCATGTACATCTCCGCGCAAGAGTATGGCACGTCGCCCACGACAAACGACGAAGGAGATTAAGGTAAAAAAAAAGGGGGCTGCCAGAACAACACCGCTTTGTCTGTGGAATATTGCGAAGAAGGGTCAAAAGCCGTGTTGAAAGTTTTGCCTACAATGTCCCCGCACGGAACCACCAGGGTTCGGGAGAACGACGCGAATCCAAACCCGTGGTTTCTTGCCTCCGGTCGTTTTTGCGTGTTGGTGGGAAAACGCGAGAATCTGATCTAACTGCACACGAAAATATCAAAAACCGAAGGTGCCAAAACGTCGGTAGCCTCCTTGGACATATGCGGGTCTGCAATGTCCCCTTCTGGGAACACCAGTAGTCGCCTTTTTGGGCCTGTAGTGTCCCCGTGCGGGAGTGCCAGGTCTCGGGAGCAACATGCGACTTCAAACCCGCAGTTTCTCGCCTCGGCTCCTCCTCACTCGCTGGCGGAAATTCGTAAGAAGGCGCCTCGAAAAAGAGTCCAACACCAACGGTGCCAACCCGTCGATAGCTTCATTGGGCATTTGGGTCTGCGATGTCCTCCCCTGGGAACGCCAGTCCTCGGCACTTTGGCGCTGTAGTGTCCCCCTCAAGAACACCATGCATCGGGAGAACCACGCGAGTCCAACCCACGGTTTCTCGTGTCGTGGCCTCTTCGCTCTTTCGCGTATAGTCGCAAGACACTGATCTAACGGCGCCCGAAGGGACAAGGACTCTGAGCTGTTGCTGCTTGACGGGAGGCGCGATTCTTCCGTACAAATTCTGGGAATGGCGTCCAGCTGGTCAGACTGGAGGCCATGGCGCCACCACTGACCCGTTGCGCAGTGCCCGAAGTTCTCCCCGTACCACTAAAGGCAGACGTAGCCTGAAGCACCCGGGTTAGAGTACTAAAAGACGACGAAGGTCCCGTAGACCCTGTGGGCGTCTCCTGGGGCGGGACTCGGGCAGGTGGGAACAATGGTTTTACCCGAGGCGGCTTTTTTCCGTTAGGTCTCTTGGAGAAGGGAAACGAGGTAGCTAATCTTGTCGAATCCTCCTTCATGGGAAAATAAAGAACAGAGCGCCCGCTGCTATCCCGAACAAACACCGAACCGAGCCTCGCGAAAGATCTAGGTGTTTTAGTGTTGGCCTTCCCACACCGCAAACCGACCGTCACCTCGTGGTCAGATAAAATATTTGGGGGTCGGCAACGCCTATCCTCAAATCGCCCGCCACCGCCGGGTCAGGGAGAGATAGGGATGAGCAAGTTTGCGTAAAACCGCGACGCATCGTCACCGCAGCTATATTGCTGCGCTACGCGTACCCGGGGGGCAGCACGCAAAGCGCCGGCTCCCGTGCCATGGATGATGCGGATGGCGTTCGGAGCGCGTACCCCCATGGCCGAGTTTATACCGCCGCTGAGGGAAACAGCGCTAGAAGCGCGGTCCCTGTCCCCGAACTCAGACTATGACCGAGCGGAACGTCGCTGGAAGCACGCGTTCTGGCCGTCGAAACATATTACCTGGCTGGAGGCAACCCCGCTCGAAGTGCTAGTTCCCAACGCCGGTACAAACTGTCAGCACACAACCTAGGAGCCCGTGGGCTCTTGGCAGAGGCAATTTGTGCTGCGTTTTTAGACAGGCTAGCAACAAGAACACGCGCGTTCTTTGAAAACAAAAGAGATGTCCCCGACAGTATTGTCGACAGGGCCGCAACGCCGTCGAGCTGTCGATCGACGGTACAGAATGTGCTAGGCTGGTGCGCGAGAGCATTTTCGCCTAGGTTGTGCGTGATTCCAAAGCGCATTCGGGGAACAGGATCGGGGAAAAAAGAGGCGGGCGAGCGCGAGATACCGCCATCGTGATCCGACGTGTGTGGTATTGTTGTGGCAGTTGGCCTTGCGCTGTTCCCGGTGGTACCCTCGGGATTGACCTAAACGATGGCGACGGTATTTCTTGTTGTTCGAGCGATAAAATTTATCGCCTCGGCGGCAGCAGACCATGCGTGTTTGTCAACGTCGGTGTGCGTCATTGTCGCCAAGCTGGCGAAGATCAGGGTTCAAGCAGCTACTCACAGTAATGGAAGGATACCTACAACATGGTTGTCTTCGTGGCAGTTCAGGCAAAGCCCCCAGTCATCTCGGAGGGCATCAGCGCGACGTGAAAGGAAGCCGGTTTATGGGGAGGGTCGTCTGTCAAAAATGAGGCACTAACGGCGAAATCTTCTGCATAATGATGCTCTTCTAGTGGCCAGCAGTTCGATGTGTAGTCAAGCCAAGGGTAGGATTAGTCATCGATGGGCATGACAGTTGGATGATGGCTCGATCCCGCTGCCATGAAAGCGTCTAAGACGGCACTCGGCCCAGGCCGCGCCCATGATCGGCGGGCCAGGACCCCGAAGGAGCGGATGACCGCGCTCCCGTCGAAGAAACATGCAGCGAAAAAAACGATTCGCCCTTGAATGCAGGTGTCTCATTATGCGCTTAGTTACTAAAAGCCCGCCATATAGCATCCAGTAAGGCGTATGGCCGGGGGTCCGTTGTCTTTGAACCAGGGTACACCGCAGGCATGGGAGGTGGAAATTGCTCATTCGCCCCCACCCGAGCCACGTCCAACACCACATTCGTCCCCGGAGACAAAACACGCTCACTCCCCGTAGCGGTCGGCAAGAGTACCAGAACCTCCCGACTGAAGTCAGAAAAAGGCGTGCCGTTACACGTTCCAAAGGTATGAAGCTCAGTGTAGCTCTCATCCGTGTCAACCCCGTCGAAGGTTTTCATCGGCAGACGCAACAGAAGGGTGGAAGGCTCAGGCCCAGATGCTACTCCTGCCATGGCTCTTCACATCTCTTGCGTGCTACCACGGTCATCTCGGCGTGGTCCGTGCTGGAGGCCGAAGGCGACCGGGAGGAGGTTGACGACGCGTCCCACGCTCAACGTCCTCTCGCGCCGTTCCTCCGCCCTCCACGGCCCCCGCCAGAGCTTTGGCTCCAGTAGTTGCGACAAACGTTGCCCCCTCGGCGGCGCCCTGAGACACCACCGGCACCCGTCGGGCTTCGCGCGCCTCCACCACCGCTGTCACCCCCGCGGCGGTGGTGGTGGTCGCCACCCCCACCATCTTTGCCGCCACCCGCACGGGTGCGGTCCTCACTATCGCAGCTGTCGCTTCGTCGCTGTTTTGCCCGGTTGCGTTCCAAAACTATGTCTTCCGGGGTTCGGCCAGAAGACGGGGTCGGGGGCTTCGTCGTGGGCCATCCGCAGGGCCTTGACGAGGGCAAGGGTCGGGGCGGCTCTCGGCTGTCCGGCGTAGGACGTACAATCCATGCGAGAGTCCACGCCACTTTCACTGAAAGGGCGTCCGCCCCCCGCGACGCCGGCCTATCTGACGTGAAGACGGCGAAAGCCGTGTCCACCAACGCGGTCGCCAGCGCTGGGCATAACTCTGCCGTCGGTGTAGATGCCATACACGCGACGCTGCCCTTGAAAAATTGCGTCGTCCCCGGGTCGTGATCGCTGGGATGTGACACCCTGCGGGCGCGTGGAAGGCGAGGCGGCCGCAATAGCTTACGCCGCAGCCGACGTAACTCATTGGGCGAGGGCATGTTTCGCTCTCTTCACTACCAGGGACGCCTTTCGCGCAGCGGCCTTTGCCTGCTCGATATATTTGTTAAACCGACGTAGGCGGGCTTCACGCCGGAGAATCGTCTGGTTGTTGTCGTCAAACGCCCGCTGGGCCCGCGCCGCCGCATATGCCAACTCCAAGGCGCCGGCATGGGCGCCCTTGTCAGCTCTACGGGCGGCGCTCTGTCGGGCGCGGAGAGTCCAGGTGGCGGCCGTGGTGCCCTCTCGACCGCGGAGAGGGGGCAGCTGGTGGCGCTTATCCGGGGCTGGCGAGAGCTGGCGTCGAGACGCCCCCGAATTCGGTGGAGATTGGTCCGTCTTCTTCTCTGCGCGAACGGGCGACACGACCCTCTTGGTTGGAGGGTCCGGGTAATGGTATGGAGCTCCGTCTTCTGTCTCGTTACCGAAACCCGCCTCCGTAGTTTCCCCTTGTCTCGAGTCGCGGGATTTCGAGCGAGTTCTCCCTGTCTCGTGGGCATCCTGGTTGGGGCGCGTGTAAGACCTCAGCCTGCCCTGAATAGACCGCCTCCTCAATGGTAGACAAGTTGTTTATTTTTTTTATAGGGAGGGCAGCAGAAGGAGGTCTGTGGAGGAGGGTGGCAGGATTGGAACGACGTCTATAAACGTTTTGGAGGCATATATATTGTTGTGGTGTCCATGCTGCAAGTAGCGGTAATATCTGTGTGCCAGCAAGCAGCAAGATATGGGCCTCGACTCCGTCCAGCACCAGTGATGGTAGTAGCCATGCCAACAACCAGACAGCGGTAGGAAGTGTACCATCCACTAAAACCGCAACACAAAAGCAGCGCCCAGTCTGACCGTTGGGTATACGAGTAACGATCGTCCACACGAACTGAAGTTAAATGAGCCAAACATAGGAAGCACTTACCATAACCGCAGTGCAGGGGGTGCAACGCAGGAAAGGTACGTCTGCACCCATCGCACTAAAACAGGCAGCATTTAACCTAGGCGGGGGGGTAACACAGACATACTTCGCCCAAAACGCCGACGCTCATCGCACCGAAACAGGCCGCATGTAACCCAGGTGCAGTGCAGGGGATAGCACGTTGAAGAGTCGCGCAAGACGCCCACGCCCATCTCAATAAAACAGGCAGCATTTTACCTAGGTGCGGTATAGGTGGTAGCACAGAAAAAGGGTCGCCCAACACGCCGACACTCATCTCGCCGAAACAGGGAGCGTTTACTCTGGGTGCGGTTTAGGGGGGTAACACAGTAAAGGGTCGCCCAACACACAGACGCTCATTGCACTAAAACGGGCAGCGTTTACCCTTGGTTCTGTGTAGGGGGGGTAGCACAGTGAAGGGTTGCACGAGAAACCCACCCATCGCACTAAAACATGCAGAATTTACCCTAGGTGCTGTGTAGGGGGGGGTAGAGCAGTGAATGGTTGCACAAGAAGCCCACCCATCGCACCAAAGCATGCAGCATATTCCGTAAGTGCTGTGTAAGGGGGGAGTAGCAGAGTGAAAGGGTGCACAAGAAGCCCACCCATCACACCAAATATGCAGCATTTACCCTTGGAAAGCGTAGGGGGGGGTAGCACAGGAAAGTGTTCAAAAGAAGCCCAAGCATCGAACCAAAACATTCAGCATTTACCATAGTGCTGTGTTGTGGGGGTAGCACAATGGAGGATCGCACAGCTAGCAGAATAAAAACGGGCAGTATCAGTCCCAACAGTAGTGTACGGGGGGGGTAGCCCAGTAGAGGATAGCGCAGCCACCTGTAAAAAAATCGGGCAGCAACTGCCCCAACAGTAGTATAGCGGACGGTAGCACAGTAAAGAATTGCGCCGCCAACTGTATAAAAAACGGACAGCATCTGCCCTAGCACAGTACAGGATCGCACAGCTAACTGTAAGAAAACGGCAACATCGGCCCTAACAGTAGTGCAGAGGGGGAAAGCACAGTGGAGGATTGCGCAGCCAACCGTATGATAAACGGGCGGCATCGGCTCTAACAGTAGTGTATGGGGGGGTAGCGCATAAGAGAGCAGCACATATACCAACCAGAGGACAAGGTCAGTGCAACGCCCGAACAAAGTAGGTTTCTCACCGACGGCACTATTGGGGGACGGTCGCGCCTGCAGTAGTGCTGCTCGCTGCATTGTCGTGGCTCTGCCCATAGGTACCGACGATACCAACCGTACGAACATGGGCAGTAATACCCCCGAACAAGGCAGTTTCCCCACCGTCCGCACTGTAATGGGACAATCGCACCTACAGTAGTACTGATTGCTGTAGTGTCGATGCTGTGCTAACAGGTGACGGCAATTCCAACTGCACCAAGATGTGTAGTGTAGAGTCCGAACAAGGCAGTTCCCCCACCGACCGCACTATAGAGGGACGGTCGGGCCTACGGTAGTGATGATAATTGCAATATTTCTCCTGTGTCCGCGGGTGACGACAACATCAACAGCCTTGAAAAGGGTAGTATACCACCAAGACCAGCTATAGAAAGGTGTGTACGTCCGCAGCCTGGTAGAAATGCTGTTTTCCCCCAAGTGAAGCATCAAACGGGCTGATCCCCTCTTGCACGATTGATAGCTGTAAAGCGCAGTATCTCCGCAAACTGTAGTATACACTCTGCAACGGGCAACAGCTGTGCTAACATGCGCAGAACTGACTAAATGACAGCGTACACCCTAGCAGCATCGTGAAGTACAGCGCAGTACGAACAGTCAGTGGAGGGACAACATATCAGCTTGAACAAATCCGCATCCACACCGACCGCACTATACAGAGGCGGTTACGTAGATGGTAGTGCAGAGTGCCGCACTATCACGGCTGTGCCCATACTGAAAGCGCTATTAACACTCGCGTACCCACGAGGGGTGGGAAATAGGGCATCGCACACGCCGACAGTTTTTCGCCAAGAAAAGCCAGTACAGAAACTTAGCACTAAGTTCAAGTTCTTGTCACGGGAGAACCAAGATGAAAAGTCCCTTGAATCGAACTTGCAAGGAGCACTCGCACAGCAGCGGGACGCGTCAAAGCTGCAGCATTGTAGCTCTTGACATTGGTCAGTGAAGGCTTGAGCTAGGTGCTGAATGAGCGGGGACAAAGTAGGCGGCTCGGCTGCTGTGTAGTGACTTCTTCAGCAGAAAGTCCGTGCTGTACTGCTTCAGTTGGTAGCCCTGTAAACACGATGGTGGTTAAAGCTACGTTACGCTGTGGATCGCTGTTGATCGCGAAGTTCGAGGAGGGTTCCAGGTTGCGACAAATTGGTAGCTGTACTATTTTCAGGACAAAGGAGGCACAGTTTGTCCGTCTCTAAAGACAGATCGATGCGTATACTAAGATCCATATGACAACGCGTGTACTGGAAAAAATCGCCAACGACAACGCCCAAGCAATTCACGAGCGCTGCCTGTTCCTCCCGAGGAGGACTACAAGGAAGGAGCCCCGACCTGTGCTCTTACACCGTGGTGCCTTTAGACCAAGACGGTCCCGCGAAGGTCGATTTGGCTCCGCCAGCAAAGGAATACGAAAGCGGATGGGCTCTCTCAACAAGCCAGGGCGTTTTCGCTGTTTCCTCGAAGGATTGATTAAAGTGTGCTTGTCCGTGATGCGTTGTGCATACGCCTCAGCCCCGAAGCGTCAAAAAACAAAGTGCAGGTCGACCGACGATATTGGGCTTGCGCCGGTAGCTCACGGAGATGTGCTGTGCCACATGCTGCCTGAGCGCAGAGCGAACAAGTCTGAAGGGTGGGGCTTGGGCAGCTTCGCTGCGGCGTTGTCCATAGGTTGCAGGTGGCGCGTAGGCGGGGAACTGATGCTGCCAAAGGCTGAGGCGAGAAGTGTGCTCCGAAGAGCAGTGTAGTCCGCACGTAGGCGGAAGGTGTCGTCCGTGTGGTACGTGCTCGGCGACCAACAGGAGAGCCCCCTGTCATCTCGCTGCTGTTGTGGTCGCCGTTGGAGGAGGAAAGGTGCTCTCTTCATTGAGAAGGAACCCGTGAAGGAACAGGGATTGTGGGCTTGATGGAAAACAAAAGCAAAATCCCTACGAATACAGCTATAGGAGAGATTGGAGGAATGCTGCCACTCTAGCAAGTCAAGTCAAAGACGACGCCATATTGTAGGGGTGTAAAAGTGAGGACACAGAGTGTCCCCTGCAGGTCTGCCAAGTGAGCAAGTTCTCGGAGAGTCCTCACTTTCTTAGCCTTCGCAGAGACGTAGCCTTATCACATTCCACCAGAGCTCCGGATGGCTTTTGAGATCGGAGGCACGTGCTTCCGATCTATTTCCTGAATTTCCCGAATATAAAACGCCAACATTATCATACGAAACCACCCAAAATATCTCAATACGGATAAACACAGGCCGTTCGAGGCTGTATCTCAACATGGGTGAGTCGCGATATCATGCTGCTGTTGGGTGAGTCGTGATGTCATACTATACCTATTGTTGCAATGGAGGCCATGGATTGCGGCAGGGCGTCGCAAAAACATTGCACGTGTACGATATCGCTCATCCCGAGCAACTGAAAAACTCTTGCTGGTACCTATCATGTAATCGCGGTGCAGATTTATATTTCAGAGACGTGTACGTGCACGATAAATTTCATGTGGCATAGTGAACGGGTGATTCCTCATGCCGACTGCTGGGTGGGAGATAATATTCACAACCAAACAGTCGTACACGCACGATAAATATCATGTGGAATAATGAACAGGTGATTCCCCATGCGCAACTGCTGGGTGAGGGATAATCTTCACACCCAAACCATCGATACGAGGGGTCTTGAGCAAATACCAGTATATAATATGACAACATGAATGAATGACTTCCCACCCGCATTGGTGAGTGAGAGGAAACCTTCACAGCCAAACGTTCGAGAGGTATTGAATGTGGTCACTTGTAGATAGTCAACCGCAAGCGCAGAAATTGCTTCTTGTGGTGGGGCGAAAGAAAGTGAATAGCATAATTCACAGATCGCGGCAAGGCGGACAAAAACAGAAACTTACAGCTCTAAAATGCGTCTGGGTATAGTGAAAGTGTATAATTTGGCTGGTCTTCTCTCGTGCGGTCGCGATGGGGCACAGAATGGTTCGGAAAGGACATATAGTTTATTCTTCTGAACAGCAGTACGTGTCTGCTTGATTTTGAAAGCTGCGCAGTGTCACTGGATAAACTTGCTGGTACCTCGCACCCGGTTGCGATGGGGCGCAGGTTTTAATTTCAGATCGACGTGTCCAGGCACGATAAATGTTACGTGGCATAATGAACGAGTGACTCCCCTTGCGGATGTCTGGGTGAGAGAAAATATTCACCGTTTAAAGATCGACTCTAGGGGTCTTAAGCGTGAATACAAGAATGTAACTTGGCAATATGAATTAATACACTCCCACGCGCACTGTTGGGTGAGAGAAAACCTTCCCAGATAAAAGCTCGAGATATCGTGCACGCAGATACTTGTAGATAGTCAACCCTGCGGGCAAAAGTTGCGCCTTGTTTTTGGGTGAACGAAAGTGAGTGGCATAAGTCATAGGTCGCGGCAAGAAGAAACATGATATAGTATATAATTAAATCCTTAATGAGGACACACAACTCGTAATGCGCGCGATCGGAGTATCACACACAGCTTGCAAAGATGAGTTTCGACGAAATCTTCGATCTCACAGCTGGAGTGTATTTTCACTTTTTATAATAATAAAATAAATATGCTTATAATCATACTTGACAAAAGCCGCGAGGGGAAACGTTTAAATTTTCAAACGTCCCTCGCAACTATTTCAGCTCCCCGAAGCAGTTTTCTCGGCGTATATCAATACGTTTTGCGGATATGGACAACAGCCCCCCCCCCCAACCACTGCAAACTAATATGTATTTGAAAACACCACTCCAAAGCAACACGATAACGAAGTCTAGAACATCACCCAAAACATATACTACGTATAGCAACAACCACGCAAACACAAAATAATACGTGTTCAAAACCACCACTCTGAAACAACACGATAACGAAGCCTAGAACATCAACTAAAACAACCACGCGGACAGAAAATAAATCGTATTCGGAAACACCACTCTGAAACAACACGATAACGAAGCCTAGAACATCAACTAAAACAACCATGCGGACAGAAAATAAATCGTATTCGGAAACACCACTCTGAAACAACACGATAACCAAGTATACAACGTCAACCAAGAATGCCCACACACTAAAACCACACACACGTCTACATACGAAACCTAGTCAAAAGATAGAACGAATGTACCCTGGATTCCAAATTGAGGTCCCTACGACTCGGAAACATCGCATAGTCTACATATAGTCTTTGCACACACCTAAAATACGTCAAAACGTTTTGTTGCCAAATAACAGGTTCATCAAGAACGCAAGAACAATGAGAACAAGAGACAAGTTAATGGTAGCAGCGCCCATCATTATAGCATTCGCCCACCACATCACCTCCTTTGCAATTGGTTTTGGGCATCAGCGAACTGAGTCCAACGCATGCCCGTAGTGTCTTAGGTGGAGTGAGGAGCGGTAGTAAAAATGAAGTGCGTTGCTCGATAACCTGTTCCTGACCGTCGGTATACTGAACAATCTTCGGGCCGCGTCTCCTCTGTATCAGGTGTGTGCGGAGTTTTATTTGTCGTTTCAAACAAGCGGTTGCGTTGACATATATTATAAAAATTAAAATACACTATAATATTAAAACCGTCAGATTTATCCCCTCGAAAGGATTTATAGCTTACATGCACAAATTGCCCCTTCCCCCCCCCCCCCCCCCCGCCCCCCTTCAAACCCGCTCGCTTTTGATCAAAACCAGGCCCCCCCTTTGCCTTCACAGCTGTCAGATTTTGTCCCCCTCAGAAACGGGTTTTATAGTTTCCGCGCACAGACTGACTAAAATCATCCTGTTGACCCTGATAGCTACACTGTAGCTGTAAGGGGAGTCGCCGACCTATATCCTTAATGAGGACACACAACTCGTAATGCGCGCGATCGGAGTATCACACACAGCTTGCAAAGATGAGTTTCGACGAAATCTTCGATCTCACAGCTGGAGTGTATTTTAATTTTTTATAATATAAATATATACTACCTGGCTTGATGTAAAGGAAAGGAACACCACTCAGCGATCATCTACTACACGCTAGGGCATGTTTTCATGAGCACCACTTACAAGAGCACCAGACATGGACGCGACATCATCAGGACCACAACATCTTCGACGACAGTGGGGAGAAAACAGGGCGTTTAATCGTACACTAGATGATAGAAATGTGAAAATGAAGTGACACAGTTATGTTAACACTGCGGTAGACCACACTACCAACCTATTACGCAGGGTATTTCGTGCCTCCGGCCGTTTGCATGATCGCCTGACTACCTCTACCAAACGAAGTAGCATATGCCCAACAAAGTAAAGTCACCCTCGCGTTCAATAGTGGTGACATCGCATGCCCACGTCACCTCGCTTGGTGTACTTATAAGATGTATCTCTGTCTTGGATTTATCGGCCTCAGAGCCCCACATCCGCACGGCAAAAATCAAAGGCGTAAAATCGTTTATGTGAGACAATAATAATGTGAAAAGGAGATAAAGAGAGGTATGCTAAAATTGCGGTAAACCGCACTACCAACTTATTACGTAAGGTATTCCGTACATACCGCCCGCATGATGGCCTCCCAACCTATGCCAAGCGAAGTATGATCAACGATATAACGTAATTGAGCGCGTGTACACTAAGCGTTCCTTTCAAAACCAAAACGATTCGCATCTCTCCCTGTCGTTCTCAATGGCGGTGACATTGCATGACCATCACCTCGCCTGTTGTATTTGGCAATATGCATCTTATAATTAGCGATGTCAGAAAGCAGTGGTATCTACATGATTGTACCTATCGATTGAAATATTCTATCTTTCAATCCATGTACAATAACAAATTATGAAGCTTTTTACACGTTGTTTGCTACAACACCTAAGAACTTGGTTGCATACTACATGTAACGTCAAACCTTCTAGAAAAATAAACATTACCAGGCGGGTGATTTAATGGGGTGTCTTCTTGCTGCAACCGTCAGATTCGTCCCCTTCAAGGGTTTGTAGTTTCCGCGCACATATTAAAATGCTCGCCCTCCACCCCCCCCCCCCCCCCCCCCCGATCCCTCTTGTTTAAACGCACCACCTGAAATCAAAACCTACCAGAGTAGTAAACACTACCAGCCAGCTGATATCATCTCATTATCCATCAAGCCATCCATGCCGCACCTCCAACTCATCTCCCCCCCCCCCCCTTTGTTCCCCGCCCAGTTCGATCAAACGCCCCACTTACAATCGAAATCGGCCAGAGTAATAAACACTAATAAGCCATTTATATCACGTCATTATATTTCTAGCTATCCATGACGTAGCTTTCATTCATCCCCCCTCCCCCCCTCCAACGCCCCCTCCTTCCCCACACCTCGAACGATCGCCTAGACCCTGCACCGCGCGCATAGTAGGCCCCAACATATATGATTAATACGCGCGATCGAAAGATCACACACAATGTTGCGAACATCAGCAGTGTCGACCAAATCCTTGATTTTAATATTATTTATATTATATGTGACCTATGTATGTGACCTAAACCTCTCGAAAACCCTTCCCCCCCCCCCCCCCCCCCCCTCCCCCGCATTTTTTTTTTTTGTTCCCATCGTTTTCTCCTGCATAAACGCCCCACCTACTATCGAAATCCGCCAGAGTAATAAACACTTCCACGCCCTGGATATCGCCTCGTTATCGTTTCAGAGCCGTCCATGCCGCTGCTGCAATTCCCACCCGCCCCCGTCCCCAACGCCCCTCCTTCACCGAACACCCGCACCATCGCCTAGACCTAGCACCCCGCGTATAGCCAACCCCTACATTTATGCGACCTAAAGCCCTCCCCCCCCGCCCCCGCCCCCCCCCCCCCCGCCACATTCCCCCTCCCCCACAAGAAATATTTATAGCTTCCACGCACAAATAGACCTGCCCCACCCGTGCCCTTCCTCCCTTCCCCCCCCTCCCGCCCCCCTTTTGATCAAAATCAGGCCCCCACGTCCTTCAAAACTCCGCCCTCCCCTCACCGAATATTCGACTTACAGGATTCACTTGATAAACTGATGCATTTCCTTCCACAGCTGTCAGATTTTGTCCCCCTCAGAAACAGGTTTTATAGTTTCCGCGCACAGGCTGCCTAACATCACCTTGTTGGCCCTGGTAGCTACACTGTAGTTGCAAGGGGAGTCGCCGACCTATATCCTAAATGAGGACACACAACCCGTAATACGCGCGATCGGAGTATCACACACAGCTTGCAAAGATGAGTTTCGACAAAATATTCGATCTCACAGCTGGAGTGTATTTTAATTTTTATAATAAACACTTACAGCGCTAAACTCCGCCTGGGTATAGAGGAACTGAATATTCTGGCTTTCACCTCTCGTGAGGTCGTGATGGGGCGCAGAATATTTCAGTACGATCTCATAGTTTTGTCTACTGAATAGCAGTACGCTTATGCTTGATATTAATAGCTGTACAGTGTCACTGGAAAAATCTGCTGGTACCTTTTACTCGGTAGCGATGGGGCGCAGAACGATATATGTTCACACTGTTTCCTATCTGAACAGCATTCAAAATCGAAAGGGCATACGTCCAAAAATGTGATCAACTATTCTCGACCCGTATAGCAGCGGAGCAGGTACATGTATACATGTGATGCCGACGTCGTGGCAAGACGACGGAGAAATAGAAGTACCATTGCATTCTCGAAACGGTTAACCATGTATTGGTGGTAATGGTCGTCAGGTAATTATTGCGGATACCCCTTGCGTGGTTGTGATGAGGCGCAAAAATATATAATATTCTGAGTCGAATGGGCTGACTTCCTCGCTGAAACACCAGTTCGCAAACAAGGCAGTGGCAACAATCGAGCAAATCGCCTGATAAGCAAAAGAGTACGTACACGACTATGACATGCGTGTGTTTCCATGCTGGCTGCTTGAGCGAAAATAAGCAACAGTGCGTTTGTTTCCACAATGAGCGGCAAGTCGAGTTATGCGAGAATCCGGTCCGGTGGTGATAGCGGCATCACGGGCGAACGTTCAGTTCGTCAAGCTGAATACGATGTTCACCGCGAGGCGGTTAACAATCGGCTTGACGCGATCGAGGCCGGTGTGGCGGAGAACGGGGGGCCGCTCGAAAAGATTGAGGACAGTACCACCGTCAAAATGGGGGGCGACTCGAAAATATTGAAGACATGCTTGGGCACCTTCAGATTGTACTGGATGACATCCAAGCCAATAAAGAATCTGACGAGCTGAACAGTGACCAGGGACAGCAAACGGGTGCAGCTTCCGCCCGCGGTAGCATGTCGGATAGGTTATGGCTGAGGGAGGGGATCACAGCCTAGAAGAACCTCGACCTTTTACCGTTTCGGATACTTTGTGATGAGAAGCCAAAGGTGTGTGACTTGTCGAGGGTTCAGCTGCGAAGGGTATTTAAGAATTCTGCCCTAGCATTGTCTGCGGTAGTGAAACAGCTCAACCCTTTGAGGCGGCTTGATGTTAACGCGTTTATCCCGCGTGGGGCGGAGGCGGGCACTGCTGGCACCATCGACATCGAAAAGCAGGTCGCCATTCTGGCAAAGGTTTCGGTTCTCGTCATCGGAAGGGACACTACTTCGTTGGGGAGAAAGGCGCGGGTGGAGAAGCTACGCGCTGAATTCCAGGATGGTGTCTACATGGTGACATCACACAGCGAAACAAACCTTCAAGTGATTCAATTGCCGGTCTACAAGGCGAGCAAAGCCGGTTTCATCAACAACGATCTCGAGGATTGGTCGACCGCAGTTTACGACGCGGCTCTCTCGGCTAAGTCTAACAACTGGCACAAGACACCTGGGATCGACGAAATGCCAGGAGCGGTGATTCCCACTTGGGCGAAGATTGGCGCCTACAATGACGCGGGTGGTGGGCTGGAGCACGGCGAAATTCACAAGGAACTGGTCGTACCTCGTGAAAAGGGAGGGCGTGCGGTCAAACGTGCGCGCAGGGATGACGACCCCTCTCAACTTCCGTGTTTCGGTGGGCTTCCCGGTGGGGATGCCGGTTCGAGCGAAACGGAGGTCCGTACAAGAACCGCCACGACCCGGCCGACAAATTTCGGGAGCAGCAGGAAAGCGGAGGAGGCGCAAGTGGGGCCGCACATAAGAAACCCAAGGCTGACGTTCGCACGGTACCGAGCGCCTCCGCGTCGGGTGACGGAGACGGGAGCGGAAAAGGTGGGAGCTCTGCTCAACCGTCCAAGGGTGACGACGAATAGTGGTGCGGGCTCCGTCAGCTGGCGGGGTCATCTTCGGCGATTGAACGAGGTAGGGTTTCAGCTGATGACGCGCAGGTTGGACGGTGGAGGTTGGCGTCGTTTTTTCTCAATCAGGAGCAGAACCTGGGGCAAGCGGGCGCAGACCTTTGATCAGCAAGTTTGGGCACCAGTACCTCCGTCGATCAGTTTCGAGATCGTCTGAAAAAATTCACGCGTAGGGTTTCCGGTCTTGGAACACTTCTCGCGGGTTAACCGCGCAGCACCGGTATCTGCGACCGTGTGAGTGGGAGGGCCAATGTGTAATCTTTGATTGATTTCGCTGCTTGATGTTGTGTGCCACAGGACTAACAAGCTGGGACTATTTCAAGTAAGCCAGCTGCAATTCAACATTTCCATCGGATTGATGTTGGCATCTCGCTGCCGATCCGGTCGCCGTTGATCAAGAGTGTATTGCAAGGTACCTCGCAATCGCATACATTGGCGGGAACACGGCCACGGGTGCGTCTTCCTATACTGTGGGACATGTTGAGCAAGGGGCAGGGACTGATACCTTCCTGGGATTCGGGGGGTAGAGTGCTCTGGCTTTGTTCGGGCATGAGCTATTTTTTCTTCGCCAGGTCAAGTGATATATGTGCTAATGGCCCAGGTGTGGTGAACCCAGAGCATTGTCTCACGCCAAGTGATTTTTCGATCTTTTCTGGTTACAGACATTTGAGGTATTTTCAATGGAATGTTGACGATTGTGCTAAAGTGCATTTCCGCGGCCATAAAAGCGCCCAGGCTCAAGTTGGAAGCGTCATTGTACGTACCCGGAGCAAGGTTCGGGCCCGTGTTCTGAGTTGGGTCAGGCTGGCGGGGCCATTGCTCTTGTAGTAGCACTACTGTCATGCTTTGCAGCTCTACGTGAAAACGTGGTACGTTCCTCTTCCCGTTCAGGAAGGCAGGTAAGAGTGTGGAGATATGGTTAGTCGTCGCGAGCGTTGAGAAATATAGTTGAAATTCAGGTCGCAAAGCGGAGGAGTACGCACTGCACCCGCTGAGGATAGGAAGTGCCTCGAGGCTTGCAGCTGGAGGTGACGTATCGGAACGAGTCATACGGCGAGAAGGGAGGTGGAAATCCGATGCATATAAGGTGTACACTCGGAATAATGCGGAGGTGTCTCGTAAACTAGCAGCTGACCAGGGTTTGCAAAGACAGCCAGGTTAAGATACTGTACGGGGTAAACTGTAGAAGTCTCGGAGTAACCTCGGTTGTGGAGGAGTCAATGGTGTTGGACCGTTCGGTTTCTCACTCGTCCGGCAATTCGTACAGTAGAACCCAGACAGTGGAGGGAGGGAGAAGTGTTTATGAGTGGAGACATGTGGATATGGGGCAGAGTTGGATACTGCGGTAGACATGTCAGCCTGCTGCTCTCCCTCCTAAGCCACAGAGAATGATGATTTACAACACAATTCGAACGATATGTACAACAAAGATAAGAATGATATGTTGTTTGTTGTTCATAGAGAGAATTTGGCGTTGTGGTTCATATCATGTGTCGGAATACGAAGTACGTAGCTCCCTTTGACCGCAGCAGCTGACATTGTTTGGTTGATCGCGCTTGTGAGGATGCAAGGTGGACACCGCACGGCACGGTGCTGGCAGACTGGTAGAACACGTGAATAGACAGAGCTGTTGTTTGCAAGTGGACAGTGGTCGCTCACTGGACAATATAATTCGTGATTTCTCTTGCCCACCCGCCCCTTTTCTTTCGATGGTGAGGGGATAGAGACATGACGAGGATGTAGATACTATTCTCGTAAATCTCAGGGCATGTGTACTTATTTTCTGTTGTTATATTCAGTGGCACGCGGCGAGCGTTTACACAAAGGTATATGTTGTTGTCGGAGGAGAAGTCAATTTCGTTGGGCCACCCGGTGTCTTACTCGTCTGACAATTTGCACAGAAGAACCCAGACAGTGGAGGAAAGAAGATGTGTTCATGAGCAAAGACATGTGGGTATATGGCAGAGTTGGGTACTGCGGTAGAAAGGTCAGCCTGCTTCTCTCCCTCTCAAGCTACAGAAAATGACAATATACAACACAATTCGAAAAATGTGTAAAACAAATCGGCTGTTTGTAGTCACGACCTCATTTATCCATTGCCAGTGCTGTGCGTGCTCCCCTCCTCTAGCCGGATGGCCAATTCTGTACACACTATTAGTACTGCTGCTGTGCCACAGTTTCTTGCTGGGCTATCGCCTGATCCTGCGCCCTCGGCCGTCGACAATGCTGCTGCTGTGTGTTGCTTATGCTGGTGCTGCCCTCACTCTCCTCGTTGCACGTTCCTAATAGAGTGTCACTGTGCTTGTTGTGCTCATTTACGCCGTCCGTGGATTTATCACAAAATCTCATGCTTCCCATACTGAGTCCAATAGGTTTCGTTGTATGCCATAGGTGCGTAGATGGCCAGATGTCTCTGTGGATCCTGTGCAGTTTTTGATCATTTTTGCCGCCTTTATCGGGTGTTTTGTTCGTAACCATGTACCACGCAGATTGTGAAGTTGAGTTTCAACCATTAGATCGTTCGTACTGACAGCTGACGTTTCAAACATTTTTCAATATATAATCGTGTTTGTTTTGTGTAGTGTGGCTGCTGTGCTGCTGCTACCGCCGCTGTTGTTGGTGTCTTCTGCGAGTACGATTCCACAAATGAAAATGGGCTCACTGTGATCATCAGCACGCCAAGTCAGTGTGCGTCCCTGCCCCCCCCACCCCTCCCTGCCAGATAGTTGCTGCCTAAAACACTACTACTGCTGTGCCGCAAATCTTCGAGGGGATATCGGCGCCTCTGCCCCCCCCCGCTGCTGGTATAATACGTGTACACAATAATCATCAGCCTTGGGTCACCCCGCCTCCCAAGGGGAACCTTGTAATATCACACCAGTACCTATGCAGTGACACAAGTGGTAGAAAAGGTTGCAAAATAGTATTCACTCTCTCTTCACAACCGTTGTCTCTAGCCCGCGTTCTCAGTCATGTTCCCAATCATTCCGGGCTGTATATCTCGACCTTTTCCCGACTACCTTCCCGACTGATTTCCCGGGTGTGTTCCAGACGGTTTTCCCCGACCGTGTTCCCGATCGATTACTTACCATGTTTCCGACCGATTTCTCGACTATGATCCCCACCGATTTCTGGACTTGTTCCCGACCCGTCCCAAGATCCCGTCCCGTCCCGTTCCACCGAGAGATCTTGGAGTCCCGTCCCGTGCCGACACTTAACTCGCTTCCCGCGTGTCCCGGTCCTATAACTGTCCCGTGGTAAGTAAACGCAAACCGTTTCCCATACCGTCGCTCGGGAAGACCCAGATGTGTTCACGCTTACGGCAGATTAAACGGTTGCTGTCCCACACCGACCGGTGCCTTTGTTACCGCACGTACCCTTGATAAAACTTCACCCAAAGCGAACTGTAGATGGCCGCCCCGTCTACCCTGCTATATACAAGGCCTCCATTGGTGCTATGTTTCTACTGGGCAGGGGCCTATAGGCCATGGCTGCGTGTAGTGACGATGACTTCAGTCGTAGTGACTGGTATCAAAAACAGCCATGAACACAGTTCTAGGTGGAGCGGGAGGCCCCGAAGAGCCGTGGTATCGCCTGGCTTTATCGCCAGGCGCGAGGACAACTGCTTGCTGTAGCTGTGTGATAGAGAACACCACAAATACTACCTGGTATCCGGCATCAAACTCGTACCCATGATTCCTGCTGTGGTGTACCATGTGGTATGACGAGGGTTCGACCACAATATTTTTTTTGCCTGGCCTTGCGCCCGAGTCGCAGCACCATCCTAGCTCGCACGGGCGAATCTCGGCACTAGAGCGACAGCAGTAGGGCTTACCGCTGCTGCAGCTACCGAACACTGCGAGCCGTCGCTTTGTGTGTGGTGTAACGTTTCCGCTGGGGGGAGATGGGTGCCCTGTTTTGACGACGCACCTATTATTAAGACCCTGTTACTGCTGGACTACTGTATGTACAGCACCGGTATACTCTGTCGGCAGCAGTTGACTATCTCAGCACCAGCTCCATTGACAAGGCGCCTGATGTCATTGACACTCGTTTGCAAGCTACGTTTTCTTGTACATATTATTCTGTACACCAATGTATTGCCACCGTCGAAGCAATATATGATGTCGAAATATACCTTGCAGCTCGTACACAATTTTCAATTCTCAGGCACGTGGGTCGAAGCTGCGCTGCAACCTGCCAGATAGCTCGGGAAGACGCGGGATGATCATTGCTATTTGCATGGTGGTTTTTGGTTCGATTTCTCTATTTTTACTGCATAACCGCGGGTCGTTACTCCGACAGCAATCCAGACAGCAGGCGAGTTTGTTTGCGCTCGCGATTATCGTGCGGTTCGTACAGTGCAGGCAGCCCAACCGCTGTAGCTTGTAGCGGCGAGTTGGTTAGTTGCGTAATAGTATAGGGCGGGGACACAGAGTGTCCCCTGCAGTTTTGCCAACTGAGCAGGTCCTCGGAGAATACTCACTTTCTTAGCCTTTAAGAGAGACGTAGCTTTAATATATCCACCAGAGAACCCGATGGCTTCTGAGATAGAAGGCACGTGCCTCCGATCCATTTCCCGACTATCATAAATATTTTAATGCCAATCTTATCATACGAAACCCATCCAAAATATCTCAATTCGGATATTTGAAGGCCCTCTGAGGCCGTATCGTAGAACTAGCCCGCCTTGATGAGCAGCAAATGCAGAAATGTGGAAAATTGGGTGAAACTCTGGTTCTTCGAAGTAAACCATGAGTCGAAGATTCGGCTCCTCGAAACCACTGCCACACCTCTAACGGTATGGCTATGGAGCCAGAAACACGCGAACAAACATAGTTGAAAGAAACGCAGACCCTACCACAAGGCAAACGCCACCCATCAAACAACTGCCGCATACCGCCGGTGTGGCCGGGGGGGGGGGGCAGAAGAGGCCGTAGAATCTGTCGCATACCGGCGTTGTGGCGGCCGGGGTGAGGAAAAACTCTACGGCAACATGTCCAAAAAAATCTATACTATGGCGAGGCTATCCCTGGTAGATATCAAGAAGAAAACAAGCTCAAATACAAAGGAGAAATCGTGCCAAAAACCTTCCGCGGGCCGTCGGTGTGGCGGTTGCTTAGACGAGAAAACAACTAATACCTGGGGTGGAAGGTGGCATCACTTACAGCCCTGCGAGGAGGGGAATTGTTTAGCCAAAAATAGAAGTAGACCAAATACGACACACATAACAAAGAGAAGAGACTCACAGGCCTGGGCTTAGCCCCGTACCACGTCACGCGCGAACAGATTACCCTGATCTCCCCCCGGTTCGGGGCTGTGGAGGGCGTCGGCAGGGTGAAATGGAACAACGACGGAGAAGAGACAGTCCTGCACCTCAGATGGCGGCATTTTACCCGAACCCTGGCCCGGCACTGAGAAGGGGGTTTAGCAGCAGGGTCCGGCTACGGACGAGTAGGACGATATCGTCGTCGGTTGTATGTAGTCCACCCCTACCCCCCAATTTCTGGATGTCTATGGGATTGGACGCCTGTGCGAGGGGTAGTACGCCAAAAGCTCGGGCGGCAGGACCGATGTCCGGCCGGTAAAGATGTACTGCATCTTGGCGTGGCACGTCGACTCAGCGTGCTGCTCTCGCTCCCGATCGGCATGCGAACAACGAGCGACGGATCAGCTAACCGGGATCCAGAAGCGTCGCCAAGGGCGTCCGACCATGTATGTGCAGTCGGTGTGTCACCAGGAGAAGGCGTGAGCTGTAAGAGAGGAGTTCTTATAGGCTCTGCGTGGTCGCTGTCGGACGCAGATGGCACCGTGCGAACCAGCTAGTCGGCAAGACCAGGAGTCGCGGCAGCGGGTGAAGCCAGACGCGGCCGTCGGACACACGGCGTAGTTCTAATTCGTCTGGAGGATGGCCGAGAAGCCCCGCCGGACCCGTAGCCATAATCTACAGAAGGGTAAATTACCGGTTGCTGTCGCTGTTCGTCGACGCGTCGTCGACGACTGAGGGGCTGGAGTGCAAAGCAAGGCAGAGACGGACACAGTCCAACCGGTGGTCGCGTCGGGTTCCGTCTCCTGTGTGCGACTCCTTAATAGAGGAATCGGCTGTGAAACGGGCGTCACTGCAGCCAGGTCGTCTGCGGAGATGATCTCGCTCTCGATAAGTATGGCCAAAATCGACGCGAAAACGGTGTCAGCGGCAGGAGAAATCAACCCGCGACCGGTACAGCATTCGGTAGTGGCGACCAAGGCAGAAACACGAGCGACGAATCTTCCCTGGGAAGACAAATGGCCGTCAATCGTAATATCGTGTGTGCGAAATCGTGAGAGGTGGCAGAAGTAAGAAGAAGCCCACCCAAGGTAGCATGTTCAGTGCGGGGCACGAGCCCACCCAAGACAGTTTTCAGTGAGGGCCACGAGTCTACCCATGGCAGTACGTTCAGTGCAAGGCACCAGTCAACGCGCATCAGTGCGTCCGGTGCGGGGCACGAGTCCACCTTAACCGACCCCTGAGATCGGCGAGGAGGGAGCGCGCAGCCAGCTGGTCCGTACGAGGTAGGTACCGCTATCTACAACGCGGTGGGGGCTTGTCAGCCCTACGGGGTTGAAACTTGTCAAGCCGCTGTAGTCGTACTCCGTAGCAAGCTCTGGCAAGCGTGTGGCAGAAAATCGGCGACACCGTTGACGCTTGCTGTAGTCGAGTGCGCAACTGAACACGGTGACGAGTTAAAGCTACCGCTGGACTCGTGCATTGAGGTTCCCCACTTCGCGAATGATCTCCTGGGCCTTATGACAGAAGGATATGAGGAACGTTGTTCCCCACAGCACCCTCGGAGGCGTTTAGGAGCCCAACCAACGCCGCCGATTCCCTAATCTAAAAGGGTCCAGTGCCTCTCCGAGTCGAGCGTTACTTGATCGATGTACGCAATTTTCATATTGAAGGACACGTCGTTCAGCATCACAGTACCCCCGACAAAACAGGGGCCGTGTTCTGACAGCCGACCAAGACTACAGTAGGGGAGACCCCTCCAATTTTCACTACCGGATTTGAGCCACTCGCGCGAGGTACTCAGAACCTCACGGAAAATAATGCGTTAGGCGTTGATTTGGGGGAAGCCAGTATAACCGTTCCATTGTGGACTAATTTCGTCAAGTTTCTTCGCACCAAGAACACGTAAAATCGCAGAGGAACAGAGGGGGTACTTGCGCGAGTGACCCCTAGCCAATGCTAAAAATGGACCAAAAAAGGGCCCACGTATCGTAGCCGGGGTCCGCCCAAGGTCAGGACCGACGCCAGAATCTATCCCCAAACCTTCACGGCTTTTAGTTGACCAACGCGCCCGAGAAATTGGTCGGGAACTCTGAAAGGAAAGCTTTGCGAGCGCTGGCCACCGTTATCGGCCCGGCCACGACGTGGCCGCGATTGCTTACAGTTGTTGTTCGAGTCATCGCACCCCCGCGCGATCGATTTTTAAATGATTCCTGACTTTGATTTTTATCCGGCATGTGCATGACTCCGGCCCCTGTGCGGAAAATGAAATAAATGATTTGATTTCCCGTTTTGACGCACACCCCTGTGCGGTAACTCCGACATGTGCGATTCTGAGCAAATCAAACACCCTGCCGTGCTGTGATGTGAACGCACACCCCTGTGCGGCCGACATGTATGTGCAATACATAGGAAACCACCCCCCCCACTGCTGTACTGGTGGCGCACCTTTTGAACGTCCTCCCTGTGCGACACCTAACTCTATCATGTGCTACACGAAACATGCCCCTACGGTGGAAACTGATAGGCACTGCTGCCTGTATGCCTGCATTCCTGCGGTTCGTCCGTACCGCAACCAGAGCACACACAGCACCAAAACACGAAAAACCCAACTGACAAAAAGCGGCGGAAAAGGGCGAAAGCGGCGGATTACTGTTAACTAAAAAATCACCCGAGAGCCCAGAGATGTGCTTGTGGCAACTCAGCACACACGAGCACGCTCTACCATGTCGGAAGGTGCAGGCGCGGCGGCTGCCGCCCCACCGAGTGGTACCTCTACTACTGTTCCCACTGCCGCATCTGCTACTGCCTCTCCAGCAGCATCTGCTGCTGTTCCTCCACCTGCTACAACTGCTGCTGCGGTCCCGCCTTCTGGCGCATCAGCCACGCCCCTCGCGGACCCGCGGGCAGCAGGGGAGGCCATCGAGGAAATGCCAGCGGTGACCGACCTACCGCCGGCTCACCATGCCAAGCGCAAGTACCCGGGGCCTGGCTTCGCAGTCGAAAGGTCCGGAGCTGTAGGTGGAAAAGGGAGCTACCCGATTAGGTTCAAACTGAGAGTTGTGAATTATTGAGAGTCATCTGCGAAGATGGCCAGGAGGTGGGCAACTCGGGAGCAGCAAAGGTCCTCAACATCGACCGACGGCGTGTCGTCGACTGGGTTGGCGACGAGGCGAAGAAGAGAAAAGCTGTCAAGAGCAAATGCTCCTTCTCGTAGACCAAAGCGGTGCACCCTGGAGTTGCACTTTCGACGGCCAGTGTCGAAGAGCAGCTGATGGATTTCATCAACGAGCAACGGAAGGTGCACCGCGGGTGTGGCAGCAGGGGGGTCATGAACAAGTTGCTGGAGCTGAAGCTTGACATTCTCGGCGCCCTGTCTGCCACCGCGACGCCAGAGGCAGCGGACGGGTACCGCACGAAGTTCAACAACTGGTACCGTCGCTTTCGCGCCCGCCATGGACTCAGCATCCGCCGCCGCACCAGCGTGGACCAAAAGCTACCGAATGGACACGAGGGTATGGCGTGGACGACGGTGATGAAGCTTTGCGACGCCCTCCTGAATCGCGCCGGCGAAATCTACGCTCGGCGAAACCCGTGTGCTCCTGGCGAGAAGCCCGTCGAGGGAAAGGATCTGAGTCCCACGCAGTTGGAGTCCGTGACGAAGGAGCTTTTCGAAGAGCTCGGCAACATAGACCAGACGCCGGTGCAGCACGAAATGCCGGTGGAGCCAACCCGGGAGAAGAAGAATGCGAAGTACGCTCGTATCAGCACCGGAGGGTCCTGGAAGTGTGCTTGATAATAAAGTTTCTTCGTTTATACGTAGCTGTTTTTTTGGGTGTGTGTGTCGTGTGTTTTTTTTCGTGTGTATGCATTTTTCCTCGTCCGAAATTTCCTGTTGCACAAGGTATTGTTTTTTCCTCGTCCGAAAAATACTGCTGTACCAGGTATTCATGTTTCTTCGTCTGAAATTTGCTACTGTATTGCACCACCTGTACATACTTATTTAATTAACCGTACCAACTGCCGAATACAGTATTTGTAGCTCTTTTGTGTCAGGTCTTCTCGTTGTCCCTGACGACCCCTCCTTGCAACCCATGATTGTTTTCTCCACGCAGGCAAGGAGAAGGAGCGATTCACGCTCTGTCTCGCTGTCATGGCGGACGGCGGCAAGGTGCCTCTGCGGATCATCTTCAGGGGCACGCCGTTCATCCCGCCGTCTTCGCGGGGGAAGGGCAAGCGGGCGCAGACACGGGCGAAGTCCATCGCGGCAGAGATCCTCCCGGCGAACCGCACGAAGAACGGTCACCCGGCTGGGGGCAAATCTTTCGGTGTGCAGGAGAGCAGCTAGTGTGACGCCCGGGAGTGCAAGCTGTGGGTGTCGGAAAGATGGCAGCCCTGCCCGAACAACGGGAGCATCATGCAGCAGCGCTCCGCCATCTTGGTCTTGAATGATTTCAAGTGCCACTGCGACCAGGCGTTCAAAGACGATCTACTCAAGCGAGCAAACACCACGGTCCTCCTGATCCCGGGCGGGTTGACTCCTCTTCTGCAGCCGCTGGACCGCATGCTCAACAAGCTGGCTCCTCCGGGGAATGTACACCCCTACAGTGTCAAAGCCGTCACTGATCCCAAGACAGGCAACCTGCGGCCGCCAGGCCGTGGGGCCGTGTCTACGTGGTGCAAGAAGGCGTGGGCGTCCATCACCGCGGACACGGTCAAGACTTGCTTCAAGATCTGTGGCCTCACGCTTGCGCTGGATGGGAGCGAGGACCACGACTGGTGCGTGCACAACTTCGGCGCCGGCTACCGCGAGCTTCTTCAGCAGCAGCGCGTCGAGTGGGAGGAAGCACACCCTGGCGTTTCTCTGCCTCCACTTCGCCTGCCAGATAAGCCCGCGGGCGACGCTGCCAAGGAGAACCTCATCACCCCGGCACAGGAAGAGGTCGACGCGACATTGCTGCCCGCCGGCGAGGTGGAGGACAGCGATGTAGAGCTTTTATAAGCGACTGCGACGTAGAGTTCGTACAAAATGCGGAGACGGGGTGCGAGGTAGAGGTGGTAGACGACGAGCTGTGAATCATATCTAGCCGGGGATGGTAGGTACATTCGATGTGCCGGCAGGCACGGCCTGTGGTGGGTGGTCTCGGCCAGTACACACGAAAACGTTTGGTGGCTTGTACTGTACTTGAAGTAGTTATAGTGCTACGACTGGTGACGGTAGGATTCGAGTTGGTTTGTGGTGTTGTCTGCGAAGAAATGATAAACGGCGGAAGGGAGGTGTGTCGTCGGTAGGTAGGTACGGAGTTGTCGGCTGCCGTCGTTCTGTTGCATGAGGTACAGCAATACTAGGTAGGTCAGCACCGCATCGTGGCAGGGCCGGTGGTGCTTTATTTTTTTTTGTGCGGGCGCCGAATAAAAAATAACAAAAGCGAGAGTTTTTTCTACGTATGTATGATATGCACCTGCTACAAACAGCTTTGAGCCCCAGTTACAAACCGCTAGAGAAACGAATCGTGGCACAATTTTCATCCTGAGGTCACACGCCACAGCATGCAACCTCACGCTCGAAGGGAGCACCAATATCGAAGTCATCGCACAGGGGTGCGATGACTCCGACCCCTGTGCTGAAAATGAATTAAGTTATTCCAAACTTGAAAAATTAACGCACAGGGGTGCGATGACTCTGGCATGTGGGATGACTCCGGCTTGTGAGATGACTCGCACAATTACGGTAGTTCTTGCATTCGCAGTGCAGCTGTGGAACCAACTAGGGGAGGCCGGGTGCGCCGATCCGGTCTCACTGTCGCGAATAGTATCGCGAAACAATAAAACGTCTCACCGAGATGAATTTTCCACTTCTCTAGCATGGTATGACCCTGAGATCATCCTGCCGGAGACCAATGCCCCACACTAGGTCCAAAGGGCTGACTTCAGCCAGACGCTTGTTTTCAGAGCTCAAACGATTTGTTTTTTATGGCTGGATTATATTTGAATCGAGTGTAGGTGCCAGATAACACGGCGTTTTGCTCGTCCAAGTCCCCAACACCGGAGTCTAAGCTGCGCACGCCTCGACGGATGTGTTTGCGTGTGCTTGGACTAGGCGACGTCATGATGAGCTCCACTGCTCGATGGTCTTGGAACAATCTGGTCTTTTCGGCCATCATATGCTGCTTCCAGCGAGAATATGGCACGTCGTCTACGACAAACGACGAAGGGGACCACGGTGAAAGACAGGATGGGGGCCGCTAGAACAACAACACTTTTTCTGTGGAGTGTTCGAGAGAAGGGCAAATGCCGTGTTAGAATTTGGGCCTGCAACATCCCCGTCCAGGAACATCAGGCCTCGGGAGCACGACGCAAATCCAAACCCGCGGTTTCTAGCTACGGGCATGCTTGGTTCGTTGGCAGAAAAATGTATGAATTTAATTTAACTGCGCCCGAAAAATGGCAATAACCGACGGCGCCAACCCGTGTAGCCTCGTTGGACATTAGGGTCTGCATTGTCCGCTTCTGGGAACATCAGCCGTCGACGGTTTGGGCCTGTAGTGTCTCCTCGCGGGAAACACCAGGCCTCGGGAGCATGATGCGAGTCTGAACCAGCGGTTTCTCGCGTCGGGTTGTCCTCATTCACTGGCGGAAACTCGTAAGAAGCCTTCCTCACTGCACCAAAAAAAATCCGACACCGGCGGTGCCAACCCCTGGGTAGCCTCGTTGGGCATATGGGCCTGCAATGTCCCCCTCTAGGAACCCCAGACCTCGGCACTTTGGACCTATGGTGTCCGCCTCAGGAACACCAGGCCTCGGGAGAACGAATGGAGTCCTCACCCACGGTTTATCGCGTCCTGGTATATTTCCTCTTTGCCGTATAAAACTGCTCAAACTGCGCCCGGAAGGACAGGGACTTTGAGCTGTTTCTGCTTGGCGAGCGGCGCGATTCTTCCATAACCTTACGGGAATTGCGTCCAGCTGATCAGGGTCGAGGCCGTGGCGTCACCAAAGGCCCGTACCGAGGTGTTGGATATTCTTCTTGTACCACTGGGGCAGACGTAGCTCGACGTACGTGGGTTATCGTGCTAAAAGACGAAGCATGGCCCGTAAATTATGTGGGCGTCTTATGGAGCGGGGCTCGGGCAGGCGGAAATATTTGTTTTACCCGAGGAGGCTCTTTTCCGTTGGGGCTCCTGGAGAATGGAGACTAGGTAACCAATCTTGTCGACTCCTCTTTGATGGAAAAATGGACAGGGTGCCTGCTGCTATGGCGAACAAACACCGGATCAAGCCTCACGAAAGATCTCGGCGCTTTAGTGTTGGCTGCTCACATCTCGAACCGACCGCCACCGCCTGGTCAGGGAGATAGCGGGATAGACACGTTCGCGTTAAAAGGCGACGCGCCGTCACCGCAGCTATATTACTGCGCGACGCGTGCCAGGGGGGGAGCGTGCAAAGTGCAGGATCCCGTGCCATGGTTGATGGGGATGGCCTTTGGAGCGGTACCTCCATTGCCGAGTTTATGCCGCGGCTGAGGGGAACGGCGCTGGAGCCGCGGTTCCCGTCGTCGACCTCAGACTACGACCGAGGAGAATGTCGGTGGAAGCGCGGGTTCTCGCTGTTGAAAACCATTACCTGGCTCCGATGAACCACGCTCAAAGCGCTATTAATAGTTCCCGCCGCCGGTACTACGCCGTGAGAATTGTCCGCAGACCGCGTAGGATCCCGTGGGCTCTTAACAGAGGCAATTTGTGCTGCGTTTTTGGACAGGCTAGCAACAGGTACACGAGTACCTTCTGAAACCAAAATAGTTCTCACCAAGAGCACCGTGGTCGAACGGTCAATTTTTGGTACGGAATGTGCCAGTGTGTTGCTCGTCAGGACTTCCTCCCGGGTTATGGGCGGCTCTAAATCGCATTCCAGGAGCAGAAGCGGGGGGCAGAAGAGGCGGGCGAGAGCGGTATACCACCACGGTGATCCGACGTGTACGTGTAATCGTTGTGACAGTTTATCTGGCTCTGATCCTGGTGGTACTTTCGCGAATGATCTGAATGGTGGCGACGATCTTTCTTGTGGTTGATCGGGTGAGAAGATTTGCCGTCTCGACGGTAGCAGATCATGCGCGTTTGCCAACGTCGGTATGCGTCACCGTCGCCAAGTTGACCAAGTTGACACTCGCGGGAAGGAAAGGATGCCTATAATGCTTGAAGGAGTGGTTGTTGTCGTGGCAGTTCAGGCAAAGACTCCCGTTTTCTCGGAAGGCATTAGCGCGAGGTGAAAGAAAACCGCTCCAACGGGGAGGGTCGTCGGTCTTGAACGAGGCACTAACGGCGAAAACTTCTGCATAATGATGCTCTTCTAGTGGACCGCAGTTCGATGTGTGATCAAGCCGAGTGTCAGATAAATCATCAATGGGCATGACGTTTGGATGATGGATTGATCCCGTCTGCCACGAAAGCAACTTGCACGGCACTCGGCCGTGGCCGCGCCCATGATCGGCGGGCGGGGGCCCCGACGGGGCGGATGACCGCGCTCCCGTCGAAGAAACAGGCACAGAAAATAAATGTGTCGCCGTTGACTGAGGGTGTCTTATCATGCGCTTAGTCACTAAAACCCGCCACATAGCATACAACGAGGCGTATGGCCGCCGTTCCGTTGTCGTCGAACAAGTGTACAACGCAGGCATTAGAGTCGGAAGTTGCTCATTCACGGCCAACCGAATCACCTCCAACATCACATCCGTCCCGGGAGACCAACCACGTTCGCTCGCCGTAGCGGTAGACACATAAATGCAAAACTCCCGATTTAATCAGAAAAAAGGCGTGCCGTTACACATTCCAACAGTATGCAACTTTAGTGTAGCCTTCCCCCGTGTCAACCCCGTCGAAGTACGTTATCAGCAGACGCAACTGGAAGTTGCAAAGCCTCTGACCCAGATGCTTGTAACTGCGATAGCTCGCGACACCGGTGTAGCCTGCTACCACGATCACCTCGCCGTGGTCAGTGCGTGAGGCCGAAGACGACAGGGAGGAGGTTGACGAGCCTTCTTACGCTGAATTTTCTGTTGCGCCGTGCCTCCGCCCTCTTCAGCCTCCGCCAAGGCTGCGGCCACCGTCCCAGTTGTTGTGGCCAAAGTTGCCTCCACGGCGGCGGCCTGAGCAATCACCAGACCCCGACGTGCCTCCCCCGCCTCCACCACCGTTGTCACCACCGCAGCGGTTGTGGTTGTCGCCACCCCCACCATTTCTTCCGCCACCCCCGAAGCCACCACCCCCAGGTCCCCGCGGTCGCGACTGTCGCTGCGTCGCTGTTTCCCCCGGTTGCGTTCCGCCAACTCTTCGTCCAGGGTTCGGCCAGAAGATGGAGTCGGTGGCTTCGTCATGGGCCATCTGCAGTGCTTTGACAAGTGCAAGGGTCGGGGTGCTTCTCGTCCGTCCTGCATAAGTGGTACACTCCACGTGAGGCCAGGACGCTTCCACTGAAATGGCGTCTACTTGCCGCGACGCCGGCCTCTTTAATAACATAAGGAGAGCGGAGGTTGTTTCCACCACCACGGTCGCTAACGCTGAGGAGAAGTCTACTCTCGGTGCAGGTGCCATGCACGCGACGCTGCGGTCGAAGAAGGCGTCGTCCCTGGGTTGTGATCGCTGGGATGCGACACCCTGCGGACGAGTCTAAGGTGATGGGGCCGCGGTAGCTCCCGCCCCAGGCGCCGCAACTGATTAGGCGAGGCCTTGGTGCTCCCTCTTCACTAACAGGGACGCCTTCTGCGCAGCGGTCTTCGCCTGCTCGATATCTTCGTCAAACCAACGTCGGCGTGCTTCACGCCGGAAAACCGTCTGGTTGGCGTCGTCCAGCGCCCGCCGCCTCCGCCCCGCCGGATATGCTAAGTCCAAGGGGCCGGCATGGGCGTCCCCGTCGCCGGAGCTCCAGGGGTGGTGCTCTGTCGAGCGCCGACAGGCCAGGTGGTGGCGGTGGCGCCTTGCTGAGCACGGTGGGGGGCAGCTGGTGGCGCTCCCCCGGATCTGGCTAGAGCTGGCGTTGAGACACCCTCGAGTCCGGTGGAGGTTGTTCCGTCTTCCCTGTGCGAACAAGCGAGTCGACCCTGATGATTTGTGGGTCCGGGTGGTCGTATGGTGTCCGTCCTCTGCTTCGGCACCGCAACCCGCCTCCGGTGATTCCTCACATCTCGAGTGGCGGAAACTCTCGCGAGCTCTCCCTGTCTCGTGGGCATCCAGGTTGCGGCGCGTAGAAGATCTCGGCCTGCCCCGAGTAGCCCGTTTCCTGACTTACAGACATGTTGTTGCTTGTCTAAACAGGCAGCGTTTAACCAAAGAGTAGTATAGGCGGGGGGGCAGCACAGTAAAGGGTTGCACAGGAGGCCCACGCCCATCGCACCAAAACAGGCAGCACGTTTCCCATGCACAATGTAGGGGACCAGCACAGTAGAGGGACGCCTAACACGCCGACGCTCATCGCATTTAAACAGGCAGCATCTCACCTAGGTGCAGTGTAAGCGGGGTGGCACAGTGAAGGGTCGAACAGCAAGACCTCCAATCGCACCAAAACATGGAGCATTTACACTAGGCTCAGGGGGGTGGGCAGCATAGTCAAGGGTCGCGCCAAGAAGCCCATGCACTCGGCAGCGAAACGAGCAGAATTTACCGTAAGAGTAGTGTAGGGGTGGGTAGGGCTGAAAAAGGTCATGCAGCCAATTGCAGAAAAATCGACAGCCCTTGCCCTAACGGGAGTGTAGGGGGAAGTTGGATTGTAGAGGATCGCGCAGCCAACCGTAAATAACGGGCAGTATATGCCCTAGAAGTAGTGTAGGGGATATTGAGAGCAGCACAGTAGATTATCGTACAGATGGCCGAATAAAAATAAATGGGCAGCTTCTTCCCTAGCAGTAGTGCAGGGAAGGGTAGCACAGTAAAGGGTTGCACATTTACTAACCACAGGACAAGGTCAAACCAACTCCTGCACAACGCAGTTTCCACCACCGATCGCACTGTAGGTGGAAGGTTGCGACTACAGTAGCCCTGCCTGCTGCATTGCCGCTGCCGTGCCCATAGGTATCGACAACACCAACCGCATGAAGATGGGTAGTATAGCCCTCGAACAGGTCAGGTTCGCCACCGTCCGCACTCTAGGGGGGACGATCGCGCCGACAATAGTGCTGATTGCTGTAGATCGCTGATGTGTTGACAGGTAACGCCAAATCCAAACGCACCAAGATGGGTAGCATAGCGTCCGAACAAGGCAATGCTTCCACCGACCGCACTATAAAGGGAAAGTATGACCCCCAAACAAAGCAGTTTCCCCACCGTCCGCACCATAGAGGGACGATTGCGCCTACAGTAATGCCGATTGCTTCAACATTGATCTTGTGTCCACATGAGATGACAACACCAACCGATTTGAAGAGGGTAGTATAACACCAAGACCCGCTGAAGAAAAGGTGTTTACGCTCGCAGCCGAAAAGAAAGACTGTTTGCCCCCCAAGTACCGCATCAAACGGGCTGATCCCCACTTGCTCTATTAATTGCTGTAAAGCGCAGTATCTCCGCGAACTGTAGTAACTGCTCTGTAACGGGTAGCAGCTGCCCGAACATGCGCAAAGAAAAAAAAATGCCGGATTAGACCTTAGCAGCATCGCAAAGGGCAGCACATGTACTAGCAGCGGCAGAGAGGCAGCGTTTGCGCCAAACGTATAATGCTCAGCGTCTCCACCAAATGTAAACCGCTTTGCAACGGACAGTATCCGTCGTGATAGCTAACAAAATATTCAGCATCGACTCTAGCAGCATTGCCGAAGGGCGTCACATGTACCGGCAGCAGTATGAAGACGGCCAATCGCCTGTACAGCTGAAACAAATCCGTACCCACACCGACCGCACTCTAAAAGGGCAGTTAGGTCGACAGCAGTACAGTGTGCCGCACTACCACAGCTATGCCCATATAGAAAGTGGTATTAACACGTGTGTACCCATGAATGGTGCAAAATAGGGTACCACACACGCTGACAGATTGGCGCCAGAAAAAGACAGCACAGAAAGTTAGTGTTAACTAAATCCAAGCTCTAGTCACGGAAAGTCCAAGACGAAAAATCTCTCGATATAGTTTGCAAGGAGCACTCGCACAGCCGTCGAGAATGTCAGGGCTGCAGTGCGTTATCTGTGGACGATGGGGTAGTGAAAGGTCGAGCTTCGTGCGGAATGGGTGGGAGCCAAGTAGGCGGCACGCTGCTGTGCAGTGACTTCTACAGCAGAAAATTCGACGGTATTTGTCATGTATCGACAGAAAGCCCAATATACTGTACTGTAATTGGTAGCGCTTCGAACGTGATGGTGGTAGAAGCTACGGTACGCCGTGGATGGCTGTTGATCGCGAAGGATCGGGATGGGGTCCGAGTTGCGTCAAATTGTTAGCTGTACTATTTTCAGCAAAAACGGGGAACAGTTTGTCCGATGCGAAAGACAGATCGGCGCATGTACTGAGACTCATATAGTATCGCGCGTACTAGAAACGATCGACAAACGATAATGCCCAAACATCCCGACAGCACCGCCTGTTCGCCTCAAAGGAAGACCACAAGGAAGGAGGTCCGACGCGAATTCCTAGGCCGCGGTGACCATAATCCAAGGGAGTCCCGCAAACGTCGGTCTGGCTCCGTCAGGAAAGGTGTATGCGGGCCGATGGGCTCTATCAGCAAACGAAGTCCCAGCCGCTTGTCCCTCGAAGGATTGATTCCATCATGCATGTCCCCGACGTATCGTGCATAAGCCTCACCCCCGAAGCGCAAAAAAAAATTGAAGATCGACGGGCGATCCTGTGTTGGCAGCTCGCAGAGGTGTGCCGTGCAACATGCTGGCCGAGCGCGGAGCGAGGAAGTCCGACGGGTGGCGCTTGGGGAGTTTCGCTGCGGAGTGGCCCATGTGTAACCCCTGGCGGGGACCTGATGCGACCAAAAGCCGAGACGAGGCATGTGCTCCGAAGAGCAGAATCGTCCGCACGTGGTCGAAGGTGCCGTCTGTGTGGTACGTGCCGGGCGACCAACAAGAGGAGCCCATGCCATAATATCACTGCAGTTGTGGTCGCCGTTGGAGAAGCAAGGGCGCTCCTTCCATTGACAAAGAAACCACGAAAGAACAGAGGACGTGGGCTCGATGGAAGGAAACACCAAAATCACCAATAAAACAATGATCGGAGAGATTGAATGAACGCTGCCACAATAGCAATTAAAGTCAAAGACGACGCCATATTGTAAGAGTATAGGGCGAGTACACAGAGTTTCCCCTGCAGACCTGCCAATAGAGCAGATCCTCGAAGAGTACTCACTTTCTTACCCTTTACGAGAGACGTAGCATTATTACACCACCAGAGCCCCGGGTGGCTTCTGAGATCGGAGGCACGTGCCTCCGATCTATTTCCTGACTATCCGAAATAGAAACCGCCAACCTAATCATACGAAACCCATGCAAAATATCCTATTTCAGATATTTCCAGGCCTTTCGAGGCCGAATATAAGCAGTTATAGAAACGGGGGAACTCTACGCTGAAGTTGAGTGGGTACCCGCGGCCATGTGAGTTCCGTTCGCACATGGATTACCTAACTATTGCGCCTTCTTCTTATCGTGCGTTGTAGGCGGGATAGCGTAGTATTATTAATGTTTTGAGGATCTTCCTAGGGCTCCAGCACATTTGTGTGACCACGGGTTTTAGATTTTTTACAAGAGTTAATCGGAGACAAACAACAACACATATATATGCGGGGGATGTGAGATTATTGTTACGTTGCTTGCCTTGACGTGAGGGTATGCTTCTCGGAACGATTGCAACACCAATCAACAAAAAAAAGAAAAAAAAATGTACGGAAAAAAAAAAAAATCAGCGAAAAAAAAACCAAATCGGCCCCTCGGTGGGGGCGGGGGGGAGGAGTAGGGGGAGTTAAGTGTTCGTAAGCTACCCTCTTCGTTCCTCTTGCCGCCTCGGTAAGGCCTGCTGCGAGGCATGCCCCAGCAAGGTTTTAGCATGTGTGTGGGGGGGGTTCTGGCCGGTGTAAGGGTGGACTCACCCTCAAGGAATGATACCTTCGTGCTGCTCCCTATGGCCGCGAGGACTAGGCGCGGCAGTAGAGTTGGGTCGCACGTGGTGCGGTTAAGCATGGTCACCTACGATTCGCGCGTCGTTTGGGCAGTAGCGGTGGAGCTGCAATGCTTCATCGGATGCTCGTGCCAGGAGGTAGGCGCCACCACGAGCCACCCTACGGCCACGGTTCCTCGGTTTTCGTCAGGGAAACTGTGCCGGCAGGAGTCTGTATTAGACGACGAAGGGGAAGGGTGACGGACCGTCGACGACAGGGGAAGAGGACGGATTAAACTCTCCTTGAACTAGAAGTGCTTGTTTTTCACAACAGCATCGCAAACTGCAAGGACCAGCTTGTTTTTGGAGCCATCCCACGGTAGGGGTGTACAGCATCAGTCCCTGAGGTCCTCACATGAGGAACTCATTATCTCACCCGAAAAATGACTTCGAAGGCATTCGTTCGCACATCCCGACCAAGCTTCTACGCCTTAGTCTTGTAAACATATGTATTCGTGAAATTGCTCAACTAACCGGTAGTTCCCCACATTGGAGCTCAAATGACCAGGGGCTCTTTGGCGCAAGACCTGTGACCCCTATCGTGGGACGACTCTTTGGGACGGGGGAGAAGGGAGCCGCCTGGAATTGGGTGTCGACAAGAGCAACTACGAAGGCGCGGACCGAGTGAGCTAAGGGGATGAGGGGGCCCACCTGGACACCCACAGCAGTCGTGTGGTGCACGGAAACTCACGGTCCGCACGCACACCATCATCACGAGAGCAGGAGCGATCGCCTTCTTTCTTTATTTTTCGAGTCAGTAGTACAAAAATTTCTTGCGCCACTGATTTTGTAGAGTTGGTAGAGTTGTGTACCCTTCATGGGGAACAATCCCACGAATTTTTCAGGCAAGGGCGCCGTAGCTGTGCTGAAACCTGTCAAATAACTCGGGAAGACGGGGCGGTCATTGATATTTGTATTTTGGTGTTTTTTCGTTCGATTGCTCGTTTCTTCACTGCTCGCTCGCGGGTCGTCGCTCTGACAGCACTCCAGACAGCAGGCGCTTTTGTCTGTGCTCGCGATTTTTGTGCGGTTCATACGGTGCACGCAGCCGAACCGCTGTAGTTTGTAGCTGCGAATTGGTTAGTTGTGGGAACGGGGAACTGTTTTACGCTGTAGTTGAGTGGATACCCGCGATCATGCGAGTTGAGTTTGCACATTGGATCATTTCACTTGTGAGCCTTCTCGTATCGTGCGTTTTCAGGTGGGAAAGCGTAGTATTTCCCGGACGAATTTCGGTTCCATTTGGGTTTTCGGATGTTCCGAGGGCTCCAGCACCTTTTTGTGACCACGGATTCTAGATTGTTATACAAGGTTATATGAGACAACGAAAACATGCTATCTCAGTCCCCGCGCGCCCTCGGTCAGCGCGTGAAGTGTTTTTTGAAAAATTATCTGATCTTGAGTTATCTGCATTTTTCGGAAATGCTCTATTTTTTCTACACTGTTGAGTGACTTGATCTATATATGAATGACTCTACTTACTTTTGGGATTCAGGATAAAAGGGCTGGCATGCACCATCTCGGGTAATATTGACTGCGCAGTTGAGCGTTGGTTAGTTGATCATTGGGGCATATGCGTACTTTGGCCCATTTCATCGCCGTTTAAGAGACAAGTGTTGTCAAGTGAATCGGGTTTACAACCGGACCACGTATGAACTCAGGGAGGCACACGAAAAAGAAAACAACATAGCCATAATGCAACAGAGAAAGTCAAACAACGA